>CADWAE010000085.1:2400000-3000000 GCA_902982915.1 Phalloptychus januarius
TAACGGAGATCTTTGTGGAATTTCTTTTGGACTTATTAGAGAACCTGAAATACGACATAAAATATGACATCAAAGCTATATTCGGAAACCACATATCTCAGGCCTTTGCCCAGGCTATGGGGTTCAACGCCATCCTTCAGACGGAGTGTACCGAAGCATTTAACGTGCTTTTCCTAAGGCACGTTATATCGAGAAGGTCACTTTTCTTGTGGATGAAGAAGACCCCATAGCGTTTGTCAGGCTGGGTATAGGACTGAATTCTTTGGTTGGACCGGTCATCGGTATTGTTCAAGAAATTATAACAGCGAGGCATACCGCAGAAGAACTGAGGAAGTCCTTTGAAGACAAGAGGAAGAACACAATCCAGCTATTTGTGAGGTCCTTGATGTGTAAAAGCATCAGAGAGGCCAAGATACGTTACCCTCTTGAGGACCTGACAGAGCGCAGGAGAGAATTGTCCACAAAATCAGTACTGCCTTTGAGGACGGCCAATCAAAATAAAACAGAAATGGCTTCCAAGTTTGACAGAAAAGGTCTTTAGTGACCTTAATAAAACTTTGGGATGCTCTGCTCTATGGACGCTTTCTTTCTTGGAGAATCAGATGGTTGATGACATAATCGTGTGGTGTCTTGAACGTCATCTGGACAAGCACCAACAAAAGAAGGGCAATTTTCTGACCAGGCTTTTTTACAGGGCTGGTAAAAAATTGGCACGATATTTCTCCAAATGAAATACTGTGCCTCTTTCTGCCTCCATTGGTCCTCCTGGCATCGAGACGCCTCTCTCGGACCTGACATCGAGACGCCTCTCTGTGCCTCCCAACCAGCATACCTAGGCTGGCCCTATATGGGGAAAAGGAGGGCTGCCCAAGTGGAGGAGTTCAAGTATCTCAGGATTTTGTTCACAAATGAGGAAAAAAGGGAGCAGGTGATCGACAGGCGGATTGGCGCAGCGTCTGCAGTAAAGCGGGCGCTATACCGCTCCGTCGAGTGAAAAGAGAGCTGAGTCAAAAAGCAAAGCTCTCGATTTAAATCAAGAGCTTTGCTTTTTATCTATGGTCATGAGCTTTGGGTCATGACCGAAAGAACCCGGATACAAGAGGACAAAATGGGTTTTCTCAGTAGGGTTGGTGGACTCTCCCTTATAGATAAGGTGAGAAGCTCAGTCACCTGGGAGGGACTCAGAGTAGAGCCGCTGCTCCTCCTAGAGCCAGTTGAGGTGGCTCGGGCATCTGGTCAGGATGTCTCTTGGACGCCTCTCTGGTGAGGTGTTCTGGGCACATCCCACCGGGAGGAGGCCCCAGGAAGACCCAGGACATGCTGGAGGGACTATGTTTATCGCCAGGGAACACCTTGGGATTCCCCTGGAGGAGCTGGAACAGGTGGCTGGGGAGAGGGACGTCCGGGCCTCCCTTCTTGGGCTGCTACCCCCGTGACCCGACCCCGGATAAGCAGAAGAAAATGGATGGATGGAAATTTAGAATTACTCTGCCATGTTTTTTTTTTTTACCTTAAATTAAATAATTACCTCTGTAATTATTTTCAGTCATACTCAATACATTTGAATATCACTTATAAAGGGATATACAGTTGGTAGAGCCTTCTTGCCTTTCAGCAAGAAGATCCTGGTTTCGATTCCCGGCCTGGAGTCTTTCTGCATGGAGATTGCACTTTCTCCCTGTGCATGGTGGGTTCTCTCCGGGTACTCCGGCTTCCTCCCACAGTCTAAAAGTGTGTGTGTGTGTGTGTTCACGGTTGTTTGTCCTGACTGTCTCTGTCTTGCCCTGCAATAGACTGGCGACCTGTCCAGGGTGACCCCGCCTCTCGCCCGTTGACGGCTGGAGATGGGCACCAGCTCACATCCTCACCCCACTAGGGAGAAGGGTGTAAGAAAATGGATGGATGGATTATTTTCAATCATGTTCACTAAATTTGAATATTACTTAAAAAGGGATGCACACTTGATAGAGCTGTTGCCTTGCAGCAAGAAGATCCTGGCTTTGATTCCAGGCCAGGAGTCTTTCTGCATGGAGTTTGCATGTTCTCCCTGTGCATGGTGGGTTCTCTCCGGGTGCTCCGGCTTTCTCCCACAGTCCAAAAACATGACTGCCAGTCTGTATAAATTCTCTTTAGGTGTGTGTGCATGGGCGTAAAGTGTGGGAGGGACAACAGCAGCGCTGAAGGCACAGGCTCCGTTAGAGCCGCTGAAGAGAGGAGCTAGCTGCTAGCTGCTAGCTGTGGCTCTACAGCACAAATAAAATACCCTCCAGTAAGTAAATATCCAAAGCAAAAGACATGTAACACATTTTATTTACTTTCACTGCTCAACAGGAAGAAAGACATTAATAAAAATCAACCTGCAGTTTGTTCATTTCATTACTTTGACTGAATCATGATAAACTGCCTTGTTATGCCTGAAATCAAAACTAGCTAAACTGGTTACATTGCTTTAATAGACTTAACTTTTTGTTTGCTAAAGGTAGCAAATATCTCAATTATATTTAACCCTTTAACTCTTACTGTTAATAAGAAGAGTTTGAAACAGGAGCCCCTAAGGCGACATGGAGAAGAAAAAAAAAGAAATCCCGACTTAATTTCTCAATATTCTGTGAAATGAAAAAAAGAAAGTCAGGATCTCGAGAAAAATAAGTCGGGATCTCAGGATCTCCAGAAAGTTTCTCGGGATCTTGAGAAAGTAAGTCGGGATTTCTTTTTTCCCTTTTATTTTTCTCCATGTCCCCTTTTCTGAGCCCCTCCCCAAAATTATGCTGAAGAAATTTCCTTGTTTAAAAACAAACAAAAATGAGATGGGATTTACACCCTTGGCTTCACTTTATCTAGTCATCATAGACAGTAAAGTTGGCTTGGACTGTTGCACTTATTAGCACAGGAACTACTAAAGTACAAAAGGAGACTTTTTAACATTTGTCTCTCGGCTTTCACTATTGCCAAAAATGACCATGTGTTTTTATTTTTTAATTTAAAGTCATTTAAGGGTATGCACTGATTAATGTTTTCACGGCAATGTAGTAACAGCTGAAATGATTCTGTTCCTGTTTTTAAAGTCAAATCAATCTGCAAGTTTATCCCACGGCAAAGCAGTGAGATAAAGTATTATAATGTGGAAAAAATTGACCCCATGGGACAGCATTCAGTGCCAGAAAAGGTTGGCCCAAACATTGCTCTTTGAGGCACACAAGAACTCAAAGTGCAATGTCTTTTTAAACTGAATGGACCTACATTCATATCAAAGGTAAATAGTACCTAAGCCACTGAAGAACAGTGAACAGCATATTTTTAATGCTCCATTAGATATCAGCCTCTGTACATTTTAACAAACTAGACCTCAGGGCTTTCTGCCAGCCATTATCCAGCGCCAAGTAGTTCCGATCTGCTACCGGAGTGCACTTGGACAGGAAAAGTAAGCAACTGTTTCAGGAATTTTACATTTGTCGCCTTCTTTCTAACTGCTGTTGTACAAGTTATAGAATGGCGGGTTACTTTGGGCTCTGAGCAGAGCGTAAGAGGAGACCAGATGCTGATTGGACGTTGTCCACAGGCTCTTTGAAGTCTCTGGAAGAGGGGAAAACTCTGTCCTGTGAAACACATGTGAACCAAAGAGCTCAGTGGAGCAGAACAGGAATATCATTGTTCTTGTAAACTATCTCTGTTTGTCCTGGATATGACCTACAAAAAAAATCTATGAATTGGCTAATTCAAACCTCGTTGTTGAGGTTTTCCGAAAATGGAAATAATTCTGGCAGGGCTATCCGGCCAGAAAGCTGGATCTACTGGGCAGCGGTGCTTTAGTCCTTTGATGTACTAAAAATTATGACTAAATGTCATTATTTCTAACAGTTTTCAGCTTTCAGTTAAGATGAAATATTGACATTGACATATTGAAAATGTTGCAAAGAAGTTGAAGATGAAAGCCGGAGCTTTTCTTTAGGAACAGAACAGATGTTGCTTTTCTTTCAATGCAAAGAAGCGTCTTGTTTTAATTACCTTCCTGTCTTTGTTAGATTACAGTTATATTGTTCCTATGAATCCAGATGTTGGATGCTGTCTGTCATGGAGATGACATGTTAGGATTCATAATGTCTAAATCTTTCATTCACCACTTGAATTGATATTTTCAGGTTAGTTCACTATGAATCCATAGACTAATACACTGGCACGTTTTCATCTATAAAGCTGTTGTTGAATTGTTCCCGCCTTCCACTTAACCACACTTAGCATCCAGCCACATTTAGCCACACTTAGCTTTGAGACACACTTAGCATCCAGCCACACTCAGCCACACATTAAGCCAAACACTCTTCTCCCTCAGGATTTTCTCACCCTCAGTGTTCCTTTAGTGCAATCACTAATCCTTTTTGAAAAAAAACCAGAACATGTTCTTACTCTGCTCTATCAACAATTTGTTTCTTTTATAAAATAAAAAAATCTTATGCAATTTGATCTTGTTTTTAGGCCATATTTCATTACCTTATTGAAGGGAGACCAACAGTTTATTTACAGGTCTCCCTCTCTTGTAAGTGAAATCTTGGATCTCAGTCAGACCAGCTGACCCAGGGTTTTAAAGGTGAATAAATAAAATAAAACTATCAAGTCCCCATGTATTTAGATCTTGCCATTTACGTGAATCCACCTAATAGTGAATTCATTCATCTCTGCTGCCCCTTTATTCACTTAGCTTAGTATTTATCCTTTTCCTTGGGGTTTTAGTTTTCCTGTGTTGCCTGTTCCTCGGCACACCCGTTGCCAATGATCTCCTTTTCCTCAGTCTGCTTTTCCCCCTCAGCTGTTTCTGTTTCATTCTGATTGCCTCCATTAGTGCTCATTCTGTGCATTTAGTCCTGGTTAACCTCATTGCTCTCTGCCTCTTTCTCTGTCTATCCACTGATATTTGTCCTGGTGTTCTTTGCAAGCGGCAGCTTTGCGAATCTTTCGGATTTGATAAATCCACTCTCTATGTTCATCCTGATCTTCAGTCTGCATTTCGGTCCAGCCTCAAAACAACATGACCTGACGTGACACACAGTCTCCTATAAGACTTCATCAGCTCTGACCAGATTTATTGTGTTTACTGAAAAAACAAAACAAAAACCCCACAGACATTTTCATAGAGCCAACAGGTCTATGAAATATGAACCCCAGCTGCAGGAAGTCAGTAAATCCCTCTTTGGGGAAAATTAGGGAAATGAAGGAAATAGGAGAACAGAATGAAGCAACCTTGGAAGCCACTAAATCTGATCTTTATACAAACAATTCATTCAAGTGAGAAACGTTCAGGCCTTAGTCGGCTACATGCAACAAATGAACTTCCATGCTGTTTATCTTCACTTTCTCTCACAACCCACTCTCCTGACAATAAAGGCCAAGAGAGGCAAAAAAAAGTTCAGTTTTCATTTTTATAGGACCAAATTACATCAACGTGAAAAGATGTTAAAGAATGGTAACATTTTAAGAAGTATGAGAAGAAGAAAACGAAAGTATTTCAATAGTTTAACACACAGTTCTACAAATACTGTACATTCCCCCACAATCGGGCCCCTTGAGGACGTCTATGATCTCGATGAGGCCCCCGAAATCAAGATGAGTTTGACACCCCTTGTCGTGTTTGGTGTGTTCTGAGTTGGACCAAAATGCAGACAGGAGGACAAAATGAATGAACCAAACTAGATAAAAAATAGAAATACTTGGTAAGATTTAGTGTTTTTTTCATTGCGCAAAAGAGGAATAAGTAGTGAAGTGGCTAAGACAAAAAGATGAACAGAAACAAAAATAATTTCAAAGCCTAAGTTGGCAAACTAAACTTGCAGAAGGAATGAGCTAAAGCCCAAGAAGAAAATACAAAACAAATCCAAAAAACTCAAATAACTGAACAAATATAGGGAATAAACTGGAATGAGAAAAAATAATGGCAGATGTGAAAGCAGAAGTCCACAACAGGAAGGGGGGACTTCTGCTTTTTGACAAAGGGGAATTAAACTGCCTTGTTCAGGGTTATTACATAAATATAGCTGCATATTTCTCCTCATTTGTCTTGTTTTGACAGGATCCACTAATCCACTGATCTTATTAACAGTCAATAAGAGTTGAGCAGAAACTCTTAATGGAAACAATGGCTTCCAGCCAATTCCCCGCCTGTACCACACACACACACGCGCACGCACACACACTACAGACACTTTGCAAAATTCCACCGGCTCTCTCCAGATTCCAGCTAATTATCACCATATGTGTGCAGTGGCGTATTGCATTATGCAGCAGAGAGCCATTGCAAAACAAGACCTTTATTAACACGGCCGGCATGTAGCTTTCATAGGCTCGTCGTTTTCACCCACCATACGTACCGCGTTGAATTGTTCACTTAGCGTGAGCTATTGTAACAGTGGATTCTTAAATTAGTTTTAGCATTTAATGCTGGCATGAATGCATGTTTTGTGTTTTAGTCGATGTTTTTATGGGCTAATATGAAAGATACCCAAATCTTTTCTTTTCCTTGGCTGGCAGACATGATCAGAGAAACTCGCTTCCCCTGAGATATGAGTATTTAAATCCTACCAGTGAAACGAACAGCTTCTCCATAACTCATGAGTCATTTAAAAAGAGTTTCTGTTCAGTCGCAATGAAGGAAAATACCCTGGAATGAGAGATGGGAGCTAATATCCTGGCCTGGCAACAATACAAGAAAAGCAGCTGCAAACTGTCAGCAAATGCAAGTTGAGATCCTTTAATCCGTACCAGAAGGTGTCAGGTCAGATCAAATTGTTGATCAATCAATCAATTGGTGAACCACTTGTTGAAAGGTTTCTGCAAAAAGTCTTGAGTTTCAAGAGCACGAGCCCAAAGAGATGGAAATTCTCTTGGCTATTTTTCCCCACATAAATGCATTTATTTCAGTGATATAAACACCAAGTTTAACTTAAATGTGTATGTTTGTTACTGTTTTTTTTATTTATTTTGAAATGTGGTTGTGGAAGTGACAGCCTCTCAGAAGCAAGGAAAACTGCATGTAATTGCATGCTGTTGCTTGCATTTTCTTGCAGGTATCTCAACTTTCTGAGTTGCATTTTCTTGTTAATATATATATTTTTTAATTTGCACTACAAAACACACTTGCAAGGGAGTGAGTTTCCCACAAATATTCCGAGGTTCGGTTCCATGGCAGAACATGCGGATTTTGGTCCCCGTTGCTTTGTATTTTGGAATATCTGGTTTCCAGGCAACAATCTGTTAATGCATCAACAGGAAGGAAGGAAGGGGAACTGAAAAACGTTCGATCGAGGTTGTGGCCAAAGGATTTTTGTAACATTCTGCAGCCATCAAACAGTCACATTATTAATATTGTGAGGACGTTTTCATCTCATCGCTGTTTGAAGTTCTGCAAACCTCTTTGGGATCACGTCGCGGTTCAATTAGAACTCACCAACTTTAAAAGGACGACTTAATCAATAATGTCTGCACATCTTTTATTCAAACAAGGTGTTTGCTGCTAAACCTCCTCCAGATGTACAAGTGAAACACTGTTCAACGAAAAGGAGTGTGAGAATTATGGGGGCACCAAAAGAATCACTCATGCAAAATGATCATAATAACATTTTAAAAATAATAGTGTGTAAAGCACAAATACAAAGGCATCAATGTTTTCTGGAGACAAAGATTTATCTCCTGGTCCATTCCACTATGTCTCAGTCTCAAATTTGGCAGGCAGCTGTGTTTGGACAAGGACTCAAGGAGTCAGGGTAAACAACAAAAAAAACAACTAGACTGTGGAGAAAAGCACCATTTTATGTGCAGCTGTTCACTCCTGGAGCGACACTAAACGTCTCTGAATAAATGAAACATGAAAACATAATCAGCAAACGCATGAGAAGTGGCCCAATGATCACCCTGATGCAACCGTCCGGCTTCAAACATGATTTACTCTGAACAGCAGTGGAAGTGCAATGTTGCTAATATTATGTCAAGTGTGTGTGTGACTGTTTTTGTAGTAATTTCTGTTTTGTGAAGAACAACAGCTCTTGTTATTAGCCGAAGTCCAACAGTAGCTGTTGTCATGGCAATGGTTAATGGAAACCCAAATAAGCAAACAAAAAGTTAATCTATAATACGTAATAGCCGTCATACCTGTCACAGGCTTTTTTAATGAAGACCACATGCCCTCCAAATATGCAAATATTTGATTGCAAAGCAGCCAATCGAATCCTTGGGTTCTGATTGGATGAACCCCAAGAGCGAAGATATGGATGTTTTCCTCTATGGTAGCTCCAAGACGGTTTCTGCTGTGTGTATTAAGGTATTTTAAGGTCTATTTGGTGTTTAAACTATTAAAATAGGCAGGGTAAGTGATTTTGAAGGCCCAATAGAAAATAAATAAATGACTCATTCTGGATTATTGCAACATTTACTTGCTTAAGTAGTCCATCTCAATTTAGATTTTAATAATCACATGAAATACAACATTTATTTAGCAACTTATGTGTAGAATTGTGGCACTTTTGATCTTTTGCAAATGAATGGGCTTTCTGTAGGAGAACAGAGGTGTCTGTGATCTCCTCCCAGAAAGTAACGGCTTTATGTGAGGTCTGTGTGTTACTTTCTCCAGCTTCTGCTATTACTTCGAAATTAGAATGCTAGATTAACTATGTATTCTAAACTGACTGAAGTGTGCAATGTGTTTTTATTTTAGCTCTGTTATGGTCTGCTGACACATCCATGCGACACCCCACCAATAAATTGTTTACATTTGAGATAGGCTGTAAGGAAAGGGCCTGCTAGAGTTTACATAGGAATAAACAATCTGGCTATAACATACTTAAAAATTCCAAAATCATCAACTGAAGCATTTCATCTTTGAAATTAGTGCTGGAAACTTGCAGAAATGTGTCAGAGCTCAGATAAGAACTACATGCGGGTTCGGGAGGGATGTTTACATCCTCCAACAACAGGAGGATGTAAACATCATTAGTTGCATTTAAACATGTCACTGATGGATGCAGGCTTTAGTTAGAGATAAAGTTGCCAGATGAAGGTCATTCTTCACCGTCTGACCAAACAATGGCAGCTAAATCAAATGAAAATTGGATCAGATTTTACTCAGCATACAAAGAAGAAGGAAATGCTGTGGTCCCAAGAGAACTAAATGAAACAGTTTGGCCTGAGTGAAAAACCTAACACTAAGTGGGTTAGGATTTCTTGCCACAAGAAAACCTAATATCCAAGTTTCTTGTGGCAACCTGGATATTGAAATTTAAATTGTAAACCGGTTTCTGAAACAACTTTTTTAACTTCTTACTTTTTACTCTGACAATGCAGAGGGACAATGCGACGGTGAAACATGGCGGTGGCGTCATCATGCTGTGGGGACAGAGGCAGAGCTACTGGGAAGATGGATGCAACCTAAAGCTGGAATCCTGAATAAAAACCTGCTAAAGGCCTCAAAACCGTTTTCTTTTACAGCCGTGAATCGTTTCCTTCCAATTTCACAAATAGGAGCTAGTTTATATCGGTCCAGCACACACATTCCCAATAAAATACTAGTTTGCGGCTTAAGTGTAAAACAACATTGACAGTTTTGGCTAGTTCAAAACTCAAACAGCTAGCATACAGTAGCTGCTATCCATCTAATGCTGTCAGACTACAAATGCTAGTCCGTGACTTCAGTGGAAAAAACATTGTCAGTCGCTTTTGGTTAGTTCAAAACTCTAACAGCTAGCTTCTAGTCCTATTGGCTAGCTAGCCGCTAACCATCTACAGCTAAGTGTCAGACTTCAACAATCCAACAATTAGATGTATCCCTGGTATATCACACCTGGAGCTAATAGTTGGATTGCCTTATCAGAATGCAGGCAGGTTTTACAGTTCTTATGAATTAATTATTTAAGTTTTGCATAGACAGATCTAAAAGTCGTAAGGCACAGATTCTTACTGGAGGACTGGAGTTGGACGCCTGCGGATGATGCTATAATAACGAGATGTAGATATTTCATTGTTTATTAAATTCAGCTCATTCTGAACACTTGGAACAGTTCATTTCAAAAATACATGACAGTCTAGAAAGTATAAACAACAAACATATCAAAGTGATTGCCAACTTCCTGACATTTCATCAATGTTTAGGTCTAGCAATAGTAAAGAATATGTACAGGGATCACAAAAAATTAAAATGTCCTAAAGAGTGCATCCCACTGATAACAACAAAGTAGTTTTGAGGCACTATGTAAGATTAAGGTACTAAAGCATACCATTGATATTAGTGATTTGATTGCAATGAATAAAAATAGAGAAATAAAAGAAAGACTATAAACATGATAAAATATACATCGACTAAGCACCATGCTGGCAATAGAGGCAGCCTAAGACACAAGGGAGCTAAGTTGCTGCTTGGACCTCCAGGCCAGCAGAGGGCCCCAAGAATATCAGTGTTACAGATGTCAAAACTTCTAATTTTTCTAAAATAAAATAAAAAAGTCCTGACCAGTTGTAATCACATAGAGGAAATAATAGTAATCTGACTGCTAAGTTCATAGTTGTTAGAAAATCCACTTTACTGGTGTATAACCAATTTCAGAACATTTACACTGTATTCCATATACATGGCCAAACCCTCAGGCCTTAATATAGCAAACATGTCTGTTCTAACTCTTTAGAGGGTGTTTGTTCAACAAAAACACAATTTTGTCACACAGCAACAGTCTTCAGTCAGAGGCCTGTTCAGAGTCACTCCAGGACTGACTGCTATTGGAAATCCTTCCTTACCCACTGCATCACCATCCACTGTGACTCTTGTATGTTATGAGCATCGAAAACATTTATCAAGAACAAATTTTGTTTTTTATTGAGAACAAAAATCAAGTCTATTTTTCTAAATTTGTGGTGAAACATGATAGTGGAGGCATCATGCTGCGGGAAGCATCTGAACTGCTGTTTTTATGCGGGAGGTACATTTCATGCACACTGTACCTGCAGATCAGAGAGAAAAAAGCCTGCTTCCTTTTTTCAGTGCAATAAATATGATGTGAATAACTTGAGAGTTGAGAAAATTATTCGGTTCCCTTCATAAATAAACTAATAACAACAAAAAAATCCATGAAATTTATTTTTAGAGGGGATCCAAATCAAATTCTGCTCAGGGCCCCATATGATCTAGTGGCCGCCTCTGACTGGCCGGATGGATTAGTAGCATCAAAGTTTATTTTATATTACTAATATCGCACAGGAGATAGAGATCCTAGGTTTTCACATTGCATAAAACTGTCTACTGTTTGTCACTCACACAATCAAACTTAACATTTTTCCTATGAGAAGATAATACAGTACTAATGGGTAGTTATGGTTTAGATTTGGGTATTTTGGAGAGACTGGGGTAAGAAGAGCCCTGTGACAGACTGGTGACTTGTCCGGGGTGACCCCGCCTCTCGCCTGGAACGTTAGCTGGAGATAGGCACCAGCACATCCTGACCCCACTAAGGGACCAGGGGTTAGGAAAATGTATGGATGCTTGGATGGATGGGGTAAGAAAATACATTTTTCATGTTTAACAAATACATCAAGACAGATATATTAGCTTTAGCCTGTATATTCATGTATATTTAAGGAAGGAATAAAAAAAAAGACTTTATGGCTCAACTTACCCCATATGTGAGGTAAAACAAGCACATGTACAGAGTAAGTTAATAACTATTAATCTGTCGTTACAAATTACAGTTTACATGCTGTTTAGTTCAGAAAACGAAGGAGAAAAATAAAAATGGAGTGAATAGAGTCATTTTAACGTTGGTAGGTAAAGGGAAGTAAAGATGTAATCACTTTCCCCATGAGGTTCTTACTGTTGTAAACTTCATTAAATGATACATTCCTCCTATTTGGTCACATGATCTTATTTATTTTTTTTTTTACAGTTTCCTAAAAACCATGGATGACTCAGCTTACCCTTTGGCTCAAATTACCCCAGTCTCCTCTATTCCTTTTGGAGATTTAACATCCACCAAAAACTTGTTCAATAAATCCTAGCTGAAGATAACATACTGACAGAGAATTTGTCCTTTTTGTTTAAATAAAGTAGACAAGATGGCAGATTCCAGGATTCAAAACAGCATTTCACAAGCATGAGGGTGATATCACAGTGGCTACGTTCATTTTTAAATACAAGCTGCTCGTCCTTCCTTCCTCTTTTAGCGCTTTGCAGTTCCTATGAAAGACTCTGTACAAATTCTACATCTCGGCTCAAGAGGGGTTGTTCATTGGCTCCATCTCCTCTGTTTCCTGAGGGGGAATCGAGGTTCTTCTCCTAAGGCAGAAAAACGAAAAGGGACTTTTTGTCAGCACGAATCTTTGAGATCTCCGTTTAATACCGGTGCTACCGTCAGCTTACCTTCTATATAGTACAAAGATGATGCCATTCATGGACACCAATAGGATCAGCACAGATAAAGTGATGCCAATTGTTTTGGCGTCTGCTGCTAATGGGAAACACAGAGAAAAACACACATACTCAGCTAAAACACTTGTTCAGTCATCTTTACTGTCAGAAATTGTTATAGTGGAAAAATGATCATGTTGATTTTTGCAATATAATGGATTCCCTATTACGGAGTCGTAGAATTTATTTAAAACACGATGTCGTTCTGCCCCCTGATAAAGATGTGGAACAAGCCTTAAAGGAAACTGCAGCACCATAAAGTCGCGCTCAATTTTTCAGAAGTCGTCAAACGCATTTGAGTACATTTATTCTCTTGTGAATAGAAGTTTCTTTTTTGAGTTGATCAAAGTTTGTAGGAACTTCTGCTGAGCGATCTCCAGCCTTTTGTTCGCAATAATGTTCAACAATGTCCTAACATTAAGTGTTATGTCACACAGGACACCCAGCTGGATTAGAGCTCATCCTGCCGCCACACATGGCTCGCTGTTGGGAAATCAGACAAGATGCAGCAACCAAGTCTCCACAACAATAGATGATATTCTATTGGCCAGCCAGCTGGTTGTCCTCTCACCCACCCTCGACTTCCCGGGTGGGGCAAGTGACTCTTCGTCTCAAGCCAAGCAAGCAGAGACAAGTTTTGAGCGTGAGGAGAAAGGTTTGAGAAAGCACACTGAATATTTGAGAGAGAGCAGAAGTTTTGGGTTCAGGCATTACAAGTTTTGAGAAGAAAGACAGAAAGTCCTACTTTCAAACTGAAAATGCAAGCACAAGTATTCAAAGTTTTGAGGACAAAAGACATGAAGCCCTGCCACTTGGGTCAATAGAATTCCACTCTGATGTAAGCGTCTCCAGTTTGTACTTTGCACAGATGTTTCTGTGCAGTATAGGAGCTACTTCAGTTCCTTCTCCATTGTTAAGTCTCTCTCTAGCCGATTAATGTCTGGTTTGGGTCTAGCCAAATTGAGGAACACACGAGCACAAATTGTCTTCCTCAATTTGTGCACATGCGAGTATGTCGAAGATGTGGTGGATCCTCTGACGATGTCATTTTAGGCGTGTACTCTTGGGCAGCCAGTTTCTCCAAAATCTCTGTATTTGCTTGCTGTGGGTTGCCCCGTCCAATTGATGCTGTATGCGCTCTTCCATCACAATTGGTAAAAAGGTTTGGATCTAAAGGTTTGACTGTAAGTTTCAGCTTACCGTCTCACCAACTTGTCTTGTCGTGGATTGAAAATGGTGGTTTGCAAGGGTGCTGTGGAGGTGCAGGGGTTAAGCACAACAGTTGGATAAATGTAAATAATATTTTATGCCATCTGTCCTATTTGTTTTTAGTTATAAGAAATGTTTGTGTACTGTTTAGTTGTATGACTCTGAGTTTAAGGAGAAGAGAACGAGGGGAAAGTAACTGGCCAGGGGGGTAGGCATAAAACTGTCTGCAGAGGAAGGTATAGATCATTGTGTGACAGGTACGAATTCCAGAGAAGAATTCCAGAGAAGATGGTCATTCTTCAGTAACCATATATGGAGGTGTTTTTTGTGTGCTCTACGGCCAACTGGTTTTTAACCCTCCCTTTAGCAGTTGACCGTGTCATGTAACTAGGGCGTTCCTATTCTTAATAAAAAGCGTTGAGAGCGGAGATGTTTTCAGAGTAGTTTGGGGCATGTAACTGAAACACATCTCCGAACTCCTCTCCTCGCGAGTTTGAACTCTCATCTTGTCTCTGTCTCTGTTTATTGCAGGTGTTGTAACTAATGTTGGTAATTTGTACCTAACAACAACCCACATATGCAGATGTTAGTTCTCGACGTGGCTGTTGCAGGTTCTCTCTTAGCATACAGCTCAACGCAATCCATGTAGAGGAGGTGCCTGAAAGTTGGCCTATTTCTGCCAGTCTTGCTGATTATTTAGCTGAGGGGGTTCAGGCCTGTGTACCCGACCAGTGGGCGACAGACCTTCTCCTTGGTATTTTCCACATTTGATGTAGATATGGACAAATCACCCAGATTAATTTATTTTAAGGCTGTTTACACATCTTTACCAAAGGTGTCAATAACTGTAGCCGGCATCGAGCTAGATTAATCCAGTAAATCAGGATTACCTGTGTAGGTTTCTTTCATAAAGCTGTTTCCGGTGCTATGGTTACTTGGTGAATATGTGGAGCTCAGAGTTTTATAGGAAACCTCTGTGGTTGTGCTTTTAGTTCCTACACAAAAAAGATTATTTTGCCACATTAATTATAAAAAAAAATGTCACATCTGAAAATAAAAGAAACCATGAAACCAATATATTCTTTCATGCAAAGTTGTATTCTAAACCAACACATTTTTGTCAGGACTCTGAATTCACGTTTTTAATATTCTTCAAATGTAAGTTGTATGACAGCAGGTAAAGGCATTTCTTAGGGTTTGGGACTTTAGTAATCCAGACCTTCTCAGGAGCGACTGGTCGACCAAAATGACTCTAAAAATGGAAACCAACCATCTTAAGTACTGTAGATGAGCGATTGTGGCATGACAACCTAACCAGACAAAAGTTAAGAACTAATAACTTATTACTAATAAGAGCATCTACCTAAATGTACAGAACAGGATAATTATTGACAATACACTCATATGGAGATTTCAAGACTTTAATTTTGTTTGTTTTTAATATTTAAACAGTCAAGACACCTCATTATCTAATACAGTTTAATTTAGGGCCACAATACAGGTGTTGGCCTGTATTGGTCAAGAAACGGCAGATCAGGCTTTATAAAGATCGGGGATCGACCAGGAAACTGCCCCCTAGTGGCCAACTGTTTTATTGTAAGTACTTGTATCTTATAGTTCATGTTTTCATAATACATAAAATTTTTGTAGCGCTTTTTTGGTCACATAAAGACGCTTATGTACCTGTACAGCCCTTTGGTCACTTTGGGTGCTCTACAAATAAAGATTGATTGATTGATTGGTTGATTGATTGGTTGATTGATTGGTTGATTGATTGATTGGACAAAAGCAGCTGTCGATCAGGACTGACAGGATTCCATGCTTCTTACCTGATGTGCTTTGCTCCATCTTGGCTGAGCTTGTCGTTTCAGTAGTAGAGGTTCTTCCAGTCGTATGGCTGGTGGACGTTCCTGCAAAATAGGAAAAGAAGCTAACATGTATTATTTTTTAGCAAAACCAACTCTCTTCCTGCTGTCATAGAAGTATTTCTGTTTGCTTCTTTTAACACAAACAGTCACATTTAGCAAGATGTAGATTTAACAGGCCCAGTTAAACAACACGCAAGATTTTATGCTAAGTTTGTGCGCAGTTAATGGACATTCCTGGTTATGTTTACCATTTCCTCAGTTTTAGAAGAACATGCTATCACAGCCACGTTTAAAGCTAACAAGCACTGCTCAATTGGAGCCAGACTTCACCACATTAAAAAGGTTTCATCAGAACAACTCCATCAGCTCAGTCAAACATTTGTTTCATTTTAATTCAATCAGGAGGAGTTCAGGAAGACACATCCGAGGTGCAGAGAAAGGGAATAAAACTTGCTAAGGTTAGAGCTTCAAGCTGAAATTACAACATTTAGAAAGGTTATTTACTGTTGCCCACATGCTGACATGTTTCAGCTTGTCACCTTCACACAGTTTACGTAGTACTGCCCTCTGGGTGAAATAACAAATATGTTCTTATGCACACACTTGAACCACATATTTATAAAAGTAACACTGGAGAACACGTGCTGGTACGAAAACATAACCTAACCTAACATAACCTGTAGTAGGCCAGTCTCGTGTCATCTCTGCTGCTTTATCGAGTGTTATAACAGCAGAAACTTATAACACTCGTCACGATTGAAAAAAATATTTAACTTTTGACTTAATTCAATACAGTTCAAAAATATGTTTTACCAAAAGAAGATTAATTGTTGTAACCTAATGTAACCATACTTGGAAATACTGCTACAATCTAAAGCTTCTTCGATTTGTTAATTTCAAGCATGGAATTTAAGCAAAAACTCGAGAACCATAGAAGTAAAGTCTGACCAATATTAATCCAACACTGGCTGTAAAACATTTGGTTTATAGAAACCTAAAAAATAGACTTGAAAAACCTTAAAATCCTTTAAAAAAACAAATTTATCTCTAAAGTTATGAAATAGTAATCTGATCAAGGATATAGGGATACAGGTTTATAGGTTGACATATAAACGAAATATATTTGTAAAGCAATCCTCCTTGGATTTGCAACAAAAACCATAAATAATGTTCACGTTCTTTCAGTTGTATACATCGATCCTACCTGGCCAGTTTGGTGCCGCAGTTGTGTTTCTTGAACCATCTGAAACAGAATCAATTAAAAGTTCATCCATCAACTTCAGAGCTTGTCAGTTATTACAGCAGGGTATAAAAATACTGAAAAAAAGTCATGAGGAAGAAAAAGCAAGATAAAACCCAATCAGTAAATTTCACTGTATGCAGATGATACACAGCTATTCCTGCAAAACCTCCAAATTCAACACGGTTTTCACATTATTATTATCACACAATGTTTTGACTTGAGTGACTGATCAACTATTGACTAATGTCATGTTTTATTAGAACTAATCTAACAGATGAATTTGCAAACCTAAACAAAATATGAAAAACACAACCCATTCATACTTCAGGCAAGAGTCTAAAATGCAACTTTCCCAGAGCTTCTTTAGCTTTGTTCAAATGCTTTAGGTCTTCTGACTAAATGATCTTTAATATGCCTGCCATGATGTGTGGCTGTTTTAGTGGCTTTTTTATGGCATATTTAAGAAATTATATGAGTAATTAATATTTCATGTTTATGAAATGTGTGGTCACTAATCCTTACTGAAGAAGAAGATTAAACACACCACTTGTCTGGTGTTTCAGTCAATTTATTACACAAAGGCAGTAAAACAGAGTCTGATAGAATTCCGACATATTTTCCCATTCAGAGCTCTATACGTTCACACTAAGACATCTAGATTTTTTTCACCAGTTTTTACAGCATTCTGAACATCCTTGTTTCATTTAATTTTTTTCTATGTTCTGCAACTCATGAAACAACACAGAAGGCTTCTGGTTCCGCAGCGTGGTGAAGAACTCTTCCTCTAATGTTTTGCTCATCCGAACAAACATAGATCGGCTCTTTTTCAAATTCTACAACAGACTTTTTCCAATTCAGATTCTTTAAAAGACTTTGAGAAAAACAGGAAGTTCAACAAACTGTTTGGTGTGCAACCAGGCCCTGTTCAAGAACCGCAGAGCCAGTCTAAGAAAACTGGTATAAGGAGGAACCGAGGGTTTAAAAGCTCTGAAATAACTCAAAAATGAGTATACCTTTATCTGGATGTGTTCAGTTCTCTTTTGAGAACCTTTCTATTTTCTAATAATATACAAACTTAGAAAATAGATGCTAAACTTCATTCTTCAATGACAGACACCATGAAAGACTAAAAGTGTGAGAGAGCAATAAATCAATATCAATATACTAAACTGACTTGGTGGCATAGTGTGTCAACATTTACAATGACTGAGCAAAGGCGTCGTCTGCTTGAGGGAATCTTTAACACTTGTTGCAATGCACTTACATAAAAAGAATCTTTTAATTTTTACACATAAATAAAATAAAGCATCGCTTTTTGTCTGATGTTTTACATCAAGTTTCATACCTGGAATGTGTGGTGGCGGTGAAGGAGTTGAGTCTGGATGAGCTGGAACAATGGAAGCGAGTTCATTAATGTCAAGGGATTCTGTTAAACATTTATTAGTAGTTAACATCTTACCTGTAGTAGATAAAACTTTTAACGTTTTCATTCAGCATAAATTTCGATCATGTTAAGTCAACAGCTGATCTAGAGGGTCCTAGACAAAGGCCGGCTGAAGGGGCCCGATCTCAGAAACATCACAGTGGTTTATGCTCCCAGTTTGTTTGTTTTTTTATGAACCTTTAAAACAGCGAATCAACAACTTGATCTGCTGGGTTTATTGAAATTGAATTGAATGTCTATAATGAGACAATAAGTGGGTGTACATATATTTTCTGAACTATGCATGGGCAATATAAGATACTTCCTATATGGAGAAGCTCCACTAATCTGGAACAAACTTATAGAAAACTGCAGAGCTGCCAAAATGCTGAGTTTCTTCAAATCAAGGGTAAAAACGTGTCTGCTTCAAGCTTTGAACCGTGATAACTGGAACATTTCTCAATATATCTGATGTATATTTGCTTGATGATTCTGATGATGGCATTTGACAAAATGTAATGCTTCATAATCGGTTGTTGAAATGTGTTCTTATGCTGTAAAGCACGTTTATTTGCTAAACAAATAAACTTAACTTGATAAACTGGAGCAAACCACTAATAATACACAGATATGACAAATATATATATATATATAAAACATGATCAAATTATTTTTACAGAAAAGCAACATGTTTTCCTGCTGTAGCACAAATTACACCAATGAATGTTTCTCCTAACCAGACATGTGTCTAAACAGAAAACTCATTCTTTGATTTACGGCTGGGAAAAGTTAGAGTTCTTTCAGCCATTTGTGTTGCAGTGTGCAGAAAATGCTGTAATTACAACTGAAACAGCTCAACTCTCATCGCAGTCGGGTCTTTTAATAAATTCCCACTCTGAGCTTGTTAAAAAAAACTCCTGTGAGCAGAAGTTATTCCAAGATGTCAGAAATGCTGATTTAAGCCTTTGGAACAATCCCCAGGCCAGAAGTCTTGAGCCGTGACTGATAAATACTCTGCTATATTAACTGGTTTCTCTGGGACGCTGTTTATTTCCAGCTCAGACGAGCAGCTGGTCCTGTCATGGTTTACAGGCTGAGTGAGAGTTTTGTGTTCCTTTCATTTCACCTCTTTAAGTTTTTATTGGTTCCATATTGGCTTTTGTTTGTCTTGCACAACTTTGCTCATTGGGGTTTTTTTTTTTTCTCAGTTGGTTTGGTTTCTACAACGGCGTTGCAGACAGAAATTTTGAGATCTATCTTTGAAATATTCCAGCATTCATGTTTTTTTTCTATCTACAAATGCACCTAACACTCCGTCGCAGGTCTTTGCTTCCCACACAGGATGATGTAGATCCAATTACTACCCGTCCCCTTTGGCTTCCTATAAATCCTTGCTCCAGACTGTAATTTTGCTTCATTTTGAGGCGTGTAAAACATCGTCTTCATGTCTTCTTCAGTTTTGATGTGTCTCCAGAGGGTTCATGCAGCAGTTCAAAGCTGCAGGCCAGAATCTCTTCCCACGAGTTCCATGTGAATACATGCATGTGCTGCATTCTCAGGGGTTTCAGACTAGTTTCTCCAGTTTCAGCCTTCAAAAAATGGCTTCTCCACTTACATATTGAAAGTATTGCTTACGCCAGCAATACTCTGATTTAGTATTCCTGGATTGGAAGGAACCAACACATAAAATGTGCATTAGGCGAGTTTCTATTCCTGAAACTCCCCGAAACCCAGGATGGTAACTTGATAAAGTTTCATTGTCAAACGTTGGAAGAGAAAGACAAATATCTTACGTATGCACTTCAGTGGAAATCTGGTGGAGATCCACTGCGAATCATTGCTGCACTTGATGAGATTGGACGTTCCGGCCTTCCTCACGTAGCCGGGGATGCACGTGTAGCGAAATTTGTGGCTGACATTGAAGCAGTTTCCTGCTTCTGGTTGTAAAGTAAAATTTTGTCTGGGAATTTCCGGACATGCGCAATGGCCTGAAAGAGAAATACAGACATGGAGAACGACATCAGGACTAATGTCACGCCATGGTTTGATTTTCACATCCTGTTTCTCTAGTAAGGGTAAAATGAAACTCGGTGCTCTTTCAGATCCAGTTTTACACACCAGAACGTAAAAGTCATTCAGGTCTCAAGCCAGTTATGGAAATCTACCCAAAATGCTGTTTATTCATAGATCATTGAGATGTGTGATCACCTCTATGGGAGCCATTTTGATAGTTTGTGGCTGTGGAGCTTACATGAACGTCCAGAAGAAAAGAAATCAGCAGCAATAGTTGCAGTTTAACAATCTGGGAAGAGCTATAAGTGTGAGGAGTCAAAGAACGGTCAAAGAAATGACAAAATAACACAAGAGCTGCACCTTAAACTCCACAAACTTCACTTGGCTTGTTAAAAGTTGGAGTTCAAGACAGCACCGCTAGAAAGAAATAATCAACAAGTAGCATGGAAAACCACAGAATGCAAAAATTCATAAAAAAAAACAAACTACATCTCAAACTGGACAGGTTACAGTTAGCATGTTGAATGCTAAAGTCCACCACCGGACAATTGCTACACGCATCACATTTTTGGAAGGAATGCGAAGAGAAATGATCTCGATTTACAGAACTGTGTCTGAATGAAACATGACGACTTCTTTAGAAAGTTGAGATGTTCAACTGTTAGGCATGGCGGTGGATGGGTGATGATAATCTACATAAAGTCACAGTAGAACATTTACAGTTTTGAAGAAAGCCTCATCTTCACAAAGCCACGTTTGAGCTAGTACAGCAATTACATGACCACGTCATTAAGTTTACATAACATGTTTAGTGTATAAACATGTTATGAATTTCACTGGGATGCTATCTGATCTTTCTGACAGCTCAGATTGGGCTATCAGACCCCAGCTACATCATAAATGAAAATCAGAAATGATCTGAAGTAACTTTATAATTAAGGGTCGACCAACTGTAGACAATAATGCAGATCGATGACTGTAGACAGAAAACAGTCATTTTGAAGTCACTCTTGCTGCATGTGCTTCTACAATCAATGTTTCACTTTTACACAAATAACTTCATGCAAAAAAAGCCAGCTGACAATGCTGCGGGTTGTTTTTATAAACAATTATATTACATTACATAACTTTAGAGCTTGACAAAGAGAAGAAAAGAAAACCCCATTTCACCTTGAAACAAAAACCTTTCAACCATGACTGTAAGGTTGTGCGGCAGCTTTAGATAGTGGTTACATTGGCAAACGCCCAGGGCATCATGAGTAGGGCGTCAATCAGCGGCAGTTAGAACAGCAGAACGTTTTACCCTCTCAGTTGAATTTTTTTTTTTTTTTTGCATGTGCAGTCAGGAATTAGCTCCAGTTCTGTTGAGGTTTTTCAGAGTTTTGACTTGTTGTTAGGCGGCATCAGTAAACCAGGGCCCAGATGGGGTTGAACTAAAGTCACCTTCCACATCCTGTCTGCCTCGGTGCCACTTCTGGCAAGATGGAGAAATTAAAGCTTGGCAAAGTGATTTACATCAACTTATTTACTTCTAATATGTAATACAATCTGATCTATAGGGTGCACCAATATGACTATTTGCACCGACATCAATGTCTGACCTTTATATTGCTTTTATATTATGTATATTATATTTTTTTCTTTACTCTTTTGACACAGTTGCATAAAATCTAATGTTTGTTTCAAGGCTGAAACAAACATTATTTTTATTATACTATAGTTATTATAGTTTATTAATATCAGCCAATGCGGATGTTACTACAGATTGATCATGCACTGACCTCAACAGTTCATGATGATGTGGCCCAGTAGACCAGAACAGGATGGATCAGATACTAAATTTCCTTTATCACAAAGAGGAAGTGGTTTATTCCTCAGATAAACAGAGCATTAATAGAGCAGTATGTTTTCTTCATACAAATACACATTTCTAGATTTAGTGATTTATAGATGTTCCGAAAAACTATTTAAAAACGCTGTTTTTTTCTATAAAATGTAACTTTACATAACATTTTGGATCAAATTCAATTCATTTCAGAATATTTTGTTTGCTACAAAACCTTAAAATGAGTAAATTTATACATTAAAATCTGTTTAATAACCAAATACATTTGTTATTAGCTTAATTTAGGGTTTTTTATGCTTTTTTCCCCCCCAAAAAAACACTGTTGCGCATAAAGAACTTGAGCTGTGCTATTTGTTTTGTAATTTCACACTGACAATTGAAACCATGGCTCCACCTTGTATAGAGAAAGTAAATAACAAAACAATATTTAACGCAAAAAATATCAAAACAGGTGCATTTCAAAACAGCCTGAATTTAACTATCCCAGTGCAGGCGTGAGGTTTCACTTTAACAGGTAACAAACACTACGTAATAAGTAGAGGAAAGCGTCAATATGGACGAGATCGTTCTGTCCCTACCGACGCTGGAGAGCCGCGTCGTTCCGAGGAGACACACCATCAGGACGCAGACAGAAGTGGAGAATCGATCTGGATCCATCTGCCAGCTCGGTGCGGCTCTACAGCATGTTCCCCGTGGAAGCCCAGACCCGGTAAGACCATCGTCAGGGAGTGATCTCCTGCCACCACGGCGGGGCTGGCTGCTGTCACGCTCCCGCTTTCGCTTTCACAACTCACCGACTTTCAGCTACGCATCGCCAATAGAGTCGGAGCGCACTTCTGGCTTCACGCAGTCGACGCCATGTTTGTAGTTTTTTTGTTTTGTTTTTGTTTTTCTGTTGTTGTTGTTGTTGCTGTTGGCAAACGATACGTCCGGGCATGTTTAGGGTGTAGCTCAGTGAAAAATACAAAAGTGAATTTATTTTTTGTGATTTCATTGCAAAACTGAAACTAGTGTATAACATAAATAAATTCAAACATTTTATTTCGGTTAGTTTTTCTTTTTTATGGTCATGTTCTTTTTTTTATATATAACTTTATTTTTGTTGATATTTTTAAAGTACACTCACAAAAAAAGGTAAAACAATACATAGAAATGGTAATAAACAGAAAATACAGAACAACCAAAAACAAGAAACGACACACTGGGGGGCGGGTTCTTAATTGAATAACACAAAGTACATGGGGACGATATATATCCAAAATTAGTTCTGCAATGTTGATGTGACATTTGTCCATTTTCCCGTGTGTCCTGGCATTGCTCTTCCTGTGTCCTCAGTCTGTGTGTTAGAATCTCCATCTCAAATAATGAGTTCACAGTTTGTATCCATTCCTCTGTGGTGGGATGCTCAGATTGGCACCACTTCCTGGTTATCACCTTTTTGGCTGCCACCAACAGCATTTTAAACAAGTAACAATCTTTATTAAGTACAACATTTTCCAAAAGATCTACATATAAAACCTGACCGGTCCTAGATATTGTGTAACCCAGTACTGTCACAATTTCTTTGTGTATTTTGTCCCAGAGCTGTGTAATCCTGGGACAAAGGCAGAAAATATGCGCATGATTAACATTAAGCGCTCCATAATTTCTCCAACATGGTTGAATTCTACATTTGAATTTACTGGTAATGTTGGTCATGTTCTTGTGTACACAGGTCTACGTCACAGTTGCTTTTGAAAAGAAAAGAAAATTGATTGGACGGAAAATTAATAATAGTAATTAAAGTAATTAAAGGACAAGCCAGAACAGTCTGTGCTATAAAAGCCACTGTAGATGTCCCCTTGTCACGCATTGCAATTATTGCGTTTCTTGTGTTGAGCTACTCCAAGGAGAAAAAAAAGAAAGACTGTCTTATAGCTCAGTGGTTCAAAGTCTTACAGTCAGGTGAAATAAATGTAGCTTATAACGGTCAAAGTTCAAGAAGTGAGGCTGCATTCCTCATCCCATGAGGAGAATCTAGAGTTAGAACCACGATCTTGTTGGTAGGTCCTGCCACCTGATGGTGTTCTCAAGTCAAATCAGCCACTTTTATTGCAGAATTAAAAAGAAGCAGATACATTTTGAAAATAATAATAATAATAATAATAATATGCTTACATCAAAAAATAAAGCAAAAAAAAAAAATCTACTAAATGCTCCCTCCGCCAGGCGGCGCTAAACATTCTTACGTAACTTCTTTTTTGTCTTGTTGTTCTTCCGCTGCTTCCGTCGCGCCAGCCACAGCGAGGGGTGGAGGTAAAGCAAATGTGCTAAAGCCTTTATGTCTATTTTAGATATCCCTATGGTTGTATTTTAAGAACTTTGAAAGCGAATAATTCTAAATATATATTTTTGCCCGTATTTTCTCCAAGAGAACACAGGTCAGCAGTGATATTAGCTTTAGCTCATGTTAGCAAACTATAACAATCATTCAGTCAGCTTTGCTAGCATACCAGGCACTTTAAACTGTTATTGATTATGATGGGAGCTAGCTATGCTAGCTTTACTCATTAGTTGATGCTTCTAACTTGGCAATGAAGGGCAAACCGAAGCTGCCGAGTCTGAATTAAAGCCCAGTCCCGTGTGTGTGAATGTGTGTTTGCAGGAAGCGGCAGCAGCACTGACCGGGGCAGCATGTCGCTGTACGATGATCTCGGTGTCGGTGCGAGTGACACCAAGACCGAAGGCTGGTCCAAGAACTTCAAGCTGCTTCAGTCTCAGCTGAAAGTGAAGAAAGCGGCCCTGACCCAGGCTAAGGTAAACTCACCGTGCTGCTGGGAATGGTGCAGAGCAGGGACTAGTGCACAACAGCTCGGGTGTTTTACTAACAGCTACGATAGGCGCATACGTTTCCCAGAATGCATCTTTCACAATATGTACACAACTGCTCAGGCAAACATGAGATCTGCCTAATCAGACAACTAAACCTGGAAGTCTCAACCTATTAGGATCTGCTCTAAAAGCACATATCTGAAAATCAGGTGGGGCCTGTTGACAGTTTTGTTTTAAGCCATGTTGGGAAATACGACTGACTGAATTGTCCACAAAGGTTCAGAAAAGAGATTGCTGACTTTCACAAAAAAATACTCTGAATGAGATCGAGTTGGAAGCATAATTCAGAAGTTTACATCAAAAGAAACAGAAGAAAATAATAACAACGAGGTCTGAAACGATTAATCGAATTAATTGCGATTTGTTGATTAAATAAATACTTGTCAGCCTGTTTTTATTTTCTTATTTAAAAAGCTATTAAATTATTTGCTCATTTGCATCCTTTAATGTGTTTCTAATATTGCGTAAAAAGACTTAACTGGTTGAGAAAAAAAGTCAGTGGAATGTCTCAAATTGTTCATCCGATTGTCAGAATAATGGCTTTAACAACTGGAGCTGTGGAGTTTGGAGGGCAGGATGGAGTGAAAATTGTCCTGAGCTCAAATTAAATATGCAGAAGAATCCCACTTTGATCTCTTACCTTATTGAAACATATCTCTACAGATTAAAGTCTGAATAATACCAAAAATGTTTGATAAAGGTTATGTTTGCGTTCCAGACTCAGCGGATGAAGCAGACCACTGTTCTGGCTCCAGTTATCGATCTGAAGAGAGGCGGTTCCAGCGACGACCGGCTTAGCACAGACACTCCTCCACACGCTGCCGTTGGACTCAAGGTCTGCCTCGCGCCCCGGCGCTGCCCTGCAGCATTTTATTTATTTACGTTTTTTAACTGGATTTGGTTCCGTCAGGACCCGGTTCCCAGTGCATTCTCCTCTGGGGACGTTCTTATCCCGCTGGCCGACGAATACGACCCCATGTTCCCCAACGACTACGAGAAGGTGATGAAGCGCCACCGGGAAGAGATGCAACGCAAGAGGGAGCAGGAGCGACAGAAGGAGATCGAAGAGAGGGAGAAGTGAATAAAGTTTTAGTGTTTTTACTTTTTAAAACTTGAAAATGTAATCTGAATGTCCGCAATCCAAATCCTGGAACTCGATGTGTTTCAGAAGGAGGAAAGAGAGACACGAAGGCGGCGCTCCCAGCGGATTCTCTCGTTTCCCGGCAACAGAAGAAGACTCGGATGAGGATGAAGAGTACGAGAAAGAGTGGAGGAAACGAAGTGAGTACTTGTTTCCACGGGGATGTGCAGTTTATTGACCAATAAGGAGCAAGAAGCTTCCCTTAGAGGGGCAGTATTATGTAAAATTTACCCTTTTGAGCTTTAAATCATGTTGTAATATTATTCCCTCGTTATGCATGTTAGAGAAATTAGTTAATCTCCATGACAACCAGTTGTGCAAAACACCTGACTTGCAGATTCTGAGCTCCAGTCTTAGAGAGCAGCCTTCGCCTTCGATTCCCCGTCTCAGCTCCTTCAGACTAGCCAGCAGAAATTAGCAAACACCTGGTGGAACTGAGCTGAGCTCGTAATACAAGCTACATATAAGCAGGGTTATATGTTTCAAACATTTATTTTTGCTAATAGTGTTATTTTTAAGTGGAAAGAAAACATTTGATAGAAGACGAAAATGCCAACAGAGAGAATGGCATTGTTGAAACAATTGTGAAGCAAAGTTAATTTTAGAGTTTAGGGCAGATTAATGTGTTTACTGCATCATATAAATACTTGAACTACGTTATATTGTGAATGAATTCATCTAATTGGAAGTGACCGTTTGTTTCCGTGGTTTCCAGGTATGGGCGGAGCAGCCATTGCCCCTCCTTCGTCGCTTGTGGACAGAGAGGGTAAATGTGACGACTCATAGTGGCGCCCTGCTGGACTGTTCACATGGGGTCTTCTGTTTGTGTTTCTGGGAGTTTACTGTGTGCTGTAGAGATACAGAGAGGATGGAGGGGCAGTAGATGGAAAGCCATGGGTTTAAAAACAAAAAAAGATCAATAATAGCCGTTTACAGATGAATTATTATGAAAATCACAGGGCTTGAACATTTCCATGATGTAACCCAGACAGTTTAATGTGTCAAATCAATGAGTTTAAATGGTAAAACCATTTAAAATGTGGAAAAGGAGACGTTAAATCAGCTGGAATCCAGCAGAGGGCAGCATTGTCCAACAGAAGCCTTGCCCAGTCCCGGTTTTTCAGCAGCGGTGGTTGTGTTTGGCTCTGCAGGCCCGACTCCGTACGCCTACGAAGACGAAGGTCGTCCCGGCAGAGGCGCCAAGGCCGCCATCCCTCCTCCCATGTACGAGGACTCGGAGCGGCCGCGCTCGCCGCCCGGCCCCACCAGCTCCTTCCTCGCCAACATGGGGTCAGTCCTGCAGCCTCTTCCTCTCGGTTCGGTAGATGCCCCGGTGTGACGAGCGTTCTCCCCAACAGCGGTACGGTGGCTCATAAGATCATGCAGAAGTACGGTTTCAAAGAAGGCCAGGGCCTCGGCAAGCACGAGCAGGGCCTGAGCACGGCGCTGTCTGTGGAGAAGACCAGCAAGAGGGGGGGGAAGATCATCATCGGGGACGCCGCAGAAAAGCGTAAGTTTCTACTTCGAATCGTTTCCATGTTTCCACTGTTGGCTCCGTGTCATTTTTTATCCGTCGGTAGCACAAACGGCTAATTCTGCTCCGTCGCAGCTTCTCCGTCTCCATCTGCTTTTTGATGTCACTGATGCTGTCTTTCACGTTTCAGCCGCCACAGCGAGTAAGACGGTGTCATTCTGCAGCAGGTGGATGTTTTACAGTGACTCTGTATGCATGTGTTTTATTTTGTGTGTGTGTGGTGTGTGTGTGTGTGTGTGTGTGTTGGTGCGACTGAGCAGCAGGGTCGAGCCAGTCGGGGGCTGCTGATCCTTCCGGCGGAGGCTCTGCAGGTTGGCCTCCATCCTATTGTCCTCCTCTTGTGTGGGGTTCGCCCTGTCTGCTTTTATGTCTAGCTTTTTCTTAAAAGTGCGTCTGCATGTGTGTTCGCACTTCCAGTTCCACTAAAATGAACTGATTTATTTTTATATTTATTTTTTTTAGAATGTTCTTTTTCTAAATTTTGAAGTTAAATGCAGAACAAGATCTGAGTTAGTGACGCATGTTTTCTTAAAAAGTCTATCAAAACCTCATTCTTGTTATTTTGCACCTTATTTATCATGTACTTTAGTTTGCTATCCACATATTTGCACCTCTAACCTGTGTAGCATGTTATGTTTTGTCATCCCACTCAGAGTGCGTCTTTTGTCTTTGTGCCAGATTGTTGTGTCACATGGTAGCCGATAACATCCTTAAAAAGTCTTGAATTTATGTACCTGAAATTAAGGTCTTAAATGTCTTAAATTCCTTTTTTTTAAGTAAGTGTGCCTGAAATATGCCTGTCACAATAACAAATTTGGCTAAAGGATAAATTGTCTAAAAAATGGTTGCGATTCACGATAATATTGCTGTTTTCAGATCATTCTCAAGTAATATATTGATAATAATGGCATAAAAATGCAGCTTCACCCTCTCAAAGTCTAAGATGTTTTTCAACAAATTATCGTGTGAAGCAACTTAAACACGTGTGATTTTAATTACGTTTTGCACACACTTGTCATGGAAACACGGCTAATGTCCCATTCTGCCCACCGGGTGGCTAACAACACTAACGACTTTGTTGCTAGGAGGATCAATTAGAAACACTGCTCTGCCTTCTAACAAGTTCATCACCAGTCTAACGTCTTTCTCATCTGGCATCAGTTTAAGAAACAGGATCTCCTCGCACAGTTTCAGGCAGCATTTAGAAAGCGAAGTCAGGAATAGCCATTGCTGAAGATGAATCTGTGAGACCTTCCAGCACATCCTGTTCCTACCATTGAGATCCCTTCATCAGATGCCAGGGTAACGATCCTGGAGTTCCCCCCGGTGGTGTACATCTTAGATCTTCTGGGTGAAACAAAATTGCTACTCTGCTCTGCTCATGGATAATAATAATAATTAATAATGACTGATGTACACCTTTGGGAATATTTGCAGTTGCCAAAAAAACCCCAAGATTTTTAAAAATGTTTTTACTTTAATCAGATTGACTGCTCTGATTAAAGTAATGCTGTTGTAAAAAGACTAGTCAAAGAAAAAGCTTGACTAGTTAATGCGCTAACATCTGCTAAGAAAAAGGAATAATAATCTGCTAAATAAGCTTTTAAAACTATTAAATTTAACTTTTCTATATTATCACTCATGGTCAAGAATCAGATTCAAGATAATAAAAATATTGCAATTGTAAAAAAAAAAAAAAATTCTTTTAACAACAGTGTAGCTATTTTTTTTTACCTACTTTACATGTGGCTAACTGTAACAATGAAAAGAAGCAGTACTTAGAACAAAAGCCTCATTCATCCATTTAATTCGTCTAAAGCAGCTCTGTGTGCTGATTGGACAGCAGATGTCACATGTGACTGCATGCCATGTTATCTCTTTATTTCTAGTTGTTCCACAACAGAGTTTGCTTCAGCATAAAACCATTAGCCGTGCGTTGAGGCACAACAGTAAGAGTGTTGTGGTCAGACGGTCAGTCTGATGATTCCTTCATTGCTGAGGAGAAAAGATTAGATTTTTCAGTTTGACACCAGCTGCCATTTCCCATTTCTTTGCATTTCTCCTGTAGTCGGTATCTGTTAACGTACAGCAATTAAAAAAAAAAGCAAACTCTTAAACCTGAAAGTGGAGAAATGTTCTGAAACCGATTGAACCTTTGTCACCTCCCGGCAGATCACATGTTCGTTCAGTCAGACGTTTATCTCTTCCCTGCGTTTCGTTGACACTGTTCCTGGAACGCCGACCGCAGCGCGGCTGAGTGACCCAGCCAGCTGCTCCTCAGCTGTGCTGCGAGACAATAAAACCAGGCTCTGTTGTTCCCACCGGCGTGTCGGAAAAGTACATCGCCGAACATCGGCTCGAATAGCTTCACGTCTTGAGTAAACGTCTTTATCACGTCTATAAATGTTGTCTTGTTCTGCCTTTCTGGCCAATCAGCGGACTCTTCCAAGAAGTCGGAGGCCAATCCCTTGACGGAGATCCTGAAAAACCCCACCAAAGTGGTTCTGCTCAGGGTATGTGTGTGTTTTTCTGTGTTTTGTTCCTCCCCCCTCCCCCCTCATGGCGTATTTCATAAAAAAAAAAGCAGAAACCTAAAACGTGTTGCGGTTTTGCAGAACATGGTGGGTCGAGGAGAAGTGGACGAAGACTTGGAGGGGGAGACGAAAGAAGAGTGCGAGAAATACGGCAAAGTGGTGAAATGTGTCATTTTTGAGGTGCGGAGGATAAACCTCGACAGAGTTCTCATCCAAAGTGATAAAAAAAATTAGCAATAAACAAGGTGACTCTCCTTCACAGATTGCCGACGTTCCCGACGATGAAGCCGTCAGGATATTCCTGGAGTTTGAGCGGGTGGAGTCGGCCATCAAAGGTCAGCGTTTGCCCGCCGTTTCCACCGTGTTTGTTTTAACCCAAGGCAAACTTTCTTTTCGCCGTTGTGTAACTGCTCCGATAACGTGGGCAGAAAGTGTGTCCCACTCTCAATTGGGTCGGCCCAGATCGGAATCAAGGTGAGACTCGACTCCCTGCGGTGTTATATCATAACTCCCTCCGGCGCTGGCAGAACCGCCCTTACATCACAGCTCCCAGAAAGCGGGTCGCGCTCTCAAAGAACAGCTTACACCGAGAAGACGGGTTGAGATGGGCGGAGAAAAAAAAATTATTATTATCCAGGGTCAGTTTGAGTTCAGGTTGTGTTTTTTTTTATGTAGCATCAATTTATAACAACTTTCGTTTTACAAGACAAGCAGTTAAAAGTATTAAAGTCCAAAGAGTCTAAAGTTTTCGCACATGCTGGTCCGGTGGACTCGGATAGATTTGGGACCAACACCGCGACGCTGCTGTGTTTTCCTTTCACTCTGCACTGTGTCAAATAAATCAAACCCTTTGAAAAAGCTGTTCCCCTCCTCACCTGTGGTGGCGCAGAAGCGTTGCAACTGCATCAGAATTCACCAGTCTCAAAAACTCACAGCAGCTCTCAAAATTCAAAATCAAACTTTGAAAAAAAATCTGCAAATAGGAAACTATTGACTTATTTCATATTGGAAATGGACTTCATTAAACTCCATGAGTCGCTAGAAATCAGAAGTTTTGTTCTTCTCTCCATTTGATTGAATAGATCAAAAGTGAAAGAGACGAGAAAATCTAACAAGCTTCTTGTTTTGTTCAATTTAGAGAATCATCTTATTGCTGTGCTCTGGGTAAACAGTCGCCGATGTGATTCTGAACAAATCTATCAAATGTTTTAATGACTTCCGTCCACTTCTTGCTTACGCGTCAGATCCAGAGGTCAGAAATAATTCCAGGTTCTCATCAGAAAACTTGTGCCATTTTTTTTTTTTTGTAAATCTATTCTGCTTTTTTAAAGAAAATGAATTCTGCTTTTTTTTTTTTGTTTGTTTTTTTAGATAAATTTATGGAGCTATTTTTTAAGTAAATTTGTGCTGCTTTGTTTAGTGAATTTAGGGTTTCCCTTTTTTTTGTTAAATGCTGCATTTCTTTTTAAGTAAATTCAAGCTTTTTTTTTGTTTATTAATAAATTTCTGCTGCTTTTTGTCATTTTTTTCAGCTTTGTTAAAATGAGTTTTAATCTGCTCGAAGTACATTTCTGCTTCACTGTGTTCTGCCTTTGGGCCTCTAAACAAGCCAGGATGTGACATCGTCCCGTGAGACGACTTCCTGCCGTCTCACAGGAAGCCTTCACGCTGCAGTTGCTATGCAGTGACGGTTCTGCACCAGGCGGTTCTGCTGAATGTCTTTCCAAGTAAAAGGACGGGACCCGTTTCTGTGTGTGGACTTTCAGAAATGGCTCCTGTCCTCATTGAAGGACACTCCCTCTTGCTTGTCACATCCTGGACAGCATGTTTGTTTTGGTGAAAAATAAAACCTTTATTCTGGGAAGGAACATGGCGGTTCCGTTTTTACCAGATTCTCCGAACGGGTTAAAGAGTGACATTGTTTTAAGTAGCCGTGCGTTTAAAGCTTGTGTGTCGATGTGCTTTTATAGATAGCAGGGATTCTAACAATGAGTCCACAACCACAGAAACTTCCTGGTATTTTATTGGGGGTTCATGTTCGCCCACACAGAACTAATGCAGAAGTGGCAGGAAAACAACACATGCTTTTCAATATCTTTTGAGAAATTAAAATCTAGAAAGTGTGGTGTTTCCATTTGTGTCAAGCTCTCGGGACGTTTTTCTTTAAAAACTGCAAACGACCTGAGACTGGATATCCTGCTTCCATTAGGACATGAACTCTCAGCATAAAGCCAGTGTCCCAATGGAATTATTTGGATGAAATGAAATTGTTATGATGTGTTAGAATGACCTAGTCAAAGTCTGATACTTAATCTAAGGGCGAATATATGGGGCAGGACTTGGAAACTGAACCCAACCTTTAGAAGTGGGGTCGCACTGATAAATATGTCCCAATTTCGTAAATTTTGTGATTGGTAATCGGCTGATCTTTTTCAGATTGCCATTTTCAAAAAATTCATTCTCCATACGCTTATTTATTACATGGTACTGCAATATTTCATCAAATCATCATAGAATACACTGAAATTTGTGGTCATGACATGTGAATACTAATGCAAGGCCCTGCATTGATGTAACATCAAATGAGGACAGAAGTTTAAACTTACGATGATTCTAAAAAAAACATTGATGATCCCATTTGACCTTTGACTTCCTCTTCCTCTGCAGCCGTTGTGGATCTAAACGGACGTTATTTCGGGGGTCGAGTCGTCAAGGCCTGCTTCTACAATCTAGACAAGTTTCGTGTTCTGGATCTCGGGGAGCAGGTGTGACGTCTGCCGGCTGATCCTGTGAGGCGACAGCAATCTCCCCGCTTGTACATACGTTTTTCTTTTCTAGACAGCAGTGTATATGTAGTAATAATGGTTCTGTCATCTAGTGTTTTTCGTGATTGTCAAATACCTTGAGTCCAATACAAAATAAAAGGTATTAACCAATCTTTTGGGTGTGGATTCCTTTATTGGTGTTTTCATCCTGTTAGCGCCACGGAGGCCTAGTTTCTGACATAACACTCCTTTCCTGAGTTTTTAGCGTCCCTCTGGGGTTCAGGAGTCCTAACTTAGCCTCGCTAGATTATAGGAAGGGGACTAGGTCAGTGAACGCAGCCTCAGCCTCGTTCAGAGCTTATGTAAGTGAGCCAGAGAAGACGTCCCAGAAGGCCGGATGATGAAACAGAAATGTGAAGGAGAACCCATTTAAAGGATGTCATCTTTTTGCTTTTATGGCATGGTTCAAAGGTCAAGGGAATATGGGTAACAAGGAAATGATTGCATATTAGCACAAAAAGGTACTGCGGCCTTTCTGATTTCTTAAATCTTTCCTGTGTCACAGCTAAATGTTTGTGATGGTGTTTTTTAAATTGTCTAAATCATCCTTTGGTGAATGTAATCACCAATAACCTTGTTAAATCATGAACTGAGATTAAACATATTAAATGTGCTGCAGTTCACCAGCAACATAAATACTTGATTACTGCCAGACTTGTAAAATCATAAGTTCTCTTAAATAATACCTTTCTGACAGCACGATGTGGTCTAAACCCAGAATCAACTCTTATCAAGTTTGTGGAAGAAGTTCGACTTTGGTTCCGTTTTGTTTTCCATGAAAACATGTCAAATGCAAATAAATGTACTTTTATTTCTTCAAAATATGCAGATGTGCAGTGTTTTTATAGAAGACGAGGATGAGGTTGGATTAGTGCAAATGTCCGTCCCAACGATCTCGGTTCTCTGTAAAGTGTTCAGCCTCGGGGAAGGAACTGTTCTGTGGGAGCTGGTTGATCAGAGATCCCAAGAAAGGCTGGTTCCTGGGAACCTGAAGCGATTCACAGTAGACACTTTGTTATTGACGATGGCAAGGGTAGAGAGTGAGTTGTCTCAAAGTCAACTCACCCATAATCCACTTTCATCTCCACCATCTTGAGCAGGTTAAGTAACAGGTGGTTCTGGAACCAGTCGATCCACCTCCTGTCTGTATGCAAATTTATCTCTAGCTTGGTTGAGACCAGCAACAACAATGTCACCTTCATCTCACAGATCAGTCCACTGACGAGAGAAGAGAAGTGAATACACTAAGGAGTGATTTTAGTCAGAAGATGATTCCCACACTCATCTTGTACTACTGGTATGTCAGGAAGTTGGTGATCCAATGGCACAATGAACTGGTTGAGCTTGTTGCGGAGGTTCATGGTGTTGAAGACCAAGATGAAGTTCCCAAACAGGCTCTTGGTGCACATCCCTGCGTGGTGGAGGTGGAGGAGGATGAAGCGTAGCCCCAAGTTGACTCCATATCTTCCCCTATCTTCCACTTAACCATATGGAAGATAGGAGTCAGTGAGTCCGCAAAGGTTCTCAAACATGAGGGGGAAACAGTCTTCCGATGCTGAAAGAGTATTTATGTCTTCCTTTGAGTTGCGTAGTATAGAAATGGGCTCTTAGGAGAGGAGGAAGGAGGGTGAATGGGGAGCTTTTGTCTCAGAGTGAGGTGTGGACAATTGTTGGAAGGTGTGAACGGCTGTCTTTTCAAACCTGCAGCAGACGTTGTTGTGGTTGCATGCCAGATGAGGATTCTGCTGAAGGTGGAGGATGGGCGCCTTTATTTGCTGACATTTTGCAGACCTTTCCCAACTGATTGCAGGTCTTCTGCTGAGAAATTGATTGCTTCTCACGATTTCACAGCAGAAATTGATCTTTTTGGTGAGTTGTCCTGGCCTGTAGAGATCAATGATCTTAGGATCTTTAATCACTATGTTTCAGATTCTAACAGAAACTGAAACATAGTGAACATTTGCTAAATGTTTGTGATAGTGTTTTTAAAAAATGTTTAAATTATCCTTGGGTGAAAGTAAAATCATTATTAAATGAACATTTAATCAGTTCATTTAACTGATTAAATGAACTGAGATTTAATCAGTTCATGATTAAATCTCATTTTAATCATGAACTGAGATTAAACATATTTAAAGTGTTCAGCCTTGGGGAAGTTGCAAATGACTGGTAGTTGCAAATGACATTCTGTAGCACTGATCTGAAGATAAGAGAGTTAATAACTTCTTCGGAACTGTATGTGTGAGGCATCAGAGATCCCAAGAAAGGCTGGTTCCTGGGAACCTGAAGCGATTCACAGTAGACACTTTGTTATTGACGATGACAAGGGTAGAGAGTGAGTTGTCTCAAAGTCAACTCACCCATAATCCACTTTCATCTCCATCGTCTTGAGCAGGTTAAGTAACAGGTGGTTCTGGACCAGTCGATCCACCTCCTGTCTGTATGCAAATTTATCTCTGGCTTGGTTGAGACCAGCGACAACAGTGTCACCGTCATCTCACAGATCAGTCCACTGACGAGAGAAGAGAAGTGGGGAGTGAATACACTAAGGAGTGATTTTAGTCAGAAGATGATTCCCACCCTCATCTTGTACTACTGGTATGTCAGGAAGTTGGTGATCCAATGGCACAATGAACTGGTTGAGCTTGTTGCGGAGGTTCATGGTGTTGAAGACCAAGATGAAGTCCACAAACGGGCTCTTGGTGCACATCCCTGCGTGGTGGAGGTGGAGGAGGATAAAGCGTAGCCCCAAGTTGACTCCATCTGCTGACCTGTTTGCTAGATGAAGCAAAATGCAGGGGAAATCCGATATCCTTCAGATTCTCCAATGGAGTCACTTGAAGCATTTCATGATGACATAAGTGAGGACCAGTGATTACTTAACCCCATGGAAGATAGGGGTCAGTGAGTCAGCGAGTCAGTTTCCCCCTCAAACATGAGGGGGGAAACAGTCTTCCGATGCTGAAAGAGAGTATTCATGTCTTCCTTTGAGTTGCGTAGTATAGAAATGGGCTCTTAGGAGAGGAGGAAGGAGGGTGAATGGGGAGCTTTTGTCTCAGCGTGAGGTGTGGACAAATTGTTGGAAGGTGTGAACGGCTGCCTTTCCAAACCTGCAGCAGAAGTTATGGTTGTATGTCCAGATGAGGATCCTGCTGAAGGTGGAGGATGGGCGCCTTTATTTGCTGACATTTTGCAGACCTTTCCGAACTGATTGCAGGTCTTCTGCTGAGAAATTGTCTGCTTCTCTCTGTAGCCCCCCTTACTCCCCCCACTGATATTCTTGGTGAGTTATCCTGGCCTGTTTAGACACTATGGTCAATAATAGGATCTTTAATCACTATGTTTCTGATTCCAGCAGAATCTGAAACAGATTCCAACAGAATCTAACAGAATCTGAAACATAGTGAACATTTGCTTTTCTAAAAAAAGACGACCTATAAAAAGTTCTGGCTTCATGTTGTTTAACTTGAAGATGTTCTTACCTTCCGATCAGCCAGTGATGTGGTTTGCAGACCTCCAGGTCTCTTTATGTTGCAGTTTGCTTTATACATACACCTGCAAAACAGGATTCTAGAAAATGGGACTTGACCTACACACCGGCACATATGATTTCCAGTTAGCTAGAAGGAAGGCAATGGAATTAGTCAGCACATGTCTTTGAGCAGAAGGCATATTTGCTTCTTTTTGCAACACCAATGTGCTTCCTGGAACATCCAGTTAATGGATTGTTCTTTTTGTGAGCTTTGACTTGAACTCATTCTTTTTAGAATAAATCTGAACTTATTTGGTTGAGCCAAATAAGTTCAACCACTACCATGCTTTGACATGGTAGTGGCAAAGCAAGACTTTGCCACTACCATGACGTATAGCTTGTATGGGATTTAAACAGACCTTTAGCTTTAGTGAAACTGGACATGATGTGGCCATAATACTTTACTTATTGTATAAATTGAAAAACATTTCAAATCCATATAAAAGTGAAAAAGCATAAAAACAACAACAAGTGCAGCGCCGGTTAAGGAGGTAGCAATTCATCCGGTAACCGGTGGGTTGCCAGTTTGAACCCTTGCTTCATCCATCTCAGTTCTTGGGCAAGACACTTGATCTGCCTTACCTGCTGACAGTGATCAGAGGGCCCACAGGCTCACTTTTGTCGGTATGATAATAATAATAATAATAATAATAATAATAATAATAATAATAATAATAATAATAATAATAATAATAATAATGATCAACTGGTCTTTTATTGACATTGGAATAATAGCAATCACGCCATCTTTTCAGCACGGTTTTGGATGGATTATGATTTGGGCTCCTATGCAGATTTGGCAAAAAGTTTAAGCTACAAACTATATTATAAAACAATAAAATCTGAAGACATCTGCCAGAGCTGGGTCCAACTGGGTCATGCTTCAGAAAGAAGATCCCAAAGGCAAAATAGAACCATAATAGAAGTCTCCCAATCTCTACTCAATTCACGTCCTGTATCCTGCCAATACCTAAATGGTGCATACATAAATAGGTGAAAGCAAAACTTCGTAGAGCAAATACAAGTAGGAAGGTTGTCCTGAAATGCTTCAGAATCCACATGAAAGTAAAATCCATTACAGACCAAAACCTTAATCAAGTGTTTTCCTCTATAAAACTTTTAATTACTTTCTCTCTTCTGCAGCCCCACATGAGTTAGCAGCTAATTTTGTGAAAACTTGTTTAAAGACAGACAAGCAGTTTATCCCTTGAGGTCGTCTCCATCACTATGTACTAACGCCGAGGTTTTAAAGAGAGCAGAGGCTGCTGCAGCAGCAAGGATCTGTTTGGGTGAAGCAGCCCCATTGTAGATTGTATAAATCCTGCGCTCTGCATCTTGCATTGTTTTATTTAGGACTCAAAAGGTGCCAGGGCCCCACAGGAAAACACTCCAAATTCAGAGTGGATCGTAAAAGCATCTGCATCTTTTTCAAGTTTTGTAATGTTGTAGCTACAAACTACGTATGTTTAATTTGGATGTTATGTGATATTAGCAACACACAATTGTGAGGAGAGAAAGTAACAGAAAATTCAGTTTCCAAAATCTTTCAAGGAAAGATCTTTTCACGTCCTCTGAAACGTAGACAGCAGAAATGACATGAACCATACAAGAGTGTCAGAGATCAGCACAGAGTGAACAGCGCCTGAATATTTGATACATCATTAAATTAAAATTATATATAGGTAGATACTTAAAAAGTCTATTTTCATGCCAAATTGCAAATGAAGAAGAAGTATTACTTCTGGTAATGCATAAAAATTGTGGGTGTTTCAGTTCCAGATGATAACATATATTCTCCAATTTCTGTTTATGGTAATGATCCACTCAGCAGATTTAATGTCTTGTCCTCTTCTGACTGTGTGGACGAGTGTTTGCGTTTTTATCTCATGTGCCTGACTTACTCAGTCTGTGCAGCACTAACTTTTTCTGAGTCATCCAGCTTCCTGTTTGTTCAGGTGGCCAAAGGGAAAAAGAGCGTCATCTGCATGCACAGTGGACAGGGAATGAATGCGGCTAACATCATGATTGAGTTTTTAGAGGGGACTCCAAGATAATTCAAAATCCAAGTTAAGGCAATGATGGAAAATTGGTAAACTTTGAGAGATTGGCCAACTGCAGAAAGGCACACATTTCAAGAGTAACAATAACAACAGCAGCAGTAATAAGATATTGTACAAGATTATAACATAAAATACTGTGTGGGTATTGGAGCAAAAATATCATACACACAATCCAATAGATATGCAACTGAGTAGGGAGATTTTTTAAAAATGCACATAATGTGCTTATTTAAATACAAATAATAATAAAAAACTTTATTGACCCCAAAGAAAAATGTAATCTTGTTGTAACTCATTAATTGAAATCTCTCAAAGAGTTATTGTAGATAGTGATGGCTGTTGGCAGCGTTATATATATAAAAAAGGGCTGTTTCATACTTTTTTAGGATCGTTTATGGTTTAAAAACTGGCAGATTAACCCTTCATTAGCTGGATTATAAAGTACACAAATTCTGGAGACGGTGAAGCTCAATAGACATTTATTTTGTTCATAAAATCATTATGTATTTTGTTTTGCATGAAAATACGGGCATACCTATCAGACACTATGAAGCATTTAACCAACAATGCATCATTTTTGGCAACTTTAATGTGTGTTATATTTGTGCAGCACTTCTTTTATGCAAGAACAACCACTCAATTTCCAAAACAGGAAGAAAAAAATGCACATAAAATAAAGTCACAATAAAACCAATAAGCGGAGAATGGATGCATTCAGAGAGCCGCTGTATGAGAGCGTCTCCATTGCAGACCACTGCAGCCGCACGCAGCTTATTTGACCTTTTTTTTTGCAGCTGCCTCCCAGCCTGGATGCTGAGGGGGAAGTACATGCAAGAAAAACCCATCCTGACAGGAATAGTACAAAACACAGACCATTTCAGACCTGCTAGAGCTAAAAAAAACTTAACATTTTAAACAACAGGTCATAAATCAATTTCCGACTCATGACTCGTCATTTATTATGTTCAAAGTCTAATGTTTTTTTTATGTTTAGAAACCCTTGCATTAATCCTAACATTTAAATATAGTGATCACTCCACTTAAAGTGCAGAGTTAAACTTGCAGCCGAATGTTTTATGTGTAATTATGCCCAGCCTGAGTCACGCAGCCCAGCCTGTGGAAGCGGGATGCGTGGACGTGCGGCTCCGCACGTCTACTGCAGCTCTCTGACAATAAAACCGAAACGCAACCAACGGGGTTTCCTCTGAAATCGGGCAATTCCTGCACTATCAATAACTTTTTATTGTAAAAATACATAAATAAAAAATCAAATAAGTGCAACTTATGTTAATAAAATGTAAAAATGAAAATGAATATTGTGAACTTTTTTTCCCCAGTCAAATTATTTAACAACTGTTACCTGATGTAAAACCGAAAATAAAAATAAACGTAAAATGTTTTTATTTTGTCAAATCATGAATTAAAAAAAAAGCCTTCAAAAATTGCCTTTGAAATAGTGTGAAAGGAGCGAAGTAAGCTCAAAGAAATAAAAAGAGCTAAATGAATCCATCCATTATCTACACACTTAACCGAATAACGTATTATAAAGTTTAATTATGTAATAATTAAAGTGTTTGTTCTTTTAAAACGCAAGAAAGTAACGCAAATAATCACTTTAGGATGAATTATCAGCCAGGTTTAACCTGTAAAAACGTACCGTTTAAATAGTGCAGTTTAAGAAAATAAATTCACCACCGGGTGGCGCTGTGACGGCCTATATGCGTTTGTATGTGAGTGTGTGTGTGTGTGTCACAGGCCAGAGCCCCCTCGTGTGTGTGGTTGTGCGCGAGCGTTTTACGGCTGCTTTCGTCACAGGAGTCACGTTGCTTCGCCGGGCGGCCAGGCGTGGTTAAATAGAGGATGTGTGCCGGAGACCCGCAGATTAGCTCAGCACAGCCAGCATTGAGGGCACGGTGAACGGAGCTCCGGCTCAGAATACTACCCGGCTCTCTTCAAGCGATTTTATTCGAAGCTCGGGATTTAAGCGACTCGCTTCCGTCGTAGCTGTGTGCTTTTTATCCAGCCCTAAAGGAATGCCAAGAGAGCTCACCCAGAACAGGATCCAAAAGATCTGGGTTCCCACCAAGGATGACAGGCGAAGAGGTAAGACTCGTTTATGTTTCTCGCGTGCAAATACGTAAGACTCGTTTATGTTTCTCGCGTGCAAATACGTGTTTTTTTCCCCCCTCTGTCGTTTCTCTGCATAATTTCAACTCCATACCAAACCCTGCCGTTTTTTTCACCATAATGGCGGACTTCACGTAGGTTCCGTTTTACTGCATCAGTAGCATCTCCATGTTGCAACCTATTCTCCTACCGTAATAAAACCTTCAGCGCACCTGCTACGCAGACACCGGCCTTTTTAAATTTCAAACCAAATGATTGGTGGTCTTTATCGGCACATGGTATACGTCACTATGCCCCTATTGAACTGGGACGCAACGAGGCTCCTGTAACCATGGCTACGGTAACTCCCCCCCCTTTCAGATTCCTGGACGTGATGACGACGTGACTCATGTCGAACAAGACAAGAAAATATGCTGTTTCTGAATTGCAAGATTTGCATTTGGTAAACTGTGTAGTTTTATGGGGGGAGAAAAATACATTGTAGACAAATATAATTTTTTTTTGTGTTGGAATTGTCTTTGCAGCTGTGACATACTAGGAAGCCCTTTGTAGATAAATTAATAAATAAAAGGAGGCTGTGTTAGCTTAAAATTAGAACAATATTATTTTTTTACTTTGTTTAAATGCTTTTGTTTGAAATGTTTTAAAAGCTGGTGTTAGTGCAGTTTTTAGACTATTGCCTTGCCTTTATAAATTAGAGCTATTCATGCTGCATGTAAATCCTGCTTCATAAAACCCCCAAAATAGGTTTTCAAATCGCTTCATAAGGATTGCACAGGATTCTTATGCACTTTGAAAAAAATGTTGTATTTACATTTTTCTTACAAAAGTACTTTCTTTTTATTAAATAAATTACAAAAACTATTTCCAAGAAGACTGACTGTACATATATTTTTGTGAACTTACTTGAATTACATGAGCACTTGGATTTTTACACAGTTTTATTGTCTCATCTTTTATTATTATTTTGTTGATTGAGTAGAAGTAAAAAAAAAAAAAAAACTTGTTGGGGAAACAAATGATCCTTTAAAATAAAAATGATTAAGAATAAAGGCTTTAGGTTGCAGTAAAAATGACTAAAATATGTTGAGTCTTTTCTAGCAAGTATTGAGTATTACAGCTGACAAATTGTCCTGTCAAAAATATTTTTTTATTAGTGGGGTAATGCAGTTGATATTTGACAAGTGAAGGTTTATAATTTTTAAACCTGCTGACCTAAATTTGATTCTGCTGGCAAGAAAAAAGCAAAAATAGTAAAATGGACCTTTAGAACACAACTGAATAAGAAGTCAAATGCCAAAAAACAGCAAGGAAGATCTGGAAATGTATGGAATATCAAACTGGATTATTTGTAGTGCCCTTGATTTTTAAAATAAATAAAACTCCAGCCTAAACGTGTAAGGTGGGTGTGATGAATCACTTGCTCGAAAATGGAGTTAAGAACTTGATCCGTTTTTCCGTTTAGGTATCGTAGCTCTGATGTTGTGGAAACAAGATTAAGCGACGCAACGACAAAGTGTAAATTGGCTCTCTCAGGAGGTTACCAGGGAAGTAATGGCCTGTGTTAATGAACCCAGTGGGTGTGGCGACAAAGAACGCACCAAAATACAAGATTTCTTTCAATTTAAAACGCTGTAAACTCATCAGCCCCTCTTTTGTGTGGACAGCTAAGAAAACAAGCCATTGTGGCTTCTGTAGGACACTGCATATCCCGAAGTAGGTCAAATGCACAGTGAGGTGGAAGTAAAAGGTAATTCTGGCAGCGAGCAGCCATGTGTTGGCTGACGGGATGTAGAGGAATATGAAGATCATATCTTGGCGGTGAATTCTAACAGGTTCAGATTCAGTTTTTTTCTAGTTAATCACTTCCAAGAAGTCTGAAGCAGAAAACAGTTTGCTGTGCCGAGTGCAGCTTTTAGATCACGAAGCGATCACTTTTCATGACCCGTTCCTTCCCTGCAGGCACCGGAGCCCCACACTTCGCCAACCCCCCAACCGTCATCGTGATGGTGGGACTACCCGCTCGAGGAAAGACGTACATTTCCAAGAAACTGACCCGCTACCTCAACTGGATCGGCATACCCACCAAAGGTACGCAGCGCCGCGTCAACATGTCGTTGGTACAGCTTGAACTCAGCAATTTTTCTGTTACACAACGAGATGCGGTGCTCCCTTAATTAGCTTGCCAGACAGCATAGAATCATGTTTCTCTCTTGGGGACATAGCGTTCATATTTGTTTCTCTGCAGTCTTCAACGTTGGGGAGTACCGCAGGGAGGCCGTCAAAAATTACAGCTCCTATGACTTCTTCAAGCCCGATAACGAGTCTGCCGTGAAAATCAGGCAGTAAGTCTCCCCTCGACTGAGAGTCTTGGTTCTTGTGGTGTTTTGCTTGACTAACGCCACATTTGCATTTGCTCTTCAGGCAGTGTGCCCTAGCAGCTTTGAGAGATGTCAAGTCCTACCTGAAGGATGAGGGAGGCCAAGTGGCGGTGAGTTTGCTTGGTTATTTATGTTGTACCTCCACAACCACCGGACCATAACTGACCTTTTTGCCGTTTCCTTCAGGTGTTTGATGCCACGAACACGACGAGAGATCGACGGGATCTGATCCTAAAGTTTGGCAGCGAGAACGACTTTAAGGTATGTTGCCTTGGTAACGGATGCTGCAGTGTTTCAGGGCTAGAGCGATTCGCTGAATTGGCTCACTTTTTCGTACTGTCCAGATCTTCTTCATCGAGTCCGTCTGTGAGGATCCCAGTGTGATTGCGTCAAACATCATGGTGAGTTTCAGGCCAGGACACTTCATGATGAAGGTCCTCATCTTTGTTTGCACACTGGATATAAAAAATAACATAAATGCTCACATCTCCTTTGGCATCAGGCGTGTGGTTTGCCGTCTGACAGTTTACTTCCCCACACAGGAAGTCAAGGTATCCTGTCCGGACTACAAGGACTGTAACAAAACCGAAGCCATGATGGACTTCCAGAAACGGATCGAATGTTACAGAACCAGCTACCAGCCTCTGGATCCGGACCAGTACGACAGGTAGGCTGGGGCTCTCGCTTCCTTTTCTCCATGGCGACTGCATCCTTTCGGGCAGAGCACTCATCCTGTCGTCCTGCAGGGATCACGCCTTCATCAAGGTGATCGACGTGGGCCGCCGTTTCCTCGTCAACCGCATCCAAGATCACATTCAGAGCAAAATCGTCTACTACCTGATGAACATCCACGTCCAGCCGCGCACCATCTACCTGTGTCGACACGGAGAGAGCAAAGATAACCTGGAGGGCCGACTGGGAGGCGACTCGGGCCTGTCGCAGAGGGGCCGACAGGTACAACCAGACACCAAGTCGGCAAAGAGGGAAAAACCCAGGGTAAATGATGAAACCAAGTGCTAATTGACTTGTTTGTAGTTTTCAGCCGCCTTGGCTCGGTTCGTTGATGAGCAGCAGCTGAAGGACCTGAAGGTGTGGACCAGCCAGCTGTGCCGCAGCATCCAGACAGCCGAGCACCTGGGGGTCCCCTACGAGCAATGGAAGGCGCTCAACGAGATTGATGCTGTGAGTGTCGCCCCGGGGAACGCTGCAGTACCCCACAAAGCTACTCTAACTCTCCTTCCCCAATCTGATTGGCATCCATCGTTGTCTTCCAGGGTGTGTGTGAGGAAATGACGTACGATGAAATGAAGGAGAAATTCCCTGACGAGTTTGCACTGAGAGATGAAGACAAGTACTACTACCGCTACCCAGCTGGAGAGGTACACCAGCCCCAACATGGTCAAACGGGTGGAGCAGTTTGTGGAGTGTAGATCGGTGCTTCAACCTGTCCATTTTCCTGATTGCAGTCATACCAGGACCTGGTGCAGCGGGTGGAGCCGGTCATCATGGAGCTGGAGAGGCAGGAGAACGTGCTGGTGGTCTGCCATCAGGCCGTGATGCGATGTCTGCTTGCCTACTTCCTTGATAAGAGTGCAGGTAGGAACTAGTGTGTTCATTGGAGAACTCGAGGGGGTTGGATTCTTCCGTTTGTATTTTCATGTAGCATAACTTCAGTTTCTCTACATTATTTTTTTTTATTTTGCATATTTAAAATGTCTTCCAGTTTAATTAAAGTTTTGCTCTTTTAGAGGCTGAAATAAAATTTTTTTTAACCCAGGTGCTGCATCAAACCCCCACTTCCTGTGTAAATGATCCTCGAGTTCCTTGAACAGCCACCTGATGGGTTTAAAGTTTCAGGAAATGGTGTTTTGCAGAAACTAATTGTTCTGCTTTCTCGGTTGACTTCAGTGATCCAACTAATTTAGATTTTACGTTTAAACAAAAACCACCCTGTAGAATTTTTAAAAAATCCCAAACTACGCCTTTTTAAACGTTCTGAAATGAGAACTTTTCCATGTCTCTGCAGAGGAGATGCCGTACCTGAAATGTCCCCTCCACACGGTCCTGAAGCTGACCCCGGTGGCCTACGGCTGTAAGGTGGAGTCCATCTTCCTGAACGTGGAGGCGGTGAACACGCACAGAGACAGACCTGAGGTCAGCTGCCGCCCGGCCCTCCTGCTGAACGCTTCTGCTGCCCATACGTTCTTCGTTCTTCAGTCTGATGCCTCGTCTTTTTCGCCCTCAGGAGGTGAAGCGGGGTCCCGGCACCCTGATCAGGAGGAACAGCGTGACGCCCCTGACCAGCCCGGAGTCTCACATCAAGAAGCCTCGCATTGAGGACCTGGACGAGGCCCCCATCCAGGAGCTGCCCGGCTCCGTGGCATCGCTGGGCCTCTGCACCTCCACTCACATTCCCCTGGCTCTGGCCGGACAGGTAACTACAGCCCACCTGCCCTCAGGGTCCAGAACCATGTAGGCCTTCTTGCTGCGTCTGCTTCCTCACCCTCAGCCTTTTGCATGTCTGCTCACTCATTCATTTGTTGCCCTCCTCTGTTCCTCACAGCATTGGCTGGGCAAAGTTTGCCTGTAAGTATTTAACAAGGATCTTTTTTCTTTTTTTTTTTTTCTTGTCCGTTTGCTTTGCATCCCTTTATTTCCCATAACATCCAAACAACGAGGGAAGTAGATTTCCTAACAAGTAGTTGTTTACATTTCCTCTTACTCCTGTACTACCCAGAGTTGAATCATGGGAAATGATGTAATCTACTGTTCTGGAAGTGAAAAGTGAACTTATTTGTTCATGTGGAGCTCGGACTTCCCAGCATTGCATTCTTGTGATTCTTCAGTGTTGTCTCAGCGAGCTTCTTCCCTCTACCCTCCCAACCCCCATCCGCCTGCCCCCCTCCACCTCCCACTTGAACTGTTCATGCTGACTCTGCCTGTCTGGTTTATTTTTGGCCTGTGTTTTTGCTCCTTAAAGACGCACCATCCTCCACTACCTAAAAGTGGTTTTCCATCTTAGCTTTCAAAGGTAAACACTTTGCAAAATCTGTGCAGCTTCTCCAGGCAGTCCCATGTTAAAGTATTCACACCCCTACATGTTTTAATTATTAACATCTTTTTTCAGAATCCTTTGTGTTTTTAAACAAAGAATTGAAGGACAAATTTATATTCTGCCCATTTTATTATTTTCTTGTCAGTCTTTCATAAAGGCTAGCTTAGTACACACTTTAGTTTCTGCACAATCTGAAATTAGACAATATTTAAAAACTTTATAATTTATTTTTGGTTTTACCTCCCATTAAGTCTTTTCTTGGAATAAGTCAATTGCAAACGTAAACTCTAAGTGACTCTGGTTGGTTGCAATAATACATTTTATTATTGGAGGCGGTGAACACGCAGAGAGACAGACCTGAGGTCAGCTGCCGCCCCGCCCTTTAGTGTCTTTCTTGACACTAAAGGTCACCTTACATAATTTAACATAAAAGCTTCATTTGGGGGTAGCTGTAAAGTTCCAAACTTTTGAGGTTTGTTTTCTTTTTGCGCCATTTCCAATTCTCTCTGTTTATATAAAATCCATTTTAATTATACAGCATAATGTGAAACCGGATGGGGTGTGAATACTCATGGTACAGTAGCTGCTGCTAGCTAGCTGTGTCAGCAGCAAAATTAAGTCTTAAGCATATAATCCGGATTCTACCAAACTGTTAGGAAAGTATGAACCACGCTGCAGGGTGTTTTTTTTCACTTCTTCACAGATGGAGAACCTGTTAAAACACCTGCTAGGTAACCTCTCATTTCCTCTAGCGATAGGAGATGTTTGGGTGACGTAACTACGTGAACTTTCTCAGGCCCGGCCTGCGGTCGTAGTGCTTGCTGTAACAGCTCTAGTCAGTTTCTCGGTGCATACCTGCAGGCTGATGCCATCCGAGAGGAATCTAAGCTTTTCTTTGTTTGTGTGCGTTTGCTTGCAGAAACTGAGAAGCTCCTCTGTCTGCCACGACATCCTGCTGCCCTGCTAGTGGACGGCGTGGGCGAGTCGCAGCGGCACGATCTGCTACATCTTTATCACTTCAAATGGGATTTCTTTTTAACATTTTCACGAGAATTTGGGGGGGAGGGAAAAAAATGGAGTTTCCCGTCAGCTCACCTGTCTGGATATCGGTTAATTTCAGAAACCAAAGACTAAAAGGAGTTTTTAATGTTGTCCCCCAGCCTTTTCCTTACAGCATCATAATGATGAATCCTCTGTATGCTGACATGTTTCAAACAAAGCAACGTTTTGCACAGCGGTGACTTTTCTTCTTATTTTTTCTTCTTCTTGGGTTTGGTTTTGCCGTAGAGTGCCTGTAGCGCTTGCTTTCTGCAAGCTCCAAGCAGCTTCTCTTGTTTCTCCAGACTCGACTGCTCAAAGAGAGGGAGAACATTTCACCTAATAACTCTACATATCATTTCAATGCGCTACTTTGTCTAGTTTTGATTATTTTTATTTTTGTGTAGTTTCAGTGCCACTTTGCATATTATGGAAAATTATTTAATATTTTTGTTTTGCTCTCATTGACTGCTATGCACAAAATGAAGCACCTATTTTTGTTACACTGCGTGCTGTTAATAATATCTCTGTAAATGTTAGTGTACATATGGAGAAACTGGACTGGGATGTGACTGGAGTCGAGAGGGGTGGGGGGGGGCATTTTTTGTACCAATATGTTTGACTGAGAGGAAAGAAGCTGATAATTTTCTCGGTTAATATTTTAACATGTCTGCTTGACAAACTTGAATTTCCTTTTTGTAATATTCAGTATATTTATGTAGTTTTCTTGAATGGCTGATTGCGAGAGGCGTCTTGTGCACATGGGGTTATGTTGTACAGATTTGATTTGATTTTTTTTGCATCTCGAACAATAAATTCACTTGACGAAAATGTTGAGTTTATTTTCCTTATTCCTCTGTTTGACTGACATTTCTTCCCTTGCCATATAAGGATTCGCTCTGCAACAAATGGACTTTATGGCAGTTTTCCAGTTGTTATCTCACTTGGATGAATCATGCAGTGAGTCACAAGCTGCATATCTGTCAGTTTGCAGACAGAAAGATGCTCTGAAAGATGCAATTCTACTTGACTAGCATGATTTTATATTTTTATTCGGAAGTAAAAAGTAACTCTTAAGAAAACTAATTGTGGAAAAAAAAATTACAAAACAACATGCAAGCAGCAGAAACACTTTTCCGAATCTGTTTTTTCTCGATATTAAATTTATGCAACAAATGCTTATAATAGTTAATTCGAGTGTGTTAAAGGAAAAAAGGTTTAGAGAAAGAACACAAGTCAACACCCTAGAAGTTTGCTTCTACACCTGCAGATAGAGAACGAAACCATAGCAACAAACATGAATAACAACTGTAATATCACTGAAAAGTACACGGTACAAGTTAATACAAAATGTATTTGGTTGCAACAACCGCAGCTTGTTGTAGAGTTTGCCCGAAAGACACCTGAATCTGAACAATCAGTTGTCATTTTTCCTTGACACATTTAGCCGTTGTTGGAGGCTCGTCTGCCACAGGAGTCTCCAAGTCTCTACTGTCCTGCAAGTCTTAGATGCAACCCTGCTCCAAAACAGCTGAATCAAATGAGTGTCGCCGTATCAGAGCTTCGCCAAGCTTATTGGCGCCCTGCAGAGGTAATTCAATCACTTGATTCAGCTGTTGGGGGCGCAGGACGGCAGATCTTGAGGCTCAGGGTTGCAGACCCCCTGGTCTATTACATAAGCTTTCTTAAAAATACATTGACGCTTGGAGTTTTGACTAGATGGGCCCCTTGAACACTTTTACAAAATACTCTGATTGTGCAAACATTTGTGCATGCTGTGTATGAAACCAGATTACTTTGTGTCATGAGCACATGACACAAAGTATGTAGTTAAGTAGAAGACAAGCCTCTGAGTCATAGGGAAGCAGAGACAAGCACAGAGTGAGACATGACACCTTGTCTGCTCCAGGCGAGTCAGTCTGGGAAAGAAATTAAGCAAATAACCTTTTCTTCTTCTGCAAGTCTCTAGGTATTCGATGGAAGGTGGTTTCACAGGGCGAGTGATCCAGTTGCTGTGCAGCTTTTAGTGACCTGACTGATGGGGATCAATCGCTGTCCTTCGTCACAGCAGAATTAAATGACTATTTGCGTCTGAGCCAAGCCTGTTAACACTGAGGCCACGTACCATTGAGAAGCCTGACATAGCAGCTCTCCCCTCCCACCACACGCGCACACACCCCCCCACACACACACACACACATGCACATTCTCAAATGCAAGCCACATGCAAGTCTGGAACAGGCTGTAGTTGCCCAGGCAACATGTCATTATCACGCAGAACCTCATTAAGTTCATCTCACAGAATATAGGAACAATAAAAATTGAGAGAAGAGCAAAAGCAAAGTCACGAAGGAAATTGGATGCAAAATGCTAGACTCTCACTTGCATACAGGGAAAGTGGCCGACTATGCAAAGTCTGCATGCAAAGTGTGTTTGGAAGTTCAGAAGTCAGTCAGGTGTTTGACCATAACGTGTGTGTGTGCACTTGTTTACACAACATTTGGCCTTTTTAGGACCTTTTCAGCAGTAACCACCTACCTTCTCAACAATGATTGGTAGCAGGGAATAATGGTATCAGTGTAGCAGAGCGTCGTTGTTAGGGAAATGGCTGGGGTGCGTATTGACCTTAAGGCTACACACCAGAACTGTTATAATGTTCAGTGTTAGACTTGTTATGTTCACTAGCAGACTGGTTTGCACAGAGTTTTGTTTGGTGACTAAAAGAGCAAAGTTTTCCACATTTAACAACCAGGCCTGCTGCAGTAACAAACCACATAATGAAAACCAGATGAACACATCAAACTCACGTGGAAACTTCAGTCTTTCATGATGCCCTATCCCAGGACGTAATAGATTTTCTCAAAATTCTGATTGTCTTTCTTCCACCTCCCATCTAAGATAAAAAAATATTATATTTCAAAAACCTACAAGTGAATATGGATAGTTTTGACAGTGTTCTGTAAGTTTAGTTGTAAGTTTGTAACATTCTTTTATTTTTTAACGATTGTCAGAGTGTTGGAATGACTTTAATGCTTAGTGGTAAAAACATAGCCTTTAAAAACTGCACCAGTGATAAATGCATTTTATATCCATGTTAAAATTAATACTTGAATGCCTACCTTTTATTTATTGCATTTTGTGTCTAGATTTATCAGACTTATCCTACCCTCTTTTTTCATTGGCTGTGGGCAACATACATGCTTCTGTTCCCTTCACATACTTGCAGACTTTAGTGCCAACTTGCCCTACTGACTGTCTCCAAAAAGTGCAAACTGATGCAGACATAGTGAATAAGACTGGGCAAAGAAGTCGATTAGTTTCTCCAGCGTTAAGTTGAGGTAACAGGGGGATTGCATGTTGATAGTTAGGGTTAGCTTGGAGAAAGTTGTTCTCTACTGCAGATAGTAGAGCAGCAGCTAAAAGATCTTCCATTTTAAACCTGAAGTGCCTCTGCAGTTCAGTCATTTAATCTCTAGTAGTCTGGGTATCTGTAATTTTAATGTGAAACATTCCTGAACATTGGGTGGTGAAGTCTAGAAAGAAAATCTCTATTTTCCTTTAACAACTTAAAGAACAACTCAGATCAGATCCTATAACTTTCCAGACAATCACTGATGGCTTAATGACCTTATGGAGTTTTTAATGCATTAACTAATTGATTTGCTTCTAATTTTGACATGTGTTTCACCATATTTTTTCATTAGTACTGATCAAGGGGAAAAAAGTTACTTTCTTTTCATTTTTTTTTTCAAAAAAGTAAATCACGAGACACAAATCATGTCAGAATTGTAAGGACTTACAAGAATTTCTTTCGTCTTAAAAGTAAACAGGATCTGCAGACAACGTGACACGAGGAAGCTAAAGATCAGTCACACACACTTGGCGCAAAACAAAACTCTTCACTTCTTTAAATCCTTCTCTGACTGAAACTAAAACCTTCTGCATTAAATTGATTTAAAAATAAAAAGAAATCTCAAATCTACCTCTACTCTCCAAAAGCAGATGACTCGGTACAGTAAGACATGTTTCCTGAGAGCAATGGAACTATGGAGAGAACCACGTAAGAAGGCTTTCATTTCGCCGTGTGTATACACAGGGATCACATGTAGTCTATTTAATCGGCTCTGCTCCATTCAAGGCCCACTGAGAGACTTATCCCCTCCATTCAGCGCAAAATCTCTTCCTGAATGGCTGCTGCACAAAGAGAGAGGGATGGGTTTTCACCCCGCTGCAGCGGTAATTCAGGTAACGCATTCCTTAAAGGACAAAAGAGAAAGAAAACAGGAAAGCATCTTTAATCTGTAAAAATGTGAGCATTGAAAAGGAATGAAAGGGATAAATATATTGAGAAAAGTATTCATGCAACTTAAACTTTTTTTTTTAAACACTGGCATTTTGTGTGATGGACCAAAACAAACTGTAATGTAGAATAAAGCATGGTTAAGTTATAGAGGCAGCATCTTGCTGTAGGGAATAATTAATTTGAAATGATAACATAGTATAAATGAATGAATAACAAGGTAAAAGTATAACGTTAAAAAATAAAACCCGACTTTTTAAATCTCCTATAACAAGTTAAATCATTTTTGACTGTGTAACTTTACATATGCCAGTACAAATTTCCAAGTGAAAGTTCAGTGAAGGTCAATGCTTATCATTGAACATCAGAGATTTCCAACATGAAAAAAAAAAATGTTTGGGAGGATTAAGTCTTTAGCTTCATTTGTATCTGTATAATAAATTAGGGTTGTGAAATGGCCTAGTCAAAGTCTGGAGTTCTGATCAAAATAATTAGATAAATAATTAGAAGGTCCAGGTTTTTATCACATTGAGCCAATTAGGTTTTGATAACTTTTTGGTACCACATACGTGCAGTTATCATCTTTAAAAAAACTGCTTTTTGCATTCACTTATGTCGTCTTTGTCTCATATATTTGTGTGATTCTTTTTTTAGATTTTTATCAAAGTGCAAAACCAAAATCTGTCAAAATCTGTGAGGTGGAAAATACTTTTTAACAGCACCGTAAACTAGTATCCTAACTTTACAACACAACATTGTAATTAAACTTTGAAACTCCGCTGGTTGTTCAGTTCAAGCATCAGGCTTCAGGCCCATCTTTGTCCTGTTTCCACCTGTCAACAGCCTAATAGTTTTATTGCTTCCTGGTTACCCTTTAGGTTTCCAAAAGGTGGAAACATTTTGGCTTAAAGAGCAAAATGACACAGCTAAAATGTTCCACTTCAAGAAGTCTGTAAATTGGGGTTTGATGCTGCTGAATTTTTGGCAATTCTGAAATGATTCTTATCCTAGTTGAAAAGCTTCACAGTCCTTGTGAATGTGAAATGTGAAACTGTGTGGATTCACCAAAGGTCCCCACTTCTCCAATGTGTCCTCGAAGCAGTGATGTATGGACTCGAACTGGTCCTCACATCATAAGTTCACCAGAGCACAAGCACACATCATGTCTTCCACTTGAATGTGGTTTTTCCTTCAATCTGAATCATGACCAGACCAAGTGCTTTTGCTCTGTCCAGTCACACTGTGGTCAGGGAGGCTATGTGACTGCTGTCAGGTTCACCACTTCAGCGCTCCTCCCCCTTAAAACTCCACAATTTAACACACACACACACACACGCCCCAACACACACATTTGTCATTCTATGCTTGCAGGGAAATTGTCCTGCCATCCCCCATTTTTGGGTGAAACCAGACTCCTGCTAACCTGTAGTTAGAAGCTGTTTGTTAGTTTCTATCTTAAGTGGTGTTTTATCACCTGCATCATTATCATTTACAGACATTCTATTCTTGAAAGTTAAGTGCTGGTTGAGGTGCAGTAAAATTCATGTTAACTTGTTATTTACCAACATTGTCAGTTATAAATTTGAACCAGAGCCTCTAAGAAGCATATAATCAGTTTTAGGATTTATTATTTGAAAAGTCTCCTAAGTCTGTAACATTATGGAGGAGTTAACCTTTAAGCCTTTTTCTAGTGCCCTTTATTGTTGGGAGGCATGAATAACATGGAAACAGCAATAAATTAACACATTGAGATTCAATGCAGTTTAAAAGATAAAATATAAAAATTAATTCTATATATTCTACTATAAGGCTGCCCAGTGGCGCAGCTGGTAGAGCTGCTGCCTTGCAGCAAGAAGGTTCTGGGTTCGATTCCCGGCCCCGGTCTTTCTGCATGGAGTTTGCATGTTCTCGCTGGGTACTCTGGCTTCCTCCCACAGTCCAAAAACATGACTGTCAGGTTAATTGGTCTCTCTAAATTGTCCCTAGGTGTGAGTGTGTGTGTGCATGTTTGTGTGTCTCTGTGTTGCCCTGCGACAGACTGGCGACCTGTCCAGGGTGACCCCGCCTCTCGCCCGAAATGACAGCTGGAGATAGGCACCAGCAACCCTCCCGACCCCAGTAAGGGAAAAAGGGTGCAGGAAAATGGATGGATGGATGGATATTCTACTATATATGCTGTGGTTTCTATTTAATGCACTTTAATGATCTAGAAGAGTAAACAACAACAAGTTTGCTAAAAGTAAAAATAAAAATGTAGAAAATTGCTGTTTGCAGACAGGCTTTATTGATCAGAGTGTCACCTGAAGTACTTAAACACAAGAGGTGCTAAAAGCTATTCAGACTGGACAAAAATCCTTTTTCAACCAATTAAAACCATAGTTTCAGAACTTTGCAGCAGTCGTCGCAAAAGCACTTTTTCTGAACCTTTATACAACTATCAAATTTGCCTTCGTCGTAAAATCTGAAAGAGTGTGTTGGAAAAAAACCCTAAACTTTCTAAGAGAAATATCTTAAAATAAAAATTTTAGCAAAGCCTGGTAGACAATTTGTTGCAAAAGTAGCACCTTGTTTTGTTGACATTTTCCATCTGTACTGCTGTTGTGCAAACGATTGCTTTTTCTGCTCTCGCAGAAATATTACAACAGCGTTGGCATAAACCACAAGTACATTTTTAGGACTTGTGGTTATTACAATGTGACCAAAACTGGCTTTGGAATTGGCCTTACTTTAGCTATGGGTTCGCTTCACTGTCCAGTAACAACTAAACTCTGTTAGTGGAGCCTCCATGGCTCTTCCTTGGTTTGTGAGCCTGGATGTCCTTGAAAATTACAGAGCTGCTGGTGAAGTTGGCAATTACAATGCCTTGTAAAAGTATGTATAGCTCCTGAACTATTTTATTGGGACTTTTACATGAAAAATAAAGTGGTGCATCATTGTGAAAAGGAAGGAAAACTAAATATGGTTTTCATATTCCTTCCTGCAAATAAAAAAGCTACAAAATTGAAGCCATATTTGTTTAAAGCAACAAACTGCCTTCGGCTCTCTGCTAACCCTAGAAAATTGAAAAGAAAAATTGTAAAATGTTTTAGTCATACTTAGTTTTATCTACAATTACAATTTTATTCTACAAACAGGTTGCTTATTGGTGTTGTGGCGTATTATTGAGGTCTAACTTTAATTTCCTACTTCAAAAAGTGCCTTAAACCCGACAGCACACAACTGTGGAGAAATATTGTGATTCATAGTCAAATCACTCAGCTCTACTTCTACCAGGCCCAGACTCTCTGAGGGATTGATTACAGATGTGGGTGTTGGGCCATCACATAAAATGCCCTTGAAATTCATTGAAGTCTGTCGTTATAATGTAAAAAAAAAAAAGGTTCATGTCACAAAGCACCATCTATTGCAACTATAGCAGAAGGTAAATAGTTGGCAGATAAGTTTGCAGCGTTCACTCTGCGGCTCACGATTACTTCCTGGATTGACAGTCTGGCGTTGCCTCAAAATAAAAGCAAGTCGCTGTGCAGCGTTGGCACAAAGTGTGTCACAGCCACTTGCTTCCTGTTATATCGGCGTCCTGCCTGTTTCTAAATCCCCTGCATGACCAGGGGATTACAGATAGCTGACTAATGGGATGACCATGGCAACATTAGCATCTACAGGAGAAACGAGGAGGAAAGGGAGCAAAGTGATGGGGCTGCTTTTCCGTGTGAGCGCAGTCACGTCCACCTGAACACGCCCTGCTCGCGCAGCTTCCTCCTTCTCTTTTTTGCTTTCTTCTCTACACAACTTTTTGTGCCCAGACAGTGATGTGTGGAGGCTCACATAGTCTCAGCCAGGCGGCAGGGGGAGGAGAGGGAGGTGGGGCAGACGGGTGTAAAGGTGGAGTTTGGGGGGTATGAATTCGTTTCTGGAGTTCTTTCCAAACCATTTGTGGGGTCAGTGAATTGGAGAGGTTGATGACAACGTGCACTTTCATATAAAATCCCTCAGTTGCATTTCCAGGCAGCACAACTTATTGACCTGGAAACGATTGATCGATGGAGGTGCCAAAATGTTGCAACTGTTTAACGGACATCTTGATTTCATTTTCGCCACTTACTTTAGCTGCTTCGTTCTCTTGCTCTTCAAGAGTTCAGGAGCTTTCCTTGGATTAGTCATGAGGAAATTAACTGAATGTTTGAGAGCGATCGCAGTTTAACATGAGCTGCGTTTCCATTACAAATGAGCCCAAATCTTTGTTGATATTCAGCTAATTAAAAAGAAACACGATTTTGCAATTGCAAAAGGAAATAAAATGAAAATTTCGTGACTGCAGTAAGCAGCTACCTGAGATACATCCATAATTCAGTGATGGATTGTGAATGATAATGAATTATTATCAAGAATCATTGGATTCATGGGCGTCTTATTGTACATGGGAGCGGCTTCCTGTGTGGCGTTTTGGGGAAATTGTAGTGGATGATTTCACAGAACAGCGATGGATTCAACATGTCAGCATGACAGCCAATCATTTGAGGGGGAAGAAATAAACATACATTTTTATGACATAAACGTAACAACATTATTCAGAATCTCAAAAGTGTCAACAGTTTTGCTGATGACAGTTTTTTTTTTCTTCACTCCCTTTCAGAAAAACTTTCATCAGGAGAAAACAGAAACTGTTTTTATATTGTCGCAGTCTAAAAAGCTAGGTTAGACTTTGTTTACACCAAATGAACTATTTCATTATTTCTTGGATCATGCTTGGATTACAAATTGAATTCACATGTGACTCTCTCACTTTTTCACGATGCTGTGATCTTGACCTTATTAGCGCCATGTTGACGGCCAACAGCACCTAGAAAAGGATTGTCAGGCTTGTTCCACACATTCTTTCCACAACTCCAGTCCTCTAAACTTAAACCATGTGGCGGCGTCTTGCCATTTGTTTCATTAGGTGCATTTATTTACTCCTATCTTGTGTAACGTTTAAAGTTCTTGTTTTTTCTGTCGGTACTCTGTGTTCTTTTCAAACTTTATGGCATAGAGGTTCTTTGGGTAACCACTGAGGCTGGTTCAGCAACATATAAGGAGGAATGTTATATATGAGCTTTTTTTGGTAACACCAAACCCTTCAGAAATATTCCCAGCAACGACTGAAGAAACTGTAAAACAGCTTTAAGGACAGAAAGTATTACTTTCAAACTCCCCTCCAGTTGCCCTCTGGGAAATACTGAAGTTTCCCAATATTTACACCCCAAGAATTTGGGTCAATGTGCGGTTAGATTTTACCCAAGACCAGTTAATCTGTGCCTTCAGTGACATTTCGATCACACCCAAATGTCTCAGATCAGGAAACAAGTTGTAACATTAGTCGAATATAAACCAAGTAAAGCAGTTTTAAAAGATTAAGATGATTTCATCAAGCAGATGGAATCATCTTAATCTTTGTCTTTGCATATTTTAGGTGTTAAATTTAGTGGTAGGTGTTCATGTGTTTAGTGTAACACAATGAACATTTATAGCCAGAATAAGACTGAAGGTTTGGCTGAACCATTCCTTCATCCTGTCTTTTTTCCCCCCCAAATAGTCATTGAACAAATATGGAAAATCCAGGCTTTGGTTTCATTATTAGCCAACATCCTTATGGATGTTTACCAAAACTCCTGTCCAGAGATTAGCTTAGCACAGGTTAATCCAGGAAGCAGGCGCTTCACCTGACCCAAAAGAATAGACTTGATGTTCAGTTTGACATCAAATTGCACATTAAAGAAGTGAATCAATCATCTTAATTGTCAAAGCTGCCAGGGCGCCCTAAAATAACACCAGCAAGCATCATTCTACTGTAAAGCTCCTGAACTAAGAAAGGGAATGTCTTCTTTTACGTGGAATATATTAGAATAAAAATGATCGCTTGTTTTCCTACCAAAGTATTGAGTTCCAGCTTCTGCGCCTGAAGCAACTTAGCCTTTTAAACCCACATCGAGGTGGTTGACTGTTAACTCAGATGTAGCAGAGTGAGCCTGCTCTGTGTGAACCACTATAAATTAAAATGGCGAAGAAGTCCACAGCACATCTTTGGCTGCGTTTCCATTATAAATGTGTGCAAAACTTTGTCAGTAATCTGCTCATGTCAAGGCACAATATTTTATTTGCGGTGCTTCCAGTAAATGAGAAATGCAATTAAAATCACAGGTGAATAAGGAAGTTCTAGCTATAATCGATTAAATGACCTGCTTTGCCATCATCCTCCAAATGCTTCCTGCCACCTTCTTTTTTGTAGCTTGTGCAAAAGTGGGAACATTCAGTTGATGATCATGTGACTCGTGTGATGCAAAAAAAGTTAATCCATTGCAGTTTTGCAAAGTACACCAATTTCACTGTGGCTGAGACAACATCCAGAGTCAGAGGTCAAAACCTATCGAGAAACAAGTTTCTTGTTGTTTTTTTAATTAAGCTAATTTATTTTTCAAATGTCAAGTTGTGCAGTTATATGGTTGATGGAAATGCAGCTCCAGTTTTTTGCACAGTTTTTTGCTACAGACCAGTCAGAATCCATGCTGATCCCTGTTCATCACAGGTCATCAGAACCAGACTAAAAAGCAGTAGGAGAAGATGGTGAATAACTTGAATTAGTTCTTTTTTTTTGTTTCACTTTAATATTGCAGAGGAAAATCTGTTCCCAAGGTTTGGCCTTCAGTTTCCCAACATCTTAGTCCAATCCAGGATCTGTGGGATGTGCAAGACAAACGAGTCTGATCCATGCAGATCCCACCTTAAAAGACTGTAACAGGATCTGCTGTTGACATCTTGGTCCCAGATACCATATTCCACTTCCAGGGGAGCTAATGGAGTCGATGCCTTGAGAAATCCAGGTTGTCTCTACAGTAAAAGGGAACCAATCATATCTGAAGACAAATGGCCATAAAATTTACAAGTGTTGTATGTTTCCATAGTAATTGATGGTGATTGTCATGGCGTATCTCAACTATCTTGTGCTACTACTCTTAGTTCTTTGTTTTCCTTTAATTAGTCCAAATTGTTGCAACTAAGCCATTTATTTGAAGAGCCACCATTTCTCCGTTTGCTCAAACATTCTTGAGTGTTTGCCTTCTCTGTGTTTGTTCCTGAGCTCTTGTTTTGACTCGTTCCGCCCTTCAGCTGAGTTATCTTGGCTGGTTGCAATAATCCCAAGCTATCTGAATTGCAAATGTGAAAATGCTTCACGCATATTATTTACTTACCGAAATTATCCCTGGCAAAAGAACGTAGCCGCGACATTAAGTCATTAAGAGCTCGACATAAAGTACATTTTGCTTGGAAATCTTGACTTCAGACAGTGTTGGAGACCAACGGTCCACTCCTCTCCCTATCTCCCTGCTAGTGGCGCCTTGCAAACCATATAATTCTCTTCCTTCACACAACAAAGAAAAGCACAAAAAACAGGCCAAGGCTTTGACCCGGCATCTAAAGCCTGAATTCCAATCTGATTAAGCATCTGCACCAATTCTCCAATCCTCAGAGGCTTCGCACAGAAACCCAACACAACAACCAGCTTCAAGCACCATAGGAAACCAAGGCCAGACTTCCTTATGTCTTTGTTTACTTAAAATGTGATAAATATAATAAAGAAAAATAAGACATGGGCGATTAAATATAATAGTGTCATCAATAGCGCTGAGTTTGGAATTTTGTTTGTGAAAGCAACTAATGCAGGGATCTGTTTTGTTTTAAAGCATAAGTCAATGAAAATAAGTTTATCTAGTGGTAAGTTGCATGCCAACACAAAACACTTTACAAATCCAATCATTATCGAACTGCAGAAATTGATAATCAAATGATATCAATCTAGTCCAGTCATATAGCTGGATTACATTCAATTCCATGGCCAAATAGTTGTGCTGCTTTGAACTGGTGCTCAACGATTGGAGCATCAGAATTTTAAGTTGGAGGAAATCAAGAGGACTCGTCATTCACGTTGCACGTTCCTCACAAATCTTGACATCAATATCCAAAATGGCTGTCAAATAAAAAGTGGTCATAGCTAAGAAAAATGAGCATTTATTGCACTTTTGGCATCTTCAGCAACATTAAACCAGTTCAAACGAGAGAAGGGGATGTATTTGTGAACATATTACAATTTAATATAAAGATATGAAATTGGTGAAAACATTACAAGCCATACAGTCTTCCAAAGATTCTTATGGGGACATAAAGCAGCAGATATAATTTAAGAAAAATGTTAAGAATTAGAGCTAAATACAAATAAATACATACAAGTTTTTAAGAAAATAACATAATCACAACTCGGTGAATACTTTGAATTTCTACAGTCTTGGCATTTCATTCAGAGTCTCCATCTTCACAAACAAACTGCCAGTCAGCATTTTTCTGACCCTATACTGATGCAGAGATATCTACTGTAGTGAAAAGACTTTCTACTGGCTCTTTGGACGGTAATATGCAGCCCTGAAATCATTCCCACTCACGAAAATATCAGCACTGCTCCAAGTACGGCTGCTGGCTGAGTGCAACACATTCCATTATGGGACACTAAATATTTGTGGTTTTCACCGGATGGTCTTTCACACAAAGCTTTGCCTTGACCTTAAAAACTCGGCACGATCTAAATACGTTTTTAATTGATCCTGTTTACTCTATTTAATAAGGTCACACGTGTTTGGAGGTGAAAACGGGGGACAGTGCAGCCTCAGTTAGCCATGTTAGCTAGTCACTCAATTACACAAGAGAGACTGGAAAAATACCACTTTTCCACACTGGATAATTGGATTGCCCTCAGTGAGTTCAGGTGTGTCCAGGTAGGACTCGGGCAATAGCTTGTGTTTGGACAGAAGGTAGAGTGAGCAAGGCGAGGGGAAAAACACTGGCATGATCTTCTGTCTGCGACCCAGACGGACAAGGTGACACATCCTCCATAAGCCAAGAGCCCATTAGCTGAGTGACGTCTAGGTGTGTTTGTAGTGGGCAAAACAATTGCAAAGTGCAGGACCTGGACTGAATAGAATATAATTTATTGCCATCTGCACAGGCACATTAAGCACATTGGAATTCTTGAGCAGTTAGGCTGGCATGAAAGGAAACATCTACAAAAAACAAACGTCTGATTTCCATATTGATCAGAAAATCATACAAACATGATCACAAGCATAACAAGCTGCATAGATGCAGACGAGAGAGAGTTAGTTGCTCTTGAAACACAGACGCCTTACGTCAGAGGTTTAGCTCACGTTTGGAGCCAAATGTGTCACCCTGTGTACAAGCAACAGCTCCCTGCCGACCTTTGACTTCTAGGTCTTATGCAAGTATACAAGCAAGCAATCTGCTTTGAATAGAGTGCTGCTTCATTCAGGCAGCACTGTGTTTCAGACACAGTGCTGCCTTCTGTGAATCTTAATGCCAGGACACTTTAACAATTCACCTGGCAGCTATGAAATAATTTCACTAGATAGAAGATTTGGGAGAAAAAATGCACCAGTGAAGAAGTGCAAAGGAGTGCTTTACCCCAGCTATGTTTCAATGTTGCTTGTTTTCTCAACACCCTAACAGGAAACTGAAAGTCAACAAAATTAAAATGTTAAACTAGAGCTCACAATATTTAAAAAAAAAAAAGTCTTATGGCTCTTATTGCTCAGGATGCACCAATAGCAGTTTTTTCGCCGATCATTGATTACTGATCTGTAAAAAGCCTGACATGCAGATTCTGATTTTGACCTTTTTGTCTGAAATGTTGCTAAATGTAGCAACAGTCAGGTGACTATTGTTAATTGCAAATGTGCAGACATGACTTGGTGGACGGAGCTAGCAGTCAAATTTCGCTCCTGGGAGAGCAGAAGACGACGGTGGCTGATGTTCAGACATTTGCTGAGGTAGATAAGACGAGGGGATAAGAGTGTCCAGTTACCGATCTCCTAAAATTAAGGAAATTGGTGGACACCTACTGCATCTGTTTCAAACTCTCTGGATTAGCAGCTCATGTCTTCATCCAGGGCTAACAGTGACCACCAGTCTGTGGACACGCCCCCAGTGTTTTCAGTACCTCATTCATTTATTTGCAAAATATTCCCAATTTGTTGGCAAAATTGAAGAAGGTACTTTTCAGTACTCTAGAACCACAGTTAGCCTTTCAGCGGAGTCTGTGACAGAAGTTTATCTTAATCTTCATTTCTAAGACCAACACTTTTTAAAAATTCTTATCCAACTCCAGTTTTTGTGGGGAAATATGAGCTTTTTGGAAGGAGGTCCTGTAAACGTTTATAGAAATTCATGTTTCATAGTGACACCACAATGCCTGATCCCCAACCTGGCCTCTGGTCTGGTCAAGCTGCCTGCGTCAGGCCGCATATAAACCCCTTAATCAATCTGGTTCATTGCAACCAGACTGATTAAGACTCCTTTGCAAAAGACTCATTGTTCCAAACCTTTGGGGAAGTTCTTGAAGGCAAGCTGTGGGAAACACAAAAGTTTTCAAGTGCACAAGGCAAACTTCTGTATTGACGCTGGTATAAGTGATTTTTCTGCTGCTTTTGTAATGTTCTGAATCTCGCCTGTTGCGCAGTCGAGTTCCCTGTGTTGCAACATTTCTCCTCTGTACATAGAAATTCTTTTGAAATCTTCGATTGTACACTCTACGTGACTTTATTTTCAACAACTTATCGCCACGATTTCATGAGAAAACTATCAAGAATCAAATGTGGCTCCATCTTTTATGACTTCTGCTTATTTTGTAGTCATGAGTTGGGAGGACATGTTTTTTCCCCATATTTTTCCTTATCAAACTTTTCAAAATGGAAAGTTTAAGGACTGCAACAGCGTTCCCATTGTGCCCTCAGACCACTGGATCTGTCAGGCTCTGTTTTTTATAAATTGACACATTATTTCAAGGTCACGAGAAAGCTTTGTGAAGTACCAACATGCCCATACCAAGGCATCTCAACCATTTATTGACCAAAATCAGTTTAGAGATGTGGTGAACTTACTATTTTCCAGATTTGGCCATTTTTACTTTTTTTTTTTTAATTGCTATTTACTCCTGCATGTGAATGAACATTTTGTTTCTGTTGATTCTTTATGATCTTTTCTCCAAACTGCAACAAACAAGTCTCTAAAAGAGGATTATTAGGGCTGACCGTCCCTCCATTTAGGACTTTTACTGGTCTCGGGTAAGGAAATGGCAGACGGCGCACATCCTGGACACGAACTGTTAAAAAACAAGTTACCACAGAGATAGTTTCTTATTCTGATAAACATTTAGCTTATTTCACATATTGTACCACAAAAATGTTGACTCATGACCTGCAGATTAAGATTTTTAAAATGCATAAGTGTTTTTAGGTGTTGAACTTCACTCTGACACTGTTGTTAGTACATACAGGAAGTGAAGAGAGAACTCAGTGTCATCAACAACAGATCAACATTTCCCCAAGTCACGACTTCAAAAAATCCCTTCTTTCAAGATCAGCCAGAAAAAACACAATCAGCTGTAAATCCTTAAATATGAAACTCGGGTTTGATGTGTTTCCACTTTGTTTTGGTCAGGCATCCAGACTGGCCTCCTACTGTACCTGCACTGCCTTGATAAGACATTTCTACTCCTTAGGTTGTTTTTTTTAAATTATTTTTGTCACATTCCACCCAGAACCTCTTGTATATTTTATTAGAATTCCATTTGATAAACCAATATGAAGTTGGGGCTGACATGAAAATATGCTTCTGGTGGACCTTGAACCAAAATGCAACACTTGTTATTCAGTTTATTTGTACAGTCACTTCCAATTTATCATTACAGATGGTGAAGGTTTTCTCTCCCAGCATGCCCAGCTGATTGCATTGAGTTACTTATTTCACTTCTTATTAGAAACAGAAATTGAATGAAAATAATTTTAAAGCTATATAATACATACCAGTGGTGTAAATCATTTAGACCTTGGCTGTTTCATGTGTGGACATACGAACTGTTTCTGGACAAATCAGTCCACTTTTCTAAAGGAGATTGTCTCAGTTGGTGTTTTGGTGACTAAGACATGAGTCCAAATTCTCAAAATAATAATTAAAGAAAGCTCAGCTGAATTTACATTTAGTAACCGTGAACCATGCACCTAATCATTATTCATATCTTTGCTTAACCACTGAGTGAGTCTGTGATTTGTCAGACCTTAGGCTGACAAAGCTTACAACTTGGAGATGGAAATTGCATCATACCCAAGCTCAATAGGATTTGCTTCCTGGTAAGGTTAGTTATTATTACCAATGGAATGGACTAACAATGTTTTTCAGGGTGTTATTTTTAGAAAAACACCATGGTATAATAACCACTGACTCATAATTGAGATACCAACAGTGGCACTTATTTAGGGAGTCTCAAACTGGCTAGAATACTTCTCAATGAATCAAGTATTACCCATGTGAAACTTTCAATTTGAACATGGGTCTGGAGAGGGCTTTCAGACTTTTGAAGCAGAAATTCAACTTTGCTGGTATTCCTGTTGATTCTATGATCTTCTGGACATCAAAAGCACAAGCTTCAATGTGTCATAGTGGGATTTAATATAACAGACCAACACAAAGTCTGTGTACTGCTGGAAGGCGAACCTCCACCCCAGTCTCTAGTTCATTGCAGCTTCTGCAGTGTCTTGTATTTATCTGCATCCATCTTTCATTTAATTCTGGCCAGCTTCCCTGGTCGGTGGTAGTAGCACAGTGCCATTATTATTATTTTTTTAAGGATGAGGTGCAGTGTGTGGTTTCTGCTGCATATAGCTTTTGTATCCTAAAACGTAACTTGTTGGGGTGCTGTGGTGGTGCAGAACCCACATATGGAAGTTTTAGTCCTTGACCGCGAACGTTATAGGTTTGAGTCCCGGCCTGATGACCTCAACTAAAAGCTACAAGAGCCAATAAAACTTAAAAAAACAACAACTTAACTTTTGAACTTTTGGTCACATCTACGTATACGATCTCCTTCTTCAAGTTTGCTGTGTACCTGAAGCAAACGGTACTTCCTCTACAAGTTTCTTCCTTTGCAAATGCCAGATGTGTGGATTGCGCGACTAATGTTTCTCTAGTCATCTAAGTCTCCCAATTGATGGCATGGATCTCTGCAGCCTCTTCATAATTACCACAGGCCTCTTGGCCATTACCTGAGTAATGGTCACAAAACCACTATGAGGTCTCACAGTATGACACCAATTCCAGCACATGGATAAAGAAAACATTTTAAATTTGGTTCATGCTACAGTATAAGCTTGTTAACAAAATGTAATTTAATGAATTATCAATGCAGTTTGTGATTTTGGTTAGGTTGGGGTCAGAGTAGGGTAGAGTTGGGGTTACAGGAAGGTTAGCTACTTTTTGAGGATGATAAGGGCGTAAGGGTGGAGGGGGCCTGAGAACGTAGAGTCCACATGAACAGTGCTTCATGCACATCCTAATGGGCATCCAAATCTTAGACTGTACCATCCTCTATATTCCATTGTTCAAATCCAACATACCATTGAAGGGACCAGCTAGTCTGTTTGAATAAAGTAAGGTTATAGTAGGATAGTGTTTTCTCAGATGAATGTTCTCTGACACAGCACAACGATGTCGACAAATACAGGCAGCCGGCTGTACAATCCATCAGCAGATTAAACTCCAACTAGGTTCAAGGAGCATGTGCTCTCTGTGACCCTTTCACTGTCTGTGTGGGAACGTCTGTCCATCTGACCGTCTCACTGTGAGTCAGCTTCGAGATCGCTGCGTCCTGTTAAAATCATAATGCGGTCTAATCTGCACTGAAAGCCTTTGCTCACTTTGGCTGTGCTCCAATGGACGGAGATTAAAATCATGACACTTTCCTCTTATCCCTTCCACCACACACACAAATACAAACAATGAGCGATTATTTCAGCCGTGATTCACTTTCATTGACCACCCTCAATGTGAGTCAGCTTTCATGTGACAGGAAGGAAAACCCAAGTATTCCCCTTGAATCTGGAGCTGTTGAATGTATGAAAGGGATGTACGCCCCCTAGAGGATGAATGCTGGAAAATCATCTTTAAAAAGTTCCTTTTGTGGACAAAGGTCAATAGAAATTCAACAGCTAGAAGGCCAACAAACATTCAAGTGAAGAGATTAAATTCCCTGAATATAGTAACCAAAGCTTATACCCTTTGCAACCTGTATGGGTTGTTGAATTAGGCATCTTTTAGTAAGTTGTTCTCATTGTTATGATTAAATGTGTTGAATCATTGAGAAAAAAACAGCCCAAGATCACCTGAGTAAAAACGTCCAGTATTCAGATCATATTAATGGAGTAAAGCTAAAGCTACCAATCCCAAACCATCCTCTGCAGGATTGTCCACATTTTTTGAAAGCTGAGTCATATTTCACGTCAGGTTCTGATTAATGTCTCACCTGTAGAATCAAGACACTGCTTTGGCAGAACCTGTATGACAACATGTAGCAGGGTTTACAATTACACAAAGCAATTTAGAGAAATTCAAGATCAGATGAGTCAATATCTATCAGACTGGAAGATTGCCTACCTGTGCAATTCTCATGACGACTCAGTGGGTCGTCTGGGATTTCTCCCATTCAGCCGGATTTCCGCTGTAGAATTTCAACTGGGCCAATCAGCGAACAGAAGGAGAAATTGTGAACAATGACATTGATTTTGTGCTGTTATAGAATTATAGTCAGCCTACAGTTGTGGTTTGGCAATGAAAGTAGAGGAAGTGTCATTAGGTTGGGTACAGAGTTGCTTAGCATACCAAAATATTTCAAGGAATCATCCAGGATGCCATAAAAGCCTCAGTTAATAATTCACAATTCAACTGTCCGAATGATAGATTGGACAAAAATGGTATCTTTGGGAAGGTTCCAAGCTGAGAGCCGCAGCTGAAGAAAAATAACAAAAATGTTTGTCTCAGATTTGCCAAAAATGTTTTGACTTTCTTCAAGGCTACAGGAAAACTACACTGTGGCTAATGAGGCTGATGTCATCACCTTGGATGAAACTGACACAACATTTCAGAAAAAGAACAATGAAGCAACAATAAAACAATGTGCAGGTTTGGTGATGGCGTGGGGGTAGCATGCCATTTCAGAACATGGACGCCTGGCTGTTATTAACTCAACCATGAATGCTGGATCAAAACTTGAAAAATATGAACAAAGTTTCAGTTTTGCTATCAGACTGATTGCCTTGCAGTTGCGGCGTTGACAGGAAATGAAGCAACTTCCCTGCAATCGTCCCTCACAGAGGCAGCAGCAAGGTGACTGCTGTTGTAGTTTGGCTGTAGATGGGAATATAAACAGGAAATGTGCTGACTAATAGAATTATAGGTCACTTGAACAGAAAGAGGACACAGGCAGTGGGATGCAGGGTGTGAGGAAATGTGACATTCATGGTAATCTGACAGAGAGCTGAGGTTTTTACCTGTCAGTGTGGAAGAGATTCAACAGTCATTTCCTGGGTTCAGTCCAGAAACATTGGATCATTCTTGTTCTTTGTTTCATTCTGAGCCTCGCATTAATTCAATAAGTAGGGTTTATCATAGATTTTACTTCGATATGTTTAACAAGAAGATATAATAAAAATATATAGAAAAGCCAATGTATGTTTTTATATAATGTGAAAACTCCAGTTATGTCTGTGTGTGAAGAAATCAGCTTTAATAGACTCTGTGGTATCAGATATATAATTATCTATTCATTATGATAAGTGCTGCTGAACTGAGTTTATGATGTAAAGAGAGTGCAACAACTCCCTTAGCTTCCCAAGTCATTTTAAGAGAACTTTGGTGCAATTGTGCCACCTGCTGGATGGAGTCATTTTCATGAAAGCAAAAGTGATGAAATGTCGTGAAAGAGTTTTAATTTCCAGAAAGCTTTATTTTATATGAAATAAATAGCTGTAACTTGAACATAGTTTAAGATTCTTGCTCCATATTCTTGTTGGTATTTATGGCTGGATCACTTCAGCAGATGAACGTACTCTGATCAAAATGTCAAATCGTTGTTTTGAACATGAATTCTTATTTACCAGCAGGATGATTTGTAAAAACAATAAGCTGCGCATGATTTTATTTAGGAGCATCAAAATAAAGGAGGGGTAATGCACACCCCACTTTCCAGATTTTTTTTTGCAAATAGTGTCAGTGCTGAGTTTTTAAGAGTTGGTGGTGCTGTTGATCTGCAACAAGAAGGTCCTGGATTTAAATCCCAGCAGGTGGTCTACGCATAGAGCTTGAACTTCACCCCATTCATGCATAGGATCTTCTTGAATACTCCTCCATCTTCAGAAAAACATGAGACCTCAGAGTTTCTTACGGCCATGTGTTGGTGCTACCCATCTAAAGCTGTTATCATAATGTTTACAAACTGAAAACTACGGTGGGTTGTGTTCATGTTAAATATTATCATCAGATAACATTCTTTGAGTAACGGGACCAAAGTGGAAGCTTAGGCGTTATGCTTAGCATAACATTGGAGCAATTTATATACATGACCAAACCACAAGAATATCACTTCATCAGAAAATCCTACCTGGTAAATCAGCAGAGGATGTTAAAGCACCAGAATCTTTCATCAGGATATTCTATCCATTACCCATTTCACATTGGTAGGTGGCACATGTTTATTTACTAAATTCCCTAATCTGAAAATCCTACCTTTATATGGTGATGCACTAAATGATTTAGTCAAAATATCCTACCTGATAAATGTAGATCAGATCAGTGCATTAAGACCCTGCAGCAGAATATCCTTCTTTTTAAAAAGTATTTATAATACAGAGGTGTTTGTAAGAATGAAACAGTATCAGACAGGAGAAACAAGTTTTTATTGAAATTAAATTAAACATAGACATCTACAAGTACAGATCACTGCAGACCACTGAAGGGGCAGGTGCTGATAAAACAAAGCACATCCAACTGCATTTTAGGACAGAATATTAGCAAAGTCACATAGCTTTCAGAGTTTTATGAACAATGATAAATTACAAAATTACATATATACATATATATTAGTATATATGCATTATATACTAATATATGACATATTGTATTAGTCATTTCTTTCTGCAGGTCTGTTTTGTTATAGGAAAGTATTGCAATATTCAAACCCGCAATTTAGCAAAATGTAAATCAGACTGACCACCAGACATATTTTTCTTTACAGAATTACACTATTAAAAATATAAACAAAGGGCACAATGCAACCTTTTAGTGTACTGTAATGTATAAAGAACAGCTGCCTGGTTTGCTATACTTGCAGTGGAGATGAAGATGGTCCCTTCAGAAAAGCAGAGCTGCATCAAACTTTAATGTGGAAGTGCAGAAGAAAAAAAAAACAGAAGCAAAAATTTAATTGCATTGAAAATGCATGTCACCATGAGACAAGCCTACTGAGACTAACTGACCACCAAAATGTATAGCTATATCTCCAGTTGTGTCTTAGTGTGTTTTGCAAGTACTTATACAGTGGGGGAAAGAAGTACTTGATCAGTCACCAATTGTGCAAGTTCTCCCACTTAAAAAGATGAGAGCGGCCTGTAACTGACATCATAGGTAGACCTCAACTATGAGAGAGACAATTAGAAAAAAAAATTCAGAAAATCACATTGTCTGAATTTCAAATAATTTATTTGCAAATAAGGGTGGATATTTGGTCACTTGCAAACAAGCAAGATTTCTGGTTGTCTCAGACCTGTAGCTTCTTCCTTAAGAGGCTCCTCTGTCCTCCACTCATTACCTGCATCAATGGCTCCTGTTTGAACTCAGGAACAGTATAAAAGACACTTACCCACAACCTCAAACAGTCACACTCCAAGTTCCACTATGGTGAAGACCAAAGACTGTCAAAGGACACCAGAAACAGCATTGTAGACCTGCACCAGGCTGGGAGACTGAATCTGCAATAGGCAAGCAGCTTGGTGTGAAGAAATCTACTGTGGGAGCGATAATCAGAAAATGGAAGACCTACAAGACCAATGCTAATCTCCCAGGGGCTCCAGATCTCAGCCTGTGGGGTCAGAATAATCACAAGAATGGTGACCAAAAATCCCAGAGCCACACAGGGGGACCTAGAGAATGACCTGCAGAAAGCTGGGGTCAAAGTTACAAAGGCTACCGTCAGTAACAGACTACACCTCCAGGGACTCGCATCTTGCAGTGCCAGACGTGTCCCCCTGCTTAAGCCAGTACATATCCGGGCACATCTGAAGTTTGCTAGAGAACATTTGGATGTTCCAGAAGAGTATTGGGAGAATGTCAGATGGTCAGATGAAACCAAAGTAGACCTGTTTGGTATGAACACAACTCGTCGTGTTTGGAGGAGAGTGAATGCTGAGTTGCATCCAAAGAACACCATACCCACTGTGAAAACTCGTCAAAATGTAATTGAAGATATCTGGAAATTATTATTCTTACTAGTCAAAATGTAGTTTTGTCTGGTCAAAATGCATTTTTAGATATCTAGAATGTAATTATGGATAGTCAGACGAAACCAAATTGATGTTAAAATGGTTTGCCATAAGCTCTGATTGAACGCCTGAACACATCTTCTGTAGGGGCGGGGATTTATTGTCCACCCTGCTACTAGATATTATTACGTAGGAAGTTCCGTCGACGAAGAAAGTGAAAGAAAAAAGGTCAAATCTCATCCGGTGTTCTACGGTTCTGTTGAGCTTCTGTCTCTGATGTTCAGATGTTTTTCAACACCATCGACTGTTTGAACAAATTGTAAGTTTGAATTTTGTTCCTACTTTGAATGAATTGTAAGTTTGAATTCTCTTCCTACTTTAACTTAGTCTTTAGCAACTTCCTGTTTCTGTTCTCTGATGTTGGGAGAACAAACAATGTTTCATCTCTGCTGTTTGAAGACAAATCTACATGATTATTAGATTATTAGATTATTGATGAAGTGGAATTAAACACCTGATGTTTCTTTGTTTTCTTCACTGAACTCAGTGCGTCATTTTTCCATTTCCAGAAGTCGAAAGCAGCTTTCTTCTTCTTCCTAATGTGTCCTTCATTTCAAATTGGTGCAATCAGATTATTAAATTAATCATCATCTTTGATGATTCAGATAATCCATTTGTAGAGTTTAAAGATGGTGAAATAAAAAAGTTCCTTAAGTGAATTCAGACTGAATCAGTCAGTGATGTTGCTCCATTCCTCCATCTAGTGGACTTACAGTAGAAGTACAGCAGCTGATATCTGCATTCAACTGACTCTGAAGTGAAAAAGAGCCAATCAGAGGATGTCTATGTGAATTTAGCAGCATGGATCAGTGTGAGGACAGAGGGAAGGAAGTCCCTCCATCTGAAACCACCAGAGATCAGAGGTGAGATCTCTAACTACTCAGAGCTATTTTCACTCATCGCTCACTCTGTATCAGGCCAACAGAGATGAGGTGATGAAGCCGTTGTTCCTTTTTGGTGCTTCTTAAAGACTGAACATCATGAGCCTGACAACTCATCACAATTTGACTTTATTGATGGATTCTGTTTAAAATGTAGAAAACAAACGGCTTCATGTGACTTTATGTAAACTTGGCATCTATATGAAAAAGAATATTTAGATTATTCTTATTCTCTTCAATGAGTGATGAGAAAAGTGGGGACAGAATTTTCTCTCCATTTTTCTTGCTAATTAAACTGGGGAAGGAGCTTCATAAAACTCTGGAAGTTACATATGATTAGCTCTGAGGAATTATTTAGAATATTTGTGAACTTTCTTTTTCTATTGTTTCACAGCTCTCTTAATTTACAGTCATATAGAAAATGATCTTTAAAGTAAAACTCCATTAAATGTGTTTTAATGAGCTTTTTTTTGTCAGGATTCCTGAAAGACTGAAGCGTACCCATGATCCAGAACCAGAACCCAGCTGTGTGTCTTTTAAGAGCGACAAGTCAAAGGAGACAGTTACTGATTTTAAATCTTCAGAACCTCCACCATCAGAAAGGTGAGCTGGATCTACCTGCTTTATTTATGATAACTGAATCAGTGTGAAATGCTTTTATTCCAACATGTGTTTAACAGGAGCTCAGCTCTTAGCTATTATATTCGGGCTTATTATAAAAGATAAAGCTAGCAAAATAAATAAGGATAATTAATCTTTATCCAGTGTGCTATCCAATGTTCTAGAGAGGGTAATATTGAGTAAGACAGAACATTTTCTCCTTACTTAGGATAGGCTATTTGGTCTTAAATCACACCATGGCACAGATATATATGTATTCGCTATGAAATAAATTTTAGATTTCTATAATAGGCACAACTCTACAATTTTGATGTTTCATTGATCCCTCAAACGCTTTTGATTGGGTTAATTATGAAAAATTATTTGTAAGTTACACAATAGAGGGATCCTCAGATCTATTGTTAGAATTTTACCCTTTCTTCTGAAAACATGTAATTGCACTCAAAACTTCTCCTCGCGCTTACACTTAGTCTCTGCTTGGAGAAATCTTTGCTCGCAAAACTCTCTGCTCACTTGGTAAAAGTTTTCTGCCGAAATCCAAGAGCACACATTTGAAAACAGGATTTCATGTCTTTTCTTCTCAAAACTTTTAATACTTTGGCTTACATTTTTATTTTGAAAACAGGACTCCATGGCTTTCTTCTCAAAACTTGCAGTGCTTGTGCTCAAAGCTTCTCCTCGCACTCACACTTAGTCTCTGCTTGGACTCTCTGCTCGCTTGTGAAACATGGAGCCTACACTTCTTGATAAGCACACAGAGTTCCACACAACCCAGATAGTGAAAGAACCAATCTCTTATATATAATGGCTCTCTTTTTATTTTTTGGACCAGTGGGGGAGCACACATAAATGGTTACTATATATTGGTTATATAATAGGAACTGTTTCTTTTTCTCACTGCTCTTGAGTTTATAGTCACAATCAAATGTGTTCTAATGACAACTTTTTTTGTCAGGATTCCTGAAAGACTGAAGCGTACCCATGATCCAGAACCAGAACCCAGCTGTGTGTCTTTTAAGAGCGACAAGTCAAAGGATATTGCTACTGACCTTAAATGTTCTGGACCTCCACCATCAGAGAGGTGAGCTGAATCTACCTGCTGTAACAATGATAACTGAATCAGTGTGGAATAGTTGCTGCTACATCCATATATATATATATATATAAGTATATATATATATACATATATATATATATATATATATATATATCACACACACACACACACACACTGCTCAAAAAAATAAAGGAAACACTCAAATAACACATCCTAGATCTGAATGAATGAAATATTCTCATTGAATACTTTGTTCTGTACGAAGTTGAATGTGCTGACAACAAAATCACACAAAAATCATCAATGGAAATCCAATGGAGGCCTGGATTTGGAGCCACACACAAAATTAAAGTGAAAAAACACACTACAGGCTGATCCAACTTTAATGTAATGTCCTTAAAACAAGTCAAAATGAGGCTCAGTAATGTGTGTGGCCTCCACGTGCCTGTATGACCTCCCTACAACGCCTGGGCATGCTCCTGATGAGGTGGCGGATGGTCTCCTGAGGGATCTCCTCCCAGACCTGGACTAAAGCATCCGCCAACTCCTGGACAGTCTGTGGTGCAACGTGACGTTGGTGGATGGAGCGAGACATGATTTCCCAGATGTGCTCAATCGGATTCAGGTCTGGGGAACGGGCAGGCCAGTCCATATCTTCAATGCCTTCATCTTGCAGGAACTGCTGACACACTCCAGCCACATGAGGTCCAGCATTGTCCTGCATTAGGAGGAACCCAGGGCAGAGTTTCTGTTCGCAGCCACACAGAGATCAGCAAAACCCATCCCATTTGATCCCTCGGGCAATCAAAACACTTTCTTTGGCGCTTATTTAAAACTCAACAGACATAAATGGAAGAGCCACTAAAGCCACATAAATGAAATCGCCCCATTTGTCCCTCTGTATCCAGCAGAGAAATGCACAGTGCAGTGGATTTAACTCATCATACAGGGCCGGTCCAAAGTTGTATGAGGCCTTGAACAGAAATAGATTTAGAGGCCTTGCTAAACCCATAACATCAGATTGTAACTGTGATAACAAAAGAACCTATGAAGATTGTTCCCTGAACTTTTACAAAGTAAACTTGAAAGGTCCTTGCCAGCATTGTTTAAATGCTAAACAGTTTAAAATCTTTGAATTTATCTATGCTGAAATCATTAAATCAAATTTAACAGCATTGACATTTTCAGTAAACAAATGTTAGCTTTCTACATTTGCAGTCTGATATGGCTATATGTTAACATGCTAACATATGCTAACATGGCACAGACCTGCTTAAAGTCTGGGGGGGCCTTAGCAAGCTGCTTATATCATTTATGCTATGGGCTGGTTAAAATGTGATCACCATTACATAGTGTTTCTAGATTTAATTTTAGAATTATTTAGAATACTTATGAACCGTCTGTTGTTTCACAGCTCTGGAGTTTATAGTCCTATTGAAAATCATCTTTAAAGTAAAATGCCATTAAATGTGTTTTAATATGCTTTTTTGTCAGGGTTCCTGAAAGAATGATGCATACCCATGATCCAGAACCAGAACCCAGCTGTGTGTCCTTTAAGAGTGGTGGGTCAAAGAAAATTGATTCTGATATTACATTTTCTGGACCTTCACCATCAGAGAGGTGAGCTGGATCTACCTGCTGTAACTGTGATAACTGAATCAGTCTGACGGTGAGCTGATGACACTGCAGAAACTAAAAGCAGAAAGAACCTACTAATAAGATCACAAATCAACATGTTCTTTAGTTATCCTTAATTTATTTATTTTTTAAATTGTTTTTGGCTCCCACTTCTACCCAAAATATTTGTGACACTAAATTACACCCTAATATTCCCACAAGGAATATTAGCAAAAAAGAAAATAGTAAGGCTAATCATAAAATAACTGCCAGGAAAACATGTCTAACTCACATATGTTAAACAATTTAATTGTTTTTTGTTCTGCCGCCATTTGGTTATGTTCTTTTTTGTCTTGTGTCCGTTTTAATGTGCATCTCCTTTTTTTGTTAGTTTATTTTGTTGCTGTTATACCCATGTTTGTTAGTCTGTAATGCTTGTCTTACTTGCATTAATTGGTGAATTCTATACCTCCAACGTAGAATGGTGAGCTGGATCTACCTGATGTCTTTCCCCCATATTCCATGTTCAGATTGAAACAGTGTATGTTGGATGTTCTCCAGAACCACAACAGTGAAAGAAGAAAGAATAGTTGTTAGAGGCATTCCTGGAAGGTTTTTACAGCAGCAGCAGATCTTTAATGTATTGTGGTGCTAAACCATTCAGCGATTTATAAACTAACAGTATTTCAAAGTCCATTTTCTGAGCTCCAAGTAGCCAATGGAAGGACTTTAGAACTGGAGTAATGTAGTTTCAAAGAGAACATCAACAGCAGCATTCTGGATCAGCTGCAGTTGCAGGACAGATTTTTTTTTAAATAGGCCTTTAAAGACACTGTTAGCAGTAATCAAACACGTAGATGAGTTTCTATAGATCTTGCTGGAACATCAGTCCTTCAATCTTGGAAATGTTCTTCAGAAGTTTGACTTTGTATCTTCATGTCTCAAGGGGTTCAGGGTCATCACTACATAGATTGCAGACCTGATCTCTAGTTTCCAGCTGTAATAACTGAAGCTGTGTGTTCACTCTAGATTTTTCCTCTTTAGGTCCAAAGATAATAATTTCAGTTTTGATCTGTTCAGCTAGAGAAAATTTTGGCACATCCACACATTTATCTGTTCAGTACTTCAAAGGGTTCAGAGTCACCTAGTGACATCATAATGTAGAGTTGTGTATCATTTCCATAGTTATGGTGGGTAATTTTATGATTCCTTGTTATGACTTGAGCTAATGGGAGCGTAGAGATATTAAATGCGAGATCCTGGGATTGAACCTTGAAGTACCCCACATGCGACTTCTGTCTGCTTTGATGAGAAACAAAGAAATCCTTCTTCTTTATGCAAAATTCGAACCAGTTGAGTACTGGACCAGAGAGTCCGACCCAACTCTCCAGTCATTTCTGTAATATGTCATGGTGAACAGTGAGGTCCAACAGAACCAGCACTGTGCTTCTTCCACAGTCTGTATTTATGTGGATGTTATTGAACACTTTGACTAGGGCAGTCTCTATGGTGAGCATCTTTGAAAGATATCAAAGCTGTTGGTGATCATTAGGAAACTAACTGTTTAAAGAGCTTTTTCAATAATTATGCTGATGAATGAAAGGTTGGATATTGGCCTATAACTCTGCAGTGTTGCATCTCCAACGCCCACTGGAAAATGCATGGTAAAACCAAGACTTGGTACCTGTGTTTATTGTAAGACGAGTTCAGCAGGAAAGGAAAGTTTCACCATGTGATTGGTGAGATTGACTGGAACTCAACCAAACTGTAATGTGTTATTTCTGTTCATTCTTTTATTTCATCTTCTTCTTTTTAACTTGCATGTATTGTGTTCATGTGATTTTCAGCTTTGAAGATTGTCATTGTGAAGCTCTTCCAGCAGTTTTCGTAGCAGTTCAGACTTCCTTTTTATTCCTGTTCCTCCACAGAGTGGGTCAGCAGAGCTCAGAGGTTCCCAGTGGTCCATCTGCCCAGAAGTACCAAACACAGTTGGACTCCATATTTATGGTCTGTTCATGTACAAACATTTCTTTTTCATGGATTCTTTTCAGTCATCTCTGTATTGGACTTTGTAAACTAGAGGACTGTCAGTGAAGATGGATCTTGCATTTGGTTCCATGATTCCAGATTGAAGTGTCCATCTATAATTCTGTTCCAGCTACTAGAGGACAGCATTGTCACTTTTGTGAAGAAAGAGCTGAAGAAGATTCAGAAGACTCTGAGCCCAAATGGCATACAATGCTCAGAGAGTCATACAGGAGATGATGAGGTGTTGGAACGTGAGAATGAAGAGCAGAGGACAAGCAGCAGAGAGGCAGTGATGAAATACCTGAACTTCCTGAAGCAGGAGGACCTGGCTGACCATCTGCAGAGCAGTAAGATAATTTCTACAAAGATTTGACCTGATGGTTAAATCACATATTTGCTGATGTCTGAAGAGGTGGAATCACATTTATTCAAATCATCTTCAAAAGATTATTTTGTTTCCTTCCTGATTTTATGTTTTGTGTTAATTTAGAACATCTTGCTGTCATTTTGTCAACATCAACTTAAATCTGGTCTGAAGAAGAAGTTCCAGTGTGTGTTTGAGGGGATTGCTAAAGCAGGAAGTCCAGCCCTTCTGAACCAAATCTACACAGAGCTCTACATCACAGAGGGAGGCACTGGAGAGGTCAATGATGAACATGAGGTCAGACAGATTGAAACAGCATCCAGGAAACCACACCGACCAGAAACAACAATCAGACTAGAAGACATATTTAATGTCCCGCCTGAAAGAGATCAACCAATCAGAACAGTGATGACAAAGGGAGTGGCTGGCATTGGGAAAACAGTCTTAACACAGAAGTTCACTCTGGACTGGGCTGAAGACAAAGCCCACCAGAACATCCAGTTCATATTTCCATTCACTTTCAGAGAGCTGAATATGGTGAAAGAGAAAAAGTTCAGCTTGGTGGAACTTGTTCATCACCTTTTTACTGAAACCAAAGAAATCTGCAACTTTGAACAGTTCCAGGTTCTGTTTATCTTTGATGGTCTGGATGAGAGTCGACTTCCCCTGGACTTTCACAATGAAGAGATCCTGACTGATGTTACAGAATCCACCTCAGTGAATGTTCTGCTGACAAACCTCATCAGGGGGAAACTGCTTCCTTCTGCTCTCCTCTGGATAACCACACGACCTGCAGCAGCCAATCAGATCCCTCCTCAATGTGTTGGAATGGTGACAGAGGTCAGAGGGTTCACTGACCCACAAAAGGAGGAGTACTTCAGGAAGAGATTCAGAGATGAGCACCAGGCCAGCAGGATCATCTTCCATATGAAGAGATCACAAAGCCTCCACATCATGTGCCACATCCCAGTCTTCTGCTGGATCACTGCTACAGTTCTGGAGGACGTGTTGGAGCTCAGAAAAGGTGGCGAGCTGCCCAGCACCCTGACTGAGATGTACATCCACTTCCTAGTGGTTCAGACCAAAGTGAAGAAGGTCAAATATGATGGAGGAGCTGAAACAGATCCATACTGGAGTCCAGAGAGCAGGAAGATGATTGAGACTCTGGGAAAACTGGCTTTTGATCAGCTGCAGAAAGGAAACCTGATCTTCTATGAATCAGACCTGACAGATTGTGGCATTGATATCAAAGTAGCCTCGGTGTACACTGGAGTGTTGACTCAGATCTTTAGAGAGGAGAGAGGGCTGTGCCAGAACAAGGTGTTCTGCTTCATCCATCTGAGTGTTCAGGAGTTTCTGGCTGCTCTTCATGTTCATCTGACCTTCATCAACTCTAGTATCAACAAACAAAGAACAAGAAATGAAGAAGAGACAAACAAATGTGAGAGGTCTTTATTATCTAATATACTTAAACCAAAGTATCTCCATCAGAGAGCTGTTGACCAGGCCTTACAGAGTCCAAATGGACACCTGGACTTGTTCCTCCGCTTCCTCCTGGGACTTTCACTGCAGACCAATCAGAGACTTCTACAAGGTCTGGTGACACAGACAGAAAGTAGCACACAGACCAATCAGGAAACAATAAAGTACATCAAGTCGAAGATCAGTGCGGATGTGTCTGCAGACAAAAGCATCAATCTCTTCCACTGTCTGAATGAACTGAATGATCGTTCTTTAGTGGAGGAGATCCAACAGTCTCTGAATTCAGGATGTCTCTCCACACTTCAGCTGTCTCCTGCTCACTGGTCAGCTCTGGGTTTTGTCTTACTGTCTTCAGGAGAAAATCTGGATGTGTTTGACCTGAAGAAATACTCTGCTTCAGAGGCGGTTCTTGTAAGGTTGCTGCCAGTGGTTAAAGCCTCCAACAAAGCTTTGTAAGGATACAGATTGTTACTGCTTTTATTTTTAATCATGATAAATATGCTAATGATTAGATGCATATTAATATTGTCCGTTTTTTATAATGAAAAAGTTCCTAACAAAAAACTTATTCAAAAAGAAAAAAAACTTACATCCAGTTGGATTGAAGTAACCAAACAGCAAACTGGTCACTCTCAGGTACAATATTATCAATTCTGTTGAAACCAAATATCTTTCCATTACCTTGCATCGATGATGATGTAATAATAGATTGATCAACTGTTGTCTTTTGATCTTTCTGCTCTTTGAATGCAAACCTTTGCATTCTTTTTTTTCTTAGCTTTATTTGATGGATGTATGGATGATTGTTTAATTCCAGATGTTTCTCCCTCTCTCCTCAGACTGAGTGGCTGTAAACTCTCAGAGCGAAGTTGTGTAGCTCTGATCTCAGCCCTCAGGTCTCAGTCCTGCAGTCTCACAGATCTGGACCTGAGTAACAATGACCTTCAGGATTCAGGAGTGGAGCTTCTTTGTGCTGGACTGAAGAGTCCAAACTGCAAACTGACCACTCTCAGGTACAATGTTCTCAATTCTGTTGAAACCAGATTTCTCTCCGTTACCTTCCATGAATGATGATATACACTGTAAATGGAAAATTGTATTTAATTGAAAATAGTTGGTCGACTTAAATCAGTTTTCATCAAATTGCCATCTACACTCACTCTTAGTAAGTTACTTGGAATTTGTGTCTTAAAGGTCTCATTACTTGAGTTGGATTAATTTAGAAAAAGTCAGTGTTTGATAACTGCTTATTTCTGTGTTGGAGAATACTTTGACTCAGTACTGCATGCATCCAAATACTAATTCTTTACTTGATTTTTTTTTTCTGGAGTCAGTATTTTATCTCATCTGACTCATGCAGAGAGACTAATCCCTGCATTTCCATGAACTGGAGCACATTCACCAAGCACAGTGTTTCTCAACTTTTTTTGGGCCAGCACCCCCCTATTCATTATCCAGGTCCCTCACCCCCCCAATCAGAGAAGATGTAGGATACCTGCACTGAATATTAGTTTATTATTAATATTATAATATGTTAAGAATTATTAACATTATTGTAGATGTTTTAATTTTTATAGTTGTTTCTGTATTTATCATGAAAAATAATTACCCAGAGAACAAAAAAGTCATTTGAATAGAAATTATTTTTACAGGCGTCTACAACAAATGAAATTAATATTCAACTTAAAATCTGTCGGCCTAATAGCAGCCGATCAGAGTGGAAAAAAGTATTCTTGTTCTGTGTAATTTCATGATGTTAAATCTTGCACAAAATGACCAGATAAAAGATGTTCAACAATATCAGTTTAAACTTTGAACTATTTGCAAAAGACTGAGCTCTGCAACATTAAAACATGGATCGTACTGCAACTATATTAATCATAACTCTTCTCTCCAGTGTTTCTATGGTGCAGCTCTGTGCTGCCTTCAGGAGAATGGGACATCAGAGTTTCATCTATAAAATTTCACCCACATGGCATTTACTGAAACCAGAGCTTTCAGTGAAAAAACAAAACTTCCAGGTCCTTTTCATGCCATATGAGACAGAAAATTGATTACAACTTTATTTAGACCAGTGTAACCTCCCTTGGTTTTTACAGCTTCGGTGTAGCCTTCGCTGCGCTGACTGTCTGTCACCTAGTTTGATTAAATGATTTAAAAAAAACTCCTTAGAATATGATTTCACTGGATGCAAGGGGTCCAAGCCTGAAAAATAAAAGACACGGTTAGTGCTGTGACCAAGTGGGCAGCCACAAACACCAACCGACGCAGCTCCCACTCATAAGGTCATACCTTTCCAGTCCGACCTCAAGAAAACTTTATAAATTGTGTTTATAGATGTTAAATATTGTCACAGTATTCCGTTAATTGTCAAGCCAGAAAAATATGACCCTAAGTAAAAACAAGTAATGAAGAGCTGCCTCTCTCACACCTACCTCCACCAGCAGTCCTCAGAATTCTGTTGGGGGAAGCTGTGAGAGTGCCCGTTGCATGCAGTTACTCATCATACCACGACGTGGCACCAAACTTATATCCCGATCAAAAATCCCAAAAACACACAAAATCATCATCACAATCATTCTGGTCAAAATTCACACATAACCTTAAATAAATTCATAACATAACAATTTTCTCTCTTTTACACCTGTCTATTGATTTATATATTAATAGCTTTACTGAATATAAATTACAAAGAACAAAGCTGGTTCTTAATCAAATCCTCATGAATCAGACTAAAAGTGTCATGGAGTCACTGAACAGCCTCATGACTTTAACACGGACATGAAAAATAATATTGAAGAAATACATATATCGGCTGCCCAGTGGCACAGCTGGTAGAGCTGTTGCCTTGCAGCAAGACGGTTCTGGGTTCGATTCCCAGCCCCGGTCTTTCTGCATGGAGTTTGTATGCATGGGCATGCGTGGGTTCTGTCTGGGTACTCCGGCTTCCTCCCACAGTCCAAAAACATGACTGTCAGGTTAATTGGCCTCTCTAAATTCTCCCTAGGTGTGTGAGTGTGTGTGTGCATGGTTGTTTGTCCTGTCTGTCTCTGTGTTGCCCTGCGACAGACTGGCGACCTGTCCAGGGTGACCCTGCCTCTCGCCCGAAACGATAGCTGGAGATAGACACCAGCAACCCTCCCGACCCCAGTAAGGGATAAGGGTGTAAGAAAATGGATGGATGGAAATAAATATATCAAATCTAATCAAAAACATAAATAAGTGATAAGTTTCTTATTGTTATCATCTGTAAAATATATTTCTTCATGTGATCCCAACAGACCCATGACACTTAAACAATATTATTTTACCTTTAATCTGAAAACAGCATCTGTTTGTTCTTGCCATATTCGAGTTCATTCGTTGCTCCGTTCTACGTCCCGGTTCTCCTATGTCAGAGTTTTGCCCAGTGTGCGGGTCATTTTTGTTTTGTTGTGTTTTTTTTTTTTTTTGTCTGCCCTGCGCTGCGGGGCGTCGGAAAGGACAACGATTAAGAGACTGACGTAAATCTTTTAAAACAACGGAAAAAATCCCGGAATTCTTATGATTAAAATTCAAAGGTGCTGCGGTACTACAGTTTCACACCGGATCACTTTCAGCATGTGAAAGATAACTCTATAAAACGACCTGACAAGTGAATCTCGCAGCAACGTCATCAGCGGGTGTAACGAACGCTGAACTGATGCTAAGCTACCATTAGCAGCAACGGAGCTAACAAGAAGCTAACAAACACTGAAGAGAAGAAGAAGAGCTGCCATTGGCTGCAGCCAAGCATGTTTTGATGTTACACAATACAGTTTTCAGTAAGTACCTCAGCGTCTAAACTGGTATTGTTGTGCATTTAAGATGTAAAGTTTACCTTCGAGCAAACGCCCTCCAAAGGAATCCCAGCGCCCCCCCGTTGAGAAACGCTGACCTAGCAGAACATCATATCAAGTCTCCATGTATTATTTGTACTTTAAGTTAAGCTACAGTAAACTAAATTCATGTTTTGTTTCATTTTCTTGCTTTTTTGGCCATTAATGCAGTTAATAATTTTTTTTCCTACATGTCAAAGTCCAAAGCCGGAACTTTGTATTGTGTTTCTGGTGTTCCTGTAAATCTGATGCACAAGCAACACCTCTAGATGACAGTGATGGTCGAGAGTGAAAGTGAATTAACTGTTTATTTTATCAGACTGAATATTTTTTGTATTAATGATGTATTTCTAATGTTTAGTGTAATTGTTAATTGTATAGAGTGGGATCAGCACATGTATGGAGACTTTAGTCTTCAATGTAGCTGAGGAGTCCCGGCCTGATGACCTTTGCCCCATGGCCTCCATCTCTCATCACCCACTTTCCTGTCTGACCTCTCAATGACCACTAGAGTCAATAAAACATTTTAAAAAAGAAGAAGAAAGAGGAAGGACCAAGACTCAATCAATAAAATTGGTTTAAGTTACAAGAACATAATTTTTTTGTTAATTGCACTACTTGATTTCGTACAGTTTACTTAAAATAAATTAGGTTTGTTTATGCACTAATATTAAGATTACAAAGCTTAAATTTTTTCAGACAATAAGTTTGTATAACTATAAATAAGGTGAATTAATTAGATTTTAGTGTAAATTTCAATAATGGATTAATCAACTTTTGTTTTGACATTTTCTCTCTTTGAATGCAAACCATTACTTTCTTGTTTTTCTCAACTTCATTTCATCCATGGTGCATGAATGATTGTTTAATTCCAGATGTTTCTCCCTCTCTCCTCAGACTGAGTGGCTGTAAACTCTCAGAAAGAAGTTGTGTAGCTCTGATCTCAGTCCTCAGGTCTCAGTCCTGTAGTCTCACAGATCTGGACCTGAGTAACAATGACCTTCAGGATTCAGGAGTGGAGCTTCTTTGTGCTGGACTGAAGAGTCCAAACTGCAAACTGGCCACTCTCAGGTACAATGTTCTCAATTCTGTTGAAACCAGATTTCTCTCAATTACCTTCCATGAATGATGATATACACTGTAAATGGAAAATTGTATTTAATTGAAAATAGTTGGTCGACTTAAATCAGTTTTCATCAAATTGCCATCTACACTCACTCTTAGTAAGTTACTTGGAATTTGTGTCTTAAAGGTCTCATTACTTGAGTTGGATTAATTTAGAAATAGTCAGTGTTTGATAACTGCTTTTTCTGTGTTGGAGAGGATTTTGACTCAGTACTGCATGCATCCAAATACTAATTCTTTACTTCAGTTTTTTTTTTCTGGAGTCAGTATTTTATCTCATTTGACTCATGCAGAGAGACTAATCGCTGCATTTCCATGAACAGGAGCACATTCAGCTAGCAGAACATCATATCAAGTCTCCATGTATTATTAGTACCTTAAGTTAAGCTACAGTAAACTAAATTCATGTTTTGTTTCGTTTTCTTGCTTTTTTGGCCGTTAATGCAGTTAATATTTTTTTTTCTACATGTCAAAGTCCAAAGCCGGAACTTTGTATTGTGTTTCTGGTGTTCCTGTAAATCTGATGCACAAGCAACACCTCTAGATGACAGTGATGGTCGAGAGTGAAAGTGAATTAACTGTTTATTTTATCAGACTGAATATTTTTTGTATTAATGATGTATTTCTAATGTTTAGTGTAATTATTAATTGTATAGAGTGGGATCAGCACATGTATGGAGACTTTGGTCCTCAATGTAGCTGAGGAGTCCCGGCCTGATGACCTTTGCCCCATGGCCTCCATCTCTGTCATCACCCACTTTCCTGTCTGACCTCTCAATGACCAATAGAGTCAATAAAACCATTTAAAAAAGAAGGAAGAGAAGAAATACAAAGACTCAATCAATAAAATTGGTTTAAGTTACAAGTATATAATTTTTTTTTATTGTACTACTTGATTTAGAACTGTTTACTTAAAATAAGTTAGGTTTGTTTATGCATTAATCTTTAGATTACTTTGCTTAATCTTTTCAGACAAAGAATTTGCATAACTTTAAATAAGGTGAACTAATTAGATTTTAGTGTAAATTTCAATAATGGGTTGATCAACTTTTGTTTTGACATTTTCTCTCTTACCTTTTGTTTTTCTCAACTTCATTTCATCCATGATGGATGATTGTTTAATTCCAGATGTTTCTCTCTGTCTCCTCAGACTGAGTGGCTGTAAACTCTCAGTGATGAGTTGTGTAGCTCTGATCTCAGCCCTCAGCTATCAGTCCTGTAGTCTCACAGATCTGGACCTGAGTAACAATGACCTTCAGGATTCAGGAGTGAAGCTTCTTTATGCTGGACTGAAGAGTCCAAACTGCAAACTGACCACTCTCAGGTACAATGTTCTCAATTCTGTTGAAACCAGATTTCTCTCCATTACCTTCCATCAATGTTGATGTAAATGTTATTTCAGTAACAGAATGATCAACTTTACTTTGAGAACATTTTTTCTTTTGACTGCAAACCATTGCTTTCTTGTTTTTATCAACTTTATTTCATCCATGATGGATGTATGGATGACAACTTCTTTAATTCCAGATGTTTCTCTCTGTCTCCTCAGACTGAGTCACTGTGGACTCTCAGAGATGAGTCGTCTAGCTCTGTTCTCACTTCTAAGCTCTCAGTCCTGTAGTCTCACAGTTCTGGACCTGAGTCACAATGACCTTCAGGATTCATCAGTGGAGCTTCTTTGTGCTGGACTGAAAAATCCAAACTGTAAACTGACCACTCTCAGGTACAATGTTCTCAATTCTGTTGAAACCAGATTTCTCTCCGTTACCTTCCATGAATGATGATATACACTGTAAATGGAAAATTGTATTTAATTGAAAATAGTTGGTCGACTTAAATCAGTTTTCATCAAATTGCCATCAACACTCACTCTTAGTAAGTTACTTGGAATTTGTGTCTTAAAGGTCTCATTACTTGAGTTGGATTAATTTAGAAATAGTCAGAGTTTGATAACTGCTTTTTTCTGTGTTGGAGAATACTTTGACTCAGTACTGCATGCATCCAAATACTAATTCTTTATTTCAGTTTTTTTTTTCTGGAGTCAGTATTTTATCTCCTCTGACTCATGCAGAGAAACTAATCCCTGCATTTCCATGAACTGGAGCACATTCAGCTAGCAGAACATCATATCAAGTCTCCATGTATTATTTGTACTTTAAGTTAAGCTACATTAAACTAAATTCATGTTTTGTTTTGTCGCTTTTTTGGCCGTTAATGCAGTTAATTAAATTTTTTCCTACATGTTAAAATCCAAAGCCGGAACCTTTGTATTATGTTTCTGGTGTTCCTGTAAATCTGATGCACTCTCTCATCACCCACTTTCCTGTCTGACCTCTCAAAGACCACCAGAGTCAATAAAACCTTTAAAAAGAGAAGCAAGACAGGAAGGACCAAGACTCAATCAATAAAATTGGGCTGTTTAAGTTACAAGTATATAATTTTTTTTTATTGTACTACTTGATTTAGAACTGTTTACTTAAAATAAGTTAGGTTTGTTTATGCATTAATCTTTAGATTACTTTGCTTAATCTTTTCAGACAAAGAATTTGCATAACTTTAAATAAGGTGAACTAATTAGATTTTAGTGTAAATTTCAATAATGGGTTGATCAACTTTTGTTTTGACATTTTCTCTCTTACCTTTTGTTTTTCTCAACTTCATTTCATCCATGGATGGATGATTGTTTAATTCCAGATGTTTCTCTCTGTCTCCTCAGACTGAGTGGCTGTAACCTCTCAGAAAGAAGTTGTGAAGCTCTGACCTCAGTCCTGATGTCTCAGTCCTGTAGTCTCACAGATCTGGACCTGAGTCACAATGACCTTCAGGATTCAGGAGTGAAGCTTCTTTATGCTGGACTGAAGAGTCCAAACTGCAAACTGACCACTCTCAGGTACAATGTTCTCAATTCTGTTGAAACCAGATTTCTCTCCATTACCTTTTATCAATGATGATATAAATGTCATTTCAGTAATAGAATAATCGACTTTTATTTGAGGACATTTTTTTTTTTGACCGCAAACCATTGCTTTCTTGTTTTTCTCAACTCCATTCCATCCATGATGGATGTATGGATGATAACTTCTTTAATTCCAGATGTTTCTCCTTGTCTCCTCAGACTGAGTGGCTGTAAACTCTCACAGAGAAGCTGTGAAGCTCTGACCTCAGTCCTCAGGTCTCAGTCCTGCAGTCTCACAGATCTGGACCTGAGTAACAATGACCTTCAGGATTCATCGGTCCAGTCTTTATGATGGACTGAAGAGTCCAAACTGCAAACTGGCCACTCTCAGGTACAATGTTCTCAACCAGATTTTTCTCCATTACCTTCCATCAATGAGGATGTAAATGTTATTTTCAACAATATATCAATCAGATTAAAGCTACCAGAAGGCAGTGGTATGATGACTTCTGACAGCATGATGGTGTATTTTCAGTTGTTTTGTCAGTAATTTAATTAATTGGACATCTTCTTTCAGTAACGAGTGTCAATGTAAAATTTATTTGTATAGTACTTTTAAAAATAGATTAAAACTGCACCAAAGTGCTGCACAAAAAGAAGTTGATATAAAGAGAGAAAAAATAGTTTTTGCAAAAATGCAAAAAAATATCCTTGTGTTGGTCGTCATGCTTTTCGTCTGATGGATTGAACAAAAAGTTTCTTGCACTTGCAGTGGATGTCTAATAGTGATGCACTGATGTCCACTTCAGTGGTCTATGTCCAGATATAACATAAAAATCTACAAGAAACACAAGAAGATGGCTTTTAGATAGCTGTCCACTGCATAGGGTTTATCCACCCTATGCATAACATAAACATTATGCATAGGGTGGATAAACCAAAAGCGTTTAGGACAGGGGTTGGCAGCCATTTTCGACCAAAAAAACAAAAAACAAATCACATAAAGCTTATAATGAAGGCAACACAGGCTTTACGTGTCTATATAGGCTATATTAGTCTACTATCAACATGACTAAGTGTAACATTCATGATTAAATGTTTATTTTCCCTGCAGTGCATCCTGGACGGAATGACGCGCTACGTCATTCCGTCAACATTGCAATAACTCTGTTGAATGTGCTTCAAGTTTAACTTCCATTACAATATCAATATGTTTCATGGCATTGACAAAATTAAAGAAATCCGATTTTTGATGCCATTTTTTACTTTGAAGATTCCACAAGGAATGATGGTGTCATTTTTTCCTTTTGGAGCTCGAAAAATCTGCTCCCAAAATCATTTTCCATAACAACAATCTCACCTTGTAAATAATCAGGAAAAAATAATCAGGAAAAACGACAAGACAGAATGTGTATAACGTGCTCCTTATCTGGGCAGCAAACAGAGTGAAACAAAACTCACCATGCAGTTATAGAAGTAAAACAGCCTTTTGAAAAGGTAAAGTATATAAAATTAAATTAAAATAGATTAAGTTTGATTAAGCCTTTGCATTTCCAGGAATTGTTGAATCCTCTGCTCTCCTCAGTTATTGTTCTCTTTCCCTTTGCCATTCACGGCCATCACACTCCCGCTGATTTGCTTACACCATCTGCCTGGCACTGCGCCAAACTGAAAGAGACGAGTGTCGCAGGTTGTGACGCAAATCTTGATTGGCAGAAATGTTGAAATTTAAGCCATGTTTGAATTCGAAGGACCCGTCTTTACTCCAAGATACTGAGTCTTGTTCTTGGTCTAAATGTGTTCAGCGCCACCTGTTGGCTTCTAGAAATGTTTCCTTAGTTTTCTGATATCCTTTTAGGCTTCAGTGTGTTTCTTCAGGTTGTTACGGAGGGATTTCCTTTCTCCTCTCTGTTTTTTCCCCCTTTCAAAATGTCTTTACATGTTCATATGAAACATACATTTTTACAAAAGCAGTGTAGCGCTCCTCAGATCCTTGGGCTTTCGGGCTGTAAGGTCAATTTTCCTGTGGTTTCCTGTAAATAACTGAATGGATCTCATTCAAAAATATTTTTCCATCTTCTTTGCTTTGATGGTAGCTGATGAGGCTAAAATGTCTCACTAAATGTCTGAAGTAACGCAGTGAGCTGCTCTTCCTTTACCGTATCCCTGTGTTTCTTTGTCAGAGGTTCACTCTCCTTCCACATGGGGGCAGAGCGGTCTCTGCCTGGGCATCATGTCAGTTGATTCATAACAAAGCAGCTCACATTTAACAATCTTAAAACTGTCACATCAATCACTCAGCAGTCGTCATGGGTGTCAATAAATGATCAATAACTGCAGCTGGATTGTGTTTGTTCTTTCCACCAGACATGGGTTATTTCGCTTTCTACACAAACACAATGAGCAGAAACATCAAAGTGTCTGCAGACAAGAGGAAGGTGACAAATTTGGAGAAGCTTCAGTCAAATCCTGATCATCCAGACTGAATTGATTGTCCTCAGCTGCTCTGACTGGTGGAGTGGAGAGGAGATGTTGACGTATCAGTTAAGTTACAGAAGAATCAGCAGAGGAAACTGAGAGACTTTGTGTTTGATTTGAATCAGTGCTGGACTCTGAGATGCTCTGATCGTCATGGTTTCTCTGTCTGGCTCAATGACGTACCATGTGTCATCTCCTCCTCAGTCTCTAGCAGAGCAGCAGTGTATGTGGACTGTCCTGCTGGCTTTCTGTCCTTCTCCAGTGTCTCCTCTGATCCTCCACACCTTCACATTCAAACTCACTGAACCTCTATCCTGGATTTTCACTCAGTGTTTCTGAGTTGAGTCTAAAGAGTCTCCTCCTGTCAGAGAAACTCTCTCTGTTGAACAGATGCGCTACACTGATGGCCACTTTATTAGGTACACCTTGCTAGTAGCGGATTGGACCTTAATGAAGTTGGCCCCTCTACAAATCAGACAAAATAAGTGTCAGTCAACTCGACTACGTTTGTGCTGGTTTGTTCAGCAAATTATTGTTTTTTTGTGCTGCTTGATGTTAATGAAAGTTTAAAGGTAATAAGAACACTCTGGTAAAATTTAAAAGGCTAAAAAATGTTACTCATTGTTTTGGCTGGACGGAGCTTTTGCTGTTGGGCTAAGTCGCATCATTTACAAAGGATTCATTGCGGCGTAAACAACATAGCAATGTTCGTGTGACAGTTTTGTATTAAAATGTATGTAAACTAAACAGTCTACAGAATTATTGCTGTATTGTTTTTAAGTCTAAAATGAATATGTCTCAAGTAAAGACTATTATTACAGCTGATCATGGATTCCTTTAAATACCAGATCTGAATGGAACATTTATTTAGAGCAAGAACGTTTTTGAAATCTGATATTTCAATATTTGTTGTTTTGCCTTGTATTCCTGTAGCGTCATATTGTGGTGGGTTAGATGGTCGAGTCCCTCTGAAGGCCCAGATACCAGACACAGCCAGCCAATAGTTTCTAGTTAAATATAGTTTCATCACATTAATGATGAAACCTTTTTTCTCTGATTACAGAGAAAAAAAAGTAACTAAGAACAGCCAACTTAAATCTTTTGGTACAATATGCAGGGTTGTGTTTATGGATAAAATTATTTAAGTGCTAGAAAAGTAAAAATGGTGGAATTTCCACACAGTGGAAAAAAAACAAGAAAAAATGAGAAAAAAGCTTCTTTATTTCTCATTTCCCATCATTTTCTAGAACTACTAGCAATAAGGTTTTAGACTTAAAGTGGAGCTCAGGGTTAAAGTGCTCAAATTTCTTTGAACTATTGAAGCAAGTAAATATGCAATTCGTTTATTTTTATTATTTTTTAGCATATTTAATTAAATAGAGGTTGGTCATTAATTTAGTTGCTGGTGGCTTTTTGCTTTTTTGGAAAATCTTTTTCTGTCTTGAGAAACATTTTGTCTTCTAAAAAGGATTGGCTCTCTGTTTTAAAAAACAACAACATTAAAAACAGTTTAGTGTTTAGTTGAGGGTTTTCCAATCAAATAATCTGATTTGGTGCAACGGGTCAAAAAGGAGCGTCTGCTCAAGACGCCATCAGTTCCTGGATCCATGTTGTTCTGGTTTGGTTTCTTTAGGTTGGATCCACAAGATGGCGCCCTCATCCTGCCCTGTAAAAATGCTCTGCAGTGTTGAACATGTTCACTTTTCACTTACATATTTTATAACACTTAAATGTTTCACAACAACAAACCGTTTTTAACATCGGACAAGGAAAACCTCCTTAAACCCAGGAAACTGTTTTCAGACAATGATCTCATTTCATCAGGGAAAAAGGCAATAAAGACCATGAAATCCTTCAGACAGCTGGGTGCAGACTCACCAGGCAAACCGACGCTTGTTTACCTCTGAGTCTTTCAAAATAGAACTGAAAACATTCTTGTTCTTAAGATCTTATGACTGATTTTTTTTTATAAGTTTTTATTACTTTTACATTGGTTAATGTTTTGTTGTTTTTGTAGCACTTTGAGAATTACATGTAAAATGTGTTAAAAAATCAAATGTAACTGCAATTTCATTAAAGCTCTAAAACAAGTTAAACATGAAGCCAGTCTTTACGCAGTAAAGTCTGTGGATCCTGGCTACTCGTGGTGCATTAGACAAAAGTTCTATTCGTGGAAAGTGCAGCTTTGGAAGCTGATGTAGCTCAGTACGATGCGACCTCATGTGCTATTGGCTGGTGTTTGCAAAGCAGCCAATCCAGAAGCACATTTTCCTTGATGCTGATTGGCTGGACCCAGAATAGAGGAGATAAGGAACATTTATTGGGCCAACTTTACAGCCATGTACTTCCTCAATGTACTTTTGTTCTGCAAACAACTGTTGATTATGGGAGAATTTGGGCTTAACAAGTCAAAGGGAGATTCTTCATGTCTCTCAAGACATCTGGTGCCCAGAGGTGTATCCATGGCGATCCCTTGAGTGATCTCTTTTTAGCCAGAACAGTCTCCAGTGAAGCTTCGTCTGACTCTACAGGTATTCTGTCAGGGTCAGTCATGACAGCCATTGTCATTTTAAATCTGCTATCATACAGAAAGACAAAATAATGCTGCAAGCAATAAAGATGGAAAACATGTAAAAACTGTCAAGGTTTCGGAAACCAAAACGAGAACGCCTTCTCAGATGTGGATGGAAACCAGGTCCATAAGAAAAGCCTACTGACACTAACTGACCACCAAAAGGTATAGCTATATTGCTATTTGTGTCTTGGTGTGTTTTGCAAGTATATATATACATTTTCTTTAATCTTTCCTCACTGTGAATGACAGGCACATCCTTCTCGATTGCCAACAGAAGAACTGGCAATCTGTCCGTCTTGCATAAGCTGCAAGAAGCTGCAGCTAGTTTTGTTTTCTCTAGCTGCAGTTTTGTGAGGGGATACTCACTGCTCACTGTAGACACTGGTAGGCTGGCATATGTTTTCAATAGTCCAATCATGTTGGGAAAAACCAGATCAGCATTGTTTTCTTTGACAGATGGCATTGATATGGAGTGAAAATAGTTTCAAAAGATTTGTGCGTGAAAAAAGGATTTGTAACTCGTTTGAAAAAGATTTGTGCGTGAAAAGTAGATTTGTAGCTCGTGTAAGCATCTTTGTGTGTAAGTTTGTATAGTTGTATCTGTGAAATATGATTTGTAAGCAGTAAAAAAGAAAATAAACTTTTTCCTATGCCTACAAATGTTGAAAAAGTACGCACGAGTCGCCAGATACACACACAAAACTGCAGTTACGTACAGATCCAGTTACGAGTGCACAACTACTTTTGAGACTCATTTCACGCCTCCCAGATTTGTGTGTACATGGTGCATTCACATGCTAGTAAAAGCTCGGTCATCTGGTTTTACTTCGGAAATTGTTTTTTTTTCCATAATTCACCACGTATTTCCCTCTCTGCTTGTCTCGTCTCGTGGCTAAGACATATTTTTTATGAAAAATACATGTCATTAGACACATCTACTTTTTAATATCGTAATATTGTTTATATATGAATCCACGTTTGTGACCTGTACAACTGTAATTACATGGGTAAAAGATTCCACCACTAGGTGGCGGAAGTTTATTCTGCTCTGGCTGATAGAAGCGTTCAGTCAAACACTCCATAATGTCGGGTCGGGTCGGCCCAGTAATCGTGGTGGTTTAAGTATTTAAGTAATATTCTCCTTCGTGATACATTTACTTCACGCTAGAATAAATGCAATGCACATTATATGCATTGGACATATAACCATTATGGAGATAATAGGTTTTGGACGGGCTATGAGTAAACTAAAGCCATTTATAAATATGTTTACAAGCTTCCTGTCGTGAAGAAATACAGTAGCTTAATGAAAGTCAGGTATAAAATAAATTAAACAAAAGCTTACTGTAATGTTCAACAAATTAAAACAGGCGAAAATAAACTTCCCCAGCCCACAGGTAGTATCTGTGGATAAGAAATCTATGCGACGTAGCATCGAGTGCGCATGCTCATTACAAGGTATGACGATTCATGGGTGGCACAGATTGAACACCTGAACTCATCGTCTGGATGAGGGGGCTGAGGCGCCAAGATGGCGGTAGCGTAAGACGTCCTACGCCGGGCTCTCAGTACAAGAACTCTTGCTTTGCAATTTCCTGTGGGTACAAACGCTCTGTTAAGAACTTTTCTACTTCGTAAGATTATCTTACTCTCAGGAAGATGCCTAAGTTAGCCCAAAAAAGAACCAGCGATCACAACAAGTCGGATAAGACCGGCTCTGTTGCTTCTGAAAAAGACCACAACTATGTCGGCGCGGCTCTAGGCGCTCTTCAACCTGAGGCTGACGAAGAGGATTTCCCGCCGCTCCCGGTTACCCCAAGTAAGCCTCCTGTTGCCAAGAAGCCTTTTCCAAATGTTTCACAGACAACTGGAAACTCAAACCCTGATGATGCTATTGCTATGCTTGCTAACTTGATCAATACAAGAAGTGATGCGTTAGAAACAAAGCTGGCTAATATGCTAGAAGAAATTAAAGATATGAATAAGAAAATCAACTCGGTTGAAAAACGTATGGAGCGCAATGAAAAAGATACAACGTCCTGCTTAATCCGGGTCACTGAGATGGAGCGCTATGGCCGCCGTTGGAACCTCAGACTTCATGGAGTTGCTGAGGCGGAGAAGGAGAATGTGTTGGAGGAGGTGATGCGGGTGTGCCGGGAGATTCTTCCGCATGAGAAGGAAAGGCTTCAGATTTTCATTGATGACGCTCACCGAGTTGGAAGAAGACTCACCGGTAGCTCTCGGCCTCGTTCTATCATCATTCGATTCATTGCGAGGAGATATCGTGATTACATATGGAAAGGAGCTAAAGGAAATGACTTCCTGAAAAAAAACGGACTTCGTTTTACCGAAGACCTTTGCAAAGAAGATCGTGAATCCCGACAGAAGCTGTGGCCAAGCATCCAGAAGGCTCGGGAAGAGGGAAAATCGGCTTACTTCGTAGGGGGCCGTGGTTTCATCAACGGTGTGGAGATACCCACACTGTTTACTCCAATGCAGGAATAATTGCAGGTCTGTTTTTTTTCCCCTCTTCTTATTGGGCTCACTAGAAAGAACTTTATCCATGGTTGCAAACTGGGAACTGGAACTTTAATAAGGTACTGATCTACGGCGTTTGTTATCTGTTACTACCTACTACCTTCGTACACTAAGTTACTTCTCTTGTTCAAATGTTATCTCTTTCTCTTATTTCTCTTAATGCCAGGGGGATGCGCAATATGTTAAAGAGAAAAGCGCTGTTTTTGTTTGCCAAAAATTTTAGATCTGATTTTTGTTTTTTTCAGGAATGTCACTCTACAGTTAATGATGTTACTTTTTGGAAATCCCAGTGGGGTAATTCTGTTTGGCTCTCTCATGGGTCTGAGCGTTCTGCAGGAGTTATGACTTTAAAGCACAGATTTAATGGGAATATTATTTCTACTGAATGTGATTCGCTGGGTCACTTTATTTGTCAGCTTTTCGTCTATGATAACCATCCTTTCATTTGTGCCAATATTTATGGCTACAACAATAAAGGAGAAAATGATAAGCTGTTTCTCAATGTTGAAAAAATTTTTATAGAATGGCTAAAAAAACACCCAAAGGCTACAGTCCTCATAGGAGGAGATTTCAACACTATCCTTGATGGTGACCTTGATAAATGGCCTCCTGGTCGTCCAAATGCCTCAAGTCCAACTGTCAAAGCTTTTATGGAAAAATTTAATCTAATTGATATTTGGAGAATTGAACACCCACAAGATAATTTATTTACCTGGAGTAATAATTCCTTATCTCGACGATCTAGGATAGACTTCTGGCTGATCTCGGATTCGGTAAACAAGGGAACTGTGACTGTTAACATCCTACCTACCCCACTTACAGACCATAAAGTTATTGAAATAATTATTAAGTTTTCAGACAAGAAAGACTTTTGTAATTCTCCTTCATACTGGAAATTAAATAACTCTTTACTAAAATATGATGAGGTCACTATAAAGATAAAGGAATTACTACAATTCTTCTGGCATAAAGCTCAAACTGATAATCTTTATGGTCTTAACTGGGAGCTTTTTAAGTTTGAATCTGGTAAATTTCTAAGAAAGTTTGGTAGTAACAAGGCTAAAGTAAACAGAGATGAGGAAACAAAGATTATATCAAGAATACTTGAGCTCACTCAGTTGAATCCCTTTAATTTAAATAACTCTGAACAACAAGAGTTAGCAGACTTACAAGTTAAATTAGATAATTTTTACATTAACAAGACTAAGGGTGCTTTTATTAGATCAAGAAGAAAATGGCTAGAAGAGGGAGAACAAAACACTCATTACTTTTTTAACTTAGAAAAACACAATTTAGTCAGTAACTCTGTTACCAGACTAAAGATTAACGACACCGTTTCAGATAATCTGATGATATTGCTAAATATTGTAGTTCCTTTTATGAAACTCTTTATCTTTCCAACTTCTGTCAAACTTCAGCTGACGCCCTGATGATCAATTTATCAATTAATCAAATTTCTCTTAGTGAACGGAAAAGATGTGATGAGTCAGTCTCTTTGCAAGAGATTGTGGATGCTATCTCACATCTCAAAACCAACAAATCCCCTGGAATCGATGGGCTGAGTGCTGAATTTTACAAACACTTTTTGTTCGACCTCGCTCCCTTTCTTTTGCAGGTTCTTAATGAAAGTATAGAAAAGGGTTCGCTCCCTGCAACCCTCACTCAGGGTTTAACCACTTTAATACCAAAACCAAAAAAAGATCCTTTACTTTTAGATAATTGGCGTCCCATTTGTCTTCTTAACAATGATTACAAAATATTTGCATTAGTTGTTGCTAAAAGATTAAAATCTGTTCTTCACTCCATTATTGATGAAACTCAGTCTGGTTTTATGAAAAATAGGCATATATCAAATAACATAAGATTTGTTTTGGATATTTTAGATTATCCTGATCTTATTCATGATAATGGCTTCATATTTTTTTTTAGACTTTTATAAAGCATTCGATACGGTCGAACATGAGTTTATATTTCAAAGTCTAGAAAAGTTTGGATTTGGGAAATTCTTTACTTCTATCATTAAAACCTTGTACCAAAACAGTAACAGCTCCATCAAACTGAGAAATGGCTCCTCGCCTAGATTCAGCCTCTGCAGAGGAATCAGACAGGGCTATCCCGTCTACCCCTATCTGTTCCTGTTGGTGGCTCAGATTCTGGCCCAACATATTAAAGCTGGTCCTTTAAAAGGGATCACTATTGCAGATAAAGTGGTTACTTTAACACAATTGGCAGATGATACTACTTTATTCTTAAAGGATGAAAGACAAATCTCCTTAGCTATTAAGGAAATTGCTACTTTCTCCAAAGCTTCTGGTCTTTCCCTTAACCTTAAAAAATGTGAAATAATGGCCATAAAGGACTGCTCCACAGCTTCAATCGAAGGCATACCAGTTAAAAACGAGGTTGTCTATTTAGGCATAAATATTATAAAGGATCAAAACAGAAGAAGCTCTCGGAACTTTGACCCGGTAATTGAAAAGACTAAAAAAAGATTGAATCAGTGGTTAATTAGAGATCTGTCTCTGCGTGGCCGCATTCTGCTTACGAAGGCTGAAGGTCTCTCTAGACTCATTTATGCTGCACAGTCGTTAGACATTGACAATAAAAGTGAGAAAGAGATTGACAAACTGTTATTTAATTTTGTGTGGAAGAATAAGACTCATTATATTAAAAAATCTACTCTAATAAACTCTTATGAAAACGGAGGACTTAATTGTTTACCTTTCTCTATGTTGAATAATACTTTTAAAATTAATTGGATCCGTCAGTTTTTCAATTCTCCAGCGTCTTTCTGGAACTTTATACCTTCCCATATTTTCTCTAAATTTGGTGGTCTGAATTTCTTTTTAGTTTGTAATTTTGATATAGCGAAACTCCCAACAAAACTCTCCAACTTTCACCGGCAGGCCTTTTTATCATGGTCACTCATCTACAAACACAACTTCTCTCCTCACCGCTATTTCATTTGGAATAATAAGGACATTCTGTATAAGAGGAAAACTATATTTTTCGATTCCTGGTTTACTCATAACATTATTCTGGTTGACCAGTTGTTTAACAGTGATGGCTTGTTGTGGAGTTATGAAGAATTTCTTTCCAAGTTTAATTTTCCTGTCTCTCCTGGAGAATATGCAAAAGTTTTTGGTGCCATTTCTACAAAAATCTGTATGTTATTCAAGCAGAAGCCAAGAATCGGTTATCATTCTCCCATTTTAACTCCCATACATTCTCCTGTTGGCGAAATATGTCTTAAACCTCTTCCTCGTAACAATAATAAATCGATCAGATCCTTGTTTCAGAGGGAAGTGACCTCTGCTCCGGTAGTTGTACCATACTGGAATCGTTTTCATATTAATTTATCCTGAAATCAATCTGGCTGCTCCCGAATCACTTTCTTCTCTCCAACAAGGTAAAAGAAGTGTCTTTTAAACTCATACACCGAATCTACCCCGTTAAAGTCTATCTGCAGAAATTCAACTCTAACATTGATGTAAACTGTTCCTTCTGTAACATTTACCCAGAATCTGTCACTCATTTGTTCTGGTTGTGTTCTTTTTCTAAAGTATTTTGGCAACATTTTTGTAACTTTGTTGACTCAAAAATATCAGCAGGCTTTAATTTGTATTGGGAAAATGTCTTATTTGGTTTTCAACAAAATGAAAAAACGAATTTGAAAAGTTTCTTTATCAATTTGTTACTTATTAAAGCTAAATTTCACCTACATAAATGTAAATTTTTGAGGAAAAAACCAGACTTTTCAGTTTTTTTAATTGAACTTAAACATTATATATTTACAATTCAACCTTCAATTAATCGAAAAGCAAAAACAACAATAAGGACTTGCAATCAAATTGGAATTTTGGATTATCTCCTAGGTTAATTCACTGATTCTGGCACATATTCTGTAATTTGTACTTTTTTCTTTATGCAAAATTATCATTTTCTTGGCACTATTGTTCTTCATGTTCCCCCTGGCATTTATATTTGTCTTGTTTTTATTCTGTATTGTTTTGTGTGTCTGATATGTACACAGCACAGTTGTACTTTGTTGTTTATAAGAAATAAAGTTTATTTAAAAAAAAAAAAAAAAAAAAAAAAAAAAGAACTCATCGTCTGAAGGGGCGGGATTTAGTGTCCGCCCTGTTGTCAGATATTAGAACATTGGAGGTTCCGTCGACGAAGAAAGTGAGAGGAAAATTTCGAATCTCGTCCTGTTCCCTTAGACCGTCTGAACAAATTGTAAGTTTATTTTGTTCCTATTTTAACTTGGTCTTTAGTAACTTCCTGTTTCTGTTCTCTGATGTCGGGAAAACAAACAACGTTTCATCTCTGCTGTTTGAAGACAAATCTACATGATTATTAGATTATTGATGAAGTGGAATTAAACACCTGATGTTTCTTTGTTTTCTTCACTGAACTAAGTGAGTCATGTTTCCATTTCCGCAAATCGGAAGCAGCTTCCTTCTTTCTTCATTTGCGTCATCTGCGTCCTTCATTTCAAATTAAGATGGCATCAAGGTTGAAATGTGCAGTCCGATTCTTAAATTAATCATCATCTTTGATGATTCAGATAATCCACTTTGATGATGGTGAAATAACTGAAATCAGACAGAATCATCGTGTCAGTGAGTGGTAACGTTGCACCATTACTCCATCTACTGGACTTATAGTAGAAATACAGCAGCTGATGTCTGCATTCAACTGACACTGAAGTGAAAAAGAGCCATTTTCACTTCAGTGGACATTTATAAACATTAATAAAATGGTGAAAGCACAACTCAAAAAATGAACACCCACAGTTGTTTTCTCTATGACAGGCTAAATAAAACAAAACATTGCCGTTAATCTTTTATGGCACTTTACAAATGGCACTCCATACAAAACATGTAACCAGATGTGTCCTTCTATAAAGAAATATTGGACTTTTTGATAATTTTTTTCTAACACTAATGATGTAAAGGATGATCTGAGCTGATGTGCAGATGAATGATTTGTGTTTCCTCTACAGGTGAAGGTAGAAAGTGTGTGAGAGATGATGTGGATGTGAATTTAGCAACATGGATCAGTGTGAGGACAGAGGGGAGGAAACCACCAGAGGTCAGAGGTGAGATCACTAACTATGCAGAGCTATTTCCAAGTATATTTTCTGTATCAGGCCAACAAAAATGAGGTGATGAAGCCGTTGTTTTGTTATTTATGGAGAATCCCATGAAGTCATTAATGCTGCAATGGGAGGGAAAGGAAGGCTGAGTGACTTTATGTAAACTTGGCAACTGTACTGAAAATAATCCTTAGATTATTCTTATAAGCTTCTTTCAATGATGAAAAATGTGAGGACAGAATTTTCTCTCCATTTTTCTTGCACTGTGCTTAAAACTATGCAGCTCCTAATTAAACTGGGGAACGAGCTTCCCTAAAACTAGGGCTCTTTTTGGGGGGAGGAGAGTTACATATGATTAATTCTGAGGAATTATTTAGAATATTTGTGAACTCTCTTTTTCTGTTGTTTCACAGCTCTCTTAATTTACAGTCATATAGAAAATTATATTTAAAATAAAATTCAATTAAATGTGTTTTAATTAGCTTTTTTTGTCAGGATTCCTGGAAGACTGAAGCGTTTCCATGATCCAGAACCAGAAAGCAGCTGTGTGTCCTTTAAGAGTGACTGGTCAAAGTAGATAGTTACTGATTTTGAATCTTCTGGACCTATCATAACAATGATAACTGAATCAGTGTGAAATGCTTTAACACTGATTCAGTTATCAGCAATGTTTCCTAAATGTTTACTTGGCTCTTTTTCCCCCACATTTCCATGTTCTTATGTGAAGAGGTGTATTTTGTATGCTCTCCAGAACTTTCAGCAGTGAAAGAGGAAAGAATAGTTGCTGCTACATCCAGGACACTTCCTGGTTATATAATAAATATATGACTACCGATGCAGGCTCACCTGTGTCGGCATTTATTTTAACCCTGTGTGAGGACTTGTTTCTCTGAAGAATTTTTCATCGAAGTATTAGTCAAGTTTAAAAGCCAATGTGATTGCTCTGCTAGCACAACTCAATGTGGACCACAAATATAACCTGTTTATACTTTTAGAGGTGCGTATTGAGCGTACAGTGAGAATAATATACCTTTCTGAACAAAGGATTATATGCAGCATGTGCGTTTACATCTCACACGTAAAAGTTTAAGTATGTGTTCCCGGTTGGCTGGGGGATTTAGTGGACAAGTGGTTCAGCCCCTGGAGGAGCCTTCACTCTCGCCTCGTAGTCATGCAGCACACTGGTTTTATCTTTTTTTTTTGCGGTGTCATGATGCATCAAACTGTGCCATATCAAATGATTGGTCTACTAGGCAGAGTTTCTCTGTGCAGCCACACGAAGATCAGCAAAACCCATCCGATTTGACCCCTCGGGCAATCAAAATACTTTCTTTGGCCCTTATTTAAAACTCAACTGACATGAAATGGAAGAACCACTAAAGCCACATAAATGAAATCGCCCCATTTGATCCTTCTGGACCACCACCATCAGAGAGGTGAGCTGGATCTACCTGCTATAATTGTGATAACTCAATCAGTCTGATGGTGAGGTGATGACACTACAGAAACTAAAAGGAGAAAGAACCTTCTAGTAAAGATCACAAATGATAATGTTCTTTAGTTATTCTTGATTTATTTAATTATTGTCCTACCATGTACTTTTATTTTTTTTATTCTTATTTTTGTCATTTTTTCTACATCTCTGTCCTACTTCTACCCAAGATATTTGTGACCATAAGATTACACCCTAATATTCCCACAAAGAATATTAGCGAAAAGGAAAATAGTAATGCTAATCAGAAAATAACTGCCAGGAAAAAATGTCTAACTCACATATGGTAAACAATTTCATTGTTTTTGTTCTGCCACCATTTGCTTATATTCTGTTTTGTCTTTTGTCCATTTTAATGTGCATCTCCTTTCTTTGTTAGTTTATTTTGCTGATATTTGTTTCTTGTCTAATTGGTTATTTGATATTTTGTTGATCAATAACCATGTTTGTTAGTCTTTAATGCTTGTTTTAATTGGTGAATTTATTAAAAAGTAAAAAAAAAATCTTCTGGACTTCCAACAAGTAGTGGTGAGCTGGATCTCCCTGATGTCTTTTTTCCCCATATTTAAATGTTCCGATTGAATCAGTGTATGTTAGATGTTCTCCAGAACCACAATAGTGAAAGAAGAAAGAATAGTTGTTGTTAGAGGCGTCGTGGAAGGTTTATACAACAGCAGCAGATCTTTAATGTATTGTGGTACTAAACTGTTCAGTGATTTATAAACTAACAGTATTTAAAAGTCCATTTTCTGAGCTCCAAGTAGCCAATGAAAGGACTTTAGTAATGTAGTATTAATGAGATAATCTACAGCAGCATTCTGGATCAGCTGCAGTTGCAGGATAGATTTTTTAGGTAGGCCAGTAAAGACACTGTTGCAGGAATCAAACACATGGATGAGTTTCTATAGATCTTGCTAGAACATTAGTACTTCAATCTTATAAATGTTCTTCAGAAGTTGTTACTTTGTATCTCCATGTCTCCATATGTCCATCACTACACAGAGATTACAGACCTGATCTCTAGTTTCCAGCTGTAATAACTGAAGCTGTGTGTTGACTCTAGATTTTTCCTCCAAAAATAATAATTTCATTTTTGAAATTATTATCTTTCAAAAGATAATAATTTAGATAAAATTACTACACAAAAGATACAATTTTGGCACATCGACAAAATTGGCACATCCACACACATTTATCTGTTCCAAGAATCTGTTCAGTACTTCGAAGGGTTCAGAGTCACCTGGTGACATCATAATGTAGAGCTGTATATCATTTGCATGGTTATGGTAGGTAATTTTATGATTTCTTGTTATAACTTGAGGTAATGGGAGCATGTAGATATTAAATAAGAGATGCCAGGATTGAACCTTGTAGTGCCCCACATGTGACTTCAAATTCTGCTTTGATGAGAAACAAAGAAATCCCTGTTCTTTATGTAATATTTAAACCAATTGAGTACTGGACTGAAGAATCAGACCCAACTCTCCGGTCATTTCCGTAATAGGTCATGGTCAACAGTGAAGAAGAAATTCCAGTGTGTGTTTGAGGGGATTGCTAAAGCAGGAAGTCCAGCCCTTCAGAACCAAATCTACACAGAGCTCTACATCACAGAGTGACTGGAGAGGTCAATGATGAACATGAGATCAGACAAATTGAAACAGCATCCAGGAAACCACACCAACCAGAAACAACAATCAGACTAGAATACATCTTTAAAGTCCCACCTGGAAGAGATCAACCAATCAGTGATGACAAAGGGAGTGGCTGGCATTGGGAAAACAGTCTTAACACAGAAGATCACTAAGGACAGGGCTGAAGACAAAGGCCACCAGAATATCCAGTTCATATTTCCATTCACTTTCAGAGAGCTGAATGTGATGAAAGAGATAAAAGTTCAGCTTGGTGGAACTTGTTCATCACTTCTTTACTGAAACCAAAGAAATCTGCAGCTTTGAAGAGTTCCAGGTTCTGTTTATCTTTGATGGTCTGGATGAGAGTCGACTTCCACTGGACTTTCACAATGAAGAGATCCTGACTGATGCTACAGAATCCACCTCAGTGAATGTTCTCCTGACAAACCTCATCAGGGGGAAACTGCTTCCTTCTGCTCTCCTCTGGATAACCACACGACCTGCAGCAGGCAATCACATCCCTCCTCAGTGCGTTGGCAAGGTGATAGAGGTCAGAGGGTTCAATGAGCCACAGAAGGAGTACTTCAGGAAGAGATTCAGAGATGAGCACCAGGCCAGCAGGATTATCTCCCACATGAAGAGATCACGAAGCCTCCACATCATGTGCCACATCCCAGTCTTCTGCTGGATCACTGCTACAGTTCTGGAGGATGTGTTGAAGACCAAATAGGGAGGAGAGCTGCCCAGCACCCTGACTGAGATGTACATCCACGTCCTAGTGGTCAAGTATGATGGATGAGCTGAAACAGATCCACACTGGAGTGCAGAGAGCAAGAAGATGATTGAATCTCTGGAAAAACTGGCTTTTGATCAGCTGCAGAAAGGAAACCTGATCTTCTACAAATCAGACCTGACAGAGTGTGGCATTGATATCAGAGCAGCCTCGGTGTACTCAGGAGTGTTCACTCAGATCTTTAGAGAGGAGAGAGGGCTGTACCAGGACAAGGTGTTCTGCTTTGTCCATCTAAGAGTTCAGGAGTTTCAGGCTGCTCTTCATGTTCATCTGACCTTCATCAACTCTAGTATCAAGAAACAAAGAACAAGAAACCAAGAAGAAACAAAAAATGTGAGAGGTCTTCATTACCTAATACACCTAAACTAAAGTCTCTTCCTCAAGAGTACTATTGAGCTGGCCGTACTGAGTACAAATCAACCGCTGGAGTTCATCCCAATGACAGCAATCCCAATAGTAAATATGCCTTATTTTAGAGGAATCCATCCATGTATGGGTGCTGGTGCCCATCTCCAGCAATACATTTTGGGCAAGAGCTTTGGTACACCCTGGACAGGTCGCCAGTCCATTGCAGCATTTAAAGAAATCCCAGTACTAAATATGCCTTCAATTGAAGAAATGATAACAATATTTGACTAGCCTTCATTTCAGGGGGTGTTAAAAATACAGCATCTCCATCAGTTGACCAGGCCTTACAGAGTCCAAATGGACACCTGGACTTGTTCCTCTGCTTCCTCCTAGGACTTTCACTGCAGACCAAGCAGAGACTTCTACGAGGTCTGGTGACACAGACAGAAAGTAGCACACAGACCAATGAGGAAACATTACAATACATCAAGTGGAAGATCAGTAAGAATGTGTCTGCAGAGAAAGCATCAATCTCTTCCACTGTCTGAATGAACTGAATGTTCTCTAGTGGAGGAGATCCAACGGTCTCTGCGTTCAGGAAGTCTCTTCAAACGTAGTGTCAACTTCTCACTGGTCAGCTCAGGGTTTCGTTTTACTGTCGTCAAGAGAAGACCTGGATGTGTTTGACCTGAAGAAATACTCTGCTCCAGAGGCAGTTCTTCTAAGGTTGCTGCCAGTGGTTAAAGCGTCCAACAAAGCTAAGGACACAGATTTACTGTTTTATTTTTAATCATGATAAATATCCTAATGATTAGATGCATATTGGGCTGCTCAGTGGTGCAGCTGGTAGAGCTGTTGCCTTGCAGCAAGAAGGTTCTGGGTTTGATTCCCGGCCCCGGTCTTTCTGCATGGAGTTTATATGTTCTCCCTGTGCATGCGTGGGTTCTCTCTGGGTCCTCCCACAGTCCAAAAACATGACTGTCAGGTTAATTGGCCTCTCTAAATTGTCCCTAGGTGTGTGTGTACATGTTTGTTTGTCCTGTGTTGCCCTGCGACAAACTGGCGACCTGTCCAGGATGTACTCTGCCTCTTGCCCGAAACGATAGATGGAGATAGGCACAAGCAACCCTCCCGACCCCAGTAAGGGACAAGGGTGTAGGAAAATGGATGGATAGATAGATGCATATTGATATTGTCAGTTTTTTATAATGAATAATTTCATAACAAAATTTAATCAAAAGGAAAAAATAAATTCCATTTAGTTGGCCTGCAGAAACCAAACTGCAAATTGGCAACTCTCAGGTACAATGTTATCAATTCTGTTTAAAGCAAATTTCTTTCCATTATCTTCCATCAATGATGATGTAACAATAGATAATCAACTTTTGACTTTTGATCTTTATGCTGTTTGAATGCAAACCAAAACATTCTTGTTTTTCTTTGCCTAATTTGATGGGTGTATGGATGATTGTTTAATTCCAGATGTTTCTCCATGTCTCCTCAGACTGAGTCACGGTAATCTCTCAAAGAGAAGTTGTGTAGCTCTGACCTCAGCCCTCAGCTCTCAGTCGTGCAGTCTCACAGATCTGGACCTGAGTCACAATAACCTTCAGGATTCAGGAGTGAAGCTTCTTTGTGCTGGACTGGAGAGTCCAAACTGTAAACTGGCCACTCTCAGGTACAATGTTCTCAATTCTGTTGAAACCAGATTTCTCTCCATTACCTTCTATTAATGAAAATGTAAACTGTAAATGCAAAATTGTATTTAATTGAAAACAGTTGTTTGACCTAAATCAGTTTTCATCAAATTGCCATCAACACTCACTCTGAGGAAGTTACTTGGAATTTGTGGTTGAAAGTTTCTCATTACTTGACTTGGATTAATTTAGAAAAAGTAAGTGTTTGATAACTGTTTTTTTCTGTGTTTTTCTTTGACACAGTACTATATGTATCCAAATACAAATTCTTCACTTGAGTTTTCTTTTTTCTGGAGTCAGTATTTTATCTCCTCTGACTCATGCAGAGAGACTAATCCCTGCATTTCCATGAACAGGAGCACATTCAGCTAGCAGAACATCATATCAAGTCTCCATGTATTATTTGCACCTTAAGCTAGGCTACAGTAAATTCATGTTTTGTTTCGTTTTCTTTTGTTTTTTTTTTTGCGATTAATGCAGTTAATAACATTTTTTTTCTACATTTCAAATTCCAAAATTGGAACCTTTGTATTGTGTTTCTGGTGTTCCTGTAAATCTGATGCACAAGCAACACCTCTAAATGACAGTGATGGTCGAGAGTGAATGTGAATTAACTGTTTATTTTATCAGATTGAATATTTTTTGTATTAATGATGTATTTCTAATGTTTAGTGTAATTATTAATTGTATAGAGTGGGATCAGTACATGTATGGAGGCTTTAGTCCTCAATGTAGCTGAGGAGTCACGGCCTCCATCTCTCTCATCACCCACTTTCCTGTCTGACCTCTCAATGACCAATAGAGTCAATAAAACCATTAAAAAAAGAAGGAAGAGAGGAAGGACCAAGACTCAATCAATAAAATTGGGTTGTTTAAGTTACAAGAACATAATTTTTTTTTGTTAATTGTAATACTTGATATCCTACTGTTTACATAAAATACATTAGGTTTGTTTCTGCACTAATCTTAAGATTACATTGCTTAATTTTTTCAGACAATGAGTTTGTATAACTTTAAAAAAGGTGAATTAATTAGATTTTAGTGTAAATGTCAATAATGGATTAATCAACTTTTGTTTGGACATTTTCTCTCTTTGAATGCAAACCATTACTTTCTTGTTTTTCTCAACTTCATTTCATCCATGATGGATGATTGTTTAATTCCAGATGTTTCTCTCTGTCTCCTCAGACTGAGTCACTGTAAACTCTCAGTGATGAGTTGTGCAGTCCTGTCTTCAGTCCTGATGTCTCAGTCGTGCAGTCTCACAGATCTGGACCTGAGTCACAATGACCTTCAGGATTCATCGATAGAGCTTCTTTGTGCTGGACTGGAGAGTTCAAACTGTAAACTGACCACTCTCAGGTACAATGTTCTTAATTCTGTTGAAACCAGATTTCTCTCCATTACCTTCCATCAATGAGGATGTAAACTGTAAATGCAAAATTGTATTTAATTTAGGATTAAATACAATTTAATTTTGAATCAGTTTTCATTAAATTGCAACTACACTCCTCTTAGTAAGTTACTGGAATTTGTGGTTGAAAGGTTTCATTACTTGACTTGGATTAATTTAGAAAAGTCAGTGTTTGATAACTGCTTTTTCTGTGTTGAGAGGATTTTGACTCAGTACTGCATGCATCCAAATACTAATTTTTACTTCAGTTTTTTTTCTATAGTCAGTATTTTATCTCCTCTTACTCATGCAAGAGACTAATCCCTGCATTTCCATGAACAGGAGCACATTCAGCTAGCAGAACATCAGAACAAATCTCCATGTATTATTTCTACCTTAAGCTAGGCTACAGTAAATTCATGTTTTGTTTTCTTTTTGGCCGTTAATGCAGTTAATAATTTTTTCTACATGTCAAAGTCCAAAGCGGAACCTTGTATTGTGTTTCTGGTGTTCTGTAATCTGATGCACAAGCACCTCTAAATGACAGTGATGGTAGAGGAATGTGAATTAACTGTTTATTTTATCAGACTGAATATTTTTGTATTAATGATGTATTTCAAATGTTAGTGTAATTATTAATTGTATAGAGTGGGATCAGCAATTTATGGAGACTTGGTCCTCAAGTAGTAGGGCACGGCCTGATGACCTTTGCCCATGGCCTCCCCTCTCTCATCACCCACTTTCCTGTCTGACCTCTCAATGACCAATAGAGTCAATAAAACCATTAAAAAAAGAAGGAAGAGAGGAAGGACCAAGACTCAATCAATAAAATTGGGTTGTTTAAGTTACAAGAACATAATTTTTTTTTTGTTAATTGTAATACTTGATATCCTACTGTTTACATAAAATACATTAGGTTTGTTTCTGCACTAATCTTAAGATTACATTGCTTAATTTTTTCAGACAATGAGTTTGTATAACTTTAAAAAAGGTGAATTAATTAGATTTTAGTGTAAATGTCAATAATGGATTGATCAACTTTTGTTTGGACATTTTCTCTCTTTGAATGCAAACCATTACTTTCTTGTTTTTCTCAACTTCATTTCATCCATGATGGATGATTGTTTAATTCCAGATGTTTCTCTCTGTCTCCTCAGACTGAGTCACTGTAACCTCTCAGTGATGAGTTGTGCAGTCCTGTCTTCAGTCCTGATGTCTCAGTCCTGCAGTCTCACAGATCTGGACCTGAGTCACAATGACCTTCAGGATTCAGGAGTGGAGCTTCTTTGTGCTGGACTGGAGAGTCCAAAATGTAAACTGACCACTCTCAGGTACAATGTTCTTAATTCTGTTGAAACCAGATTTCTCTCCATTACCTTCTATTAATGAAAATGTAAACTGTAAATGCAAAATTGTATTTAATTTAAAATTAAATATAATTTAATTTTGAATCAGTTTTCATTAAATTGCCATCTACACTCACTCTTAGTAAGTTACTGGAATTTGTGGTTGAAAGGTTTCATTACTTGACTTGGATTAATTTAGAAAAAGTCAGTGTTTGATAACTGCTTTTTTCTGTGTTGGAGAGGATTTTGACTCAGTACTGCATGCATCCAAATACTAATTCTTTACTTCAGTTTTTTTTTTTTCTGGAGTCAGTATTTTATCTCCTCTGACTCATGCAGAGAGACTAATCCCTGCATTTCCATGAACAGGAGCACATTCCCCTAGCAGAACATCAGAACAAATCTCCATGTATTATTTCTACCTTAAGCTAGGCTACAGTAAATTCATGTTTTGTTTCATTTCTTTTTTTTTGGCCGTTAATGCAGTTAATAATTTTTTTTCTACATGTCAAAGTCCAAAGCCGGAACCTTTGTATTGTGTTTCTGGTGTTCCTGTAAATCTGATGCACAAGCAACACCTCTAAATGACAGTGATGGTCGAGAGTGAAAGTGAATTAACTGTTTATTTTATCAGACTGAATATTTTTTGTATTAATGATGTATTTCTAATGTTTAGTGTAATTATTAATTGTATAGAGTGGGATCAGCACATGTATGGAGGCTTTAGTCCTCAATGTAGCTGAGGAGTCACGGCCTGATGACCTTTGCCCCATGGCCTCCATCTCTCATCACCCACTTTCTTGTCTGACCTCTCAAAGACCACTGGAGTCAAAAAAACCATTTAAAAAAGAAGAAGGAAAAGAGGAAGGACCAAGACTCAATCAATAAAATTGGGCTGTTTAAGTTACAAGAACATATTTTTTTTTGTTAATTGCACTACTTGATTTCGTACAGTTTACTTAAAATAAATTAGGTTTTTTTATGCACTAATCTTTAGATTAGGTTGTTTAATTTTTCAGACAATGAATTTGTATAACTATAAATAAGGTGAATTAGATTTTAGTGTAAATGTCAATAATGGATTGATCAACTTTTGTTTTGACATTTTCTCTCTTTGAATGCAAACCATTACTTTCTTGTTTTTCTCAACTTCATTTCATCCATGATGGATGATTGTTTAATTCCAGATGTTTCTCTCTGTCTCCTCAGACTGAGTCACTGTAACCTCTCAGTGATGAGTTGTGCAGTCCTGTCTTCAGTCCTGATGTCTAAGTCCTGCAGTCTCATAGATCTGGACCTGAGTCACAATGACCTTCAGGATTCAGGAGTGGAGCTTCTTTGTGCTGGACTGAAGAGTCCAAACTGCAAACTGGCCACTCTCAGGTACAATGTTCTCAATTCTGTTGAAACCAGATTTCTCTCCATTACCTTCCATCAATGACGTTATACACTGTAAATGGAAAACTGCATCTAATTAAGAATTAAACACAATTTAATTTTAAATCAGTTTTTATCTAATTGCTATCAACACTCACTCTTAGTAACTTAGTTGGAATTTGTGGTTGAAAGGTTTCATTACTTGAGTTGGATTAGTTTAGAAAAAGTCAGTGTTTGATAACTGCTTTTTTCTGTGTTGGAGAGGATTTTGACTCAGTACTGCATGCATCCAAATACTAATTCTTTACTTCAGTTTTTTTTTCTGGAGTCAGTATTTTATCTCATTTGACTCATGCAGAGAGACTAATCCCTGCATTTCCATGAACAGGAGCACATTCAGCTAGCAGAACATCAGAACAAATCTCCATGTATTATTTGTACTTTAAGCTAGGCTACAGTAAATTCATGTTTTGTTTCATTTTCTTGCTTTTTTGGCCGTTAATGCAGTTAATAATTTTTTTTTTCTACATGCCAAAGTCCAAAGCCGGAACCTTTGTATTGTGTTTCTGGTGTTCCTGTAAATCTGATGCACAAGCAACACCTCTAAATGACAGTGATGGTCGAGAGTGAAAGTGAATTAACTGTTTATTTTATCAGACTGAATATTTTTTGTATTAATGATGTATTTCTAATGTTTAGTGTAATTATTAATTGTATAGAGTGGGATCAGCACATTTATGGAGGCTTTAGTACTCAATGTAGCTGAGGAGTCACGGCCTGATGACCTTTGCCCCATGGCCTCCATCTCTCATCACCCACTTTCCTGTCTGACCTCTCAATGACCAATAGAGTCAATAAAACCATTAAAAAAAGAAGGAAGAGAGGAAGGACCAAGACTCAATCAATAAAATTGGGTTGTTTAAGTTACAAGAACATAATTTTTTTTTGTTAATTGTAATACTTGATATCCTACTGTTTACATAAAATACATTAGGTTTGTTTCTGCATTAATCTTAAGATTACTTTGCTTAATCTTTTCAGACAATGAATTTGTATAAATATAAATGAGGTGAATTAATTAGATTTTAGTGTAAATGTCAATAATGGATTAATCAACTTTTGTTTGGACATTTTCTCTCTTTGAATGCAAACCATTACTTTCTTGTTTTTCTCAACTTCATTTCATCCATGATGGATGATTGTTTAATTCCAGATGTTTCTCTCTGTCTCCTCAGACTGAGTCACTGTAAACTCTCAGTGATGAGTTGTGCAGTCCTGTCTTCAGTCCTGATGTCTCAGTCCTGCAGTCTCACAGATCTGGACCTGAGTCACAATGACCTTCAGGATTCAGGAGTGGAGCTTCTTTGTGCTGGACTGGAGAGTCCAAAATGTAAACTGACCACTCTCAGGTACAATGTTCTCAATTCTGTTGAAACCAGATTTCTCTCCATTACCTTCCATCAATGAGGATGTAAACTGTAAATGCAAAATTGTATTTAATTTAGGATTAAATACAATTTAATTTTGAATCAGTTTTCATTAAATTGCCATCTACACTCCCTCTTAGTAAGTTACTGGAATTTGTGGTTGAAAGGTTTCATTACTTGACTTGGATTAATTTAGAAAAAGTCAGTGTTTGATAACTGCTTTTTTCTGTGTTGGAGAGGATTTTGACTCAGTACTGCATGCATCCAAATACTAATTCTTTACTTCAGTTTTTTTTTCTATAGTCAGTATTTTATCTCCTCTTACTCATGCAGAGAGACTAATCCCTGCATTTCCATGAACAGGAGCACATTCAGCTAGCAGAACATCAGAACAAATCTCCATGTATTATTTCTACCTTAAGCTAGGCTACAGTAAATTCATGTTTTGTTTTTTCTTTTTTGGCCGTTAATGCAGTTAATAATTTTTTTCCTACATGTCAAAGTCCAAAGCCGGAACCTTTGTATTGTGTTTCTGGTGTTCCTGTAAATCTGATGCACAAGCAACACCTCTAAATGACAGTGATGGTCGAGAGTGAATGTGAATTAACTGTTTATTTTATCAGACTGAATATTTTTTGTATTAATGATGTATTTCTAATATTTAGTGTAATTATTAATTGTATAGAGTGGGATCAGCACATTTATGGAGACTTTGGTCCTCAATGTAGCTGAGGAGTAACGGCCTGATGACCTTTGCCCCATGGCCTCCATCTCTCATCACCCACTTTCCTGTCTGACCTCTCAATGACCAATAGAGTCAATAAAACCATTAAAAAAAGAAGGAAGAGAGGAAGGACCAAGACTCAATCAATAAAATTGGGTTGTTTAAGTTACAAGAACATAAGTTTTTTTTGTTAATTGTAATACTTGATATCCTACTGTTTACATAAAATACATTAGGTTTGTTTCTGCATTAATCTTAAGATTACTTTGCTTAATCTTTTCAGACAATGAATTTGTATAAATATAAATAAGGTGAATTAATTAGATTTTAGTGTAAATGTCAATAATGGATTAATCAACTTTTGTTTGGACATTTTCTCTCTTTGAATGCAAACCATTACTTTCTTGTTTTTCTCAACTTCATTTCATCCATGATGGATGATTGTTTAATTCCAGATGTTTCTCTCTGTCTCCTCAGACTGAGTCACTGTAAACTCTCAGTGATGAGTTGTGCAGTCCTGTCTTCAGTCCTGATGTCCGTGCAGTCTCGCAGTCTCACCTGGACTAACAATGACCTTCAGGATTCATCGATAGAGCTTCTTTGTGCTGGACTGGAGAGTTCAAACTGTAAACTGACCACTCTCAGGTACAATGTTCTTAATTCTGTTGAAACCAGATTTCTCTCCATTACCTTCTATTAATGAGGATGTAAACTGTATATGCAAAATTGTATTTAATTTAGGATTAAATACAATTTAATTTTGAATCAGTTTTCATTAAATTGCCATCTACACTCCCTCTTAGTAAGTTACTGGAATTTGTGGTTGAAAGGTTTCATTACTTGACTTGGATTAATTTAGAAAAAGTCAGTGTTTGATAACTGCTTTTTTCTGTGTTGGAGAGGATTTTGACTCAGTACTGCATGCATCCAAATACTAATTCTTTACTTCAGTTTTTTTTTCTATAGTCAGTATTTTATCTCCTCTTACTCATGCAGAGAGACTAATCCCTGCATTTCCATGAACAGGAGCACATTCAGCTAGCAGAACATCAGAACAAATCTCCATGTATTATTTCTACCTTAAGCTAGGCTACAGTAAATTCATGTTTTGTTTTTTCTTTTTTGGCCGTTAATGCAGTTAATAATTTTTTTCTTACATGTCAAAGTCCAAAGCCGGAACCTTTGTATTGTGTTTCTGGTGTTCCTGTAAATCTGATGCACAAGCAACACCTCTAAATGACAGTGATGGTCGAGAGTGAATGTGAATTAACTGTTTATTTTATCAGACTGAATATTTTTAGTGTAAATGTCAAAAATGGATTGATCAACTTTTGTTTGGACATTTTCTCTCTTTGAATGCAAACCATTACTTTCTTGTTTTTCTCAACTTCATTTCATCCATGATGGATGATTGTTTAATTCCAGATGTTTCTCTCTGTCTCCTCAGACTGAGTCACTGTAACCTCTCAGTGATGAGTTGTGCAGTCCTGTCTTCAGTCCTGATGTCTCAGTCCTGCAGTCTCACAGATCTGGACCTGAGTAACAATGACCTTCAGGATTCGTCTGTCCAGTCGTTATGATGGACCGAAGAGTCCAAACTGCAATCTGGCCACCCTCAGGTACAATGTCCAGGTCCATTACCTTCCATCAATGAGGATGTAAATGTTATTTTCAATCAGTTCAAAGATACCAGAAGGGAGTTGTATGATGACATAATTTGACTTATGAGAGCATGATGGTGTATCATCAGCTGTGATGTCAGTCATGTGTCAATGTCAAATTTATTTGTATAGTAATTTTAAAAATAGATTAAAACTGCACCACAGTGCTCCACAAAAATGATAATACAATGGAACAAGTAGATAAAAAGAGAAAAAATAATAATTTTTGCAAGCTTCGAAGGACCCGTCTTACATAGACTGGATCCTTCAAAGCTTCAGAGACTGCAAATAAACAAAGACAGTGAAAGAGAGAAGTTGTGAATTTAGCCACACCAACTGTCTCCGGAACAACCTCAACGTAACTCATGTTGCCTAGCAACGTGACGGCGTGAAGCAGAGAGGGGCCAGTAAAGCTCGGTGGACAGCCAGGCTTACTGAAGGAAACCCTGAATGTCAGGATGTTTGACCGCCTGTTCCAGCCTCATGAGGAGCTGAAGTCTCTGACAGGCATGTGGATCTGAACAGGAGAAGATGCAGACAAAGACTTTGGGCTTTTGTCTGCTGGAGGCCTTGATCAAGATGCTCCTTTGACACTTTCACAACCCTTTACTCCAAGATACTGAGTCTTGTTCTTGGTCTAAATGTGTTCAGCGCCACCTGTTGGCTTCTAGAAATGTTTCCTTAGTTGGGGCCTGCCCATAGCAAAGCATAAGGAGAGCATTGTCTTGACACTGCCTCCATGCATTTCATGGCAGGCACCTATTGTTCTTCTATCAATAGAATGTCTCTTTATTTATTTTTCTTACGTCAACCGGAATGCGGCTCGTACCGCTGCGAGCCCACCCACAAAAGTAATTTGCACCGCCTGCGGCGGTGCAAATTACCATCATTTGATCTCAGGTTAGTGCACTGTCTTGAGCAGCAAGACAGTGCATTAGCATTAGCCTTTTCCCTTAAAAAGCTTTCCCCTGTTTTTCTTCCTTATTAGGCATGTTTAGTATACCAACTATAGTAAGTCAAATAGACACATCATGCTACTGATACCCCACATGACAGTGACAGCATTTATGCTAACATTAGCATTTGGCTAATTTGAGCTTATACACCAATTTCAACATACAGATTTGCACAAGTCCATGTTTGTCAACATGCTTTTGCTTCTGCACATGCTATTGACTATACTGTAGCTAAGCTTAGCATTGATGCTAACTTTTAGCATCAGAAACCGACGGGCACACTTTGGCAGGCCCCATTTAAATTTCTGCAGGAATTTTCTAGTTTTCTGATGTCCTTTTAGGCTTCAGTGTGTTTCTTCAGGTTGTTACGGAGGGATTTCCTTTCTCCTCTCTGTTTTTTCCCCCTTTCAAAATGTCTTTACATGTTCATATGAAACATACATTTTTACAAAAGCAGTGTAGCGCTCCTCAGATCCTTGGGCTTTCGGGCTGTAAGGTCAATTTTCCTGTGGTTTCCTGTAAATAACTGAATGGATCTCATTCAAAAATATTTTTCCATCTTCTTTGCTTTGATGGTAGCTGATGAGGCTAAAATGTCTCACTAAATGTCTGAAGTAACGCAGTGAGCTGCTCTTCCTTTACCGTATCCCTGTGTTTCTTTGTCAGAGGTTCACTCTCCTTCCACATGGGGGCAGAGCGGTCTCTGCCTGGGCATCATGTCAGTTGATTCATAACAAAGCAGCTCACATTTAACAATCTTAAAACTGTCACATCAATCATTCAGCAGTCGTCATGGGTGTCAATAAATGATCAATAACTGCACCTGGATTGTGTTTGTTCTTTCCACCAGACATGGGTTATTTCGCTTTCGACACAAACACAATGAGCAGAAACAACAAACTGTCTGAAGACGAGAGGAAGGTGACAAATTTGGAGAAGCTTCAGTCAAATCTTGATCATCCAGACTGAATTGATTGTCCTCAGCTGCTCTGACTGGTGGAGTGGAGAGGAGATGTTGACGTATCAGTTAAGTTACAGAAGAATCAGCAGAGGAAACTGAGAGACTTTGTGTTTGATTTGAATCAGTGCTGGACTCTGAGATGCTCTGATCGTCATGGTTTCTCTGTCTGGCTCAATGACGTACCATGTGTCATCTCCTCCTCAGTCTCTAGCAGAGCAGCAGTGTATGTGGACTGTCCTGCTGGCTTTCTGTCCTTCTCCAGTGTCTCCTCTGATCCTCCACACCTTCACATTCAAACTCACTGAACCTCTATCCTGGATTTTCACTCAGTGTTTCTGAGTTGAGTCTAAAGAGTCTCCTCCTGTCAGAGAAACTCTCTCTGTTGAACAGATGCGCTACACTGATGGCCACTTTATTAGGTACACCTTGCTAGTAGCGGATTGGACCTGAGTATAACTATATCAAAGCAGGCAAAATCGTCCTGGTGGAGATCACCATCAGCTTACTCAGACAGGCCATGGAAGAGACGATGACCAAAGACAAAACCAAGAGCTATTTCCTAATCGATGGCTTCCCTCGTAACGAGGACAACCCGCAGGGCTGGAACCGGGTCATGGACGGCAAAGCAGACGTCAAGTTTGTGCTTTTCTTTGACTGCAGCAATGAAGTGCTATTGACCCCTCCACCCTCTACAAATCAGACAAAATGGGTGTCAGTCAACTCGAGTATGTTTGTGATGGTTTGTGCAGCAAATTATTATTTTTAGTGCTGCTTGATATTAATGAAGGTAATTCAATTAAAACACTCTGATTCGATTTAAAAAGGCTAACATTGTCTTGGCTGGACGGAGCTTTTGCTGTTGGGCTAAATAGCATCATTTACCCAGAATGCATTGTAGCATAAACGACATAGCAACTTTTGTGTGACAGTACTATATTAAAATGTATATAAGCTGTCAACCTGATGGAAGATTTAACAGCAACCTTGAGGCTGTGGAAAGACATTTATAATATAAGATGGACTTCTGTAAATTTATACCTGGGACAACGGGTTTGACTATTTTTTATTTTATTTTTTTGTTTGTTTTTTTGTGATACTATAGAGAGGGAGAGGGGGGAGCTCTGGAAGATCTGTATTTGAAGTTATTTCTGTATTTACGTTGCAATGTGAAGGTATGTTACATAATTGTGGGCTATGTCAACGAACTGTTCAAATAAAATTAAAAAAAATGTACATACACTAAACACTCTACAGAATTATTACTGTATTGTTTTTAAGTCTAAAATGAATATGTCTCAAGTAAAGACTATTATTACAGCTGATCATGGATTCCTTTAAATACCAGATCTGAATGGAGCATTTAGAGCAGAACGTTTGAAATCTGATATTTCAATATTTGTTGTTTTGCCTTGTATTCCTGTAGCGTCATATTGTGGTGGGTTAGATGGTCGAGTCCCTCTGAAGGCCCAGATACCAGGCACAGCCAGCCAATAGTTTCTAGTTAAATATAGTTTCATCACATTAATGATGAAACCTTTTTTCTCTGATTACAGAGAAAAAAAGTAACTAAGAATATCCAACTTAAGCCTTTTGGTACAATAAGCAGGGTTGTGTTTATGGCTAAAATTATTTAAGTGCTAGAAAAGTAAAAATGGTGGAATTTCCACACAGTGGAAAAAAAACAAGAAAAAATGAGAAAAAAGCTTCTTTATTTCTCATTTCCCATCATTTTCTAGAACTACTAGCAATAAGGTTTTAGACTTAAAGTGGAGCTCAGGGTTAAAGTGCTTAAATTTCTTTGAACTATTGAAGCAAGTAAATATGCAATTCGTTTATTTTTATTATTTTTTAGCATATTTAATTAAATAGAGGTTGGTCGTTAAGTTTATTTGTCTCCAATAAAGGATTGGCTCTGTTAAAAACAACATTAAAAACAGTTTAGTGTTTAGTTGAGGGTTTTCCAATCAAATAATCTGATTTGGTGCAACGGGTCAAAAAGGAGCGTCTGCTCAAGACGCCATCAGTTCCTGGGTCCATGTTGTTCTGGTTTGGTTTCTTTAGGTTGGATCCACAAGATGGCGCCCTCATCCTGCCCTGTAAAAATGCTCTGCAGTGTTGAACATGTTCACTTTTCACTTACATATTTTATAACACTTAAATGTTTCACAACAACAAACCGTTTTTAACATCGGACAAGGAAAACCTCCTTAAACCCAGGAAACTGTTTTCAGACAATGATCTCATTTCATCAGGGAAAAAGGCAATAAAGACCATGAAATCCTTCAGACAGCTGGGTGCAGACTCACCAGGCAAACCGACGCTTGTTTACCTCTGAGTCTTTCAAAATAGAACTGAAAACATTCTTGTTCTTAAGATCTTATGACTGATTTTTTTTTATAAGTTTTTATTACTTTTACATTGGTTAATGTTTTGTTGTTTTCGTAGCACTTTGAGATTTACATGTAAAATGTGTTAAAAAATCAAATGTAGCTGCAATTTCATTAAAGCTCTAAAACAAATTAAATGTAAAGCCAGTCTTTACACATTAAAGTCTTTAGCTTATTGCAAACACTGGTGGTTTTCTGTCCTCAGATCGATAGACTGGGCCGCGTGATGTCAGAGGCTCCACCCTAAACGTTTGGCACCGTCGTCCCATGATAACTGAACGGGGTGATGCGAGTCGCTAAGATGACCTGATTTTACCATGGAAACATAAAATATCCTGTTGTTTCAATTGTTAAAGCAGAGGTTGGGTATTGCTGCTACGGCATCCCAAACTGGACCTGCTAGAGGAAACGAGGCAGTTGGTGGCAGATCTTAGATTTGGGGTGATGCGCTTTTGTTTGGGTCGCTTTGTTTTCCTTCAGTAAAAACCCTCATTTGAAAATGACTGCAGATGAACTCTGGCTATATTTGCTTCATCATAAAAACTGGTTAACAATATGAAATATTTAGAGTAAAAAAAAAAAAGAAGCAAAAACTGCAAAGAGGCAAATGCTGATGTTTAGTTTTCCATTAAACTCCATAACGTTGTTTTTATTAAAGTGACATGAAATAATAAACAGGAGCATATTTTCTCTCATGCACAGCTGGATATGAAGACCAAGTGGTAGAAGGAGCTTATGTCGCTGACAGATGTCTGACCCTTGGCGCTGACCCAGCAGCTTCCTATGTTCTCCTTTGGTAGTCATCACTCAGACAGTTGGACATGGTCCAGCAGAAATGGCTTCGCTGCCATCTCTCAGGCACATCGGCCTTACAGGACAGGAAGCCTGACCAATTTGGGAAAATCTATCAATATCTTTTAGCTTTGCTGTTTTTTTCTTCACAAAATGAACTAAAGTTTTTTTTTTCCATAGTCCTTAGGATTATGTAGCAGTAAATAAAACAAATCAGACATGGCAACCATCTTAAATTTGAAAATGGCTAAAGTAATGTAAAGCTAACCAGATGTGGGGGAAAACCTTGAACCTCACCTCCTATATTGTTCCTGTTTTTATCAGAGAGGTCAAAGGTTGTTCTGTTCACATGATGCAAAAGAGAAAATATGGATTTCAAGTGGATTCTAGTGAGAAAGTTTCATATTTGTAAACTCTTTCAGGATAGTAGTGACTGGCCTATTTAAAGGCCTGCTGGCTTTGCTCTTTGTCTGACTCTGTCACTTTTGATGATATAGAACAAAATACTACTGTTACATTGAAAACTTTGATGATCCAACCCTTTTTATCTGGATTTAGTAGATGATTCCTAATCTTCTAAAGTGGCTTACTCTGACTTACTGGAAACACTGAATTTAAAGTTTTAAATAAATTTTTACCTGCTAAATAATAAACGGCTTATAAACCTGAAAGAATCATGGAAAATGGGATTCCTCTCCTCAGTGACAGTCAGGGTCTCTAGAAGATCCCCGGTTCATTTAAGGCCAGCAGACAGACACAGTCCCTCCAGCAAGTTGTGGGTCTGTCCCAGAGTCTCCCTGTCCTTTGGACTAAGATTACAGGGACTGTGGACCTCGGCTACTCGTGGTTCAGGAGATGAAAGTTCTTCTATTCATGGAAAGTGCAGCTTTGGAAGCTGATGTAGCTCAGCACGATGCGACTTCGTGTGCAAAGCAGCCAATCCAGTGACCACATTTTCCTTGATGCTGATTGGCTGGACCCAGAATAGAGGAGATAAGGAACATTTATTGGGCCAACTTTACAGCCATGTACTTCCTCAATGTACTATTGTTCTGCAAACAACTGTTGATTATGGGAGAATTTGGGCTTAACAAGTCAAAGGGAGATTCTTCATGTCTCTCAAGACATCTGGTGCCCAGAGGTGTATCCATGGCGATCCCTTGAGTGATCTCTTTTTAGCCAGAACAGTCTCCAGTGAAGCTTCGTCTGACTCTACAGGTATTCTGTCAGGGTCAGTCATGACAGCCATTGTCATTTTAAATCTGCTGTCATGCAGAAAGACAAAATAATGCTGCAAGCAATAAAGATGGAAAATATGTAAAAACTGTCAAGGTTTCGGAAACCAAGACGAGAACGCCTTCTCAGATGTGGATGGAAACCAGGTCTCCTGTGTTCAATGTACTGGAACAAACTAATGCAGTCCATTTTAAGTCTATTCAATTTGCTCAAACTGTTTTCACATTTACGCCGATTAAGTGTAATCTATTTATTCCATTTCAGATAGAAATGAGGAGCAACGGACAGCTTAGCATGAGAGGTCTTGATTAGCATTAGCCGGCTTGCCAGCTGGCTCTGGTCAATGTGATTTAGCCAGACGTTTGCGAGAGAGCTGCATCTCAGAGTCCTGAAGACACAGAGCTCTGTCCATAAAACGCCTAGATGTCAACAGAGGCGTGTGACTGAGTATTACCAGACTATGTGTTGTAGAACCTTCCAAGAACTAAAATATGCTATTGATTTAAAAGTGAATGCCTGCTAGGGACCATGTTACAACCAAATAAAGTCGATCTTACGTCACCAGCATTTTAACCCATGGTGCGTCTTGGTGTTGCGTGAGTATGTCTGTGTACCTTTTCAATATGGGAGAATCGGGTCAATTATGCAGAAAACTACAAACAAAACATTTGAATGACAATGCCACGCCTTTAGATGTGCCACAGGTTAAAACACTGGAATGAAATGGCTTAATTCCCTCCTCCCTGTGTAGATCAGTTCTCCAGAGCCTTGCTAATGACCCAATTATTCTGTTCAGGTGTGGTGCAGCAGAGGCACGTCTAAAAGTTGCAGGACAGCGGCCCTTGAGGACTGGAGTTTGACACCTGCGACCTAAAGCATCTAGAGCCCAAAGTGGGTCCTGGAGGGCCGGCATCCTGCATGCTTCAGTTCTGTTCCTGGTTTAGCACACCTACATCAAATGATGGCTCATTAGAAGGCCAAAGGAGAACATTGAGGAGGTTGTTGCTGCCACTAGGGAGAGAACTAAAACATGCAGGATGCCGGCCCTCCAGGACCCACTTTGGACACCCCTGATCTAGAGGCTCCTTCCATGAATAAATGACTTCACTGTCAGCCGCTTCAACCGCTACGCCTTAATCTACATTCCAGAGGACCTTTGAAATAAGCAGAAGAAGCAGCATATTGTTGTCCAAAGCCACAACCTTGGTTATGTAACTTTCTTCAACCATTTTACAACTGTCTTAACGACTTGCCCGAAAGTCAAAGCACAGCCCAGGTTGTCCCAACCAGTTTGATCTGCCGTTGTACTCACAGTTGGCCCTGCGTCTTGTCCTCCAGCAGGTTCTTCCCAAGCAGACGATGAGCTGAGTTATGTAACGGATATATCTTCCAGCTCAAAACTGTAGTTTCCATCTTTCCTTTGTGGACTGTCATGATTCCTGCTCCTCTGCGAGCTCCTACCTTAACCTGCTGGTTAGTTTATTTCTCTGACCTGTCCTTCTGCTCTTCCTGCGTTCCTTCATCCTCTTTAGGTTTCTGGTGGATAGAGCACCGTGGGTGAAACAATCCCTGGTAAACAGACACTTTTCTCTCTCCTGCTGTCAAAGCTTCAAATATTCCAGACAAACGAGGTCTGAGTCTGTGAAGAGGAAAGCCTGTGAAACCAGGCAGGTAAAGCATTACTTCGTAATCGTGTTGCCAGTCACTCAGCAATCCTCCCTCTTTTGCAATACCAGACCTGAAAGCCACCCCTGTTCCTGCTTAGACAGTCATTCAGTTATTGTCAGTAGAAATAACCTTTCCTGGGTTGTGGTTTCCATTTGGAGTATAGAACATGCTAAAACCATTACATGAACACATTGGTTTTTCAGTCCAGGCATGTTGGGTCAACTGGTTGCTCTGAACTGAACTCAGAAACCTGATATGACTGTGAAAGACTCTGAGCGTAATGTGTTTCCATTTCTGCACTTTCATATTCCACAGTGTGATAAACCTCAGCTCACAAAGAGCCTTAAGTCAGTGCTGCTGCACAGTCTGGAAAAATCTAGAATTTTGATTTCATTATTTCCTGGCTTCGGACGGTATGGACGATATTTGCATTTTTGGACGTAAGTCCTTAAACCGTTATCTAAATTTTTGATCCATTTAACTCCATAAATTTGCTTCCGGAAAACATGGAGTCGTTCACTTCCCAGAAAGGCTCCACTTGCAATGCTGGATTCCTTCAAAATACATCAAGGTCTGTGGCTGCAGTTTAACAAAAGGTGAAAAACCTGAAGCGATGTGAAAGGGTTACAACATCAGAAGAGACAGAGTCCCGTTTTCAGACATTTTGTAGGATGTTCATAACCTTAGTAGATTAAGGTCCAACACAGTTCTGAATGCATGTGGGTTATTGAGTATGATCTATATGTGCTGACAGATACATCCTCATCATCTGTGCTTCCAGACGGATTATTCTGAAATATCACGCGCATTGTTCCAACAACAGTCATATATTTTCTCCTTATTGCTGCCTGCGATGGTTTTGCCAGAGTTTAAGCTCACGTCAAGCCTTGGTGTATATTTGATTTGCTTTACTGTTGCAAAACCAGTCGGCTTCTCTTCCGGTGAAATCCCGTGACACTTTTATTTTATTGGTGCCCAAGGAGTTCAATGGAAGATGTGCTTCCTCTTGTCTTCTCTTATTTTTGTGTTTTTGTTGTCACGGTGATTTTGTCCCACAAAAACATTCTTCTGCGGACAGTCGAGGGAAAAAAAAAAAACGTGTCACAACTGTTTGGGAGCGTACGCTGTGGAAGCTGCTTTTTCACGGGCCGGCCTACATCTACATGCTGCCTGGACAAACTGTGACCTTCAGGTGCCGTGGGACACAAAACTACAAAGTTCTGATCAAAAGTCAAGATGTTTGATTTTTATGTTGTTAGTTTCTGCTAACATCTGTGAGATAAACTGGCTGAAAACAGCTTGAACTGACCTGAGGGGTTCTCCCTGTTCCACAAACGGATCGGCCTCGTCTAACCTGACATATGAAACTCTTCTTTCCCAAAAACTGGGGGAAAACAGAAATCTGAGTGAAATCACCAGTTTTTCGTTTTTTTTAGCCATTTGTGTGTGGACTTCCTTGTGTGCTTTGGATGAACTTTCTGCTAGATATCGCCACTGTAACCTTGAGCTTTAAAGTTAAAGCTTAACAACTGATGGTTGCATATTGTGGATTGAAGTTTCTTTGGTAGAGAGCAGACGCTTCGGTCATCTACAACAAGTAGAAGAAGGAAAGTTGACCTTGACTACAACTGATCCTTTGGCCTACTTCGTTTTGTCAAACAGGTTCTAGGTAAATATGTTTAGCATTAAGGTGGAGAAGCTCTTAACCAAACACTCCTGAATAATTCTGACACACTGACTCACTAACCACTCGATCACAGTCACGTTACTTACAGAAATGTAAAGTTGGATGTCTTTTGTATGTGTTTTTCGACAAAGTGTCGATTGTTTTATGCAATTGTATCTTCAAATTGGGCCTTATTGGTACAGATTGTTGAGTTTTTTATGTATTTACTAACTGATATAAGGAATTATTGAAGGGAAACCTGTAAATCAGACAAAAAAGCAAAAATCTTTATATTTCTGTCCAGTTTTTTTGTGAAAAATATTGAAAAATACCTTCAACCTTTGACTTGGTTTTAGCAGTCCTTTGTTAATCCTTTTTTTATCACAACATGCTGACATACTTACGCAATTATTCATGCTCCAACTTTTAAATTCTATTTTTTTATGGGCGACATTAATAATGGAAGTAGTAAATCCAAGGATAATAAAACTGTATCCCAGTTTAATGGCCAACAAGTTGCCCTGTCTCAGTTGGTTAAAGGTTGATTGGTTTGGTAAATCATGGGACTCGTTTTTAAACCTCATGTACAATGAATCTTAGCAACACTGAACATCCTCAGGGGATAATTAAGTTCATGTAAACCAGCTGTTTATATTTGTCTTCATGTTAATAAGTGGAGTCAGTCGACTGTCTGATGACTGAAGAAGCAGTTTCTTTGAGGACGGAACGTAAATGGGCTCTTAGTGTGACATAGCCTGAGGTCGCAGCTCTGGGCCGCATGTTTATTGAAGAGCCGTAGTTATGCAACGCCTCGTTCTGTTGAACTGAAAACCGTCCACAGGCTCCAAGATGACTTCACTGGGTCCGGCGGATGAAAACCCCCGCTGTGTTTGAGAGCTGCGTGACATTTTTATGAGCGGCTCTGACTGCTTTGTCACCTGCGGTCAAACCAGAGCGATGCTCACGAGGTCGAGGTCGACAACAACCTGTTTGTGTCCCAGCTGTATACTCATCAGCAGCTTCTGTTTATCTCCGACCGCAGATCATCCTTTATCGTAGATTGACTTTTACGAGATAAGCAGAGACTTTGCAAGGAATCCAGGCACATTTTGTTGTGCTGCAACCACGAACCTCGACGTATTTTAACGGGACCAGGTAAGTGCAGGACTGAATGAGATGTCGCACATCCACCTGAGTATGTTTTACCCTTACATTGTGGATGGAGCCTGGCATCGGGGAAGTCCCCAGCCAGTCCGCGGTTTCCATGGTGGCCCCACACAGGTTTGCCCATGTAGGGTCACTGCCATGTAGGGCCCATGAAGGTGGTGGCCCTACATGGACAAACCCGTGTGGGACCCATATTGTCTGCCCTTCTTTTCCCCATATGGGGGGGATGCCTGATGCTTGACCCAAACATTCAGCTTTAAACAAGCTACTTTGTTAGCATTAGCATAAATCCAGTTTGAGTTATTCAATCGTTTTTGTTGAAGCCCTCATCTATATTTGAACTCAGTCCGGCTGTTTTCTCTCTAAAGGTCAGTCTCTGACGGCCAAGCCACAGAACCAAGCCGTCTGAAACCATTTGAGAAATAAAGTCAAAATTGACCTTAATTGAGTTTAACGTGCTGAGGAATGTCGTAAAAACTTTATTTGGGTTTCGCACTGCATTTTTGCGTTGGAGTGTCGGCTTGCCTGCATGCACTAAATACGTTATGATTGCAAAAATGTGTTTAAGATTTGACAGATCTTCTAGAAGGTGGTAAAGCTGGACACTCTGCAGTGTGAATAATTATAAACCTCTTTACTGGAATGCAGCACAGATTGAAGCTGGATTGGACGACATGCTGGCAGAAATCCACCAACTACTCAGAACCTCTGTTTCTAACGCCGTGACTCTTTTTGTTGTTTTGTTTAGCATTATGCTTCATAGTTGCAGCTTTCACTGAGCCTCACATCCGCTCCGTTTCATCCTCAATCGCAGCACTGCGCTTTAAACGCGTCTATGAAAGAGATTCTCTATTAAAACCCCTGGTTACATAAAGGGGGACGGATGGGCCAGAGGCTTTACAAATAAACTCTTTGGCTTCTTTTATAGCTCATATGTCACGACAGTGAGACGTTTTCTATCAGAAACCTCAAGAAAAACAGATTCCAATGCATAAGAACTCCTCTGAAGTGATGCTGGTTTCTGTGCAGTTGGTTAAAGTTTGAAGTCACAAGATTTTTTTTTTTGTTTGGCTGTGTGCGTTTTTGATTCTGCGGACTTGGGGAGCTCAGTAAGCCGTTTGTTTGGTTCTGTCGCTTTTCTTTACATAGAACAGAAAACAGAAAGACCCTGAGAGCATGTTGTATAAAACCCAGACTCTTGAGTTTTAATCTAAACGAGGTGGAGAGCCTCAGTCGTCTCTGGAGGAGCAACGACTGCAGACCAGCTGTGATCATGACTGAAACTTATGACAGACTTATGCTGTAGCTGTCAAGAGCTCATTAAGTTCATGTTTTTAAACTAATATGTCATTATTCCTATTAGCTGTACAGTGAGAGCTAGTAAGCTAACTGTAGCTAATAAGCTAACTTGACAAGAGACTACAGTGAATCAGCACATGCATCAAATGGTGACATTTATGTTTGAGCTGCACTTTGTCCCTTATAAATCTAATTTATTATTATTATTAATAATATTATTAAGGAGGATTAAGAGCAGGATATTGCAATAATTCACTCTGTTCCTCCACTTCCTGTCTCTGGAGGAGGAGCGGTCAGGAGGAGCTGTTCAGCCAATCAGGTGTAACGTCAGAGCCGTGTCACATGATCTCTAGCTGTTAATAAAGTAGATTCTATTATTTACAAAATGTTTCATATTTAACTGGAGAATGAAAAGGAACATCAGCGGTCTTTGATTTTAGATAAAATATTATCAAATGAATCTGGTTATTTTTGCATTTCACACGAATGACGAGAAAAATCCCCCTTCAAGATTTAGATTTCCATTCATTACGACAAACGTTGGGTAGTTTTGTCTTTTCTGGGTTTGTAGTTTTGCTTTTTTTGTTTTGTGCTCTATCTTTTGATTGGATCAGAGTTGTTTTTATTTTTTTTACTTTATATCACTGTTCTTTTAGTTCTTTTATTTTATGTTTATTCCTTATGTTTGGTTCCTCTTCGCTCCAGTAAGATTCTGTTTCGCCTGTTTGTTTGCCCCTGTTGTGCCGTGTCTCTCTCTCTCTCCCTCTCGCAGCCTGTTGTTCCAGCATCAGTCCATCTCTGCACCTTCATGTCTCCCAGACTCCAGTTTCTCCTCCTTGTCGTAAGTCGCTTTAAGTTCAAGTGGCAGAAACTCAGAGAAATCTCCGGTTTGTTTTTTTTTTATAAATCAATTTATAACATTTATTTGTAAATCACATTTCAGGAACAAGGCGTTTCAACGTGCTTTACAGCACAGAAACGCAAAGCCATAAAAGACGCCACACAGTCAAGAGGTAGATAAACCAGTAAACATTTCACACTTTGTCAGCTGCCGTCGTTGCGCCTCACATACGTTTGGTGAATGTTTCATTGATTATGGTTTGAAAGCAGCTCTAAGCTGGGTTTTAGTCTGGATCTAAAGGAATTTACCGTTTTGCAGTTTTTCTGAAGTTTGCTCCAGATTTGTGGTGCATAGAAGCTGACTGCTGCTTTCGGGTGCAAAATGAATTGAAAACACTTAATTAGAAGGTATGAAAGGCTGAATGTATAAAGTCTAGCAAAGACATTGTACAGTAATCTGAGGAATCTCCAGTTGGAGAAGGCAGAAAGCCCAGTGCAGTGGATCACTCAGTGGATCCGGCTCGCCTCTTATCCCACAGAGAGACGCTGGTTCTCACACTGGCCGGGGGACAGAGTCCCACGTGTCGTTTGTCAGCTGCGTCTTTGCTACTTCATCAGTCGTTTCTTTTCCCACTCAATAAAGGGAGACGAGCCTCACAGGGGAAACGATTTACGTCTCGTGCACAAAACGGACACGTAGCGCATGTAAGACTGAAAGCAGTTTCCAAATGCTGATGATCACATGAGGATGCTGAACTAATCGTCAGGAAGTGTCAACGCCTCCGTCTCATTTTTGATGGATTTATTTTCCTAAAAATTTCCAATTTCCAAAATTTCACAGCCAAAATCTTTGACGATATTTAATTTATGTGCAAGACGAGGTGTTTTTCTCTTCTTAGCAACGTTTCTGATGTCATAGATTATGTTTTGCTAAAACCAGCCAGCGCTGCCCAAAGGTTAATCAACAATAATGTACAGATTCTTTTTTTTACACGTTTTGGACTATTTTACTTTATGAAAAAAAATGTATATTAAGTTTATTATTGAGGAGATTAAAAACAACAACTAACTCCCTGCCAATATAAAGTCAATAATCAGCTTCAATACATACCAAAAACAGCATAATATCCAGACCTACTGTCTCCTTTTTATTGTCATGTTTTAAATTTCTTTGCTTCATGTGTAAGATTTTGCATATGATGTTAATATCATCCCATCCATCCATCCATCGTCCAACACAATTGTCCCTTAGTGGGGTCAGGAGGTGCTGGTGATTATCCCCAGTTAACAATCCGGGCAATAAGCGGGGGTCACCCTGGACAAGTCACCAGTCTGTCGCAGGGCAACACAGAGACACACAAGACAAACAACCATGCACACACACACACCTAGGGAGAATTTGGAGAGACCAATTAACCTGACAGTCATGTTTTTGGACTGTGGGAGGAAGCCGGAGTACCCGGAGAGAACCCACGCATGCACAGGGAGAACATGCAAACTCCATGCAGAAAGACTCCAGGCCGGGAATCGAACCCAGAACCTTCTTGCTGCAAGGCAACAGCTCTACCAGCTGCGCCACTGGGCAGCCATGTTAATATCATGTCTTATTATTTTACTTTATTATTCCTATCTCACCTCCTAATAGTTTTTAGATTTGGAAAAGCTCACCTCTGGCTAACTGCTGCAGATTAGCTCGTGCTATTAGCACCGTGATACAGGCCTGGGGATTGCTGTTTTATTCAGTTTGTCTGCTGTTATGTGTCTGCATCTATTATATAAACTTAATTGAAAATTAAAATGTCTTAAGAAATCAGTCTTTTCGGTTTGAATAATAAAAATAATAAGGGAGCCTCTTGTTCTTTCAACAGAGTTAAAATCTTCTCAAAAAACAAACAAAAAAACAACAAAACACTCCTATATATTGTGCAGGTTGTTTGTAGTTATGAGCAATAAGAGTTTGCAATAGGATGAACATTATAAATAGGAATTCATTTTACAGGTTGCTGCAAGTTCTGTTCCATTTAGGTCTCTGTAGGACAGAGCCTGCTGAGTTTCCTCCTCCTCATGCAAAGTGACCACGTGAGAAAGATTTTACTTTGTTGAAGGATTTCTAGCCATTCTGTCGATGGCTTGATGTAAATACCCAGAAGGGATGCAGCATCTTTCTCTGCACGTCTCAATCAGACGACACCATCCCCTAGCATCAGCAGAGCTACTTCATGTAGCCTCTCCATGTGGGAAAATATTTGGAAGCTATTTCCAGACTTCTTCTTCTTCTTCTTATTCTTCCCAAATGTCAAGGTTTTTTGTTTTTTTTTCTTGGATTGATCCACGACGTTCATCAGGTTGACCAGGATGGCCGCGGCTAAATAAAACGGAGATTAATTCTAGCAAAAGTGATTGCTTTTTCGTGTCACTCTAACTTCTCTGTGCATTCCAGATGACTTTGTCAACAGTGAGAAGACCGGTCCCAGGACTTATTTTTAAAGTCCTATATTTCTCTCCTGGGAAATAGCAGTTTGTCATTTTCCCCTGTAAACCAGCTCCAGAGTGGGCTACTGTGTGGCACGAGTGATATACAGCCATCTGCCGTTATGAAGCTTTAGTCATGTGAATACGCGCTCCCTTCTAAGGTTTTATGAATCATTACCTAGTAAAAAAAAAAAGATTTTCCATAGCCTTCTTTTTTTTTTCTGGGTTTGCCAATTTTTTTCCCACAGTCCAACAAATTGAGTCTTAAGCTTAATTAGCCTTTATTTTGGGACTGCGTTGTTTGTCACGTCTGTCCCCGTTTTTCTCTGGGATCAAAAGCCAAACAGGAATTTTTTAAAGGCTTTTGGAACCGAATGACTGAGGTCACTGCTGGTTTCCTTCCACAAAGCTTCTCACAACAGTCTGCCAGAACTTTGGCCCATTCCTCTGCTGGGCAGTGAGGCAGAAGAGCAGAGACTCATCCTCCAGATCTAAACCCCTTAAATGTTTGATTAAACTTGGTTTAATTAATATCAGCTTGTCTGAAATGTCTAAATATAACTTGCAAAATATATTATCGATGTGAGAGTTTTTAAATGCTTAACAATAAAAACCAGAATATTTGATTTATTCAAGGTCTCACTGGAGGTGGGACTTGACGTCTGTGCTGCTGCTACATGTTTAGCATTGAGATGCTATTTCAGGCTTCAATAGTTTTGCTCATAGGCTAACTCTTGTTAGCACAACTTGTATAACAATAGTCTTTTCCACTGTGCAACTTGCAACTTGATTGTTTTGTGTAGATGAAATGGATCCCCAGCGGATAGAGGGAAGCAGCCCAGTAGTTCATTGTTGTTTGTGGATGTCGCCTGTGCATCAGTTTAATGGGCGCACCAGAAACGCGAAAACAAAAAGGTTCCGGCTCAGAACTTTAGCATGTTTAACAAAAAAAAAGGTGTTAAAATTTTGAATACGTTAAAGTCCAAACCTTAGTATTTACACATAGTACTACAAGCGAAATTCATAGCGACTTTTGATTTTAAATGGAAAAGAAAACAAGCAGGACGGCTGGTGGCTGTGAAGGAAGTCTCCTCATTAAAGCTAAAGTTTTTCTTCTTTTTTTTCCCCCCATTTTATTATTTTGATGGGGAGTAATAAATCAAACCAGGCGGTACGCACTCGGTGCTGATGTCATTTCTGGCCTTTTCACTAAATCCGTTCATTACTGTGATGTTGAGTGGATGTGGTTGCAGTTACCAGAGTCTGAGCTGAGCGCCGCCTCTGCGTAACTGCTGCTCCCTCGGTCTCCATTTACATAACATGATGTGCTATTATGCCTCGGCGCGAGTTAGGAGGAGATTGTGTTTTGGCTTAAAGTGCGCCCTTTCAGAAACCCTGCATGTTGAACAAATAAGCGAAAGAATTTGAGGCCGACGGGTCGTGACAAAATCTCAGTATGTGACGGATCGGGGAAGATGGAGATTGATGTTTAGTTTAAAAAGCTGAGATTAAACATCGCTGCGGTCCGCAGAAACACACAATGCCAACGTTTTTTTTTCTGACATTCACCCAATAAAATACCCATAAAAGGCTTCGTCTGCAGCCTGGTGGGCTTTTAAAAACTGCTGAAAGAACAACGACTGTAGGTTTAGAATGGCGATCTGTTTCTCCATCACAGAAAACGCGTGTAGAGCCATCCACCTCTAACACACTGCTGTCTGCACAGGCTTCACGTACATCATGTTGCCTGGATTTGAAATATACGAGTTTAATATGTTTGAAAGTGTGACTGATATACTTGAGAAAAGTTCCACTTTAAAACATAGGAGTCAACTGACATGATTCATGGAGACACTGAATCATGGCGCCCTTTAATTCGTTAAAGGAATTAAAGGGGTGGTTTTATTAAAAAATCTACTTTTATTTGCTTTACATCATGTTATAATGTTCTTCTCTTATCAAATCATACAGTACATGGAGCGTTGCTTTGACTCACCCATCTTGAATCTCCCCTGGCAACCATTATCGCCTGTTTCCTCCAGCCTCAAGGCTTTTCGCTCCACCTGGCATACAGGCAGGGCGTGGTTACCGTAATATTTCTGGCTGTCTTGTCTTTTCATCAGCTTTACTTATGGAACTAAAGCAGATAAAATGGTCCAACTCAATCAAACGTTAGCAGCTGCTAATTTAAAGCTGCAGCAGCAGAGTAAGGAAGAAGTTTCCTGTTCAGAGGTGGAGGATGCTGCCCTACATCTGCCGCCTCGCCTCTCTAGGCAGACCAGGACGGTGAAAATAATTCATGTCTCCTGTCTGTCCTTCTTGGAGGAGAAGAAGAGCGTGTCCAGATGTGGCCAACTGCTTTTAACGTCCTGCTCTCTCTCACTGGGGGTTTGGTGTGTGTGACTGTGGAATTCCCACTATCTTAGATCTGCGATGATTTCTGGAAGTCATTGCAGAAGTTTACAATAAGTGAAATGACGTCTTTTCTAAATGACAAAACAAGAAGGTGTCCAACTCTGGCTGGAGAGTCTGAGGTTTTTCTGTGACTCTTCTGACATGAAGATGTTGCATTAAATTATTTTCCTCTGTGGCACAGATCCCGTCTGCTGACGGATGGCTGGACATTCACATGCTGTTCGTATTTACATGTGATTGTTCAAACTTTCTCATGAAGGCGTATTAGAGCCGCTGTAGATGGTAAGAAAAGGAGAGGAGAACATTCTCACTGGAAAATCTCAAGAAATTTTCTAGAAGAAAAACTTGGAAATTTGAGTTTGAAAACTCAGAAATTGTTAGAAATTCAAGACATTTGGATGAGTTTTGGAATTCAGAAATTTTCTAGAAAATTGATCATTTTAATTTGAAAATGTTAATATTTTTCCTAGCAAATTTTTTGACTTTCGAGATTCAGATATTTCCCACCATTTTCTTCCAGAAAATTTCTAAAAAAATTTATCTAAATCTAAAGATTAATCTAAAAAATGAAGTTTTTATCCATTTTTTTTCTCAACTTTCCCCATCTATGTTAACCGGAACGCTGTGACCTCGGATGTGACCCAGCTCCGGGTTCCAGCTACCAGGACCATTCATCTATCAACTTCCATCACTTGTGATTTTTTTTTCTTAAAACCATCATTTTAACTGACCTAAAACAGAAAAAAGTTTACTTTTCATAAAATGTACATGCTAATTGAGCGTCCATGCTTAAATGAGAGCTTTGCATGTGATAAATCTACTGTCAGTTAGAACATGATGAAGAGGAAAGAAAGGTGTCGAAATAACTGATTGGGAAATTAAAAATAACTGGAAAAAAGAACCACAGAAAAATCATGTTTTCCTCCCCGACTCGGCTCCTGTCTGAAATGCTAATTCAGTAACTGATCCTGAAAGGTTGAGCCACGGTGACTTTTTGCACTTGTGTCTGTGGGGGTGTGTGTGTGAGTGTGTGTGAGTGTGAGATTACCATCCCTCTTGTTCCGAATCAGGGATGTGAAAAAGGAGGAATGTTCTCCTCCTGGGAACAGACAGAGGAGGAGGACAAGATTACGCAGAGTAGAAAACAGTCATGTGATCAGTTGGCATTACGTTGAAGGTTGTTTGGGTTTATGATTTCTTTTCATTTAGCCCAAAACACTCTGAAGGAAGTTTTTGAAAGCTGTTTTGAAACTCTTCACACCTGATAGTCCGTTAGATTCGGTTCGATCTGAGACCAAATTTGCAATAATTGTTTCATTTTGACACCACTCGAAATGAACCAAACCCTTTGAAAAAACAAGACAAACTGTTCCCCTCCTCACCTGTGGGGGCGCTGTACCAAGAACCACTGAAGGAAACGAAATGAAAACCTCTGAAAAAGATATCTGCAACTCCCTTCTTCATTAAATGTAACCAAAAATGGTGTGGCGTCAGATTTTAGCGGTTGCAGGATTTCACAAGAAATGTTTTAATCACTCGCTCTACACTCGTGTGTGTTTGTTTTGGTTGTATTTACCCAGAATTCCCTTTGATTTGGTCCGCTTCCTGCTTTTGGAGCGCTCTCTGGTCTGCTCGGCGTTCACATATGCATTCAAAGAGCACCAGAGTTCACGTTAACCAAGGAGGACCAGAGTTTGCTTCTTTGGTTCCATTGCGCGTTCGTTCACACCTCCCCAACCTGAAGCGGGCTTTCTAGACAAACAAGCTGGAGCTAAAGTGAATCAAACAGAGCTGGTGTGAATGCAACCTTCGTTTCCTTCTGGTTGTCAGTCTGTCACCATGCAGACTGAATGGGATGAGGAAGACATTAAGACGTTTGTTGTTGAACGGCCGCTCTACAGCTGTCAGACATCTGTCCCACTTGATTTGATCTCAATATTTTCCAGGTTTGGGGTAAATATGGAATCAGAAACAGGAAGCAGTACTGAGTATTTCCAGACTTTAGTAATCATCGCACCGTCTGAACCTTGTGTGATTCCTTTCCCCTACATAGTTCCTTCATTTTCTCATTCATCACTTCTTCCTTCTCTAGTTTTGTTCTTTAATCCCTTCCTTCTTCAAACGTGTCCTCATTTCTTTTCATCCTTGAGTCTTTTCTAGTTTCTGTCCTTCTATTCTTGTAACGTACCCTCAATCATTTTGCTCAACAATCTCTTGGACTATTTCCTTGAACCCTCCAACCTGACCTTTCGCCCTGGCTATTGTTTCACCACACAGACCAACACCTGAGGCTCTCCTGAAGCCTCTTTACCTCCACACTGTCCTCTTCAGCCAGTAGGACCATCCAATAATCTGCTGAAAAGGTTCCAAATGCTCTGACCTGGGTTTGTGTTTCTGGAGAACTTGCCTCAGCAGCAGCAGCTCCTCTTCTGCAGGCATGTGACTCCATCTGTTTAGATCAACTATAGAGGCAACATGTTTAGTTTATCGGGAGTTACTTCAGTTCAGCATGAAATGTAACGGAAGTCTCTAAAGAACCTGTGCAGACATGTGCGCCGGGATTAATGTGGAAAACGCGTATGATTAACAGGAAGTGCAACACCAGAGTGTAACTGCGTGCTCACGTCGTGATCGGCTTCAGGAATCTTTTCCTTCGATTCATCCTGATGAGACCGGATTGTTCCTCCGTGAGAATATTGATTTAAAGAAGCGACAATAGATCCTGCAGCCTTCATACCGTAACCATGAGTCTCACCGACTCATTTGTCAAATGACAGCGATGTGACTCACATTATTGCTGTGATTAATCACGACTAATCACTATGGTTAACTTTATAGGCACGAAATATAAATATGCTTGTGGTTCTTGCAGGAATGGCGGTCTGGGCAAGCCCTGCCTTCTGCCACACTCCAGCCAATCAAAATGCAAGAAATGAGCTAATTGGGTAATGTAGCCTCTCAGTACTCAACAGCAACAAACTCAAACTGACAGATAAGATTTGTATTTTATTTTCTAGTTCTTGGGTGCTACATCCCTTTCTGATGCCACCCTGGGCAACTGCCCACACATACCATATCAAAAACTGACACAGTATATTAAAATATTAATATTTAAAAATATTAGTATTTTTATGTTTTGCCTGAAAATTCCCAGTTTTCCAGGTTTTATACTATATACTAGACTATATATACTCGCTTTGTTATGTGCTGCGTTCGTGGATGCATGGACATTCCTAACGGGAACACGAATCGAGGGTTTCACCGTAACAGCCAGAGGCTCGGGACGGGGTCAGAGGTCAGGGTCGTAGTCGGGTTTTGACAGAGCAAAAGAGGATTTATGGTCACCTGCAGGGCAAGAACATCTGTCTTCCATCCACACCAGCATCACATTTTCTAAAGGAATCCTCCCCGCCTCCGCCTCACACACAGCAGCCGGGCGTCAAGGCAACCGAGACAGCCGTCGCTCCGTATCAACACAATATAAACTAGACGAGTTTGTAATTCAGCTTTTGAAGAAGTGACCCTGAAAAATCAGTTTCTGTTGCTGCCCGACATCTGTGTGTGTTAGCGTGTGTGTGTTGGGGTGTGTTGGTGTGTTTGTGTGATCCAGAGACGGAGAGGAAAACAAACTCCTGACAGACAGAAGTAATTGTGGAGAGCTGAAAGTGAAAGCTAGAGTTTCATTTTCACACACATGCTGTAGGTCTGGCGACACAAACGTGGACATTTCAAACAATTCGGTGCCTCAATTTCATCCTAGTTTCCTCATTAGAGCAAAGCGTTTAGCAGACCTGAGCTTTGCTTATCCTGCTTCTCTAAACACGGAGGATTCAAAGCTCACACTGTAACTTGTATTTGTGATCTCAGTGATATGAAATTGGAATTACATAAACAGATTTACTTAATGGAAACGCAGCAATTTTGAACAAAACTCCCGTTTTTCAAAAACTAAACTAATGGATTAAATGAAGTGGTTTTTCAGCTGCATTTCGTAAAACTTCAATGGAAACCCTTTTTTTTTCCATCACACGAGTTACATGATCAACCACCAGATCTTAGTACTGATGAAAACAGGAAGTGATAGACGGATGATGTTTTTAATGACTTGAATCATATATTCATGTAAGATTTTTATTAGTTAACAAAGTGCCTGCAAATGCAAAATGAAGCCTGGGTGTAAATTCAAACCGGAAGACTCCATTCATCTCACCTGTACAACTAATGATGTCATCATGCGCCTCCATCCCAACCTTTCGGTGACGGTCTCCTCCTCCAATCACCAAGCTTTGCTCCCTTGATAAGGTCCAGCTGTTCATTGACTGAGCTTCAACCTCCCTCCACCCCTCCTCCACCTTCAGCTCATGGTTTCTTCAGTATCCATTCAGTCTTCACCATCCTCTCTATCTCCAGTGTCCCAAACGGGCCCAAACGGGGGAAGACGTCTCAAATGTTCACACACAGCGTCTCATTCTCTCTGACAGCGGTTACCACAGCAACGTCTTCCTCCTGGGTCTGAGTTTGCAGTTAACAAAAGGCTGACGTTGTAACCGTCTCTATGTGGCTCTGAAGGTTCAGATCTCAGTCCATCGCTCCAATCCAGTCATCTCCAGCTGTAACAACTGACTCTTCATCATTCCTGAATAATTGCTTCAGTTTTGTTTCTCCTTTGCAAACTGCAGAGAAACTGTAGTCAGACATTTTGGAGTCAACATCAAACATCTGGAATGATTCTGTGTTGATATTTGAACAATCTCCTCTGAAGCATTTGGAGTTTCTTGCTTTCTGCTGACACTTCCAGGCTGGACTGAAATTCGTTACCTTCTTCAAGGACGAGTATCATTTCTTCTGACGAAAATGTTCAATATCAGACAAGATGAAGAACAATCTAAACCAACCTTATAGAAAAAAAAATCCTGCTTGAAAAGTTGAACAATTTGCTAGAGGAGAAAATTTCAGAAATTTTTAGATTAATCTCAGAATTTTTTATTTTATTTTTTTTTATGAAAACTTCATGGAGTTTGAAAAGTGGACAACGACACTCGACTTTTGAAACTCAGAAATTTAACTTGTTTCTAAAAAAAAAATAAAAACTTCCCAAGCACAATCTCACTTTCTATTAATTAATAACCAATTAATCAATCCAAAAATATTGATAACACTGATACAGAGTTGTTATCAGGACCGGGTTAGTTTTAGATTTTGTTTTAGTTCTTGTTTTTGTCTTCAACTCTCCCTGAACATTTTTTTTATTTCAATCTACATGGGCCCTGATCCGCTGTGAGAGTTGAACCTGCGCATCTTTCATCAGTCGTCTTTAATTCATGTTTCTGCCAATAAAACCTCTTTTGTTGTCTTCAAAATGTACTTCCACCCTTTTCTTAACTTGTGTGCAAGTTCTGAATACCTCAGCTCTCCGTGTTGTCCTCGTTAGTCTCCTCTGCTGTCTGGCCATTCATTCCACTTTAATTCCCCTCCACCGCAGCAGGCACGGTTTAACCGACTATTATAAGCCCAACTTTTCTTTAAAACGACTGTAAAAAGAAGAAGAAAAAAAAAACAATTATCAAATCATTCATTCCAGCGTCTGAATGCTAAACTAAACACAAAGCCGGCTGCTTCTCAGGAGAGCAAACTGCTGAAAAATAACACACAGTTGCCAACAGACACAAAGAGCCATAAAATCTGACTTTAGACACGGCAGCTTAAGGATTTTACTGCTTAGCTGCGGCTTTTGTTTGCAGTTAAACGCAGGAAAGGAGCAAGTCTCCCGACTGGCAGCGATGTGGCTGCGCGGCTAACCGGTCAGGGTGCATTCCTGCGGCGACGTTTAGAACCCATAGGATGAAGCCTGGTGACGGATGACGGGCCTTCAGAGCAAATCCAGCTTCCGATAAGCTGGTTGAGTGTCAGCCGGCTTTACCTGGAACGTTAACCGACTTCCTGCGGGTGTAGCTAACAATTATGACCAGACCTTCTGTCAGTATTTCACAGAAGTCGTCCGGCACAAGAACAAGAGAACGACTGACTGCAAACTCGAGCAGTGAGACCGAAGGACTCGTCTACCTTCAGAGTGACGTTCAGTGAGGGGTCCAAACTCTCCAAAACTGCCAAGTGGCAATTTATGAGGTTTGATTCCACCTGAGATTACTCAGTGTTTAGCACCATGAATAAATGTCCAGAAACAGTCGTTACACAGCCAACGTAGACAAAGTCCATCTCTGAATGGACAACAAGTGGAACCGCGACACAGATTGGCTTCATCGGCAGAAGAACGCCAAGGGTGCCCAACTGTCTGCCTGAAACTGGGAGCTGCAGTTTCTAGTTTAAACTAGACAGGAACTGATGGAGAACTTGTTACTTGTTACCTAATAATGAAAGGAGCCTTTTTGCTGAGCTAAACATTGCGGAAATGAGAAAGTGACAACCGTACTGGGAAGCATCCGCAAGTGATGTCCGTTCAGGCGTACTCTGTGTTTCCGCCTCATCAGCAGAGCAAACAAACCAGGAAGCTGCAGCAAAGGAATGAACTCCTGCTCCTCTCAGCTGATTCCATCAACAGGGGAAAGTTTAACTTGAACATATTGTGCAGGAGTGTGTAATGTGGAGTACGTACTGTGTGTGTACTCCATGTTTTCTGGTGCTGCTAGAGACCCTGGAGTTTCTAGCAGCCACAGAGATCGACAGCCATGTTTGTCCAAACTTGTCACTACCAGGGTGGTGGAAAAAAAAATATATTGCACTAGACAGAATAGTTAGCCTGCTGAAGAATTGGAAAGTATCCAACTGATTGCAGGCCTCAGCTGCAGCCTTGATTGCTCCCTAACATGTGCAAGCTAACCACACGTTGAAAGCCAAACCAGCCAATTACCTCATTTCCCAGATTTCTTTTCCCAGTCATTTGAAAACTGTGGTGGCCATAGTGTTGTGTCAGCTTTAGATTTATCTGCAGGTCTGGAAATCATGTGTAAACTGATAAGATTACAGGCAAATAAGATAGAAATAGAATAATAGAAAATGATGTTTTTTTGAAAGCTAAATGCATGTTAGCATTAGGAATGTTAATGCTTTGCTGATTGCTAGTATTTTATATTTGACATCTTGTCTAACTATATCGTATGCCAATTCCTGAGGCGTCAGGGGGAATATCCAAACTTTTTATGTTGACACACAAACTCTTAAACATCCCAGCCAGCACACCTAGGTGGGCCCCATATGGGGAAAAGGAGGGCAGACAATATGGCGATAAGCACAATTTTGCAATTGCTATGTTTCCATTACAGTGACGTGGATAAGTTTGTTCATGCGATAAGTCATTAAACAACATGCCAGTCGTGGTTTCCAGCAGTGGCAACATCCTGTCATTGATTGTTGTTGTTAAAGGATTTCCATTACATTTTTGTGAAGTAAACCAATTTTGATGTGGCCTAGAGGCAAAAAACTTTTATCAAGAACCAATTTTCTTTTAAATTGGCGTGTTGCCATTAAGCAGATTTATTTTTTAAATGTCAAATTGTGCAATTGCATGGTCAACTGAAACGTTGTGCGCATCCAAAATCAAACCTATAGAGACATTTCTGGGAATTTGAGACTTAAAAAGATGCATATTGTGTGAAGCTGACATCAAGGTTAGACTTTAGGAAACACCCTGTGTGAGAAATAGGGTGTTGGTGGAAAACATTACCTGAGCAAATAATCCTTGAAAAGATCTCTGTCAGTAAGACAAACCGCTTTCTGCAGAAGTAACGACTCAGGTGCACAACATGAAGGCATTGTTGAGTCTTTTCAGTCGCACTGAAGAAAAAAAAAACCCGTCAGTAAAATAGAGTTGGAGATCCCTGCGCCTTCGGCCCGAGGCGTCGAAAGCTACTGGAACGGTGCAAGAAAAATAAACTCAGAAAGTGCCCCAGAGATTATCGCTTGCAAAAACATGGCAGAAAGTACAAAGTGTCAGATAAGAAGCCGCAAAAAAAACATTTTGTTTTGATGGAAGGTAATGCTTGTTAGCTTAGTCATCAGGTGTAATTAAGAGCCCACATTCCTCACGCACAAAGTCGCAATTCGTGATTCGTCATCGGTATGGTAATGGCTGCCTCACACAGAGAGCAGAAAGCAGGTAACAAGCCGAGATCTGGTATTGATGTACCACCCAAAGTGAACCGATCCCTCTTCTCTGCTGGTCACTGACGCTTACCGGATGACATTTTGCAATATTTGGCACAAAAGTCTGCAGTTTGAAGATCAAAATGTCAACTGTACATGCAGAACTCATTCATGCAAGAGGACTAAGAAAGCTCTGCAAAGACTTGTCCAACATATGCAGGTGTGTCGTTCATTTGCAAACACGTTGAAAGTACGCTTTTGTCCTCTAACTAAAGGAACGTCTGATCAGTGGCTGAAGGTAACGATGAAAAGGAATAGAAAAAAATAGAAACGTAGGCACCTGTTTCCCAGGTGACAGTCAAAGGAGATACAGATGCTGTAGTCAGTGGGAACACTTCGTAACGTCCATTCTGCGAGCAATTTGTAGGAATATATTTAATAAGGGCAGCCCCCTTGCAACAAGAAGGTTCTGGGTTCGATTCCCAGCCCGGGTCTTTCTGCATGGAGTTTGCATGTTCTCCCTGTGCATGCGTGGGTTCTCTCCAGGTACTTCAGCTTCCTCCCACAGTCCAAAAACATGACTGTCAGGTTAATTGGCCTCCCTAAATTCTCCCTCAGTGTAAGTGTGTGTGCGCGTGTGTGTCTGTGTTGCCCTGCAACAGACTGGCGACCTGTCCAGGGTGACCCTGCTTATCGCCCGGAACATTAGCTGGAGATAGACACCAGCAACCCTCCTGACCCACTAAGGGACAAGGGTTATAGAAAATGGATGGATGGATTTGTTTGTTTTCAGAAAAAGAGGAAAGGCTTGGAAGATCTCGAATGGTGTTCCAGATAATCTGTAATAAACCCCGACTCTACCAGTCCAGGTTTAGGCCTGAAAACCACTGTTCATCATGTACATCCAAAATCAAACCTATAGAGAGTCATAATACACTTCCTGCCTTTAGACTAGTCTCACTTTAATTGATCTGAGACCGAGGTTTGCAGGTGGCACAGAGTTTTGGTTCGCCATCAGAGTTAGTTCTCACCTCACCAAATAAACTGGATGGCCTTTCACTTTCAGTTTCAACCATCCGTCCTTCTAAGCCATCTGCACAGCTTAGCATGAAATCAAGCTGGCATTGGATAAATCCTGCAGTACCGGAATCACAGCTGCCTTGTTTCTTCAGCAGTGGTGTGTGTATACAGTACACTGGGCGCTCATGGGGCAACGTTGTTTTGCCATGTCCAAATAAATCCATGGCAGCCTGACTTGTATGGTGAAAGCATCAATTTGAGAGCTACTCCGCTGTGTAAAAGGAAGTAACTCTAAAATTAGACTCTCAAACATAAATATAAGGTGTGTAAAACATGTGTTTATCCAGGGCTTGTAATTGTAGTTTAGAGTTGTGTCTCAAACAGCCTGGAACAGGAGGCGGCCTTCAACTGGACCACAAATCTGGTGGCATTTTAATATCGCGAAATCTCCTGCCACAAGACCTCATTACACCCCCAGTAATTAGAGAATAAACTCTAAGACCCGCCGACGCGGTAACTCATTTAATAGCTCTATCAGAAAAGCCCAGTAGCCTTTAGACTAACGACCTTCAGCTGATTTTGGTTTTGCCGTTCGCATGTCTATAACTAATGCGTCACTCTCTGACAAAAGCTCTGGATCCCATGTGGTAAACGGCGCAGTGTCTTTCTGCAGATCAAAGGTGTGACCACAAGGAGTGCATGAATCACACTTTGCACAAAGCCAAATGAAACACCTCCCCACTACTGGATTCTGTCAGTGCCAACTTCAATAAAGACAGCTGAGTAAGCTCCAGAAGCAGACTGAAGAGTTAAGCCCCAACACAAACTTTTCCATGCTTTGCTGAGAAACGTGAATGCTGCGAATCCATCGGGTCTCATCAGACCATTAACATTTCTTCACAAACCCTTCTGCGACTTCTGATGCATTGGAGAGGCCGAGTGTTTAGCAGAGTCTGTGTTTGCTGGACGGCCAGGTGTGGCGTCACCAGACGTGCATTTACACTGGCACCGGGCAGTTTTTTATTTACCCCCCTTTCCTTACAGGTGCACTTGATGTTTGCGTGATCAAATCTCTAAACAGGCGCTGCTTTCCTTCAGGTGGCTTGAGCTTTGGTGTTTTTGGCAATGAGGGAATCGATGACTGGCAGCCCTGAATCACACTGACTCCAGTAAAGACTTGCAAGGTACCTTTCTGAAAAACAGAACAAACCAAACACAAAGAAGCAACAATTTTCTAAGACATGAAATAAAATGTCATTCAGGTTTGTCTGTTTCATAATTCAAAAGCTTTACAGGCATAACCCGCACACACGACAGTGACCAAGAACTGGCCCTTGAGGGAGTCTGTTGCCCTTTGTTAATATCGACAGTAGCACCTGCAGCTGTACGGCTGTAGGTGCTGGTCATGAGATTGAGATTGGCTTGAGATTCTCCTTTAAGCAATTTTTATTATCTAACTCTCTCCACTATTAACAAAATTGTGGAGAAAAAATAGATCTTCCATGTCCAAACATCTTGTACGTGGACCACATCTCTGTGAATTTCTGTGGGGGTGAAACGCCAAAGCCTAACTGTTTTTGGCCAGTTTACTTTTGTTCATTTGGCGGCTAGGTGATTTTTCTGCAAGCTAAAAATGAATAAGCGGAGTTTAAACCCCCCTGTAGCTCTAAGAGCAGTCGTTTGGTCCCGGCCTGAGCAGCTATTTTTGTGTTTTCACAAACCGGAGAGCTTTTGATGAGTCACCCGGCTGGCCGACCGTGACATCTGCTGCACTCTTCCTGAGCGTCTAAGAGTGCGGGAGAGTTATACAGTTTAATCAATACATTTGCCAAAAGAAGAGAAAGGAAGCAAACGTTGCTTCACTTCCTCTGGACGTCGGACACACCAGCTGAACCTGGGAATCTCCATCCTCCACGACCCATCAATCACATGGGTAGGCTTTGATTTGCTGTCTTTATTATCTACTGTAATTTTTAAAAAACAAACAAAAAACCTCCCCGAAAGGAATAGGTCTGCTGTTTTTGTGGGCCATGTGTGTGTGTGGCCTGTATCTGTGTGGCTTAGTTTGTGCTGGTTTTGTGTGACACACACACACACACATGATGCGCATTGGAGATGAGGTCGCGACCTTGTGGTATATAATATTGAAATACAGTTTTGATATTAATCTTTTCAGCATGACATCTGACAAAGCAAAGCTCAAAACAAAAACAGTTTATTTTTCCAAAGATCATCTTTCATTTCAGTGTGGATAAATATTCCCTCTGCTTTGGCTCACGCCTCATTTTTTTCTCCTTGTTCTTCATAATATACGTTAAAGTTGATTTAGTTTTGACATGTTTCCAAGTTGAGTCATTAATCTTTGCAACTTTTTACAAACTTCTGCCATGACACTTTTAATCAACTTGGTAGGGAACTGAACTCAAAGCCTTTACCCAGTAACTCCTCAGGGACTTTTCTTTTTTCTTTCAAGGCATAAGTTATCTATTTATGCATGTGATTTTCATAAAATAAGTTAAAAAAAAAAAAACATAAATAATCGAGTCTTGGCCAGTCAGAAGATGTACGGTCAGATTTACTGATGTGGGTCAACGTGGTTCCATTCCCATGACTTTCAACCAATTTTATCCCCGTTCACTTTTTCTAAACCAGGAAGGACGAAACACAGACATAAAGACATAAGGATCAGTTGTTAAAGCTGCACATGCTGGAGAGTTTAAAGAACATGGAAAACATTGACAATGGTCAGTTATCAGCTTTTTCTTTTTATTACAAGCATTGATTTTGTCCAAAAACTCTTGATTTAAGGGCCATATTTCCTCTTAACTAAATGACACTTATTCTCCTAATAGACCATGATTTTGCTTTAGCCTTTTCTCTGATTATTGGCAAAGTAGTTAGACACAACATTTACTGAGGAAAAAAAATCTGTTTAAAAGTTATAAAGTTGTTCTTTCCAGTTTTTTACACAATAAAATAAGAATTATATTTATATATAAAAACTGTATTTCATTCAGCAATTCCAATAAATAAATATGAAGATTTATCTCCAAACTGTTTCCCTTAGAATTTTCAGAATGCAAATGAAATTTAAAAACATGTTCAATAATGTGTTTTAATACATTATTTTCACATAATTGCAATTTAACTGCCTTTATGGACTTTATTAGACATAAATGTTTGACATATATCACTGCGTATAGAGTTAATTAAACTGTAATAACTGATGAGGTCACGTTTTGATATCCATTTCTTCAATCAGTTATATTTCCCATGATTCATTGAGAACCACTCATACATTTTCAACAGGATCTGGAGCTCAAATCAAAGTACCTTCATGCTTCTCTGCTGTGTATTAGTTGATGTGTTTCAGCCTCACATTCCCTCAAAAACTCACTAAAGCAGCAGAAGTTTGTTCTTCCAAATGTTCTCTCAAACTGCCGTGTCTAATTAGTTTATTGTAGGAGTGAGGTTTCTAAAACAGCGAAGGAAATCCTTTTTTATTATTATTCTGCTGTTAGGAGCCTAACCAAAGAAGCAGTAAAAACCAGTGAATGATTGAAGTCGACTGTAGAATTAAAGCAGAGTGTGCGCTTGGCTGAATAGGTGATAAATCCCTGCCTGTGTGTCCCAGAGGACGCAGCATTTGTCCTGGTTTATTACACCCTTCCTGCCTGCATTTACCTCCACTGTTGATTACCAACTGTTTTGTCACTCTAAATTCCCATTTAATTCTCTGCAGCCAACTCCCTTTTCCTCTCTATTGTATGCTTCCCCCGTTCTCACCGGGCGCTCCGCGGCCCGCCTCCTAATTAGAGCAGTTAGTGTTGACATGGAAGCAAACTCATCTCCCCCTCGTGACATGATGTACTTCATGTCTGCATTGAACAGAAGGACCGATTTATGGTTTAGTGCCGAGCTTACTTGGATGGACGACACATGTTGAACTCTGTGGTTCTAACATTAAAACTTTCCTTTTCAAGCAATATTAGGGACTGAAATACAGAAATACTCAATTTAAAGGAAATTGAAAGTGCATCCATCCATTTTCTAACACCCTTGTCCCTTAGTGGGGTCAGGAGGCGCTGGTGCCTCTCCAGGCAACGTTCCGGGTGAGAGGCGAGGTCACCCTGGACAGGTCACCAGTCTGTCGCCAGGACAACACAGAGACACGCAGGACAAACAACCATGAACACACACTCACACCTAGGGACAATTTGGAGAGGCCAATTAACCTGACAGTCATGTTTTTGGACTGTGGGAGGAAGCCGGAGTACCCGGAGAGAACCCACGCATGCACAGGGAGAACATTCAAACTCCATGCAGAAAGACCGGGGCCGGGAATCGAACCCAGAACCTTCTAGCTGCAAGGCAGCAGCTCTACCAGCTGCACCACTGGGCAGCCAGGGAAATTGAAAGTGTGACAGTGTAAATCATTATCATTACCTTTAGAGAAACTATCCCTGCAGAGAGCAAAGGGGGGTGGAGGGCAGCAGTTGGCATGATTGACAGCGCTAAGATCTTCTGGCTCTGATTGGTTGTTTCTAGTTAGTAGAGGGAGAAGGCAGATTATCTGTCTCCTATTATACTGTCAGATCAAAGTGACAGTTTCAACAAATATGTAAAAAAAAAAATTTTAATAAACGTTACACACTGCAGCTTTAAGTGTGAAGAGAAAAGCAAAACCCTTTTTCACGTGTTCAACCGTGTGAATTTAAACAGGATGCATCTGTACTGTGTGTCGTCGTCTCTCTATCTGAGCTGGACTCAGGAAATCCTGAAAATGTGCTTTATAACAACTTCCTAACACATATATATATATATATATATATATCCATGCCATTAAGAAGTGGAATTTATTGTTTCAAATCTCTACTCATGAATACGCCAGTGGAGCTATAAAACTGAGATTCCCAGGGACTTCCTGGAAGTGAGGATTGTGGAAAGCTGCAGCGATTCCCTTGGAAAGAATCCCACTCTTCAGCTGAACTTGGCGTCAGCAAGTTCAAAAGAAGCCAAATTTCTTTGATAACTTGTGACGTCCAAACTGTAAATATTCCCCTTCGGTACGTGTTGCCTCTTTGATGGCCGACTCCCTGAAACCAGAAGGCCTTTCCCAGCTCTATAAACGTTCCAATTGTTTTTCCAGTCCCACTTCCCCCTCTAGAAGAGAGGCCTTTATTTACTCCACCAGGACCACTTATTCTAATGTTACCTGTTACCGTCGCGCTCCCATATGGGAGCTGCTGGGTTATCTCTCCGGGGAATCTAACCCGACAACTCTCCAGTGCTCTTGTACGCTCACACAAATGCAGATTACATATATAAAGAAAAACACACACACATCTCCTTTCCTCCTATCTGGCTGAGTGATCTAATGCAGCGGCTCTCCTGCCGTCTGGCTGGTAAACTAAAGCTGCGGCTTTGAATTACTCGCCGTCCCTTTGCCTCTACCCGTCTTCCCCTGCTTCTGCTGCCCTTTCTGTTCTCCTACACTATCTCACGCTTCGGGGAAGCGATCCATGCTATTGCGCTTGCCCTTACAACAGAGGCCATACAGTGCATAGTTTCCCCTGTATATATGTAAATATGTTAGAAAAGGTAAAGAGTAGCTGGTAGTGGTATCATTATTATGCACTCAGCGCTGGAGGTTTGCTGGGTCCTGTTGGTGACTTTCTATCTTGCATCTCATTTTTTCCAGGTACAGTTGACCTCCACGTGTTCGCGGTTCAGAATTAGCAGATTCACCCATTTGTGGATTTTTTTTTCTCCGCAGAACAAAGCTTCAAATTGTTTGTGGAAAATTTGGCCTACAAATTTTTTGTTGGGCTTTTATCTAAAATGTTCGATATAAAATGCAGCTTGAACCATAGAAGTACCAAGGCGTAATGCTACTTAGCATTGGATATTAACTTAGCATTGCTTTCGCAAAGCAACCAATCCAGGAGCGCCGTTTGTTTTCCTTGCCTCTGATTGGTTGTACCATTAAGAGGAGAGACGAGGAAAAGCGTTAGCCAAGCAAAAGCAGAAATTAGCTTCTGTGTTGGTGCTCACTTCCCACTGTGTGTATTAATGCATATTATGGTATATTTGGTGTTTGTGCTATTAAAACTTGCAGTTACATGCGTCTTTAAAGAGCATCTAGTATTTGTGAATTTTAGCAATTTGTGGAGAGCTGTGGCCCATGAACCGCCCGGACTACTGGGCGTCCGCTTAAGTCTTAACTGAATATCAGAATATCAGAATATCAATGTCTGGAAAAGTTACAGTCACTTTATCAGCACTTGCATTTTTAAGTAACTGCAATATAAATTGAAGTAAGTTTAAAAGAGCTGCTTTACGAAAGTTCAAAAATGACAAAACTCGATAAAAAAAAACACATATTAAAATAATTACATAAATGTCATTTGGGGATTATTTAACACTTATTTAGACTAATATAGATTTAAACAAACATCACAACAAATATTTTTAAAAAGTGCAGGAGTTTCTGTTGGCTCACTTTTTACTATGTGAGCCATAGTTTTAATGCTTTATTAAAACTTGCTGAAAATAATTGTAACACCATTGGAGCGCCTTCTTGTGTCCCTTGAAACGGCGCCACATCTGTAAGAACGAGGCATTTGTGGGTAATAAATAAACTTGCCCATTGCTGCTTATTGTTTTGTTTATTGTTCTGACTTAGATCAGATGATTTATGTTTGAAGAAATAAGACATATTTACAATTGAACAACTTATTCATGTAACACACAATGACCTACATAATGTGTGGGAGAGAAAGGACCACAAGACGTCAACCGCGCCCCAAATTCTGGACGCAGTCTCTGATAAGCTACACTGTGTGGGTGATGTCCAACAGCGTTGACATCTTTGGACATTAGAGTTAAGTTATGGGATTGTCGCTGTTTGCGGAATATGATGCTGATATCTCACGGCACTGAGGTTGTCTCCAGTAATGACAGCAAAGTCCTACACATGCGGAGATAATTGAAAGCAGAAGCCATTGTCATGTTATGCCTTTGTGCGAAACCACAAGAAGAACGAAGCCGTTTTAATGTGTGTTTTTCCACATCTTACTCGCTTTGTCATGTCTCTGTTTACTGTAAATTCCTAAATTAAGCTGACAACATTAATTATTGAGAAGAAGAGCCGAACCTCGTCAGGGAAAATACAAACGGTTGTGGTTCTGGAAGAATCCTTAGATTCACAAACCTTAATGTTGAAACTATATCAGGGTTTTTTTTATGCAAAATTAATTATTTTAGATTTACGATCTCCAGCATAAAGAATGTGTCTAATTGAAACAATATTTTAATAGAAAGCAAATGGGAAAAGTGCACATTACACTGTAAACCATGAAACCTTGAACGTGTGAGGGGATCCTCAGGGATGTGTTTTTGGTTCATTTAATTACATTAATTAAATGGAGCTTTTCTGTATTGATTTGTGAATGTCCACCCAAAATCTTTTATGGACATGAAAACAAAAGCTGATGAAGTTATTGTCAGCTCTTGACTGTGAGGTAGGGCTAATGAAATATCTTACAAAAAATCTTTGTGGGTGTCTGACATGCGTTGGAGAAATGCAGAGCTGAGGAATTGCAAGGCCACAAGGGAAGTACTGTTCCCACAGCTGCTTGTTTTTCAAAATTGGTTTTAATTATCAGTTTTTGTTCCTTTTCTTTTTTTTTTTTTTTACAGCTGCCAAACTATTTACAAGTCTTCATCATTGGTTTCCTTTCTACAAATTCATGTTCGTAGCACTCCCATGTTCCGAGTCACTCTGAGGGAGGGAACTTTCTTGTTTTTGGTTGTATTTTTATGGATGTGTGTGGGAGAGACATAAAACAAAGAACTTTTAAGAAGCGGGTGGAAATCTGATCCAGATAGCCGAAAAAGCTGCTCTGCTGCTCCTTTCTCTATCCTCGCCTCACCCGTTTCTCCGTTCCTCTGTTTGTTCTTGGCAATCCATCATCGCGTATTTTTTCCCCTTTTGTCCGTGTATTGTAACCCCTCGCAAAACAAACTTACTAGCGTCTTCGTGCCTTTCTCTCTATTCTCTTCTGCTTTACATTACCCCCCTCACTGATCCCTCCCCTCTGCTCTCCACTCTCACTCAGCTCCAGGCCAAGGATCCCATCCCGCACACATTTACCCAATAACCTGTTACAAGCAATGAGGTAACAAGAGAAGAAGCCTCAAGGTGATTCATTCAAAGAGGGTACGCAAAAGACAGTAACGTCGAAGCCATAAATTTAATTATGCTTTTTATTGCAAAGTGACGTCTATATTCTAGACATTGTTATTCAAAGCAAATCACTTCACTTTTGGAAGGTGAAGTTGGATGCTTGCACTGTTTTATTAGACAGATGAGAGGTTCGGGTATCTAGTGGCTACCATGGCATATTCTTGGTAAGGTGGAGCACTCCATTGGGTTTGGGATCAAGTGTTTGCCTCAAGAGACTGAGAGCCTTGATCATAAGATTTGCTTGGTGTGTCCCTCTGTCAAACAAACTATCTTCTGGTCTGCTGTGGCGAAGGAGGACCGGACCCGTTGCGGTCCTCCCATCGTCTAAACAATCAGTTAGGGTCATGCTGATCATGAACCAAAGAACAAGGGTTAGCTACAAGTATCTGGGATTATCTTCCCCCATTAGGTGGATGGGCTCGACACCAGAGATAGGGTGAGGCGCTTCATTATCCATGGGGGGCTTAAGGTATAATCAGCTGAAGTGATTTGGGTGTCTGATTGCGATGCTTTCCTGGACATGTCCCTTGAGAGATCTAGAACTTGCGACAAGGATCGTTTTTCTTTTCGGATACCACTTGAAGAACCGCACAGTTTCACCGGGGCAGAGGGATCATTGTGGGAAAATGTCACCTTTAGATATTTACAAACCCAACCTAGACTGAACATCAAACTGAATAAACCGCTCTTCAGTTAGGAGGGAGAAATACACAAAGATAACGGTTTGTCCCGACTTTAGTTTACGGCGGTTTTTCGCCTGTAACCAGATTCATCTTGACAGCAATCAAGGCTTCCAGTAGCTGGTATTAATATACACATTAATAACACCTTGTCTCTCCTTCATTTAACATTCTCAACTTTCTAAATATTCCCTGCATCCTAAGAAGTAGCAGCCTAAGAAGGGAGGCCCAGACTTCCCTCTCCCCAGCCACTTGTTCCAGCTCCTCCAGGGGAATCCCGAGGCCTTCCCAGGCCAGCTGAGAAACATAGTCCCTCCAGCGTGTCCTGGGACTTCCTGGGGCCTCCTCCAGGTGGGACGTGCCTGGAACACCTCACCAGAGAGGCGTCCAGGAGGCATCCTGACCAGATGCCCGAGCCACCTCAACTGGGTCCTCTCGACGCGGAGGAGCAGCGGCTCTACTCTGAGTCCCTCCCGGATGACCGAGCTTCTCACCCTATCTCTAAGGGAGAGCCCAGCCACCCTGCGGAGAAAAGGGTGGCTGGGGTGCTTGTGTCCGGGACCTCGTTCTTTCAGTCATGACACCACTGCTTACTGTTCCTGTCCAATATGGTGGCAGTAGCATTCTGCTAGCCAGTTGCAAAAACTAAAGATTTTTGTCTTGGTGGTCAGTTTTGACCTCAAAACCTTGAATGTTCTTTAGAATTTTCCGGGTTTTTTTGTTTTGTTTTTCAGCTTAATACCAAGTAGCAGAATGTCTTCTCCAGGAGAAAATTCCAGTTTTGGAATGTTGAAAAAAAGATTTCTGTCAAAATAAAACACCGGGGCTCACATAAACAAGGTAAGAGAAGTCCTTACACTATGATTTTTAAAGAACATTTCAGAATCAGATAGTAAGGGACATGTTATGTAAGCAAGACTCCTGGCAGGAAGATGCTGAAATGAAATCAAAAGCTGACTGAATGGTGGGAAAAGAAGCTATAAATAAAAGAAAAACGTTTCTTGTTCTGTAGCTCTTTTAGATATTAAAAAACAACCTGATCACCTCATGTTTAATATCAATAAACATTACAAAATACCACTGCCAGCTGAACATTCTTTCATATTCTAATGCTGGATGTAAATAAGTGTCTGGTTCTGCTGCCAGGAAAACTGTGTGGGAATGAAAAACATGATGAACTTGGATCACCCAAAAAAAAAAAAATCAACTTTCAGCTGGTAGATTTTTCATCCTAATTAATTCATCTGATAACATCTTTATGGCTTTCCAAAAAAAAAAAAGGCTGTGTGTTTGGTTTAGATGTACACAACTGGCTCTTTTTTTGTTTTGCTTGCAGTTTAAATGCTATTATTATGTTGAGTCTGTTTGTTTTCTGGCCGGTCTGGGTCTCGCTGTCATGGAGGTGCTGTGGAAAATATTAGTGTATACTGAGATATGGTCGATGTTCCATGCGGATCAGCATCTGCGGCCTATTAGTGAAGTTAAAGCAAACCCACTTTGATGGATAGATAGGATGGCCGACGGACAAGAGCCACAACAAGAGGAAGACGGGATGAAGGAAGGAAAGCTGCTCTATGGTGCGCTGCTCGCCAGTAACAACCCCTCCCCCTAACCCCCTTCACTGAGGCTGGATTACATTTCACAGCTAAATGTACTTGGCTAAAGTCAGGAAAGAACTGTTGCTGTGATTGAGAGAAAGCAGGAGATTGGATATAAGCTGCCATGGAAACCTGGCCCTAAACGACGTCATGCTAAATGCTAATTCACAAACTACATAAATAAGTGTTTACAATCTATATAAAACATGTAACTTATCGTTTTCTAAAGCTGATTCGTTCTCTCTAATAAATTCACTTAAAATGCCGGTATTATGTAATATTGACTCTGAGGTATCCATCATGTTATAATGTTATTCCCTCATCAAAAACAGACGTGGGGTGTTGCTTTGATTCTGTCATGCATGTCTGAGAAATCCTTTGATCTCCATGGCAACCACTCAGCTGTGCAACACTCCTGGGTGGACCTAGCTCCGCCTTCGAGGTGCAGCTCCTCCTCTGAGCTCTGAGTTTCCAAGCTTCTGCCTCGCAGAGCAGCTCTCCACCGCTCATTTCCTTCAGACTAGCCAGCAGCAATTAGCAAACACCCAACTGAACTGAGCATCAGCTGAGCTCATTAGAGGAGCTACATCTCAGTGAAATGCTGGTAGGAGCGTTTTTAAGGAGTGACATTGTGATGACTTCAGGAAGTGAAGTGATCACTTCCTGAAGTCATTTTTAAAGAGACAGAGACCCAATTTCAAGACATTAGATTAATGCGTCCAATTTCTTTTAAGTCATATTTATTTCATTTTTATAGCAAACTGATGAAACATTACAGAAGTCTTGAAACTGTCCAATTAGCAAAATAGGTTCACACCTATTTACTTCTTAAAAGCAGGAGTCCCAGCAAGCGTGAGCTACATGCATTCATGTGTTTTCACTTTTGTGGAAACGTAAATTGTCAGCTCATTAGCAAGGACCTTTTGGCTGACGAGCACTGTTATTATTCACTCCTTCATACAAACACCCCAAAAGGAAAAATAATTGCACCCAGCCTCTGTCAGACGAAGCCCGGCGGTCCTCAGGCCACTTCCTAAAGACCAGTAGTCCATTATGAGCTCGCGTCAACACAAACACATCCCCTCAATGGGAGGTCTGTGTTTGCTCTGAACTGTCGAACACGTTCCTCTCTGTCAGCGCCATAGGTAGTGTGTTCACTGGTGCACACACACACACACATACACAGACCACACTGCTCCCTACTTCCGCTGTATATTTGTCTACATGTCTGGTAGGCAGCCGAGCTGAGAGTGAAGCTCGTCTTCACCTCGCGTTTCTGCCACCGGCAGCAAATCCACACTTCACGTATATAAATCATATCTGGGGACGGGGAAATTTAACAAGGATTTGAGAAGAAAATACGGAGCTAAAACAAAGAGTAGAAGGCAAAGTAAAGGAAAAATCAGTAGGAACGGCAGGTCATGCTTTATATTTATGGACCATTTGCCAGCAGTACCTCAGACTTCAATGTTCAGCTATTGATTACATATCATCTTTAATTTCAATAATCCTAATAGTACTTGACTCCTTATGTGGTCAAGTAGTGACCTGCAAATGTGTGAAAAACTTTGTCAGTATTCCTTTAATGTAAAAAAAAATATTTCACAATTGCAGTGTTTCTATTAAGCAAGAAACTCAATGAAAATCACACATGAAAAAGCTTAAAAGTCATTACAAACAAGCTTCACCATCATCCTCCTGCTACTTCCTGTTGTCTTCTTCATAGTTTCCGTACGTAGTAACATCCTGTTGTTGGTCATGTAACCTGTGTGATGGGGAGAAAAGTGTTTCCATTGCAGTTTTGCGAAATAAATAGGTTTCAATACAGATGGCATTGATTGGTTCAGACCTGGTTCGCTGCTTTTGATGAATGAACATCACATAGTATGGATCTGATGTATTACAAAATCTTGTCTCCTGAAGTTTGCAGTTCAATTTCTAAGAGAATTATGTGCACTGTTGATATTAATCTTTCCCTTTTCAGCATGTTCTTCCATCTTCTGTTCATTTTTTAGATATTCATCTCCTTTCCGAGCTCCGTCCCACTAAAGCTTCCCCTCCTCTTACATATTTAATGGCTTCCCATTCGGTTCAGGGTAACAACACGGTTGTCATGTCTTGTGGGGGAACCTCCAGGACCTGCTAGCTAAAAATGTTAGCATTGTAATGATAAAACATTTACAACGCTGCATTAAGGGACTTCTTGTGATGTATGACTAATGCCTAGTCATATGCAGGGGAAAGAAATAGAGTGGCAATAATTCTCGGGGAAAAAAAGTGTGTCAAGTAAAAGTGTCTGAGCGTGAGCAGATGTACAGCTTATAGTTAAAGTTTGGAACCCTCATTTAAAGGGGCAGTGTTCTGAATAAAAACAGACTTTTATTAGTTCTACATCATGTTATTACCTAATCAAAAAACGAATCTGGAGTTTTGCTTCGGTTCTTTCATGCATGTTTAAAAAAAATCTGTTGATCTCCATGGCAACCGTTGAGTTGTGTGAAACGCCTGGTAGTACCTAGCCCCGCCTTCGAGACACAGCTCCTCCTCAGAGCTGCAGATTCCAAGCTTCTGCCTCACAAAGCACTCCTCCATCACTCAACTCCTTCAGACTAGCCAGCAGCAATTAGAAAACACCTGGTGAAACTGCTCATCTGCTTAACCACTTCTTGAAGCAAAGCTGGTAAAAACGTTAGTAAAGGGTTGATAGAAGAGCCATGTTGTAATGACTTCCTGAAGGCGGCGTTTCGACAAGAGACTGAGGCCCAATTTCAAGGGATTAAATTACAAAATGAGAGTCAAATTTCATTAGTCATACTTGATAATTATAGCATTTTTATAATAACTCAAGTCAACATAATTACTTGATTGTGCTATAAAATGGCACTATATGCCTGGAAAACATATAACACTGTCCCTTTAAAAACTTGATGTATTTGACACAGTGACATCTAGTGACAGAAGCAGAAAACTGCAACTAACTGAATATTTTCTACTGATCCCAAAGTTACCAGGAGAGTAATTTGTGTCATTCTACTTTTCTTACTTTTCTGGAAAGGTTTTAAAAGAAAACCTTATCAAGTATGTCCATTATAAGCAACACAAATGCCTAACAACCCGGATCATGAATTAGTAATGCACAGCGAGCATCTAGAGCTGACTTTCAAAGGCATTACAGTATATTTACAAAAAAAATAAATAAAAAAATTAAAACTTTTGTTAGCCAGGTAGCATGCTGGAAAGGGAGCGTGCATGTGTTCCTCAAATGGGATGGAGAAGGAAACGCCAGATGTTCTCTACAATAAAGCGAGTTCATGTGACGTTCATCATGAATCCATAAAGCAGCAAGAAAAGCAAACAATCCTGCAGATACATGTGGTCGATGGGTTCAGGAAATGTCCAACTTTATGTGACGAACCAACACAAAGTGGTGCAAAATGTTATTTTGTGTATGTGTGTGGGGGTGAGGGGGTGTGTGGGTGTGTGAGTGTGTGGGGGTGGGGGGGGGGGGGTGTGTGTGTGTGTATGTTGCACTACTTGTTGTGAGTCTCTCTAGCTGGGCTCCCATAAGTTACAGCTCGGGGCCTCCAACAATCTCTGATCGCCCCTGCAGCCGGAAGAGCTCATTAACTACAGGTGTGTTGTTGTTGTTTCTCGAAACTTTGAACTTTTCACCTTTTGCGACGCAAAAGAGAAAGGTCACTTGTGTGCGTGACTTTTGGTTTCATCCGATACGCACGCCTTCACTCCAAACACACGTTTCTAATTCGATGTCCTAATTCATGTCAGCAGGCTCTCCAGTGACACGACGGCCAGAGCTGCATGCAAGCGAGACTCTCTTGCGCCAACAGCCATCTGTCCTTTAAAAGAGAGAGAGGAAGAGAGAGAAAGGAAGGGAGAGGGAGAGAGAGAGAGTTGCGCACACCCTGAGCCTCTCCTCTCCCGCACAGATCCAGTGTGGCGCACTGACAGGCGGCAGTCCTCAGAAAGTGGGAAGTTTTCGCCAAAAGCTTCTGTGTGAGAATTAATCACCTTCATGTCGACTCTGTTGGATACTAACCCGCCGATGCTATGGTTACCTTTATTACGGTAAGAACACTTTTTCTTTTCTCCCTCCAATTGAGGTGCTTTTTCCTGCGCGCAAAGTTCTTCTTCTTCTGTTTTTCTTACTTTTAAGACAGAAAATTGATCCAGTAGAAACAGAAAAAACGAACCTAATCCTCCAGCAGCTCCGTTTCCAAAGTTTCCAAAGACGCGCTTTTTGCGTTTTAGGCACATTTGGAGAGTTTTTCCCTCCCTTTTAGGCTGACAAAGTTTCAAAGACATTCGCTCTAAAAATCACATTTTACATTTCAGTTCCTTCAGAAACCCGCTCATTTCTGCAGGTCACAGTTGAATTCCAGCAGGAAAACAGAGCAGAACGTGAGACGCGCGCCGTGCGCTCCCTCCAGGCTGCGCAGCGCGGACGCCTCTCCGGCTGCGCGCAGGTAGTCAAAAGGGATGGGTATTTCCAAACGCACACGCGCACACCGAATGTCAGCAACTCCATTAGTTCTTAAAAAGTCTTGAGCAGTCGGGAGGCAGGTGCTACGGGGAGTGCGCACCGAAGCGGTTCGACTTGCGCCTTTCGGGCTCCCCACGCGCTAATTGCGGGGCCCCTGTGCGCCAGTTTGTAGGTGTGAAAGCTGATCTGTAACAGATGACTCCCAAAACAAAGGCGGGCTATGTCTTCAACGGGGGGTTATTTGTCGCCCCCCTCTTACCGCATGCGTGCATAATTGGCGAATACAGAGCAGAAGATAAAAACGGACTAAAATAAGTGAAAGTTGAACAGTTTTCTTCCTCCCTAATCTGCAGCATGTGCGGCTGAATGGGCGCTGTGGGCCCTTTCTGTCGGGAGCCTCCCTGCTGCTGCTGGGGCCTCGAATGGAGTTAACTTGGAAGGAAAACAATAACGTAACTTTATGAACACTTGAATCCGGTAATGGCTTCCGTCTGGCGCAGAGGGAGAGAAAGAGGAGGAAGCGCCAGCTGTGAGTTTACCTGCAGCGCTGCGGGACTCACTTAGATAAACAGATGGAAGGAAAACAAAATGGGGGTCAATACGACGAGGTGGAGCTAACTGGAGGTGTTTGAAGTGCAGCGCAAACATTATTGCGTGTTGTTGACATTTTATGTAATACAGAGAAACTGTTTAGCGCTACAAATGTGCGCTAAAGCTTGTCAATATTCAAAAAACAAAAGGTTTGCATAAGTAATGATCACGTGACATTAACAAGTTTGTTCACGCGCGATTAATGACAAATATATATGCTGCGCCATCATTCTTCAGCTACTTCCTGTTGTTTTCTTCTTCGTGGTTTGCGCCTGTGACGACATCCGGTTGTTGGTCGTGCGACTCAAGCGTTTCCGGTTGGAGTTTTAAATGAATTTCGACACGTCAAAAAGAGATAAAAGCTAAAAATACACACCTCATACCAGAGCCCAAACTTTTTCTTGATAAAGTTAATTTTTTTTTTCAAATTGCCATGTTTTCGTTAAGCAGATTTATTTTGAAAATGTCAAATTACTTATGGAAACAGCTAGTGAGAACGTGCTGACATTTTCAATAAATGAGAACCTGAAGACTGCAGCATGAACTGGTATTCAGCCTCCACTGAATAAACACCTGTGTTGACGAAGGGTGATAAAAACACACACGGCGGTGGCTGCATCATGCTGTGAGTTTGCTCTTCTTTAGCAGAAAAAGTCAAGTCAGGCTTATTTGCATGTCACGTTCCAGCAGCAAAGCGGTTCAAAACGCTTTGCATCATGAAAACATGTGAAATAAATAACAAACACTACAGTTTGTCATATATGATTAAAAACATCAAGCACATATACATGAAATATTGACTAATGGTTCAATTACTACTAATCAAATTTGAGAAAATGATTCCCACTGCATGCTGCAGCCACTCCTGAGTATCATCAATAAGATTTTGGGTTCAAGGTAGTTGGTGACTACATCACCGATTTATCCTATTCTGTTTGCTTTAAACTGACATATCAGCGTAAAGAGGGCTGAATACAAAAGCATGCCACACTTTTTAGGTTTTCCTTAAATAATAATAATATTCACAATTGCACAATCTGAATAAAATGTGCAGGTGTTTGTGGCTTTAGGGTGTGAATACTGTAGCAAGGCACTGTAATGCTGAAAATCCTTCAGTCAAAAAAAAAGGGGGAAAAAAAAAGGTGTAACTGTCAAACTGATTGTGCCAGGAAGTAAAAGGTCAAAGATCAAGAGCAGTGCAAACTCGTTTTCAGAAGAACCGATGTCAGACGCTGAACTTTGCCCGTACAGTGATGGACGTATTTATTACCGTGTGGTCAGGCTTTGAAGCTTTAACTTTTTTTTTTAAGGCGCTGTGGAAATGTTGGTATGTGACGGAAGCCGCTCCGCGTCCGACCGGGTCAGCGTGCGCCGCTCGCTGTTCACCTCCGCTAATGAGTGCCATTTACTTGCGTGATGTCACGACCCCGCTTCCAGAAATTCACAAGGAAAACGTCTGGAAAACGAGGCGAAGCAATTTAAGTTGATCACGGATCTCTTTCAAAGATTCTGACCTTATTCAGCGGGGAAGTCCCCTTTAAGCAGTGGTTTAAGGAGCTAATTGGGGCAAATTGAAGCTCTGAAGTCCCAGCTTCAAACAGGGTGAGCCTGATGGACATGATACAAGCGAGTATCGGTCAGTGAGGTTGGACTTGAGGTCTGGTATATAGCTGGAGGTCAGGTCCAGTTCATTCTGGTCAGAACAGACAGACGAATGATTCAGTTTAGAACGACTGAATGAAATGAAAATTCATCCGTCCAATTTGTTATCTAACACATCACAACTTAAATACGGGTTTATAAATTTACAGGTGTGAAAATGAAGGTGGGAACAAAATGAGAATGATGTGTTGGAAGGAGATGGATGCATGAACTGCTGAGGTGAAGCCAAGTACAGGCTGCTGTAATCGAAAATGTCACCAGTACAAAAGCTTTGCTATATTCCATTAAACCCCTTCCAGAAAAATCTACTCAAAGAAAAACGATGAGAAGAAAAATTACAATCAGACAAAATTTTTATTTTAAAATTTTAAAGAAACTAAATGTTGCTCTTCATATTGATTGATCACGTGACGTCAAGTGTGGGGAAAGTAAGAAATACTGCCACCTGCAGGTGGGAGTTGGCGGTCTCGTAAATCCAACGTTTTGACTGTTTTTTGCTAAAAATTTGTAATTAAATTGAAATGTGAATTGGCTCCAAAAAAGCTTGGGATCGCAAAAAACTGGAGGAAGTGACAGCATCAGGTTAAAAACGTTGAAAACGTTATTTATGAGAACGAACAGATATACCAAAATAGTGCTGTGAAAATGCTTTCTTGTGTCATTGCCTTTGCACATGTCTGACTCTTCTTTTCGGCAGCTCCACTCACTTGTGGAGTTCTTCAGGGGTTTGTTCTCGGCTCTTTGTTTTTCTAATTTCAAAGGTTGTCTTTGAGGTCAAATGTCAGAAGAAAAAAAAAGTCTTTGCTGATGATCTTCCTGTCTTTCTGACTGCTAGAGGGATCGATTAAATCATTATTTCCATAGAAGTACATAAGTGTTACTGTGACGATCGCCGTCGGTTGTAGCTTGTAACAAAGACCGTGTCATTTAAAACAATGCAAAATTGTTGCCAAAATCACGTTTGGCAGAAAAATGAGAAATACTAAGTGTTAAAGTCTAGGCAAACTTCCTAGAGCAGCAGTGCTTCATGCATCTCTCCTCAGCCCTGTTTCTTGTCAGCTGCCATTGCTTTTAAGAACCCCAACGCCTCTCAATAATAAAGTCAAGTGGGATTCGAGTGTTTTAAAACAATACAGAGATTTGTGTTAGTGCGACGTTAGGTCAAGATCCTAAATTATGACGGACCTTGAAGGTTTTCTGACCCGATCTTTTACGCTTTCCTAAAAGTACGGGTCCTCTTCCTCCTATGCTGTGTACGGTCCTGGCTGCGGTGGGATGGTTTACACATTTAGCGGAGTGTTTATGCGCTGCACATTCTTATGACTAGTTAGAGCAAAACACACTGCCAGGATGTGGATGAGGTGGATCAGTGGAAGTGTGATTGGACACAGTTCAGTGCAGCCAGTCTGGAATCATCAGCACAGCAACGACCAAAAGTCTCCCTGTTGGACTGTTTCTTACACTTTCCCAGACAGGGAACATGTGATCCCTTAAACCCGCCGTCCAGATCTTTACCATCCCTGGTTTTCCGACTCTGTTTACATCCAACCTCTCCCTGTTGTACTCTTGACCTCTGCATGAAGTACTTGACCCTGATTCAGCCAATTCTTGACCTGAATTCCAACATAACCCAATTTGTCACTTCATGCAAATGCAGCTTACTAGGATATGTATAATCTTGTTGAGAGTTAGACTTGTTAAGGGATGAATCCCAACTGAAAAAACTCAATTGTTCATGTTTAGGCAGTTGGCAACTGTGGCTTAATTGTCCTCATGCAATCAAAAGGTTGTAGGTTCATTTCCAGATTTCTCCTGTCACATGTTGTGCCCTTGGGCAAGGCAGTTCACCCCATATTGCCTATGTGGTGTGTGAGCACGGCTCTACTGCAAAGCGCTTTGAGTGGTCAGTCTGTATGGCTGAGAAGGAACTTTAGAAATTCAGCCCATCGACCACAAAGCAATCAGAAGTACAGCTTTTACTCTGCAGATCGTAGATATGCTATGTTTTTTTAGCCCATCTAAAAACAAGCCAATAAGAAAAGTTCTGCTTGTGGCCAGAAGTTTTCCTTTCTCTCCTCAAACCTGCTGGCCTCCTGCTGCCGCCTCACCCAGCTGACCCCTCACCGCCGTAACACCTGACATGCTATATCCAAGGTATTTCAGTTGCTAACAGACTGCAACCGCACTCGCTGCGGCCCACCAGGAAGTCCCACCTCATTATTTCCTCAGAATGGAGACGCACCTCAGAGTGACACATGCTCTTGGACCCGCCTTTGATATCCGAGCCAGCAGATGTTCAGATGACCCGGAGACGAAACCTGCCGCTTTAAGACACATCCGGAAGCTCACCACGCACAAATCCAATCCGCTACACTTGTCCGCACATTTGGTTTGACCTTAACGCTAACATGATGCTAATCCTGGCCTGAATCTCTACCTGGAGGGAAACGGAACAGAAAGCTGGTCTGGTGGGTCGCCCGGCTGATTTCAGGTTTTTTTGTGTTAAGACAAAAAAACACATCAGCATCATGTTTGGGCTGTTCTAGACAGGAAAGAAAGGAGGAGTACATTTCTGCCAAAAAAAACCTAATATTTTCAGGGTTAATCTCATGAATTTTCTATAAAAAAAAAGAGAAATCTGCCCAAAATAACTCAGAAATTTTGAGATTCATTTAAGAGATTTTATTTGAAAAAAACATTGAAATTTATGAGCTTGGAAAGTGGAAAATGTTTGTGCGGATACGTCGTTGTAGGTTTTGATCACCATAGCGATGTCACTTAACATTAAATTAGATAGAGTTTTGTCAATAAGGTTTTGTTGTTGTTTGTTTTTTCTCACTTTAACGCTTTAAACGTGACAAATTTGAATTTCAAGTATGGAATGTGATTTCCAAGCTGTGATTTTATTAATGAAGTGAAAAATGTTATCCATAATCATTTATGTTGATGTAAATAAAGTAATCATTCCCTGAACCTGATGCTGATGTGTAAACATCTGCATCACTGATCTGGCAGTAAATCTTTGGAGAAATGTTGACCCACTTTTCTTTGTAGAATTGCTTAAGCTAACTCCACTTGATCTTATCCATGACTTTGACTAGGCTGTTGCAGAACCATTATTTAGCTTTTTGAGCCATTCAGAGATGAATCTATTGTTGTGCTCTGGATTATTACTGCTGTAAAAACCTTTTTCTTTTTCTTGAGCTTAAGAATATGAAGTGATGGTCAGGCCTTTCCTCCTTCAGGGTTTTCTGTTGAAGCAGTAATCATGGCTCCAATAGTCACAGGAAGTGATGCGGTCATGAAGCAGTAAAACTCCCCCACACCATCACTCTGCCACTGCCGTGTTGGACTGTTAGGATGGTGTTTCTACAAAGATCTGTTAGTTTGAAATCAGATCTAATGTCATGAACATTTCGCAAAGTTTCTCTTATATGAGTCCATAGAATATTTTCCCAGAAGCCTTTGGGCAGGAAAGGAGAAAATCTACATTTGTTGTCAATTTTAGAGCTTTTCCCTCTGAGGCCGATTTCTTCTTCTTCTTCTTCGATTTTTACATATTTTTTTATTTTATTTTTTCATCAGGGTCAAGCACCAATACTTTCCTGCTACCAGAGCCAGTTTCTAACTGGTTTGCTTTACCACGACCTCAGATTCAAGCCTGCTCATGTGTTACCCAATCTCTAGCTGCGTTTCCATATTCACAATATAATTGCACAAGTTGACATTTGAAAATAAAATTGACCGTGAAACACATCAATTTGGAAAAAACCTTCAGTTCTTCAATAAAAAGTTTTAGGGATGGTTCGTTTGGCCGAAACAAATTTAGTGTATTTCACAAAGCCGCAATGGAAACACTTTTTTTTCCCGTCGTACAAGTCTGATTATCAACAAGGACGTGGTTGGAGGATGACGGTGCAAACAAGAACAATCCTTAAGGGTTGAGTTGTTTGCAGTGCGGCAGCGTTGGTAGACATGGGTCCGGGTTCATTTGCTTGTTAGATTCAGTGTTTTTTTTTTTTTTTTACCATAACCCGCTTAGATTTTGGTGAACTGGGGCAAAATGCATCTGTTTCTCCACATTATCAGCAGCTCAGTACAGTGAAATTCAACTGAAGTGAATTTCTTAACGTTTGCTTTGCAAAAACATCCGAGACAAAAAGAACCCCAGGAGGTCAGACCGTCACGGTGGGCGACTCTGAGATGGGTTTCACGTCTCCATGTCAAGATTTAACGTCATTCTGATGATGGAGCAAGAAAAGGAAGGAAGATTTATGGGTCCAGTCCGTCCCACACAGGAAGCCTTTTATCTAATCTATTTAACAGTGTTACTAGATAAATCCGTAACACTGGAGGAATGCATACCCGCTGATTTCAACCAATATTTTCCACATTTTCCTGCAGTAACTATTTTATTGTTTTGTTTTTGTTTTTTTTTTACCCCAAGCAAAAGTTTGGTGAAGGCATTATGGCTACATGTTGTTTCTTTTCAGCCAAAAAAACCCACAACAGCATCAGTTTTGAGACGATTCCAACAAGAAGTGAAGTTAAACATGCAGGACTTTTTAATGTGTTAGATGTGTCCTTCTGAACGTCCTTCAGATCTGCTGATTGTTCATTACAGAACAATAAACCACAGAGGAAATGACAAAAGGGTGACTTAGATTTGAAAATTAGGTTTTGAACACACAGATAGATATGATGTGGAAATTGCTAGAGAGGCTTATTAAAATAGGAAAAAAAAAACACACAGCCGAAACTACATTTCAACTTCTTTCTGCTTATGCACAAACCATCACTGCAGCGCAGCTAGCTTCTGAAAGAAGCTAGAAAAGTTTAATCACAAATAGGTGTTTTTTCAGATAAGTGGCTGTTGATATAAACTCCGCATTGTCAGCATGTTTGAATTCAGCTAATGATGTTTCAACGCAATAAATGCTTCTTCTTTGCCTAAAACTTCTCAAGACAACTTGAAATGTTTTTTAATCACAGGTCAGTTGGGACCATAGCATTTTCTAGCAGTAATTTAGAATTTTTTTGCTATTGCATTAAAAAGAAACCTAATTGATTCTCACTGTTTAGCTGCACAGATGATTAACCAGCTAAAGAGGTTGTGTTCAAAACACAAACCATTAATTGTCCTTCCTAGAATTTTTCGTTTCTTCAACTTGAGGTCTTTTCCTTCCAAGTGCGTTGTTTTCTTTGCAGCCTAAACTTTTTGTTCAGGTTTCAGTAAGAGCAAAACTGGAAATCCAGTCAAAGTATCAACTATTGACAAATCATTTAGTCGTTTGTGGTCATTTTGTAAGAAATGCGCAGGAAACCTGCCAGGAGGCAGTTAAATATCCATATTTTCCATCTTCTCCCTGTACGTGCAGAAGCTTAAACTCAGACATGAAAATCTTGCAACTCAGTGGTTAAGAAGAGCTCACAGCAGCTGAGGTTCCATTACAAATGTGCGCAAAACTTTGCCGATATTTTACTAATGTCCGGGAAAAAAAAACACAATTTTGCAATTGCAGCATTTCCAATAAATAAGAAACACAGTTAATATAATATAACATGTGAATGAGTTTAAAAACCTGCAGCACCATCAACCGCCAACTACTTCCTGTTTTGTCGTTTCCGCCAGTAGTAACATCCGACTTTTGATCACCTGCCTCATGTGATGGGAAGAAAGTGTTTCCACTGCAGTTTGTCGAGATACGCCAATTACCATGCAGCTTTTTCATTTTTTTACTGCATTGAGTTTTTTTTTTTTTCCATTAAGCAAATATTTCATTCTTGGAATTCCAATTTGCATATCTTTTATGATCAGTGGAAAGGCAACTTGTTTCCTGGAACTCCTTGGTTTTTACACCTCTGATGACCCGAGATAATAAGTGCATTGCAGCTCAAACATTTTCATGCAGCTCAATCTAATCATAATTCCTCAAATCAGACTCTTGTGAGACGAGTCGAGTCTTGTTTTTGGGAGCATTTTGCACTTCATAGCTTAGCGGGAAATATTTGCTGTCTAATTGCTTTATCCTGTATAAAAAACGCTCTAATGAAAGAAGCTTGCACACCAATTTTTTATTTTTTTTAATTCCTAAGTTAAGTGGTTCAGTTATTGGATTTACTTTCTCGGCTTTGAGTTATTTGGAGAACGAGAAAGCAAAGCAAGTCCTATTTTGACTTTCTCGTTTGTACCTCGTTTGATAAAGACCAAATAAGAAGCTCCGTATGCAGCCATGTGACATGGATTAGTGTTTGCAATGTGCTTGTTTCACTGAAACCTTCTAGGGTGCAGCAATGCACAGTCGCGTGTAGTTTTCTTGTCCTTCAACGCCGTCTTGGATCAAATTTCACTGTAACGTTTGAAGTTATTGTGCAGGCCCTTTGCGGATTTTCTATTCCTGTACAATACAAGATCTGCTGTTGTCATTTTCCACATTGGTACTAATTGTCTTTTTCCTCCTAACTGCCTGTGACAGCAGGGCAGTGTCGGTGAGGATGGGATATGAGAGACGCGACGAAGGTCTACGACTGAAACGTGCTCATCTTTGGCCCAATTAGTGCATGCGCCGCATTTTGTTTTACGGACAGAGAGAGGCCAATAAGAGAAAAGATGATAACATTTGGGCTTGTTGTAAATTGAATAAGGGATCATGTGGATGCAGCATGATCTCAATGTCAGCTGTCATACGTGCAAGTAAATCACGATAATTAAGAGAGGAGATTACTGTGTTTGCACAAATTCAGATATGGATGTTTGGATGCTAACCTTAAAAACCTAGGATTTGACCGTCAGGGTTGTTTTCTGAGATTCAGTGTGTGCTTACTATGAAATTACATCTGACTCGGCTCATGCAGCTACGCTCCACGTCGACTTGCTCCTGCCGACGACCTGTTCACGTGCAGTATATTTAAGTGCTAGGCTAACGCTAGCACGGCTTCTTTGCATTTTTATAGGACTTGTTGATAATTCAGCTAACATGAGATAAACTCTGAAAGCAGCTCTGTCTGACGCCGACAGCTGTTTCAGTGCTGCGTGCAGATCAGGTCACATGCGATCATGTTTTTATTGGGGTTTTTTACATTTTTTAAGTATTGTTTGTATTGTGGTAAACTTTTGTGCTTCATGACTTTGTATTCTGTTTAAATTTGTAACTTGATATGTTTTTTTTTTATATAAAAAAGCCTTTATTTATTGTTATTATTTTCTTATTTTGGAAGAAGTGAGTAAATGTCTCTCTATATTGATTGCACCTTTAGGGCCTGCAGATGAAAGCTAGCCTTCGTGGCTAACTCTGGCGTATCATGTGTTGCTCATTGTCCCTTTTTGAAAGGGCAAAGCCAATTTTCTTCAGGAAAATAGAGATTCGTTAGATAAGCAAATTCATATGAATGACTTAGACTATTTTTACAAGCACGTCATGCAAAGATAGACTATCATTTTTTATTTTGCGCACTCTTTGTAGCTCCATGAATACTGACAAATTGACAGACAGGCTTCAATAATGTCTTGCATAAAAATATCAGCGGATTGTCAGTCTGGATTGTTGTTTTGTTTGAGGAAATGTGGTACATCCTTTACTTGCAGGAGGATTGTAAACAGTGTGTCATGCATTGACACAGAATTTAGCAGTAACTTGCCAAACTTCAGCTTTGCCTCTAGAGTCTACGTAATATTCTGTTTGATTTTATGGGTCTTGCCTAACTTGTTTGTTTGCCCTGGGGGCAGTGGAGGCGGTGGGGGCAGTAACCCACTCTGCCTCCATTAACCCCTATTGCAAGTTGGCACGAGAGACAGCAGGATTTTCTGGAGATTAGTAAGATCACAATCACAAGAGAATACAGATTGAGTTGTGCGTAAGACTACAATCCTCCTTAGTCGGTGGTGGAGTGTGGCCCCGTCCCAGATCCGCTGTGTGAGTTAGTCAGGTCCTTCAGCGGCCACAGCACAGACCCTGCTGGGTCTCACAACATAGGACCAGAACCTGGTAACCAGAACAGAACAGATGCTGGCGGACTCTTTGTTTCCCTCTGCGAAAATCGATCTTGCATCGCGGACATACCAGAAGACGTCACTCGGTCGGATCACGTTGTTGGGGAAAGTGTTGCTTAGTTCGGAAAGATAAACAGGAAGAAACTGTGTGTAATATGCAAATTAAGGGTGTGTTGCTGGCATTGTCCTGATTCTTGAGCAGTTATTCACTGAACAGGCAGCCACAGAGCTCCTTCGTGACTAAACTAATCACAGTCTTGGGCATATGTTCTACAAACCAAATGACATGACATGTCATCCATGTCATGTCATGAATGACATGACATCCATGTCATCCATGGATGTCCATGGATGACATCCAACCGATGACATCTCTGATTGTCATCGGTGTGGAAAAACCTTCTATATTATTGATTAAAGTAGACCTACTGTTCTGATAGACGAGACGTTTCCTGATTATGACTATGAGCCAGCGAGAAACTTCTTTAGTCGAGAGTAATATTGTCAATATCAACGGCTTGTAACAATGCAAAGAAATCCCAACGTAAGCTCAAAGTTCTCAAGAAGTAGCAATATAGGGGTGCTTTGGTGGCGCAGAGGTTTAGCACACCCACATACGGAGGCCCTAGTCCTCGACGCGGCCGTCCCAGGTTCGAGTCCCGGCCTGGTGACCCTTGCTGCATGTCTTCCCCCTCTCTCGCTTCCCTCATTCCTGTCCACTAACTATTAAATAAAGGCCACTAGAGCCAATAAAACCTTTAAAAAAAAAAAAAAAAAAAAAAAAAGAAGTAGCAATATATATCAACCAAGAATGTTTTCTGGTTTTACAGCCATTTGTGAGTCTTGTGAGTGGTGTGTGTGCGTCCAGGATGGTGGAACGTTCCACACACACACGAGCCAAAGCCTCTGCTGAGCCCTGCAGTCTATTCCTGCTCCAGTGATTGTATTAGGCTTGATGCTGGATTAGCTCCCCTGATCTCTTTGTCTGATTTTGTTTGGTAAACTATTACTGCTCTGTCCCTCTTCTACCTCGCGCAACCTTTGCTGGCAATCCATTTACCCCATCTTACCGAGTTTGCAGATAGGACATTCCCCGATTGTCAAACTTGCTCCTGAGCTCTGTGTTTGTTTGCGCTCCCACCAGGAGGCCCGGCTGGAAAAGGGCACAGGGGGAAGGCGGGGGGATTGTGGGATGTAATCTAAGATTTGTCTAGATGTGACTGCAAGTCAAAGGGATTGAGAAACATCAAAAGAAGCAGAAGATCCATTTCAAAAAGAGGCCAGCAAGGAGGGGAGACCCTTGCCACTGATCGGTGTAGGTGTGTGGGGTGTCAGTCATGGTGCTCTCTGTCAGATGTAAACTACAAAGAGAACCACATCAAGGTAACACAGGCCTCCTCTCCTTTGTACCTAAAGAAACCCAGGCGGGAACGTTACCCCAAGCAGCCATGCTGCGTCCGTCCGGCCTGCTTGGAGAAGAAAAACGTGGATTAAGGGCCTTCGCTTTTCTGTTACTTCCTCTCTTTCACCCAAGGTCTAAACCAATAACCACCGTGTTTGCTTATCCAATAGACCGAACTGTGGCAATCACTCTCAGCTTGAGTGCGAACAGACTCCCGGCTCGCATCGCCGCACAAACAACCCCGCAGCTGCTTTCACTTCTGAGATCGCCGTCTCTGTTTGAAGTGTGACAGCTAAAATATGTTTTCTCCCGCGTTGTGCTCTGTTATGATGATCGCTTTCACGCTGGCGAGGGGTAGTAACCTATTCCTGGTTCTCTCCGTAGCACATGTAAACTGTGCGCTTGGGAAAAAACTCTCTTGAAGAAACGGGGATCTGTGTCCAACTTGGCAGCGCTGACAAAGTGGGAATTCCAGATCCGGAGCTTCAGAAGAGACAGTTGGAAAGTAACAGTCGAGGATCCGAATGATGTAGTTGCAAAACTATTCATACCCCCGAAGGTTTTTGGGGGGCCTGGGTCGCATTTTGCCCAAGAACCTTCCGAACTTTTGTGTGTTTTAATTAGCTTTGAGACCTACATCAACTAATCCCTTCAGTTTTTACTGAAATTTCAGCAGATGTTCTGTTTGTCTTGCTGCCAGCTTTGCAAATCTAGATCCTGATTTTTTTTATTTTTTTTTTCCCCAGCTCTCTATGCAAAATAGCTCAAGTTCAGACAACATCAGCAGGAATGTTTGGGGTTGTTTTGCGGATGGAAGGTGAATATCAGCCCCAGGCTCAATTCTTTTTCAACCTCTAACAGGTTTTTCCTTCTGTCTTCCCATCCATCCTCCGATCATCTCTGACCAGCTCCGAATTTTCCTGACAAAATCTAACAGAAATAACAACAAAAAAACACTCTTGGGCTATTAGCTAACCAGCATGTCTGGTTCTGTGACAGATGGATTTTGTATTCATAGTTTTGCTTCACTTTGCCACTTAAAAGCAACTGTCACTGCTAATGAACACAAACCTGAAGCTGGGAGTGTTTCTTCCCAGAATGACAGACTTAATCCAAGGAGCATAAAAGATCAGAAAATGATTTAACTTGTACGAAGGATGATGAGGCGTTCTGTACAATGACGATATGATCTAACCTGAATAACTGACTGAGGTTCGAAGTTTCGGACCGACTCCATTTGTAAACGGAACGCACAACTTCTGCGTTACTCCACAGACATGGTACCAAAAATTTTCCCAAAACTGATTGAGAATTGACTTTTACAAGAAAGTTTGTTTTCTGTGTTTTAATATAAATAGAGACAATCTCAACCACGTGTCGTTGCATCACAATATTGCTTTTCAGATCATAGTTTTCCTATTTGCTGATCACCTGTTACATAAAAAAAACAGTGCAGACTGTTAACTTCATTTAATACTAAAGTTTTCTGGTGATTTCCAAAGCACGTAGGATACACATACATAATGAATTGACAATATGATGTAACACCTACTGGCCAGTTTGGGTACTACAGTGACTACTACAGCCATTCCTCTACGATTGGCGTTACTGTAAAGCAGCAGGCTGCAGGCTAGCTACCCGAACACATAACCTGAAAAATTAACCAGCTTAATATGATATGAGTATTCGTAAAAATATAATGCTGTGCACAATGATTGCAATTTAGTGTGTTTCTCAAAATCTAAATAACAGTACGGGTTATAAATAGAGTTATTACACCTGTTATCATTAGTAATTGAGCCATTTCATCAGCAACAATTTCAGATTTTTTGTTCAAAGTAAAAGGGTCACAAACTCAGCCATGGATGAAAATATGTTGATATCCGATATCGTCCTATCCTCTCAACACAGTGGGAAAAAAAATTCTCGTTGTCCAACACTAAATCAAAATAACTGCTTCCTGTTTCAGTTCAGCTAGGGTTATTATTATTTAATTGCCATTGAGAAGCTTTACAGAATTTCCTTAAACACACAGACGTGTTTACCCACATGTCTGTGTGTTTGTCAGAACTGCCTTTAAAGCGTTTCATCCAGCTCTTTCCTTGCGTTTTTTTCTTCTTTTTTTTTAAGACAGAACTGGTTTAACTGAGCCAGCTTCTCGCCCTGACATCAGGGACTCCCAGGAACATTGACTTGGTTGTCCTAAAACCTTTGTGTCACTCATTTGTCTGTATGTTTTAGAGCTTTAAAGCTTTACATTCCAGATGTTTTGAGATGCTACTTCAATATTTCGATATGCTTTAGTTTTTTTGTTTTTTTTTTGTCATGACTCCTACTACTTTGTGAAATGGACGCTCCTCCTGCAGAAAAACACCCACACAGCATGATACTCCCACCCCGTTCGTCAGCAGTGGTTTTGGCCACAGGACTGTTTCATAGTAACTCAGTCTTATTGTTATTGTCGAATCAGGAACTCAAACCTTTACCTCCTGTCTGAGTCGTTGATGCAGTCTTGGAATAATTCTGGTAGGCTGGGATCTTCTTCTTCTTTAAGCCTGTCAGTATTAAGAATTATCTTTAAAAAAATCTATTCTACTTCTTCTTCTTCTGGTATTTACTAAATAGAAATATTTTTTGTAAAACTGTGACAGATGTAAAACATAAAATCTTCAATGTGAGAGAAATTAATACAGCATTAAAAATGACTTCGGCTGAATATGGTGGACTTTGTAAATGTTAGGCATGGAGCAGTGTGTTGTTTTTACTTTATATTTCTTATCAGGAAATTGTATTCGGCTTGTTTTTTAATCCTGAAAGATGAAATTGTTCAACTCTACTGGCATTTTCAGACTTTTCCAAAGTATAAATGTGATTTATAAAGTCACATTATAAATCACAAGGAGAGAAAAAAGCAGCTCGGCATCCATTATCCTTGTCTGAAACATTTACAGCATGAATATACAGCTCATTTATTCTAATTTTGCATTGGTTTGTGCTAATGGGTGAACCTGCTGATGGACAGGAAGCAGCCATAAAGTCCAAACTCTGGCCGAGATGCACTGTTACACAACCGAATGTTTGAAAGCAACGCATTACGAGTTGATGCAGTTCTCCATTAAATTGTCCACTTCTGCAACTTCGGTGCCGTGTTTGTCATCGTCTCTGGTTAAAAATGACATCGTGACAGACTCAGTATGAGTCTCATTACAGTTTGCAGCGTTTAGAGTCAACAGGAAATCCGTCTTCTGCCGTCTTTTAGAAATCAGACTCGTCTCACTTCTGCTACCAGGTGTGAGTTTTGACATAGTGAAGGACATGTGCCTGTAGGTGTGTGCGGACGGATGAACATCCTGTCCTCACGCGTCACACTTTGACCTAAAACCCTCTCAGAAACGTTGATTTGCGCACTTCAGCGCAAACGCTGCGGATTCACTTTCTCCCCCCCCCAAAAAAAACTCTCACCGCAACAAAGCCACTTTCTTTCTACGTCAACACATGCACGGGCACAAACCCCTTTCTTTTTTTCTGAGAAGATAATCAGCCGTGAATGCCGATGAGTCACCTGGCTCAGGGCTGTGAAACATTCCGAGGGTAATTCACTGTTATGACTGGAATTCTGCCCTTCCCTGCATTCACCCGGACACCCTGTGGGGTTCAAAGACCCGGTGGTGAGAGGTGGAGGTGGCAGGATGAGCTGCACGCCGTAGCAGGCTCACCCATGTTCGTTCAGTGGCATCGTGTTACAGAGATCAAATTTTGCCAATGAATTGGTGTGTGTGTGTGTGGGGGGCGGGGAGGGAGGCGTGTGTGTGTGTGTGTGTGTGTATTAAGCGGTTGACTCTACCAAAACAAATATATCAACTGATTAAGAAAGTCATATCAGCCTGTTAGACTCCCAGCTCTGCTCTATGCAAAGCAGTTTATTTGAAAAGTTATAGGAAATTATGTTTTTGTTCCAGCTATATTTTTGCTAAAGTCTAGTATAAAAATGTTAGGAACAAATATAGTTATGTAACTAATAATAAATATGTTATATGGTATCCATTTTGCCCCGTTCATATTTTTCGTTTGCTATGGACACGTTGCAATGTGACATCCTGTGTGTGTGTGATCTTGTGTCACCATCATGTTAACATAACACGCTAAACCTTAAATGTGTGTGTGATATGAAAAAGGAAGGCAATGATATGCTACTGTCAACACTATAACTAGACAACAAGGTTCAAGGGTTTCACATTTCACAGGTCAGTAAAAAGTATTAATAACAAACATGGCAAGGGAGATATTGATCAGCTATGCTAGCTTGACTTTGACAACCTTGAGATGTAGAGGTGCTGCAGAATTTGGTGTTTTGGTTCAGTTGGGGGAAAAAAAGGATGATCCACAGAACATTTTAAGACTGAAAACCCATCTGTTTCGAGTTGCTTTTGAACTATAGTAAATTAAACATTGACCAGCATATTTGATGTGTATGACTTTGGTGATGGCTCTCATCAAAATATGTTTGTTCATTTGTTGACTGTATGCTTTTTTTTTGTTGTTTTAACTTTTTACTTTTGTATTTTTGTTATGTAAAGCACAATTTACTGCCTTGGTGCTGAAATGTGCCATATGAATGGATCTCTCTGACTAGAACTCAATAGAGCAGATATAAATGAGCTAATCAACAACTGCTGTGTTCAAACATCACTTATTAAAAATCGCAAAACAAACGTCAAGCCTGAAACACAGGACAGAATGTTCCGTTCTCGGTGTGGGAATTGTTTGCGTCGAATTCTGATACGTTAGTGGCGTTGGTGTAGGTCGGTTGCTACGGCAACGAGTCTGTGTGTAGCGTAGCTGACGCAGAGACGACATGAAGGTTACGAGTGGTTTTGAGTTGTTAGGCATGTTCTTATTTGCAGAAGTGTTTTACTGCAACCAGGTTGTTCTGCTGCAGGCCAGGTTTCTGTAGTGATAAAAAAAAAGACATTTTCCAGTAATATATGAATGTAGCTACTTGTAAATAACCTCCAAATTACATGGGACCATCAGGGGTACTGCCAGTTTTTAAACTACACACATGGGTAGATGATTAGGGTTATCACTTCTGACCCTGTAATGTTTTGCAGGGTATATATAATTTTTTTTGTATATATTCTGTCTGAGTTGGAAGAATTAGCATTTGTGGGGGCATATGCTTGGCTGGAGATCAAGCATTTGCTTCATGCAGACTGACCTGGATGTGGCTTACATGTGCAGAAACATCTGGAGTCAATCGGACAGCAGGGATCGGACTCAGACATTGCAGGGTGAAAATCCCTCTGGAGGATTTGCCGGGTTTGGCACGCCGCTTCACAACACTAAGCCTGTCACTAAACAATCCTGACCGGGTGTGGGTGGGTTGGGCAGGTGGGGGGTTGCAACCGGGTTCTCCATGGCAACGCCGACGTCCCTCTCACGGCCTCGGCATGATAAAGCTGCGGTTTCCACAACTTCCAGTGGAGACCCCCCAAGGAAAGTTCATCTCCAACAAGAGGGTCAAAGCTGTGTGTCTGTATAATGTTATTGTTTGATGATAATTAATATTGACTAGGGCTGTATAGAACACACATGGGTTTCATTACTGGTCTAATACCTATTTTGGGTTCAAAAGTTTGAAATGTGACATTTTCACAATATCGCCTTCTACCATTGGCTCTTTACACCGGGCTCCAAATTATTATGTAAATTGAATTTAAGTGTCATAAAGATACTATTTTTTGTTGCGCTATTAAATTCATAGATGGTATTGTTTGTCAGGGCTCTTTGAATCACTGTGATTCATTTCAGAGACCTGAGATGATTAGTTTGTCAGGAGCTCAATTAAAGGAAATCTACTGAAGGATGTTCCACATTATTAAGCAGGCCACAGGTTTCAAGCAATATGGGAAAGAGGAAGGATCTCTGCTGCAGAGAAGCATCAGATGGTGAAGCATTATCATCGTACTGTGAAGAGATTTGTGGCTGATTCAGAACAAAGATGTGTTTGTTCAGATAAAGGCATAATGAGGAAGATTTCTGTTAGACAAATTCATCAGATTAAAAGAGCAGCTGCTAAAAAGCCCTTACAAAGCAGCAAACAGTTATTTGAACCTGCTGGTGCCTCTGGAATCTCGAGGCGGAGGATCCTCCAGAGGCTTGTTGTGCATGAACCTATTATTCGACCCCTAACCAGGCTCACAAGCAGAAACGGTGGCAGTGGGCCCAGCCATACATGATTAATTTTCAAACAGACTTGTTCACTGATAACTGCTGTGCAACACTGGATGGTCCAGATGGACGCAGTAGTGGATTGGTGGTGGATGGCCACTACGTCCCAACACAGCTGTGACGTCAGCAAGAAGGTGGTGGAGTCATGTTTTGGGATGAAATCATGGGGAGAGACTCATTGGTCGGCCCCTATAGGGTCCCTGAAGGTGGGAAAATGACCTCAGCAAAGCATAAGGACTTTCTGACTGACCACTTTCTTTCATGGTTCAAAAAGAAGAGCCGAACCTTCAGTAGCAAAATCATCTTCATGCATACCGATGCACCGTCTCATGCTGCAAGTAATACCTCTGTGTCATTGGCTGCTATGGGCATAAAAGGGAGAAACTCATGGTGTGGTCACCATCCTCCTCTGACCTCTGACCCTATTGAGAACCTTTGGAGTATCAAGCAGAATATCTGAGGGTGGGATGCAGTTCATATCAAAGCAGCAGCTCTGGGAAGGTTTTTTGACATCCTGCAGAGACATTCAAGCAGAAACTATCCACAAACTCCCAAGTTCAATGGATGCAGGAATTGTGCAGGTGATATAAGAGAAGGGGTCCTATGTTGACATGTGGCTAGGTCTATTAAAATGTTTTTGATTGAAATAGCTATTGATTTTAGTACAGGTGACCACTTAATGCTGCACATTCAAAGAATGACCGTTTGCAGTTCTTCATAATCCATAAAATGTTTAGAAAATCTGCTGTGCATAATAATTTGGAACAGAGCATTTTGAGTTTTTTTATTTTTGAAAATAATCCTGCTCTCACTGGGAGGTTTGTTCAGTAAAATTTGATTTGTACTCTAATAGTTCATGACTTGAAAATTAGACTGACCATCATTTGCATTGGCAATTTAAGAAAATCTGAGAAAATATCACTTGCATAATAATTTGGAACACGGTGTATGTGTGCTATGATGGCTACTAAGTTATTCCTCCTCAGCTGGTGACTTTGAAATCATGTGTGACTGTAAGTCACACATGTTACAAGTCACATTCACCCCCAGCAGACGTAACCGTAGGGATTCTGGTGGATAAACCTCCAGCCTTCTACCAAAGTTTTCTAAACTCATCTATCAGAGTTGCTGTCAATCATTCACTTCCGTTATTTTTAAGTTTATGACAGATATATATATATTTAGCATGTAGAAATATATAAATAAAGATAAACAGATTTTAGTTACTGTTGTTGCATAGATTCAAAACATTTAACTGAATCTCTCATTTCAATAATTCAAATCACATTTCGAAGTTCAATCCAATTTATTTGAGTAAAATGTAATTCAGTTCAGTTACAATTAGACTCAGTTCAGATTTGCTCAGTCTGTTACATAAATCTAATCTATTATAATACAGAAAGATTTCCAGCAGCTTCAGACCAGGAATGTCACGATCATATATATTTTTTTGTTCCTTAATGCTCCCATGCGATTGGTCCTACCCACAAAGCCGTACTAAGGAAGTTAAGCTAAACTTAAGCCTAAGAAAACTAAACGATGTGTTATCTTAACTTACCTACCTTAGATGTTCTAAGAATACTGCACCGAAAACATGCATGGCTTTGTAATTTGTCCCCAGAGATATGTCAGACTTGTAGAGTTACAGTAGAAAATTAAATAAACATCTCTCTCCTGGTAATTTTGCCGGCTGTTGTTGGAATGTTAAGCCTCTGTTTTGATAGAACTCCTTGATAACTCGTCGCGTGAGATCTATTTAGGTTTTGTTTTGTCTAAAGCTTTAGGGTTTTAGGGAAAGCAAATACTGAATATCAAGAGAAGTGTATAGAGAAAGATGAAGTTTGGTCTTAATATTCACCTCTGCCATACTCTTCATTTACTGAGTTTAATAAACAGCTGGCTCTTCATTTAAAGCTGCATCTCCAGCAAGCTGGAGGTTAAACAGTGATGTGTTGGTCACAGTCCGTTTCATCCCAACATCTCATAATCCCTTAATCCTCTTTCACACTTCATTCCGGAAACATTCAAATTATTCTGTAATGCCATTATCAGGAGATTACCAATTATTCATCTCTTTATCGTAACACTTTAAAGCTTGTTTTGTTGTGATAAGTGCATCTATTTCAGGTGAAGTTGGATGTAATCAAAGGAACCAGAAACTAATCTTTGAGTTTCAAATATACTGTGAAAACTCTGAAATACACCAAAAAAAAAAGGAGTTGAGGAACGCTGGTTGATTGGTTATCTGATGGTTGGTCCTTTGACGTTGTGGCTGGGTGGTTGATTGATGAATTGGTTCGTTTTTTTTGGCTTGTTGGTTAGCTTGCTGGACCTCTAACTAGCGGAATCGTTTTAATTGTCGGATGATCTGGTTTTGAACTAAACATTTCAACAAATAACCCAGAAAAATCACCAGTGAAATCACCCGGATGCTGAAAACTCCATCCATCCATCCATCCATTGTCTAACATCCTTGTCCCTTAGTGGGGTCAGGAGGTGCTGGTGTCTATCCTCAGCTATTGTTTCGGGCGAGAAGCGGGGTCACCCTGGACAGGTCACCAGTCTGTCGCAGGGCAACACAGAGACACACAGCCATGCACACACACACTCACACCTAGGGACAATTTAGAGAGACCAATTAACTTGACAGTCATGTTTTTGGACTGTGGGAGGAAGCTGGAGTACCTGGAGAGAACCCACGCATGCACAGGGAGAACATGCAAACTCCATGCAGAAAGACCGGGGCCGGGAATCGAACCCAGAACCTTCTTGCTGCAAGGCAGCAGCTCTACCAGCTTCACCACTGGGCAGCCCTGCCTGCTGAAAACTCAGTTGTTCTTTTTGTTGCAAATTGCAAACTTTATACGAACATTGTCATTTAAACCATCCTGTCAGCACTTCACTGCCAGCAAACATACGACTAAATAGTCCAGACCATAACTTTCTGAGGGCTCTTAGGGCCTGCATATCCATACTTGCTTGTTCTTATACAACAATAAGAAGGAAGGAATTACTTCATTTTTTTTGAAGACTCTGGTTCTTTTTGTTGCCAAAGAAAATCCTCTGACTAGGAATTTCCCGAGGCGTGGGTTTACAGTGTTTTTACAGCGATTCTGTGATATTCCTCCAGCAGCCTGTGGTGAAGTAACTACTCGAATTGGCACTGATGATGTTGCCTCTTTGCCAGATTTATGCCAATCTGCTGTGATCCGCTCCCGTGTTAATTAGACCGGCGTGCGCCAACTTGTTCCCCTTAACGCCAATAAACAGATTTCTTTGATGATAATATCCACATTTTACCTGGACAATCAGAAGTAGAAAAAAATAGATTTTTTTTGACTCGGCTGTAGTCTGTAACTTTATTTGAATGTGAGAAAATCCGCTATTTTTACGAGTGTTTGGTGATGCTTCCACAGTAGCTGGATCACATGGCGTGCGATGTTCTAGACAGTCAGATGTCTGCGTTTCGTAAATCAATGATAATGGTAATGTGCTGTTTGGTAATGACATCGTCTTCACGGGACGAGACCATGCATGTTTTATTGGGCTTAAGAGATTCAGAAACGATTTTAAACAAATTCATGGGAACATTTTGTTTTAACAAATAGAAGGTTTTATATTACAAACTGCCTGAACGACAATATGAGTGCAGAATCACCTGTTTCGGGTTTGATTCACCCAGAGTTATGCATATTTTATAAGAAATTCATTCAAAGAACTTATGGCTGCTTCCAAAAGCTAAATATAAAGTTTTATAAATCTCCAACTGTGTTTAAAAGAACAAGCATTAACCTGTCACAATAAGTATTTTAGATTTTGAACTGGAGAAAACAGAAGATCTTCTGTTTTCTCTGAAGCTAGCTGTTAGCTGCTAACTATGCTAATTAGAATTAACCCAGAGTTAATTCTAATTAGCCAAGAATTAGCATTTTTATCTTATGCTTAGTGAATTCTAAGTTGAGAATATGAAGACTTTGATTGAGAATGCTAAGCTGTTTTTGATTTGTTGGAATTAGCATTTTTAGATCTTGTTCATCTCCTTCTTTGCCTTTACAGAACTTCGACAGATTCTACATAAACTTTAAAAATTGAATAAAAACCTCTGCAGATTGCTTTTAGCCAGATTTTAGATTAACGGTCAATCTTTCTGAGCCTCCATCGGCATCATTATTCTTAGATCACGTGACACTTTGGCAGATGTAGATTATTACACACATATTTGAAGACATCAACTTTTGCATCTTTAACAGGATAACATCATACCAGTCCCTTCAACTCTTAACTGGGCAGATGACCTGAAGAGGGAAGTGACTGACTGTGCACACCGGCTCATTTATCTGGCTTGTCAACGAGTCCAACTACGAAACCTGTCTCCCAGAACCAGATGTGTCTTCTGGTCAGTCATAGCCCATGGTATGGGTCAAGAATTTTCAGGGGCTGCTTCACATTCACATTCTTCAGCAGTATTTCTCTTCATTCCAATTCCAATGTGAATCAGTAGAGGTGAATCCACTGAGAACAGAAGTAATCCGTCTTTAACCAGCAACGACTGAAGCAGCAGGTTGGGCTTCGTCTGATGAAAGGCTGCTGCTGCTGCAGGAAGTGGGCATGCCCACTCATGTTCAAACTTTGAAAGGACGTTCGACTTTACTTGAATTGTAGCACAAACATCAATTTTGAAAAAGAAGAAGAAATTTAACAGTCACAATAAACTTTAACTTTTACACAAAGAAATTGTTGTAATGATGGGGTCAATTTCGGTGAACCCCATCATGTTGAGATATAATTTTGTTTGGTCATTTTGGACATTGTCGTTGGTGTTCGTCATGGTAGACTGATAACCATCTGCCATGGATCTACTTGGAGAACCAGTGAGCGTTCCCTGTTTGGGGAAGTAACCAGAAGAGATTTCACTTTTTATTTCCTCCATCCAGAAGGTTAATGCTCTGATCCGACTTTGGCTCACTTGTACAACCTGTTTCATAAAAACTGGGTTGTGCATGCATATTTTAAATGAAATACATGCAAAGAACTTAGGGCTGCTTCCAAAAGCTAAATATAAAGTTTAGCTAAGGTCTTTGTGTGCTCAGTTCTAGCTTTGTTACTGATGCTCCATGGCTTTTTCAATCACATCATGTTGAACGTGTGTATCTTGCTGCATTTCCATTAACTCTAAAAATAAAAATAAATTTGCGTAATGAAAACAGGGCAACTTTTTATCACGTTTTCCGATAAATTGGTTTTGCACAAGGATGGGGTTTTTCAGCCATATCAAAATAGGACATACTTGGTCGTACTCCTGCTTTTAAAACCTCGTACTAAGCTGTTTTGCTATTTGGACAGCATCAATTGGAACATACAGAGACCAGCTGCGTTTCCATTAAATATAGAAGTGTGAAAATTGAAACTAAATGGAAATGCTTAATGGAAACACAGCAATTTTGAAAAAAAAAAAAAATGTAATTGCAAAACTGCAGTGGAAACCATTTGCTCACATCAGATGAGTCACAAGGTCAACAAGCGGATGCTACAACTGGCAGAAATGGTTTGTTTTTGTTTTTTCAGACAATGTGAGAGCAGCTGGCTCCACCAGAGCTCTCACAGCATCACACACTTCAGAAAAAGCTGTTCGTCATTCCAACGTGTTGAGTCCGTAACTCTTCTGTAAAATGGCCAACTACAACTTTCCCCCAAAATGCCACTACGTAGCAGCTCCGAAGTAGGCGGGGCTTGTCGCTCTAACGCCTGGTGTTTCCTTATTGGCTGATAAAACGATGGGTGCTGGGTTATGTATCTTAACTGTTTTCACTCATGATTTTTTTTTCGCATGTGCGAACTTATTCACTTGTGATTGAAATTTCATTTCTCATTAGATGGAAACAGCAATTGCAAAATTGTGTTTTTCCAACATTAGGAGAACTTAGGAAAAAATGTGTGCACTTTAGCAATGAAAACACAGATACAGAGCCAATCACAGGAGAGGATCCTTCCCTTTGCGCTTGCCTTGAAGTGAGTTTAAAAAAAAAAGAAAAAAGACATGAATCGTTTGCTGCACTAGTGCAAACAAGAGAAAAAATGTTGCGCTCCCCAGACTGGCACCTGCTCTTTGGCTGTAAGGAGAGAGCATGTGAAAAGTACACGGGCTTCTCTGGAGGAGCGGTGATTCATCCTGTAGGTTTCAGCAAACATTTAAGAGACACACAAGCATCTCGGAATTACACACGCTCACACACACCGAGATCGGTGACATGACGCGACTTGCGTTGCCACCGGCGCTACAGGCTCCGGTAAATTTCGCATCTACGACAGCAACCCCTGGAATTTGCAAAAAAATATTTCTCAATGCGTTAACAACTTACTTGGAGAGAAAAACCCCAGCGTTTGCTGAATAAAACCACAAAACCGGACATTTACTGCGTTTGAAACTTGCAGCAGATTCTCAAAGATTCAAATGTCGACTTTTGCCATATTAGGTTTGATTTAGCTAATCTGTTGTGTAGATCAAGGGTTGTAGTTCTGCTTGAAGGTGAACCTTTGTTTCAATCTCAAATCTCTTGCAGTCTTTGACATGCTTTCTGTGTTTACCTCCATCCAAGAGTTCCACTTTGGTCTCACCTGACCACAGCATTATTTTGTGTGTTTTGGTTTTTGGTTTGAGACAAACTGCTGACCAAAAGTTGTTTGGCCAGATTTGTGAAATGCAACAAGTCGCTCAGTTGGTGGATTCTTCCACCCGAATTGTTAAGTCTCTGCAGCTCCTCCAGAGTTACCATGGAGATCTTGGATGTTACCCTGATTAATGCTCTGCCAGCCTCTGTTGGTACGGTTGTGGTTGACTACACCGTTAAATCCGTTTTGAACAGCAGGATTAAATGGTGTTATGTAAGAATGTTGCTAATAAACATTAACAAAATTTTACAAGAAACAGAAAATGCCAAACAGCAAAGGGATGTTGTAAATGTAAAATCTACCTTGTTTTTTTTAGCTATTTATCACGTTACAGTGCTGTTCCCTCATCAAAAGTGTTAATAGAGGAGCCATGTTGTGATGACTTCCTGGAGGTGGAGTTTCAGGAAGAGCAGGAGCTTCTTAAAGAGACAGAGGCCCAATTTCAAGGCGAAATAAAATGTCTTTTAAGTTGTATTTGGAACATGCAGCATTTTTATGACAGCTGACGTTAGCCTAGTTACTGGATTGATTGTGCTATAAAAAGCGTCTGGAAAACACTTAACGCTGCCCCTTTAAGATCCAACAGGACAGCGAATAAATGCGACAATCATGCTTACGAGACACAGAAGAGATTCCAGCCAGTAGGGTAAACTTGGCCTACATTATTTTATGATTCAACTGAAACACACTCAAGATGCTGCCGGTGTGCAGCACTCAAGATGTGCTGCACACCGGCTGAGAAAGTACCATTAACTTGTGATCCATATTGTCTGACAAAGTTCGAGGTAATTGAAGGCACTTTTCACCACTTGTGTTCTCCATAGAACCGGTTGGCACATGCTAAACACCACACCATATCAATGTTTCATTTACAAAAAGCCAAGAATCCGAGTTATGTCACCTCTCATTAGCCGAGGCAGCGCGGTGACGAGGCCGGTGCAGCAACTCGGGGAGCCTGAGTGTTCCTGCTAACACCTTAAGGGTGATTATCTGCATCAATCCTATCAATTAGGTGTTAAAAGCTCACATGGTGTGAAGCTACAACATTAGCCTCTAACCTATTACATGCCTGAGACGATGTTGCTACAGTGCCACATGCTCTCCTCTCTGAGAAACCTGCCCTTCCTCTCACAGGTGTGTGTGTGTGTGTGGGGGTGTGTGTGTGTGAGTGTGTATCCAGCCTCTGTTTGTGCAGGGGTTAGCTGAGGCCTTACTAATAAATGACCATAGCAAAGCTTAGAATGCAGTTAGAAATTCTGGCGTCAGCGTTAAGTCTCCATCTGAACAGCTGACTATAAGCGGGACTGTTCTGAGAGTTGCTAGGGGAAACGTGTGAGGGGAGGGGAATCTAATTTGTTCAGATTAAAGACTAAAGTTGTGCTAATCAATGACCTGCTGCTTTAAGTTTGGGTTTCGCATCCTGTGAGGGCCACAAAGTTGACGTCAAAGTTATTATTGCTAACTAAAACTAATGAAAACGGAAATTTCCATTAATAAGCTGTAATTAGTTGGGAGAAACTAGACTAACTTTAACTATATTGTGCGTTTATAAAAAATAAATTAAAACGTACTGAAGCTATTGTCATAATATTATTTGTTTTTGAGTCTGAATTTATTATATGTACCATATGAATGTGAAGTTGACAAGCAGCAGTAATTATGCTGGTCTGTAGAAGTTCAAGAATAACTGAATAAATTTTTTGAAAAAATATCATCTGCGTATCCATTACTCAACTGATGTACCCATTTTTGACAGTTTGGAATTCTTTACCTACAAATGAACCAAAGTAGGAAAAAACTAAAACTGGTACTGTAACTAATAAAAACGAAACCACATATATAATAGCTCATAAAAACCAGCAAACACATGTTAAAAACTAATTAAAACTGGCTGAATTTGACAAAAAGTCACAACAAAGTAAAACTAAACGATCTTAAATATTTTACCATTTGTGTTTTGTGATGTGTGGGTTGTTGTTGGTCTTGTGATGGAGCGTTGGGTGTGTTTTCTGCGTTTTTTTTTTTTTCATGCTGACATGATTACCCAAATCTAATAATGTCCAATTGTAGTATCAGCCCTGAATGACATTTAGAACATTTAAATTGCTCCAGCTGTCAGAGGGAAAAAACATTTTTCCTGTTTCCAAACTGCAGACAGTGCTTCTGTGATCCGAAACAAATGGAATTACATTTTTTTTTTATTCATAAAGAAGAATAAAGAAGTTTAAAGTTATCAAGTAGTAGCTATTTTTGTTGCCAAAATGAGATTAGCTAGAGATCATAAATAAATCATCAAATGGTGCACACATAAATCAGTCCTTTGTCACTTGAGTGCAGCTTTACTTCAACTGTTGCTGATTGATGAACTCCAATCAGCATTTTTATTCTGCACAAGGAACTATTTTTTTTCTTAGTTCAGTTAGCAGCTCTGTAAACAGTTAAGTGCATTTGTAAGAAAACTGAACTTTATCCCCAGATAAAGAGTGGAACAGAAAGGAAAAGATTATGACTGTATTAATGGTGAACCGGTATACATTAGCAAAGTTAGAAAACTTTTAATGAAAATGAAGGTCTCTCGTCTATAATGTGCTGACAACGAGAGCTGGTTAATCCATCCATCCATTTTCTCTACACCCTTATCCCTTTGGTGGGGTCAGGAGGTCATGGTGCCCATCTCACGCTCTGTGATCACAGGGCATCACAGAGCCAGACAGGACAAACACGCTCGCACCTAGGGAGAATTTAGAGAGGCCAATTAACCTGACAATCATGTTTTTGAACTGTGGGAGGAAGCTGAAGTACCCGGAGAGAACCCACGCATGCACAGGGAGAACATGCAAACTCCATGCAGAAAGACCCCGGGCCGGGAATCGAACCCAGAACCTTCTTGCTGCAAGGCAACAGCTCTACCAGCTGCAGCCGTAGTGTAAACTCGATCTACGTTATTTCAGATTTGCAGGTTGTCTTGCCCTCTGATGAGGCAAACTGTTATTACCAAAACAAGCCGGTAACGATGTAGTTTCCATGCAACTTATGCAATTACTCAACTAACAAGGTAAAAAAAAAACCACACGTTTTCAGATACACACCGTGTTGGGCTGCGGTTGGCACTAAACGCCTCTCATATTAACTGGTAGAGTGATTCAGCCATGTTGCTGTTGGAACTGATATGTTTGTTGCTGTGGTTTCTCTGGTTTTTTTTCTCTCTCTCTTCCTGCAGGTGTAGATGCAGACTGGTAGAATGTTTCCTTCTCTCCTCTAATTCTTCTTTCACTTTAAACTTTTTCCGTTCCATTCTCCATGTTGATTATTTGAAATAAACCCAAATCAATTTCTAGCATTGAGTTTCTTCCATATTTATACATGTCAAGTGACGTCAAGCTGCAACACTGCAGTTGTGAAAGTCAGTCTGTTGGCCAGAACCAGAAGAGCAAATAAACACTTTATTAATATGACTTCTGTTATATTTTACATGAACAGCCGCCATATTGGATTTTGATATTGGAGTTGATTATAAACCTCTAACTTGTTTTGTTAGAACTACAAACGTCACAGCGTTTAGTGAGACGTTTTTGACACACTAACTCTAGGAGCTGCTTCATTTTGACGTGTGAGGGAGGAAATGTTTTTACATGTGGACATCAATGTGAACAGACTTTCTCCCAGGTGTTTTCCTGTATTTTCTCAGCCTCTTTGCTGTTTTTGTTGTTAATGTTCTGTTTCCTGGTCTGTCGATCCACCTGAATGCTGGGCTGGATTGTATTTCGGGGTCTCAGACTCAGGAGGGAATACAGTTTTTCTCAATTATGTGCTACTTCCTGAGGATCTCGCATAAAATAAAAGAAAGCTGTAAATTCTGTTTTCTTTTTTTTCGTGTGGTGGTGAAGAAAGTTAACGTCAGACAAGTTGTTTCGTCTCTTTTTGTTTTATTGTCCGACTCCTTTATCTGCTACTTAAAAAAAAGGCAAAGGTAGACGGTCTTTTCCACCTGAGCAGCCGGTCCTGTAGCTCTCATCGTGCACTGGGTCCTTCCTGTTCGGTCTCTGCAGCCAGGACCTTTCTAAGCTGCTTCTGTCAGAAAACAAACTGTGTTTAAACAGGCTAATGAGCAGATGGCCGAACGCATAACTTCATTGAGGCTTTTTACCATTGCGTTCCAGCTTTTGCATTTTGCTGACCCTTCTGGGCCACCGTCATATTTATATAACTGATGGAGCTGCAGAGATCAGTAACTCAGGCAGGTTAAGTTATCAAACTGGAAATCTATCGATCAGGGGAAAAGTCTGCTATTTCTCACGCTGACAAACGTTTGACCTTTTTCGGGACGCGTTATGACTCGTCTAGAAAGAGAAGCCGGATAAAAACGTCTCTTTTTCAGCTGAGGCACATTGAACTCAGGATATACTGTAGCTTTTGCTCCGTTTACATTCCATCAAGGCAGCATCTTTAGCTGGAGAGGCGCCATGGAATGATCGTCAATGAGGTCTGTGCTTCCTTACAAATCAAATTAGCATCACGGTTCACAGTAAATTAATCCAAGTCATCTGTAGTTAGGCCGGTTGATGGGATTTCAAAGGCCTGTTTTCCGGTTCCACCCAGTTCTGGGACTATTTTCAGGTCTCAGTACCATCTGAATATCACATGAAAAATACATTTTCCCCAGAACAATTATCCAGTTAAGCTTGGCGTACACGGCTATTATCTTGTAAACAAGGCTTTCTGAAATCACTTGATGGTGAAATGTGAGGGAACTCCTGACAGTTAACTGGACCTTTAAAGGATTCGTCTTGTTTCTGTTCGCCTCTTATGATTATATAAATCACGTCTTTGCTACATTTCCTCATGAAAGAAACACTGGAACAGGGCAACATGTTGGGTTTTACCATGCATTTTTCTGTTGCAACCCATTGACTAAAGAATTTGATTTCAATGCTTTCAGACACCAGTTAATGTTAAGTCTATGTGCAGCCTTGATGTAGACGTACATTATAATGAGGCTGATTTGTTGAGTGGCATCCCATCCGTGGCTATAGAAGCTTCATGTCCTCAGGGAACAATTTCTGGGGGCGAAGACTGACGTTTGCCAAGCAGGACTGGTCTGCAGTGTCCGCTCTAGTCCATTCCAAACACGCTTTGTTGGTTTGACGTCAGAGTCCTTTGAAGGCCAGTCAGTTCTTCAACAGCATACATGCTCATCCATGTCTTCAGGGGTCATGCTTTGTGCTCTGGTGCAGAGTCACATTGGCGCAGGAAGGAGCCTTCCCCTACATCTGTTCCCAAAGAGTTCAAAGCACAAAACTGTCCAATGCGCCAATGTTTTGCTACAATGCGGCATTAAGGGTTGCAGACCACTTTTAGATTGGAAAATGTTAAAATTCCATGGTAGATGTCTGTTGAGTGTTTCAGAAACCAGGGTTCCTGGTGGACTACAGGTGTTTGTCGTTCCAGCACACCTAAATCAAATGAATGGTTCGGTATTAAGGACTTAATTTAGTCAATACATAAGTGGTGAACAGTCATGTTTTAGTCCTGAAGAACATCAGCGTCTGAGGACTTCTAGTCCTCCAGACGTTTAAACATGTTTCAGCTACACAAATGTTGACTAAGTTCTCGGTGGAGCCAACTCAAGTCAAAGGCTGCTTTGATTGTAGACAACATCCATATCTTCAGATCAGGACTATATAGTGAAAAGGATCATTTCCCAAGTATTAATTTCTGTTCTCATCAGACTTTGATCAAATATTACCAGAGGGTTGCAAGTTGCAACTGAACCATTTCCGTTTGCCCTGACTGGGCTCAAATAAACTACTAAACGATCTATGGCTCAGAATCCATTGAAACCATCTCAACGGTTCACAGGCATCTATTTTGATGAAACTGGCGATTATTTAACATCCATATTTGGTTAATAGTCATTTATTGGAGGTCTAAATGTAGTGACTGACGAGCAGGAGAAAATATTATTTCTATGAAATAATTTTTTTCCACAGCCCGTGCTGTTTTGAGTTTCTGTTAATCATTCCTGCCATTTATGCTTGATTTATAGATCGAATTTTAGAAGATAACGAATTTCTAGTTTTAAGCATGAGTTTAGGCCACTTAATCTAAATGAATATGTAACGATCAGAATTATTTCTAAGCTTAACGTTGACTCATTCCTTACCCACCTAAACACAAATTAGACCTGCTGCTTATTGGACATTAAACATCACTGTTGCTAGCATGAAGGTGATAGTTAATAAGATAGCAGGAGTAAATTTATGTATGCTTTCTATTTTAAATTGTACATTTTGCAAGTGAAATTGACATTTAAATATTTTACCTGCCTTGTTTCTGAAGTAATGGATGGGTATTGTCACTTTGTGCTTTGCCCATGTTTCACTTGCTTTTTTTTTTTAAAGCAAATATGGTCATATTAGCTCATATAACCATATTTAATCCATCTATTTAATAATGAAAACCTACGTTTCAATGCATGGATGTTAAAATCACCTAACTGTTTTCAAGAATCACCGCTTGAAATGAGAACTGATGAATAACGACGCGAGTGGCTTGACAGAAAAATAAACACATTCTTCCTTTTGAGAAAACTACGAGCCCCAAGTATTAACTGTTAGCCTTGTTTCTGCACTTTCTCAGAGTTCATACAGATGTTCATTCAAAATGCCATGTCAAAATATTTATCTCCTTCCTTTTTGTGATGTTTTTGGAGTGAATGCAGTGATTTTATTTTAGTGGTTCCCTCATTGTAACAGTTTAAATCTAAGCTGGGCCTTTCTATGAGAAAGTTTCCCTTACCTGCTCTGGTGTTCTCGCGTTCTCCCCTTTTCTCCCACAGGTTAAAAAGGTTTGGTTTAGCATAAATTTGGTTTGTATACTTCGGCGGATACAGACAAATTACACATTTTTAAATGGAAAATATAGTCTACAGCACCATAGTGTCTTACGTTTACTGTTTTTTTTTATTAGTGGATGTTTTTCTAAAAACCTGGGCAGAACCATTTCTTAACACGGCCACATAAAACGGCAGTAAGGAATGTCTTGCTTTTTGTTTTCTAGACGTGAAAGACTCTTTAATCTTACAATATTTACAGATGCTTGTTTTTAGTAAAGAGGTTTACTTAGTTTGTTAATGTTTTGTATGTTTACATTTCTGGCCCTCAAGGCAGAAAGCTGGGACGCCACTCGCTTTAGCGTTTGTGTCTTAATGGAGACGAACAACTTCAAAGCTCATGATTCCAGATGCTAATGCAGTTCTGTTTCATTTGATTGTTTTTTGGGTTTTTTTACGCATTCAACAATGTAAAATTCAAGTTCCTCAGAACCAGAACGCATGTAAAGAACCGTTCAGCTGGTGAGAATAAAACCCGAACAATTACCCGACGACATCGCTTAAGTTAAGATTTAACTGACTACAAAAAGAAGGTCAAACTTTAACTTAGAGGAATAAAAAAAAAAAGAAACTTGAGTTGAAACGGTGTATTCTGATAATATTGTTCTGCTCTTTGTGAACAATGCGCTGAATTGAAAGCATTGTTCTGTGGGAAACAACAGCGACAGATGAGGCGACTTAAACTGGTTAAGATGCTGGAACAGACAATGTCAACAACCTCTTTTAGAACAAGAAGCTTTATTGATGGACAAACCTAGCGGGCAAAATGTTTTTTCAGTTGATGATGTTTCATGGAAGTGAGGTATGTCGCACAAGTTGCCACATGTTAATTCCCAAGCATGTATACTTAGTCTAAGGCACGTCCTCCTGTCGTGAGTCTTTTAGATTTGTGTTTTTAAAAAATCAGCTGTTTTAAATGCTTTTGAAGCTGAAGTCATCTCTTGTGCTGAGAATTATTAAGCCACACACATTTTTCATTTCGTGCTATTCTGTTGCTTCGTAAATGAAAATGCAAAGTCGGTTTAATGACGTAAAAGATGTTCCGAGCACCATTTTTCATGATCAAGATTTAATACTACTTATTGGAAAACAATCAAATAAGGAAGTCAGACCCATTGCTAAATAAATGATGTGTTTTCTTAAAAAGGTCTGAATTACAAAAGTAATTACACCCTCCATGTTTTGTGATAGTATTTAAAAGATGAACACAAAATAGTGAATTTCTGTACTCGTTAAAAAAGGTTCTCACTTTCATTACATATGACAATTCAAACATGAGAAAAATATATTGTACTAGTTGTTTTTCATCTATACTAAGTAATTATTGACTTCAAACAAACTCCTATTTCTTGGCTCAGTAGAAATTCTACCAGGTGAATCCAAATGAATGGGAGAAAACTGAGACTGTCTGCGACGTGAGATTTTAATCAAGCGCAATAGCACAGGAAGGCAATGAAATAAATTAAAGAAAATCCCACTTGGACATAATAATGGTACAAACCTTTTATCTCTTCTCTTTTTATGTCTTCACAGATTTTGCAGGTGAATCTAGTGATGTCCATCCTGCTGTATGTGATGGCCCTTGTGTACCTGTATGGTATTCAAGCATCCAGCATGAACAGCAGCCACAAGGGACAGCAGCAGCACCCGCCGAGTCCAGACCCGTTGAACTCCCTCATAATCCAGCTGCTGCAGGCCGACCTGACGAGGGAGCGGACCCCGGGGAGCCACCGGCAGCAGGGTAGAGGCAGGGACGCCGAGCACCACGATCCCATCCTCCCTGTTTCGGGGCCAAACTTACTGTTCAAGGACCAGGAGGACGGCGAGCCGTGGGGCCGCAGCGGCGGGAGCAGCGAAGGGGCCGTGGAGCAGCAGGTGACACTGGTGAACTCTGACCTTCTGCGGAACCACAAGCGATACATTTCACCGCGGGTGGTGCTGAGCGACCGGCCGCCGCTGCAGCCGCCTCCCCTGTATCTGGCGGACGACTTCGTGAGCGGCGGGCCGGAGGGAAACAAAACGCGGAAGAAGCGGCAGGCCGAACACCGGAGTTACCGCGGAGAGTATTCTGTCTGCGACAGCGAGAGCAAGTGGGTGATGGACAAAACCAGCGCCATGGACCTACGGGGAGTCAACGTGACGGTCATGGCCAAAGTTAAAACCTTCGACAAGCGAGAGGTCAAGCAGTTTTTCTACGAGACGAACTGTCGGGGCGAAGAGGGCCCGTCCAGAGCCAAAGAACGGCAGTGCAGGGGAATCGACGAAAAAAACTGGAGCTCTCAATGCAAGACGACGCAGACGTTCGTTCGCGCGCTGACGCAGGACCACAGCGGCATGGTGGGCTGGAGGTGGATACGCATAAATACTTCCTGCGTCTGCGCGTTGTCGAGGAGAAAACGCAAGACGTAACGCTCTCGACGAACAGCGCCGTCGAATGTGAAGTTCCACTTTTTTTTTTCTACCTGGGATTTTATTTCCACAGCAAACCCCCGCACCACAGGATTAGGTGCGGTGGTAGCGGACCACCGCACGACGTTCTGCTCCAAAACAAATCCATCTGAAGAAGTCTCGGGTCCATTTGAATGCGATTTCAAACCAATGTGCTGCAAGCTGTAACGAAAGAACTCGAACTCATTCGAGAGGGCGGGGGAGGGAGGACTGCGCAACGGAGAGCTGTACATATAAATTATTTAAATTATATGAAATGCATGTAGTGAATACATGGTTATCTATCTTTATATGATGTATGAATATATTTGTGTTATTTATTGACAGAAGATTCCTTAAAATGAAAATGAGAAAAAAAAAAAAACAGAAAAAGAAGCGAACCGTAAACCTGACTTTTAAGACGACAATGCGAAGTTAGGGACTCCAAAGGTGCTTCACAGCGAGACTAAATAAGTGCCTTCACTGAAGACCCGTGTCCTGCTTACTCTCTGCTGGACGGTTTTCGTAAATGAGTCCGTAGTAAGGCGGCCCATCAGCAGGGACCTGTCCCGTCCCGCAGATTCGACACGGAAGCCCCCACGAGGCCAGCGACCCAATCAGAGGTTGCTAGACAACCAAAATGCAGATGTGTAACAAGAAATCTTCTGTGTCTTCGCCGGGATGTCGACCAGCGGTCAAGTTTTGCTTTTTGTGGTTTCATTTGTTTCATCTTTTTGAATAAAAAGCCCATATATCCCAAAGTTGGAAATTTTACATTTAAAAAAAGAAATAATAATAATTAGATGACGTCAGACTGTGATGACATAGGATGGTTAGGGATCCCACCAAGTTCACTCATGCCAAGTTTGGTGCCAATTGAGCTTTTTATGTGAAAGTTATAGCGTATCGTTTGTTGCGGCGAGTACGCCAAGTTCGCGGCTCTGCCACGCCCCCTGAACATATGTGAAAAGTCAATTTTTTTGATAACTTTTAAAGCCCTATGCCTTTACTGCACTCTGACCAAGAATGAAGCCGATAGGTCGAAATCTCTAGGAGGAGTTCGTAAAAGTTCGACGTGAGTAAAAGTGAAAAATGGCCAAAATTTGACCTTTGAACCAAAATGGCCGCCTCCCGTGCATTTTAGGGGTACCTCCAAGAGACTTTTTTTCTTGATTCGGGGGGATCTACCTACGTACCGAGTTTCAGATCTCTACGACCTACGGTTTCCCCCAACTCACTCTAGGGGGCGCCGTAGAGCCGTTTGGCCACGCCCAGTTGCGATTCCACCAGATTCCGAAAATTTTCCTAGGGGGACAATTTTGGGTCAAGTTTGGTGAGTTTTCGTGCCCGGTAAAGGCCCCAAGCAGCGCCGCGAAGTGACGGAAAAATAATAAGAAAAACAACAACAACAACAACAATAACTAAGAAATCTTACGATTACAATAGGCCTTCGCCAGCGCTTCGCTGCTCGGGCCTAATTAAAGCCGCGAGCGGCGTTGGAGGCCCGAGCAGCGAAGCGACGCCCCGCCTAAGGTCCGGCCACCGCCTACTAGCTCGCCACCGCCTACCAGCTCGCCACCGCCTACTGTCTCGCCACCGCATACGATCTCAGAGTAAAAGTAAGAGATCCAGCAGAAAAAACAGCTGACTTCCTGTTTGAGGGGGGCGTGGCTTAAGCAATGTCATCACTGACCATGTAAATGTGATGAGCACTGGTCTATAATGAGACATGGAAAGTTTGATGCAGTTCCGACCTTTTCTGTGGAAGTTATTGCGCCTTGATGTTTCACGGCAAATAGCCAAAGTTTGACACTTAGCCACGCCCAAATGCTTTCACGTACAAAAAAGTCTTTGATAACTTTTGACCTGCTATGTCTCAAGTGCGTGCTGAGCGACTTTGAAGTCTGTAGGTCAAACGCTGTAGGAGGAGTTCGATCAGATACGACGTCAATAAAATGGACATGGTGGCGGCTTTGATCCAAAATGGCCGACTTCCGGTTGGGTTTGGACCATGGCTCCAAGAGACTTTTTTGTAGGTCCTGACAAGATACACATGTGTACCAAGTTTCATAAATGTGGGATAAAGCATGGCTTGGGGCTATGTTTTTAAAGTATTCTAGGGGGCGCTGTGGAGGGATTAGGCCACGCCCACAAAATATTACACTATATTCCTGTCTGGGGGTGGGTAAGGAAGGATCTCTGTGAGTTTGGTGCATCTGGGCCGAAACATGTGGAAGCAGGAGCCAAACGTAAGGCAGCGCCATCAGCAGTCAGTTCGCCGTGCCGCCACGGCCACGCCCTCCACTGAAAACCTTTGGTGCTTTAAAGCAAATGAGACCAACTTGTTATCTGTCATCTGACACAAGATTATCTTGATTAGGTCAAGAAAGCCAGAGATGGACCTTTACAATTAAAAAAAGTCACTTCCTGTTCTGAGGGGGCGGGGCTTAGATGACGTCAGACTGTGATGACATAGGATGGTTAGGGATCCCACCAAGTTCACTCATGCCAAGTTTGGTGCCAATTGAGCTTTTTATGTGAAAGTTATAGCGTATCGTTTGTTGCGGCGAGTACGCCAAGTTCGCGGCTCTGCCACGCCCCCTGAACATATGTGAAAAGTCAATTTTTTTGATAACTTTTAAAGCCCTATGCCTTTACTGCACTCTGACCAAGAATGAAGCCGATAGGTCGAAATCTCTAGGAGGAGTTCGTAAAAGTTCGACGTGAGTAAAAGTGAAAAATGGCCAAAATTTGACCTTTGAACCAAAATGGCCGCCTCCCTGTGCATTTTAGGGGGTACCTCCAAGAGACTTTTTTTCTTGATTCGGGGGGATCTACCTACGTACCGAGTTTCAGATCTCTACGACCTACGGTTTCCCCCAACTCACTCTAGGGGGCGCCGTAGAGCCGTTTGGCCACGCCCAGTTGCGATTCCACCAGATTCCGAAAATTTTCCTAGGGGGACAATTTTGGGTCAAGTTTGGTGAGTTTTCGTGCCCGGTAAAGGCCCCAAGCAGCGCCGCGAAGTGACGGAAAAATAATAATAAGAAAAACAACAACAACAACAACAATAACTAAGAAATCTTACGATTACAATAGGCCTTCGCCAGCGCTTCGCTGCTCGGGCCTAATAAGAAGATGAAGACCCATTTCAAATTGTTACAGTGCCAAAGATTAGATAGCATATGTAAGAGGATAATAAATGTCTTTATTCTTCTTTTCACAGCTTACTTTCCGAATCTGTTTTGATTTCACAGTTTTCATGGTTGGTTGAAGTGGCTAGCGCTGTTTTAGCCAAATGCGACTTCTTAGGTTTGTCCATTTTGAACAACTTCGTTGGCAGTGAGCTCCTTTAACGCCTGATCATTTAGGCGCCTGATAACATTTGTTTTGTTTGTTTTTTTTAAAGCAAGGGTTAAGGACTACCTGAAAAAAATTTAGGTACTTGGAACATAAGACAAAAACTTAAAGGACTCTGTAAGATTACCTGTGTTAGCTAACAGGCTAACAGCTACCCAAACACGGCATCGGCAGGTACTAGCTAAATCTTTGCCCTGTTACTATGCCTGAAGATGATTCCGCCATTTTTGGATGCCAGTGTAAATTCTGTAAAAAAAACATGGCTGTTGTTTGGTTGAGACAAACTGAAAAATGCAATAGTTTTCTATGTTCTGGATATATATATTTTTTTTCAGTTAATATTAATTCGTAAAAATTAGCTAATTGTGCTGTCTGACTAGCTGTCTCTTCCTGACGCCATTTAACAGTTGAAAACTTTTACTGGGATTGAGATTTTTTTTTAAAGTAAAGGTTAGGCACTATCTGAACAATACTTAGTCTAATGAACATAAAACGATAACTGAAAGGAGTCGCAAAAGGACTCAAAAGATCACTGTGATTGTGTATTTTTTACATGTGATTGTGCTTCTCCTCTAACGCCTCAAATATATATTCTAAAAAAGGTCGCATTTGCAAAAAAAACTAAGTTTTTTGTGCTGGACTACTGTGCTGATGTCAGCTGCTGGACTTCACATAATGGCACACAGGACTTTTAATACCTGCCTGTGTAAAAGTTAATGTCAAGCATTACTTTTATACTTTTAACACATATAATTCTTAATTTATCCAATATAACTGGGTTTGGAGTTAATATATTCAGCGTTCAAATGTTTATTTTTTTTGTTTGGAAGGTTAGACTCAAGCCTGCCTGGAAGGAACACATGAGGGTTTATTTAAAGAACTTCTGAGAGTAAAAATAGTATGAATCATACGCTGTGATGTTCACAGCCACCAGCAAATAAACCGCAAAGTTACACAGAGTGCTGCGGCGCAGAAAACATGCGCTGAGGTGATTCCCTTCAGAAGCACGCTGAAAGATTAATTTCTCACCTTTTTTACATTAAGATTAAATCCCACATGAGAGTTCACAGACCAAAAGAGTTCATGTGGTTTCTTACCTTCAGGTAATTTCATAACAAACGTAGGCGTCAGTATTAAATTGTAACACAGAAGCACAATCAGGTCATTTTTAAAACCAAATCAAAGACTACCAGGACCGACAGCTCAGCCGGTGAGACTCAAAGCTTATAGAGCCACTGTAGATATATATATAAAAAAGGAAGAGTACATTTTTACCAAAAAAACTGAGATTGATCTCAGAGATTTTCCAGCATAACAATTTGCTGGAAAAAACCCTGAAAGTTTGGTATTACTGGTAGACTTGATATCAATATCAATATTTTTGGCTTGATCCGCCCACCTCTAGCAGTGGAAGCTGGCGTTGCTCATATGAAACTATGCATTATTATATTCCTTTCAGTTCACAATTATGTGTTGATTTGTTATATTAAATCTCAATAAAATACGTTAATGCTGATTAATAAGGTGCTCTATTAAATTTAACATCATTTTCCAAGGAGGGGCAAAGTTAATTTGTCATTACCCAATCGTAGCATTGGGTAATGCTACGATCAATCATGTTGACAATGATGTGAGCTCATGATGCTTTTTCCTAGTGTTTTCAGTCTAGTCTGTAGTGCAAATATAGATAGTGACCACTTTATGCCAAATGTTACAAGTGGAGATGAGCTGTTGATGGATTTATAGTACTTTTTAATTAATCCATAACAAAGGTTTGTTTAAGATGTATTTGTTCTGGCATTGTTTCAATAAGACACAGAAGGTTACAAAGTACTCGTTCCATTGGCAGATTATTGCACTTAAAATATTTTTTTTTCTCCCATAAAAGTAAGAAAACCTGCTTGGAACTAGAACTTCCTTTTCATCAATACTAGGAGTTTATTGACTTAAAACAAGCTCTTATATCTTGCTAAAAGTTACTTATTAGTTAGCTTTGTCTTATTTCGAGTGTATGAAGATATTTGCACTAGAAACTAGACCAAAATTACTTGATAAATTTTATATTTTTGCAGTGTGTAGGAACTCAACCTTCCGATTACCTCAGCTTCACATTGAAGAGAATGTCTCTATTTAGATGCAAAAACCTATAAGCCTAATGCAACAATGTTTGTAGAAATTACTGGAAGTTGGTCGCTGTTGAACCCGATCGTAGCATTGATTTAACAACTCAATGATAGTTATCGCTAAATTTTGTAATCGGGACAGTCATTAACACAAGAAGTAACATTGGAACGTTGGAATTCGGGTAATTTAAAAGCTAGGATAAATGAGCCACAATGTTTTTAGTAAGGGTTTTGTAGCTATAAACAAGACAACGTACTGGAAATACATTGTTTCCTTAAGTTCTATAATGACTAGACCAGACCAATTATGGCAGGAAAAACGTAATCAAAACGTCTCATGTCTGCAGTGAAAACGGCTCGAGAGCAGGGAGAAAAAGCACACGGTCTTATTTCAGTCATGCAGCCGAAGCAACATGATTGACAACGATATGAATCAGTCATTATCGAATTCCTTGGAGATCTGCGTAATGAAGCATGTTTGTTTCTTCACGCTGTGGTTTCTAGGAAGCAAAGCAATATTTCACAGTTCAGACAACTGACTTTCACTGCGTTTGTTCAAACCCACCCTGGTTTTAGAGCTTTTAGACTTTTTAGACATTGCTTGAACGAAGGTTTCTGTTGTAGACAAATTCGACAAGAACAGATAAGAACTTTCTTCTGAGGTAAAGCTTTTCTTTTTTTTTTTTTTAAGCCATCCAGTACTGGTCAAGGAGTGTGAGTGACCAGAGAAACCCATGTGTTCTGTGTGAGTACGATTAAGCACAATGTTTTTACTGGTACTGTATTTAGATGAAAGATTTTCAATGCTTTCTAAACATGTTATCTTATTATTGTGAGCTTTTGTTGTTCTCCTCACAAGACTGGCCAAATATATAACGTTTCCAAGAACATGTCGGTAATTGTGTCGTTAATGGTGGTTGGGTTCTGAAAACTAAACCCTTCCTTCATACGTGAGAGCTTAACGTGTTGCCTAGTGAGACAAAACAATGCAACCTTCTGCATCTTATTGTAACAATGCCAGTACAAATAAGCTTGAAATAAATGGATCAATTTAAAAGTGCTATAAATCCATCAACACCTCATCTCCACTTGTGACATTTGGCATAAGGTTGTCACCAAACACCTGAGTCAATAATGTTCACTTTAGCAAATTCCTTGGCAACAAGTTAGAAGAAAATTAGCACCATACGTCCTTTCCCACTCTGACATCCAGAACCCACTCTGACAGTAGCCCTGTATTTTCCCCCAGACATCACCCAGGCTTTTCTTATGGCGGTCTTCTCATGAGGGAAGTGTTTTTCAATTTTTCTCCCAGTAGCCCGATCCTTCCCCAAGTATTCGCATACTTTGACGGGCATGATCTCCAGACAACATTTTCTTGAAATGTTATGGTTTTATACATTCAAAGTCACTGTGAGCAACAGTTGAACCTCGTTGTCTGTCCATAGACCTACTTTGTTCTCTGCCATCTTGATCTTTCCAAGTTTTCAGGTAGAAAGTTTTGAGTTTAAAAAAATATAGCAGCAGCTAGTGGCATGGCGAGGGAATTACACCATTTCCAAGTCTACTGTTGCTATGTTGTAAAGATCGTACTTGGACCATTGTCATGTAAACAAGTTAATATACATTTTCATTGGATTGTAGTTGTGTGAACAGGGCTTTATGCCTTACGCTAACCGATGTAGATTTGTCATTTTCTTTTCGGTCTTACTTTTCAGTTCCGAGACAGTAGATCGTAATCTGTGGTCTTTGGAACTTTTACCTTGTGTTTTTATGGCTAAAATAGTGTTTTTTTAAGTAATAGTAAAAAAAAAAAAAAAGCTGAACTTCATTTAAAAACAAATAGTTATATCAAAATAGAAGGAAAAAAAAGTTTTCATTCCTCCACCAAATGTTCAAAGCTTGGCTCAACTCAACCTGCTTTCTTAAATAGATTATGGCTCGAATAAATCAAATCATGTGAAATAGAATGTGAGGACGATTTTTCAGCACACTGTGAATAGTGAATGCTAAAATGTTTTGCCACATGTGTAATCCAGGATCTGTAAACATCTGTTCCTTAACATAAAGTGTTTGCACACACCCTATCAAACACAAGCTCTTACTCAATTTTATTAGTGCATAAGGGAGTGAGTGTAAGCTTTTGGTCAGGGCTTTCTGCTATTATGACACTGAACTGTGTGAACTAGAAACACATGTTTCCTGCAGGCACTTTTGATCTAAACTCAAGCACCGGATTAGTCACTCTTCAGGACTGGTGATCTCTATTTACCGGAAGGAAAAATGTGCTTGGAGCTTTGAATGGAAATGTGACCGTCTTCGTTTGGTTTCACCGGGTCCCTCAATTGGCTGGATGTGATCTACTCTCCATCAGTCCAATGCTGAATATCCATCTACTGGTTTGGAGTGAATCAGCCTGGCACTGCAAAGCATTTCGCCAGATGTTGACGTTACGCCTAGCTGTAACAAACAAGATGTTACAGCTAGATTGCCAACTAGCATGGACCGACCAAACATCTCAGAAAGTTCATGTCTGAAGGATTCCAAACACTCATCAAAACTGGGTTTTGAAATTGATGATGTAGGCTCATCATAATCTTCTGGAACAGTTCCAAATTTGGCCCTATTAAAATCTGATGGAAGGACAGTAACAAGCCAAGTCCAGGGCAGGAAACAAACCATTTAAATGAGTTTTATTATTACTTCCCAGACGAAAGGTCAAGATTTCAATCGGAACTTTGCCTTGACCTCGTCATCCGCTACAAGAAGGGTGAATGGTTAAGAAACATTAAAGCAAATATAGATATTGACCATGTTAGGGTGTGAAATAAATCCTATAAAGTTTGAACTGAGGAATTTAAAAGCAAGCAGCGACCTGCTTGTGGAGGTGTCTGACCTGGTAATAACGTGAAACGGCAGAGTGAATCGGTTGGGACGGAGCAGCAGAGTGTGTTACTTCTAATGACCCAGGAATTTTGCAGAAGGGTAAAGCTGTATTAAGGAGAGGCACATACAGGCAGAGCCGGGATTTGCGGCTGTAATCTCCACTCTAAGAGGATCTTAACACTTTGTCAGGCTACAGAGGAGAACATATCAGCAACACCTCCGTTGGGTTGTGTTCATGTGCGCTCAACCGTAAAAACACGTACAGAAAGGTACGAAAAAGTACCAATGCTTTTCTTTACGATTCCTATAAGTGGAAGTGGCGCAATGGGTGTCACAGTGGCAGGTAAATTTGCCAACAACGGCAACTTGTCTAATCTCCGTGACAACAAGGAGGTCCAATCAGCATTATCTGGGAACCACAGTAGAAGGTCATGAAGTAGCCAAGAATGTTTTTTTTATATATTTGCAAGAGTCTATAGAAAAGATGAGCGATGTTGTTCTTGTAACTCCTCTCTACTTTCACAAATCCTAAGTTTTATTAGCCTGCTGGCTGTGAGCTCCCTGCTGACATAAAACATAAACGCTCCCAACAAATTTCATGGCTTTTTAACTTACTCCACTTAATGTGGTTGTAAAGCTGCTTGACCTGGGTCTTAGGCTCTTAACTCGCATCCCCGTTGCATGTTTGACAAATAAGAAAGGACAATGGATTAACGTGGGAAATAGGATTCTTCCAGCATGTGGCAACACGGCTTGGCAGACGTGGGTGTAAAGAGGACTAGCTGGACTTCAAGAGGTTATTCCTCTCAATCCTTCATTGACACCTGTGTTGGTACTTGTTTGTTTTTTTTTCTTTTTTAACACATACGGGCAAATCAACTTACATAGTGGCAATTGCATAAGTTTAGTAAAGAAAATGAACGTTTTAGGGTTTAGAAAGGAGGTAAGGTGTGAGTGGTTTTAGAGTTAGGGCAATGTGTTTTTTTGGTGATACTCTATTTGAAGGGTTGTACATAAACATGACATAACACCTCTTATGAACATGAAAGAGTCTTCATGAATGGTTATGACCGTTGTCACAAAGTGTCATTCGGTAAATAATGACACTTTTAATGCAATTTTTAGCCTGTTGATCAGCTTCAGGTTGCAGGTCAGAGGTCAGAGGTGTTTGGAAATGCGAGGACCGCAACAAGGACACGACTTTAAAAGATTTATCGTTTGATAAAGTAGACATCGGCATAGCTAGAGAAGAGCTCGACCGTTGGATTTGAAATGCTGAGAGTCTGACGGTATTAAAAGCAAAGTTCTGTCTCTCTTATAATAATCTGTTTGTTCTGAAGATATCGCCAACCTTTCAGAGATAATTTGGAAGGAATTTATGGCCTGTGGCTCGGAGATGGGACGATTAAATGTGATGGGTGATTTCCAAAATCCCTTTCTTTTCCCTTTTAGCTGTAATTAATATGCTTGTCTTGCTGTTTTAAATGCATTCACTGTTGGTCCTTCTTATCATTCAGTCTAAAACTTACCAACATGACTGATGTTTTCCAAGGACTGTTGCATAATCCTGTCCTGTGGTAACGTATCTCTCGGTTTTGCTCTGTTTGTGATGACTAGAATTGTGAATACATTCGGAGCCTCTCGTCTTGTAGGTAGTTTTTATGTCGAATTTTCTGCTTGGCATTTTGTAATGTAAGCTAAGGCAGTGGACGTAACCCAAGGTTGACCATTTATAACATCCCAAAGGTGTTTCATTCTTAAATAATGACGATGATTATTTAAGATAATAATCATTTTATTCTTAGGTCATTTGAAAGACCTTTGAGGTCCCGATCAAATGAAGCAACATGTTGCGATGTTCCAATAATAGCAGCTAATAGCACTCATTTAGCATAAATCCAATCGTAATGGAGGCACATCGCTCGTCCACGTGTGATTTTTCATTGAGTTTCTTATAGAATGGAAACACCACAAATGCAAAATTGTGTTACTTTGACAAAGTTTTTCTTACTTCTTGTATTGGAAACGTGTAAAAAAAGTGACAGCAGAAAGACTTGGGTCACAGAACAGAGGAAATGAGATGTTCCTGTTTGCTGAGCTGTTCAGTCGCTGCCCTGCAGTTTCAACATGTGACACTGAATGCAGCAATACCCCCACAATCCCCCCAAACTGGGTCCCTGCAGCGACGCGCCAGTTCATCCTTAACAAGCAGCGAATTCATTCTAATATATCTGAGCAAAGTTCACAGCTTCATCTTGAATTAGTTCTGTCTCATCTGTCATAATGTGTCTGAGATGAAGTTCAGCTCCAGGTCCTGCAGAGTGTGGCATCATTAACGATGCAGAACGGTGGGCGGCGATCACAACCCGGTCATGGAAACAGAAAAATCACTCACACAAGTTCAGCTTTATTCTGTTGTGACAAAATAATGTTGAACTTTTATAATCAAATGTGACAAAAAAAACACTGGATTGTTTTTCATTAAAATTTTTTTGCTTTTTTGTAAAAATACAAATGTGATAATTGGAATTGAGACTGAAATTATCGCTCATTCCTCCCCAGCATCAAGTTGTTGCCACAGCGTTTCAAGTGGATTTCGGTGCGGACTTTAACTGGGCCATTCCAAACAAATGTCGTTCATACATGTTGATTTTTTCTTTAGGTTTGTTATTTTGTGCAACCTCTCCATCTTCCTCTAGATTTACCCTTACAAAAAATCCCATGAAATTCACATGTGACTTTCACATGTGATTACATGTGATGACACCACTTTTTACATGTGTGAATGATGTGATTATGTGACCCACATGTGGAAAACGGGAATCACATGCGAATTTCATGGGATTTTTTTGTAAGGGTAGCTTAACCAATCTTCCCACAGTATGATGCTGCCACTGCTTATTTTACAGTGGACACAGTGTGATTGGGCTGATTTTTAAAATGTGTTTTTTGCCAATCTATCTATTATTGAGAGGATAATGATGAACACCTGTAGCTCGTTGTCTCCTCTCTAGTTCCCGGGTCGAGGGTTTCCCCGTGCGTAAGGGCAGTTCACAACATTCACGGTTCTACTTCAAACAAATCCAAAGTTTATTCAGACAAACAAATGCATCAAATCACACCAATGACATACCAGAATCAACAGAAACTAAAAACCACAAGACAGACATCAATCACCTGAAAGAAACAGAAAAATGCACAAATACAGAGACCAATACAGAGAGGCAGCGCGTCTCCGCAGAGCGCCGGCGCCGCCGCCCAACGATCTGATTAATTCTTTCAGCTCCAAAACTTTTTAAAGGAAGGTGTGTTCTCTTCTCTAATTTATGCAGTCTGGGAGGTTCCCTGTTCTCTAATTAGAATAAGTTTCAAATTTCAAAGGGAAGATGCTCCAAATGAGTCCTGAGAGAAGCAACATTCCACACTTTTGTGTGAGATCCTATCTCTCTTCAGGTGTCCGCATAACAAAAGGCCCCAATCCTTATATGGGTCCAGGAAACAGTTATCTCCATGCAGACCCCCTCCTGCTGTCCCAGCACAGATGCTGGCTGCATTCCAAGCACAGCAGGAGGCCGATGGCTCAGAGCCGTCCTTATACCTAGAATATCAAGACGGGCTAATTTGGATCTAAGAACTGGTACAATTATCTTCTACTGATCAGATTATGTTGATTAAGCCATGACTCTAAATCTAACTTAAAATTGAGTCCTACTCAAGGCAATGTTGATCTGTCAAATAGTTAAACATGTAACAAAGTTAAAACTAGCATAATTGAAATTATCATTTCCAACTCTATCTATCTATCTATCTATCTATCTATCTATCTATCTATCTATCTATCTATCTATCTATCTATCTATCTATCTATCTATCTATCTATCTATCTATCTATCTATCTATCTATCTATCTAGAGTGTGTAAGGAGTTTAGTTTACTTTAAAAGGTCTGCAGAGGCCAAGCTAGGCTTCATGATGATTCATTGAGACATTTTTAAAAAAAGACAAGCTGAGGACTTCTCAACCTGGCCAAATATGGACGTAGTTCTCTCCTGCTGGAAGCCACTGCTTTTAAAGACAATCCTCAAATCCTGTTCAGTCCTAATACCCAGATGATGTCTGGATTTGTGGCTGTGCGGTACGAAATGAACAGGATGGATGTTGGCACTAAGACTCTTGTGGTTATGGCGGCTGACTTATAGGAATTCTAGCAGATGCTAAAGCTGACTGGTTTTTTTTCCCTCTGCTGCTGCGGTGTGTGTGTGTGTGTGTGTGTGTGGCACGGAATATTTCTGACTTTCTCACTGAATATTTCTGACTTGTTTTCACTTTCACAACACTGAAAGTGCTCTGAAATTCCCCGGAGGCTAAAACAGTGTCAGCTTTCGTTCTCCATGTCCTTAGCTTACCAGGTTACACACAAGCGACAAGCAAAAGGACAATAAATAATCTGAAACAAAAAAAAGGTTAAAGCTTGATGTGGCCCAAAAAAACAATACAAGACAAACTCTGGAAAAAATGAAATGTGAGTGATTGGAGAGTCTTTATTCTTATTTTTCTTTCTGCTTTTTGCGCTACACTCAGATTCATTGCCATAGCAACTAACTGACAACAGCTCCGGCGAACGTATCAGGATTCAACACCAAAAACACATTTCCCACATAAAGAGCAAAACATTCAGTCAGTTACAGTTTTATGTTTAATCTGCGTTTCTTAATAAGTGATCGTATGATGATGTCATAGACTGATAACGTTCAACATAGTAAACACACAGAGATGTTTTAATGTCACAAAATCAGAAATAATGACACAAATGCACTCCAATAAATCCGATTCCTCAATAGCTGCTACTTTTCAGTATGCTGAGAATTCCCTTATGCATGTACACAGAGCTCTGATTTATGCAGCATCTCCAATTCCCCTGAAAACTTCCTTTGCATGGTGCAAATTGTTTTTACAGGGACATTCCCTCCACTCTCTTGAACTGCGTTGTCCGATTGAGCCTCTCGGGCTTCGTTGTTGTTTGTTTTTAAAAGATTTGCAGAGAACCCGTCGAAATCTAAGAATCGTTTGGATTATTTTTCTATGCGTCAACTCCGACACGGAGCGGTCACGCCACACCGCCGCGGCGCAGGACAGCGGGACACGATTGAGCCCTCGGCCTTGGCGAGGAGAGATCTTCTCAACAGAGCCCGCGCTCCCTCAAGCATTTGACTCAATGTTATTTCAGTCGCTGCTCGAGCAGAACCTTGACCTGGGAGCCAGAAATAGTCCGTGGTTGGCTCTCGCTGCTCGGACGGCTCAGTTTGGTCATAAAACTCAATGTTTATCTTTTCTTCTTTATCGGCAGCTTTATCTTTCTCTCAAAAAGACAACACTGGCCTCACGCTCATCTTGCCACAAGAGATGTCATTAAGTATGTTTTACTTCGCAAAGGCACATTGTTATTTTTTCCTCCCAGTTCGGTTTCCAGCTCCACTTTTAAAGGTTAAATATTAGATTCAGGTCAACAAGGAACATTTGACGTTTGTACATGTAGTTGAAACCAGGTCTTCACGTCCACTGCCTAAAAAGACAAACATCTTTCTCACCGTCACGTTAAATTACACTAAACCTTATTTTACCTTTTTCTATATCATACAGATTTGGGTGTACACCTCAGAAAATGTTGCCGTTTTCCATCTTGTAGCACAATCTTAAAAACTCCTCACGGTTTCTGGAACTCTGCCTTCAGGAAGTTATCACAACATGATATCGCTACTTCTACAACTTTTTTTTTTACCAGCGTTGAACGGAAAAGTGTCTCCGGAGTGGGGGAGTGACAGCAGGGGGCGCTCTGTGAAATGGAAGCTTGAAAACAGAGGAGGGGCTCCGCCTCAAAGGCGGGGCTACGTCCACCCAGGCATTTATCACTTCCGAATAGTTGCCATGGGAGATTGAAGGATTTCTCAAACATCCAGGTATGTTTTAGATGAAGAAAGGGAAACATTACAACATGATGAAAAGCTAAAAAAAAAAGTCAATTTTACCTGATAAAACTGCCCCTTTAAAAAAATGTGATTTATCAACAATCATAGATTGCACCAAACAGTGACATCATTACATCACTTTATTGGTTCTATTCTCACTTTTTTACTGTTTCACTTTTGGTATTTTGTTCATTTCCATTATTCTTTCACTCTAGTTAGTAGATTAGTTGACTGTTACTAGCTCAGCGACTTTGTAGATCAAAGTATTTTACCTGGAAGGTTGAATTATTTTTTTTGTTTATAATTTGTTTTATTTGGGGAGAAATCGCTTGTGTTTATTTCATACATTTGTTGTGCCTTGCTGTCTCAAAACGCCTCATCTATTGTTTTTTCAATACCTGTGTAAAATGCTGAATTTTTATAAGCAACAACTAAAACTGAACTGTCTGGTTATTATTTTCCTAAGGAAACAGCAAGCTACTGTGAGAAGATCATTGAAAGAAATTCCACCAGACTGGTTTTACGACCCCTCTTTAGGTTAAAAAAACTACCAAACAGTTATACCTTACTCTCTGGCTGTTGTTTTTTATGCATAGTCATATCTCATCTGGAGATAAATGCAGGAATTTCTGCAGGCATGTACATGAATCTATGTGTTTCTCATGAAACGTTCATCAGATAAACTTTGCAGGTCCTCTGTATTCCCCTTCTGAGACTTCAGATGACTTTATTTTTTTACTATAATTAGTCTATAAATTTGCACTGAGTGCAAATGCATCACAACAGCCAAGATTGTTGAGGTATTTGTAAGAGTGTTAAAAGTGACAGCTACAAAATGAAATTTGTGGTTGTATAAAAGATATTGTGGATAAATTTCTATTAATAATAGTATTGGTTATAACGTTTTTGATCGTTTTTCTCAACTAAATGTTTGCAAGATTTTTAATTTGTTGCCAGCTTTATACAAGGTGCTGGACACCTGCTATGTAACAGGTTACTTACAGATTTCTGCACAAAAACATGATACAAATTGCATTAAAAAATAGTTTTTACTGAATAAGGATAGATATAAGGGTACTTTCAGTTCTGTTTGCATAACTTAAACTAGCTTTTTTTTTGTAAGTTTTTGATTTTAAAAGCTTTCTCAAAAGGTAACTCCCGCCATGCTCTTATAGAAACTTGCTAGATGGTTTCTGTTGTTGGAGGCTCATTTAGTTTCATGAAATAAAAGAATCATTTAGCATTTCTTAGTCTTTCTATTGGGCCAAACTTAAAAGCAAGAGGCATTAAAAAAAAAGTCTCAACCAAACACCTCAATACAAAAAAAAAACAAAAAACCTAGCAGCTAGCTAATGTTGCAAATTATTCCCATTTTTAGATCACTGTTAGATCACAACTTTCTCTTTTTTCATAGAGTTAAACTCTATTTGCATGTTAAGAAAAGAAACAAAATTATTATAATTATTGTTATAAATTATTATAATTATTATAACAATTATAATTATAAGTAGGTCCTTATTAAAGGAGGTACTTTCAGCTTTGGTTCTTCTCAAATGAAAACATACTGAGATTGTTAGCATACTGTTAGCCTCTACGCCAATGAAAATGTTTCCTAGTAGGAAAAGAAGCTGTTTCCTACTACCAGCTTCTTTGCTGGTAGTATTGCTTACATTTATTATATCATGCTTTAGGTATTTGACATTTATTGTCAGTTTGCTACTTTAAGGTTTTTACAGTGAGGCATGTTCATCTGTAAAATTACCTAGCATGCTAAACCTGTCTGAAGCTAATCGTAACTCAGTTTGAGAAGCACATTACAGCATTGAATATTTGAACTCTTTAAGTCCAAATCCTAATCTGACAATGTAAAGTCTTGAGGATTGTGGAACAATCAGCCCAGACTTACGCATGCTAACAACTCAGCTGAGTTCAAAGCAACGGCTCCTGCACTTCGCTAACAAATCACACACATACACACACACACAGGCCAAGGAGAGATTGAGGTCAGAGAACTGTCCATGCAGTCATGCCAACAAAGTATTAAAGTTATGACCCTGCTCTCTCTTTAACTTGAACCAGATCAGATTCGGCTACCGCGGTTGGATGTGACCTACCAAATGGACAGGGCCCGAACACGAGTAAGCCTCTTTAGCACTCCTTAGCTAAAAGCAATAAGGGAGTAATATCCAGCATGTTCTGACTTGTCATGACATAAGCTAACTCCATTCATCTAATCTTCTACTCATGCTATCCTGTGTTAGCTGTGCAGACTCCACCGACTGACCATCTACAAAAATGTAACACTTTTATTGTGGTTGCTCGTCTTAAGATGTGCAGCTTTTTTCGCCCTTTATGACTTTACCCCCTTCAGATTTTTTCTTGAAGAACTACTTTGTGAGTTTACTGAATGTAGCAGAACCTTTTCATTTGAAAAGGTAAGTGCTTCAGATAAATAGACTCAACGTCTCCTCTAACCCAGCCAGCATACGTAGCTGGGCCCCATATGAGGAAAAGGAGGGCAGACAATATGGGTCCCACATGGGTTTGTCCGTGGTTTCCATGGTGGCCCCATATGGGGTTGCCCATGTAGTGCCTATGTAGGCGGTGGCCCTACATGGAAAAATCCGCATGGGGCCACCATGGAAACCATGGACAAACCCATGTAGGCCCCATATTGTCTCCTTTTCCCCATATGGGGCCCACCTAGATATGCTGGCTGGGAGGTTGGAGTAAATTTCATTTAAAAGAATGTTGTCGTTTTTACAGAGAACAATTCAAAACGTTCTCAAGACAGCCACAAAACCATTTTATCGTTACTATAAAGAAATTCTACACAAACAATTCTCAAGCTGTCACCATAGTAACAATTCTTGTAGTATCACTTTGACTCTGTTTGGCCGGGTGCTTCCTGTTAGCATCCTGCTGTAAATCCTGTTACCTCCATTAATTTGTGATGAGTGAAAAGAGATCTGTGGTTTCATTTACAGAGACACATGAATCTGTCACATATAAATATTCAATTCCCCACAGCTTTTATTATTTGTAACCATTTTTATAAAAAGTAATCTAAAAAAACGACTAAAAAGATCACATCAGCATGGGCTGCAAACAAAAAGGAGCCTTCTTACTAGCCTTCAGGCATAGCAAGCATATTGTTACATGCCAGCATAATGAGCCCATACTCTCTTTTGGTCCGCTTGAGTTTTTATTAGTGAACAAGTGTCAGTTTTACCACTGTGCTGTGGAAATGACTGGCGTGGAAGCAGTGTGCGGTCATTGGCCATAAGGTCGATCAGATGGGATGAAAATCCACAGCAGCCCCACATCACAGAGGAAGCCTTGAGGCTGTCACTTTGTCTGGTCCAACAGATGAGTGGACGGTCTTTTACTTGGGCTCAGGATTTTTGCTAGAATCAATTCCACAACTTAAAATAGATTAAAAAAATCACAATTGTCTGCGTTAGAGGAGGCTGCGTCCTGCAACGATGACTCACGTGAAACGATTCCAACGTATCCCCATGTCTAAGGTGTGTAAAGTTAAGCTTTAATTCATATGAATTATGTTTTAATTCATATGAATTAATTCATATGAATTATGTTTTAATTCATATGAATTATTCTTTAGTTCATATGAATTACACTTTAATTCATATGAATTATTCTTTCATTCATATGAATGATGCTTTAATCCTGTAATGACTGTGCAGCAATGTTTGCTAACAGACCCTAATAGGAGAGGTTGCTCTCCTATTATTTTTTAATTGAAGATCTTGCTTATTTTGTTCATAACATAAAATGTGAAAAATTGCGATTAACTACTGATGCTGCAATTAACTTGATTAAAAAGTCTAATCAAGTTCCACCACTAACACTATCAAATAAAAATCCATTATGAAAAATAAACTAGTCATGATGTGAAGACTGGTTTAAGTCTGCGTCTTTAACTTCCTATAGCCAGTGGCTGTGCTGCATTTCACACTGGCTTCTCTGCTTCTGAAAGCTTCTGACCTGCTGCTCAGTTGAATTAAGCAGCTTTATAATTCAGTCAGGAAATACAGCCAGGTACAAACCTGAGTGAAGTTGCTCCCCCACCAACTTCAAACAAAATTGATGTCTAACATTTGTGCTATGGTTGTGCAGCAAACATATTTGTTTGGTTTGTACCACTATTATTCTGACCTCTGGAAAAAATTTTTTTTTAGAATCTTAAAAATTATAACCAGTAGCACTGTTGACTGGCACCACGTTGTTTGATTTTTTTTTATAAATGTGGACTGACTGATTGACTTCTGATGACCTCTGGACACACATACTTATCCTTTTTTTTAAATGATAGCAGCACAAACAAAACAAATTTCTGCTGCACAAACGCAGCACGAAATGTTTCACACCAAACTTGTTTAATTTGAACAAGGTCTGGGGTCCAACTTATAATAGACTTTATCTATTTGGGCTAATGCATTGCCGTCGTTGGAAGTTACATTTTGAGGTATTTGGTTGGTTGGTTCTGAATCAACTTGTCCGCCTGATTCCAGTCAATGAGGGGTTTGTGTAAAGAGGAGGACTACGCATTTCTGGGAGCGACAGGAAGCTCGACCAGAGGTTCCCCTGAGGACCGGGGAGCTTTAGAGGAAAACTGGAAAGACAAAAAGGAGGCGAGGGTAAGAGGAAACAACAGCCACCAATCAGGACATCCAATGTCACCAGGTCCACATTTCTAATCGTCCATGTTTGCGTGCGTCAGGCCCACCGGCGCTTGGAATGGGAGCAGCATGAAAAAGAACGACTCAGAGCAATAGAAGACAGCAAGAAGGTTATCAAACACACACATGTGCACCCTCACACACAAAACAAGTCTGTACATCTGTAAAAGCAAACAGCATTTATTTCCAAAGTTTGGCTCAACGTGGCGGCTTCAGTTATTAAGTGAAATGAGCTAAACCTTGACGGCTTGTTTGTCATGATGAGAGACCACATGCTTTGCCAAGACTCACACAGGTTGCATGCAGCAGCCAAGCAGTAGGAACTGAAGCTGCTGGGCGTAATGACAGATCACTCTGGCCGTCGGCACATGTAGCAGTTTGCCGGGTTCTCGGTGGGGGAGGCGGAGCACTCAGGAGTTTGAATCGAAGCCCTTAACATCAAAAGCTTCCTGTTAATAACCGGTTTGTAAGGAGCTCATTATCAGGAGCAACAGTGGGAGCAGTTTTACTTTTTGGCAATTGACTTGAGTGAATTGGATCAGTTCTGTGACTCTGCCAAATTCACAACAGGAAATGGGTTTACTAACACAAGGTCAGTGATGATTGATCCAGTTACTGCTTCACCAGGCATCATTTAATATTTTGGACTACAATGGTAAAATAGTCCAGATGCTCGTTTGGGGTGTTTTCGCCAATCGGGGACCAAACTACAATATTTGATACATTTTCAGCTGGTACGGCTGGTACGGTTCCCTTTCACACTGCACTGGGTTAAACAAACCAAACCATTTGAGAAACCTATACCCTCCTTGCCTGCGGGGGCGCTGCACCAAGAACTACTGAAGGAAACAACACAACAACCTCTGAAGAATACACAGAGCACAACTTCCTTTTTCATGAAATGTGAAGGAAATGAAGTGGCATCAGATTTTAGTGGTTGTCTTTTGTCGTTGGTTAACGACTTCAAGCTATTTCTCCCGCTAGCGCTAATGTAGTGGTCATAAAACTAAGCTGCAGTGATTGGAAGATCTAGTGATCTGCGATCGTTTGTTTTGGGCTTTCAAGTTCAGTACTGCAGATCGATATAATAAAGAGTTGCCTAAGTTTAATTGATCTTAAAATGTATTTTCTTTAATGTTAATTGTCCGCTTGTGTTTGTGTATAATTCTCGAAGTGTTCAGCCTCCTTAGATATTAAGTTTTGAGAGTTTGTTTATCGTTCATGCATCGATTGGTTTTGTCTGAGTGGGTGAAGAGGAACGCGGTGTTTCTGCTCTCCATTATAAAAGTGGAGACGACAGTTGAAACATTGTATCCACATAGTTTCATTATTCCCCTTCACAGGTAACGTTTTTATTTATAAAGTGTTACTTTAAAGATGTGTTTTAAGTTTATTATGTTTGTTTAGTCGACAGGGAGCGTTTGTGGTAGCCGTTATAGCCGTTGTTTTGGGCAACGGTTGTAGCCGTTGTTATAGCCGGCTCTAGCTATAACACTCGCTTTAGCTTTTTAACTAGCTGCATCCTGTGTGTTTGTTATACTGTGTGGAATGTTTGTTGAAGTGTAATGTTTGAAATATTATTTATTCTGAAAGTGGAGACGACAGTTGAAACATTGTATCCACAAAGTTTCATTATTCCCCTTCACAGGGGCGTAACACTAAAACGTGAGCGTTTCCTTTGGTTGCATTTACTGGGATTGCCTTGTGCTGTGGTCCACTTCCAGCTTTTTGAGGAAGTCACTTGGCATTCACACCAGAGTTCACATCAACTGAAACAAGATTAGGTTTGTAGGTGGATCAGAGTTTGCTATTTTTGACCCTCAACAGAGTTTGATTGTGCGTTCACACCTCGCCAACAAACCAAACGTACCAGACACATTCGGTAAAGTTTGGATAAGTCCGACTGAACAGCACTAACGATGATTTCTAGGTATTTACACCGTAACATTAGGTGGTGACTTTCTATTGATTGGAGATGTAAGGAAGAAGGAGAAATCACCACCACCCCTAACAGAGTGGTGCCCTGGGCAAAAGTCTTACATTTAAGCTGCTGAAACTTGCAGAAATCCAAAAGTTTTAGCACTGTTTTAAAACTTCAACTAGCAATCTGCAAGACATTCCTGAGGATCTAAGACCAGCCACAGGCGATACCTGGGTGATTTAACCAGTCGGCAAGAAGGAGCAGGCTGAACAATCGTGCAGCGGAGAGAACCTGCATCGAAGAGTGTTAATTTCCCATCCAGGTTCACTTCATAGCTGCGGGTTAAATCAGATTCACTCCCCTGGAAAGATAACTCTGGCCCACAGTCAGGTCTTATCAGTAGTTCACGCCTGGATAGACGAACACACACGAAGCAGCGGCAGGAACAAGTTTGGCACATTGGGGGGGCGGAAAACAAATCTGCGTGTTCGGCGTGCGGACTCAAACAAAATAACATACACAGTTGCCAAAACAGATGGTCACCCTCACGGATGTGGAATGTACACATATACAAAACAGCTGCGAGGCCTCGTTTCTGACAGGAGTGTGTTAAACCGGCAAGGGACCCGGCCTGCTGTTGCCATCGATGTTTCTGCTAAGGTCTTAAATTAAATAAAAAGACATTTACCCCCACAACAAGGTCAGCGTACTTTCTGTTAAACCCCCACCTAAACCTTCAGTCATGCACACTCTTTCTTGATAAATGAGAATAATACAAACGGGCTGATCGCAACAACTCTAAACCAGATTTGTACAGCCGCAAACTGTGCAGGGTTTTGGCAAAATGTCAGACTCCCAAATGTAGACCATTAATGCAGCTAGAAATGCACTTTTAGGGTTAGTTAGAGGAATAATCTGTTTCAGAAATGAGAGAACAAAATTCCACCAGCCCTCTGGGAATGGAAAAAAGAGTAAATATAGCATTCCTAATGCGGCAATGCAAAGTAGGTAGTTAGGTAGGTAAGGCTGGTTGGTTGAGCATCCAAAGAAACTTGGAGTAACCTCTTGGAATGCTTCTATTTCCATTCTCCATGGGCGTGGCTTTGGCTGGTTCTACCACAGTTCATCTCGACCACTACCAGATCCTGTGATGCCAAGCAATTTGACTGACAGCGGACTGCGTTCCTTAATTGGCCCCAGGGTTTATGTCTTTCCATGAGCAAAAGTTGGACGTTGCGAACTCCAAACAAGAACATTTCAGTAGCTGTAGTGAAGCGGCGGACATGGCTTCAGGAACACATGCATCAACTTTTGGATTTCGTAACCCATCTCTTGGAGGAAGAGAGAACCGGTGCGGCTGTGGGCAGCATTCTGTCCGAGTTACAGTTTGACGCTGGCCGGTGTGACTTTTTCTATTCAATAAGGTTGACATGCGGACATTGGTGTACATCTTTTGTTTGCATTATCTAAATCCTAAAAGTTAGATTTGTTTGAGAAATCCTTTAATCTCCCATGGCAACTGTTCATCTGCATAAAACGCCTTGGTGGACATAGCAAGTAAATTCCTTAAATGGCCCAGTTGGAACCCGGCAAAAAGGCTTAATGTGTTACGCAGATGATACTTTGAGTTTATTTATTAATCTGCAGCTGTTGTAACTTTTCTCTTGTCGGTTCTGAAGCTAAATCAAAGTCACATACATGAACAGAGTAGACAAGTTAGCATTATTACACACGGAGAATAAATCCTCCTGGCAAAAGTAGCTCTCAAGTAAGGGCTTGAGGATGTGGAGGGTTGCCTGATTTCACCTCCGCCACATGTATGTCAGCTAGCCTTCCGCCTCAGAGTGACAGACATTGAACTAAATGTCTCCCTTGCTCACATCAACTTCCTCCACCCTCTACAGCTGTTGAAACACCCGCGCACATACACACAAGCACGCGGCATGACAGAAAGGTTAATCGATGGCAGGCCAAGGTCATTTGGAGCAATCGCAACCGGCCGTTTCGCATGTATCCATGTCAAGTCCTTCTATACAGAAGGAGAACATATTTCCAGTTCTCTCCGTCTTTTATAAATTTTCCTGAAAAGCACACAAACAGAAGGGAACCGGATCCATGAGAGACCAATTTGAGGTCAGGGGTAAACCACCAGCAGCGCCGGCACTTTTCACGACACATCGGTTTGGGAGCCCTGGGGCGAAGCAGAATGTGTTTGCTGATTGTTGAACCGAGGAGACTGGCATCTTCTTCAAGCATCACTCAGAGTTTTGAGGTGCTTAAGGATGGAGTTTGGTTGCTATGGTTACATCAGCAACCAAACTGTGCAATAAACGAAAACTGGTTGGGTGGGTGCATGCCAGATACTACCATGTGATTTAACACGACTACGTTCAACAAGCAGGTATGAATATAAATAAAACCTCAACCTTTTTCAAAGTGTGTGAAATTACATGCACCAATAAATTCAAGGAATTTAAGGGAAATTTCTTCTGTCTTTTTAACACCATGTTCAGTAATTCATCACTGATGACTGTTTGCATGTGTGAAACTTTGGTGTTTCAGGGGAGAGAGCAGCAGTGGAGGACGCACATAGCAGAAGTGACGTCCAGCCAGGAGAAGACGCTGCAGGACAGACGGACGAGACTCCACAGCTTCAGGGTGAGAGACGAACAGAAGAAACAAAATGAAACAAACAGAAGAGTCTGATTTATTCGGTTAGTTAGATAAGATGACATGCTGACTGAACAAGAAGGAAATCACGAATAAACAAAATTTTAACTATTTCTTTTATGGTGCTTGAAATAGGAGTAAAACACAGATCAATGAACTGTGTACAGCTGAGATAATAGAAGGAGGAGATTTGTTTTTTTGTTTCTTCACATTTTAATCTGGCTCTTATCCCTGCTTTTTTTCTCTTTTTCTTGTTTCCCTTTCCTGTTTTCCACCAAAAAAAAACATCTGAAATTCTGAGGTTTGTCTCAGAGAAATAAGAACATTTCAGAGTTTGAAAAGTCAAAAAAATTGCTAGAAATATTTTTTCTGAAAATCTTAATCTTTTCCATTTTTGAGAAAAAATTTGGAATATCCTGAGAGTAATCTCAAAACTTCAGATTTTTTCTTAACATTTTATTTCTTATTTTTCCTAGAATTTTCTTTGGTGGAAATTTGCTCCTCCATTGCACAACCAGGTCCAAAGAAAACCTGGTCTCTTAAAATATGTGACAGAACCTGAAAATTGATTCTAATACAGTTTGATCTATTTTAGCAAAAAGAATTGGAGCCAAACACTTTCTATAAGATTGGATATGCAATGCACTCTTCAGATTTCTCTTTCTAAAATCAAACACTGAAAAAAAAGAGAAAGAAACACGTTTTCTTGTCCATCCATTTTGGAATTGTTGTCTACTCTGTGTTGGTTTTGTTACACAAAAATGTCCAGAAGAAACACAGAAGTTTGTGATCTGTTTTCCCTGATTATCTTTGCTATCCCGCTTAGAGCTAAACATCCTTCAAAATAAAATCCTGTAACTTCCCAGGCCTCCTGTTTCATCCTTCAGGAGTTCCAGAGGAAGGTGTTGGCGGAGGAGGAGCAGGAGGGGGACGGAGGGCGTCCATCAGCTTCTTACCAGGATGTTGACGCATCACAGGACACAGGGGCGAAGGCGTGAAGAGTTTCTTTAAGAGTCAAAACTATAACTGTACGATGTAGGCAGAAGAAGTTTCAGTACAGGAGCTTTCAAAATACAGCAAACAAAACGCTTTACATGCCTATGTGTTTTCCAGGCACATGATTCCATCTTTCAGTGCAATAAACTAACTATGTTACCGTCGGTTGTTACAGAAATACTGTGTATGTCAAACGCAACTTAAAAGAAATTTGACTCCATAATTTAACTTCTTGAAATTGGGCCTCTGTCTCTTTAAGAAGCTCCTGCTCCTGGAGTCCTCACATCGTGGCTCCTGTATTAAACCTTTAACAATGTTTTTTTAACCAGCTTTGCACTGAGAAGTGTCTCCTACAATGAGCTCAGCAGATGACTTTGCTAATTGCTGCTGGCTAGTCTGAAGGAGCTGAGTGGGGGAGTTGCTGGGGAGGGCAGAAGCTTGGCAACTGCAGCTCAGAGGAGGAGCTTTGTACTCGACGGTGGAGCTAGGTCCAACCAGGCGTTTTGCACAGCTGAATGGTTGCCATGGAGATTAAAGGATTTCTTAAACATGCATGAAAGAATCAAAGCGACACTCCAGACATGTTTTTGATGGGGGAATAACATAATAACATGATGTAAAGATAAAAAAAAATGTCATCCTTTAAAACTGGATTAACCCATTCCGTATAGCAGCTGTTCAACAGCCACTTCCTTTCTTACTTCAGAATAAAAGTCTCAGAAATAGACAGAGGATGTCTTTTGCTTTTTTGTGTCCGTCTGTACGTCCTTTCCTTTCCTGCTAAAATACTTCCTTCCCTCCATCCTTGTCCCATATCCTACCTCCCTTTGTTATGTGACTCCTTCCTCCTTAGTTCCAGATCTCAGATAAAAAGCAACAAACAATAATGTCAGAAATATCTACTATATTTTTCTATATTGCGTGTGTCATTGTTTATTTCATAACAAGAGTAAAGAACTGAGGTTCTGGGGTTGGAAAAGAGGAACGTTGAAATGAATCGTGAGTCCAAACCCTTGGCTTGTCCCACTATGTGATTAAAGTGTCAGTGGTTCATGTTTCTTAACCTCAATTTAATGTCAAAATCAAAGATGAGGAAAAAAAATCAGAGAATAAAAGAAAAGCATCTATTAGCATCGTGGCAGGAGGAGGACTGAGCCTGTAAACCATTAAGTCCCATTGTTTCCAGTGATCTGTTTGGGATTTATGACACAAATTATAAATCTGTCCAGTTCTTTGGGTGTGTACACACAGTTTGTCTGATTCGTGGGGGTGGGGGTGTGTGTGTTTCACCGTGGGTGTCGACTGGATGCAGGGGTCCGTCTGTCCGTCCACGAAACTTTAGGGCCAGACTCAATGCAAGACAGAATAACGTTTTTAAACACGATCCGGATCATTTTCACACACTTTAGTTTGTTAACTGGTCCTTTTACGAATCATGTGCACTAAATACTGAGTGAATAAAAACTGATTTACTGGGGTTTCATGGCGCCAAACTGTCACTTTAACTGGTTTACAGCTGGTTTTAGGTTACTATGTTCAGATCCAGTGGGTTTGAAGAGGAGTTCTGATCAGGCCAGTTTATCAGATTGAAAGTGGCTTTTGAAAGTAATCTGCTACCATTAATAGGGCCACACTTAGAAAAGAATAAAAACATGACAAGAATAAAACTCATAGCCGAGGATAAAGTCTTAATGTTACTTTATTATTGTTTGGCAGTATGCCCTGTAGGCTTTGAACGCACCACACATGTGCCGGAATCTAATTGGCTGTGACGCTGGCGTCTGTATATAAAGGGCCCTCCCTCACCTGTTGACGCCACGTTGTTTTCCTTCGGGTTCAGACCTCGGCGTTTGCGGGCGCTGCGGGCTGGTCGGATATTAATGCGCGCTCTAATGGTGGCTTAACGACACTCTGATCACCGGTCGATCCTGCTCGTGGTAAGAATCTTCCCACACTCCATGTTTGTTAGCTTAGCTTTAGCTTAGCCTCTGTTGTGTATCCTGGCTGCCTGTACAAGCTGCTTGATTTCTCCTTCCTGTCAGAGGCACTATACATAGAGCTCAGTGCCGCTGCTGTTCGTCCTGGATCGGCTGTTCGTCTGTTTGACCGTTTGTCCTGGGCCGGCTAATTCTGGTCAGCCCAGAGCCAACCAGCCGCTGCAAGATTCAGCCAATCAGGACGGACTTGCCTGGAGCTCGAGTGTGTGTGGGCGTGGTTTAGTTGAGTAGGTTGAGTAGCTGTGATGGCGAGCAATATTAGCATAACCTTTTTGCGTCCCAGAAAAGTCGTCAGAGTGAGCTTCTCTTTAAATAAGGCAGGCAGGAGACGGACACAAAACCAAGTTCTGAAGGAATTAACAAACTACAATGAAGAATAAACTTATTATAATAAACAAAACAAATCGGGTGGGATACCTGTGAACTATAACACACATAAACATTAAAATGAACTAATAAATTCTGTGTCTCTCACATATAGCAGGTTTTCTTATTTTTCAAATTGGATGCGTCTCTTATTGGAATAAAAACATTTTATAAAAAAAAAAAAAAAAAAAAATATATATATATATATATATATATATATATATATAGAGAGAGAGAGAGAGAGAGAGAGTATTAGCCCCCCCTTCAGATATCACCACCAGCTGCCTCTGGCTGTATGTCATTTGAATGTGATTTCTTTTTCCTTTATTTTTGGCAGGATCAGCCAGCTGGCGGTGTTGGTGGTGGAGTCTCCAGGTGGTGGTTCTCTTTTTCTGGTTCGGCGCACGATTTTCTTTATTTTTGCTGTCTTGTTTGCCGTGTTTCTGTTTTTAGGTCGCTCCCCTGCCGTCTGACTTGAGCTATTGGTGTCTATTTTCATGTGAGTGGTTTTAACTTGCTATATTTCTTATTAATTCAAAACAATTGTGCAATAAATAAAATGATTGAATTGTGTGAGATTGTCTCAAGCCTCATCTGTAGCGGGTCTGTGCGCCTTGAAGGTAACTTTTTAAGTGGAGCTTTTGTACCCAAGTTTATATTTATGAAAATGGTGGTTTAAAATTCAGGTTGCCCATTTTTGATCACACTGGTCCCGCCAAGCTTGTATTGATTTGTCTTTACGTAATTTCATGGCTTTGTGCTCATTATTTTGACTTTATTCTTGCACAGTGATGCTAGGTTTTTTTTAGCAATGTCCTCCGCTAAAAAAAAATTCCTCGTAGTTTAAGGAGATTCCACGAACCCTAACAGGGATTTCAGGGCACTTTGTGGCATAACGCGCCTTTCTTCACCGCGATCAAGTGTGGAGACGCAAACTAATCCCCGGCATATTCCTGCTTCGTTTTGCACCAAACCAACCAAAATATTTGTTTAGTCAATAGAAAGCTCAACCCACAACAACCAAGAAATGCAACAAGAAAACCCATTTCAGGGCTTCCTGTCTTTGTTTTATTTCAGTTTCTAGTGTTCAAAGATGAGTCTTAACCTAAGCTTAAAAGGAAAATAATTTTTGGAGGAGTTGTACTTTGAGTAACCCACGCAGCCTGGTCTCATACTTCAACAGTGAATGTATTTGCACAGATGGATGGATGGACAGGGCGTGTCCCAGCTGGGCTCCCTATACTGCAGAGCGTAGGCGTTGGAACTTCCTGCTTTGTCTGCACTTCCTTTTATTCGTGGAATATGTGCAAATACACATACGGAGCACTTTTTCACCTGTCTGATTTAAACATTCTGTGTGGATGTTTTATGCGAGGAGCATAGCTGTGTGCGTTTAAGGCGTGACCTGGTCATGAATCAGACTGACGTATGAAAGAACTCGTATCAGTACGAAGGAAAACGCTACACGGTGTACAGAAAAGGTCAAGTGTGCCGAGAAGTCAGGAATATTGGAACAAATGGATTATGAAATAAGTGAAGTGACTTGAAGATACAAACCGCTTGGCTCTTTGCTTCAAAGTGCAGCAGAGGACTGGTGCGTTGACGTTTTTACACATTTTGTAGAGATTAAAAATCTTGTTGTTGAGTGATTAATCGACTAGTGTAAACCTACTTCTGAACATAAAGTTAAACACAAAGGCTAAAAATATTTACCTAGCACAGAGCTAAATATGTAGGCTACAATTAAATCTTAGCTCATTTGCTTAATATTTAACTTCAAACAAATGTTTTAGTTAAGCTAAATATTTACCTATCTTGGAGCTAAATAATAATTTAGGTTAAAGCTAAATATGCTGTTTGTATGCTAGATATTTTGTCAACCAAACAATTAGCTTGCTAGCTAAATATTTAACTTCAAATTAAATGCCTGGCTAGCAAGCTCCAGTTCAATATTTAGGATAGAAGTAAATATTTAGATTGTAAGCTAGATATTTAGCTTTTTTATTAAATATTTACTTAGTAAGCAAAGTTATTTAAGCAAAATATTTAGCTAACTCAGGGTTGAATATTTAAGTTAGAGCTAAATATACTGTTTGTCTACTAGATATTTTGTCAATCAAATAATAGCTTAGTAGCTAATTTAGCTTCAAATTAACTGCCTGGCTAGCAAACAATTTTTTTTCACTAAATATTTAGCTAGTAAGCTAAATTTCGAGTTAAGTAAGCTGTCTCATAGTAAGCTTTTTTTAATTCTAAAGTTAGTTATTAAGTAGCTAAATAACCTTAGCTTAGTAACTAAAGTTATTTAGTTATTAGCTACCTCAGAGCTAAATATTTTGTAAGATAAACATTTTGTCAACTAAATATTTAATTTGCTAGCTAAATACCTCGCTTTAAACCAAATATTGATCCTGCTAACTAAATATTTAGTTTGGAGCTAAATAAACCTCTGCTGGGTCGTCTGAGGACACGATTTGATTGTAAAGGATGTAGGCTGGAGTTTAGGTTTTCCAGCTCTATCACATGGTTATAGTAGTTCTTTGTTTTTGCCACTATTCTTTGAAACGATAGCAGCCACACTTAATGGATTCCACTCATGTTGTGTTTCTCAGTTGTTGCCGGATATAATTAAAAATTAGTTAAACCTGTGTTCTCCTGTTTCTACACGTCTGAGTGCCTGCTGTGTAAAAGAGGGAAACGATACAAAGGGCTACGTGTTGTGAACATGTACAAGCTCTTCTTGAGTCATTGTAATGTGAATATTAATGTGTGATCTATGCTGAGCTGAAGGCTACGCTGCACCGCTAGTTATAGATTTAATGGACGACTAAAAGCGTCCCTAAAAAAAATTCTAAACCAGTCATTGTAGATAAAGGATTTCATATAGGATTCTGTTTTTCACGTTCAGTTTGATTCTTTTATTTTTGCAGGAAGCAGTCTAAGTGAACCTGTCAGGTTTCCAGGGCTAAAGAGGAGGATGAAACAAATCTGGGCAGGCCAGGAATTAGCCAGAGGCAGGAAACAATAAAACACCAACACAAAGGCATGGAAACAATACAGGCGGTTGACATTTCACATTCTGATGCTCATCTTTCTAATTAGGCTCTTTAGGAGTAGGCGTCTGTTCCTGAACAGATGGAAAATACATAAGTGCAATCATTTCAACTTAGAAAGCCATGTAAAGTTTAATAATGCTTTAGATGTTCTGTAAGGGCCTGGCATGCGTTTTTACAAACACTGACCAGTGTGACCCCTGCGCTTCAGTAAGTGATCCAGCAGCAGGTACGTCCACCACCATGTCAGCTGTTAGCTTTACCCTTTAGCCTCATCCGTCTACAGAATGTTTTCCCCCAAAATGTTTGCAGATCAAGATGTCTGTTTGGAATGGAGGTTTTGTTTTGCTGTTGGATGTGGTTATCGGTCACCGCTGACCAGCCGGGCCTGCAGCGCTTCTGATGTTGCTCTGGATTCTTCTGATTCGGCAATGTTCCCTTTGAGAAATTTTGATTGGCTGACCACTCCTGGGAAAAGTTCACCACTGTTCCAATATTTCTCCCTTAGTGGATATTAGTGGTGGAAATAGCTTTGTAATTCCTTCCAGGCTGACGGCTGTCAGGGCTTTTTGTTTCTCATATATTTTAATGTCTTCCTATTGAGACCCAACAACTGCGTTTACATCGAACATATGTATCAAACAAATTGGAATTACGAAAATATAGAAACATGTTAATAAAAAAAAATATATGTATATTTTTTCATACGTTTCTGTTAGGTCGCGGTGGCTTTCCAGCCATGTTTAATTTTGTGGATTTCGCAAAACTGCAATGGAAACTCTGTTTGCATCACCGATGACGACAGGAAGTAGCTGGAGGATGATGTTGTTTTTCAATGACTCATCACTTGAACAGATTTATTCACATGCGACTTTAATTGCGTCTTCTTTAATGGAAACACGTCAATCGCGAAATTGTGGTTTTTCGACGTTGGCGAAGTAGCGACAAAGTTTTACTCACTCAGGTGAATAGAAACACAGCTGCTGATGCACCAGGGAACACACATGGGGGAATTTAATTTTTGTTCTTTTAAAAAATAAAACCGTTTGGAAACATGAATTTGTAGAGCAGATAAAATACTTTCCCTCCATCGCTCCTGCTTTCCTTTATCTCTACTCCAAATAATCCCGTTTCTCAGAATTGTGTTTTCAAACAGGACGGATCATGATCACTTATTGGCTTCATTTGCCTTCAGTCACTGATTGTGACTGCTGATGTGATTGAACGTCCATCAGCCCATGTTGCTGTTTTCAAATCTTCGATGCTTTTAAAGGGTCACAGAAAAAGCTGATGGATATCAGAACAGAAAGCTGCTGTGCATCCAGATGGAGTTTACAAGGACATGCCAGCAGTTCCTGGGATATGACATCCCCTTCATTAGTGCATGGCAGTGTTCCTCCTACAGAGCAGTAAATGTCAGGAATGTGGATCCCAGAATGCCACTTTCAGGATGTTGGTTTGCTGGACCGCCAGCTCCGCCGCAGCAGCTGGTGGCGGTTAGGAGCGAACTGCTGTGAAAGCAAGTAGCTCGTGATGCGATGCTGTAGCTGCGGAGTCCCACATGTCGTGTTCGCAGCCGGAACAGAATCGCACACGGAGGCATCGGCGTGAATTTCTGATCTCAGAAGCAGAAATCTCAAAGACTGAGAGAAAAAAACATCATGTTCAGAATTTTGCTGGTTGATGTTGGAAAGACTGATCAAACTTTGTTTTTGAGTTTACCCAATAATTTGAGCAATTAAGAGCTCACCTTTTAAATATTAGATTACCCAATAAATGTTTGTATTTTTCAACATCTTAAAATGAACATAAGAACAGGAAAAAAAATGCACTTGAATCCATTTAACAAATCTGTATTTGGGAATTTGTACAACAGCGTAGGCAAGGATCAAAACAGAAACTTATATAACAAATATACCTTTTATCACAATTTCCTAAAGTAAGATTTCAATACATGTAAAGATAACAGTCTGTGACTGAGTCCTGTCTGAACAGACGCATGTTGTCTTCAGCTGGAGATAAGGAACAGTTTCCAAGGCGCAAGAAACACAATCAAAGGTTTTACAGCATTTCGGCCCTTTGTGGAGTTAAAGATGGCCCCCAATCACCACCTCATCACCACTCCAACTACTTTTTCATTCTTCCATTTGCCCTTACTTCCCTTTCAACCGGTGAGGACATTCTGAGCTGGTACACTGACCTGGGCCAGGTTAGGTTGATTGGTGATCTTAGTTGCAGTCTTACCTTGTGCTTTGAACAGAAATGAATGCCCTTAAACTTACATTCTGATGCGTCACGTTGATTGGGGACATCTCAACACTCCTTGACAAAAATCTTGTGCACTTGGAAGGACTGGTGTGAGTTGGACAGAAAGATCGAAGTCTCCCACAAACTCGGCTGTGAGCCATGCAGAATGTGCTTTTGCTATTCTTCTCACATGACATGAATTGCATGACTTGCATGAAATTCATTTCTGAGCTGTATCCTGGATACAGCTCAGACATTTGGGGTGACATCGGAAGGGGTGCTGAACCCAGACGTAACGGGCTTGACGCATGAGAGGGGATGTTTTCTCTCAACTCATTTCCTGTGGCGATAAGTTGTAAACCACTTGCTCTCCTTCAGCCAAGCCACCGCAGAATTCATGCATGTGAAATTTTCAAGCTCGTACAGGTAGACGTCGCGATACAAGAAAGTTGGGGAAATGTTCAACTTTGAAGCGCCGCTGATGTCCCTATTGTGTCCCGTATGTTGGGTTCACCCCAAATGATGGAAAACTGTCGCGCTATCTGTCGTTCGTCGCTAACCACGTGTCGAGCCCATTAGGCCGTCGCTGCAAACTCTGTCATCCATTTGGTCCAAGATATTGTGATGCTCCTCGACAGGGTGTTCAAGCTTGTCAAAAGCTTGAAAAATTCAGCTTTGTTTAAATTGTTGTAGAGCTAATCACCTGGCCTTCTTCAAAGTGACATCGGACAATTAGCCTTAACATTATTCCATGGACAAGCAGCACAGCAGGTTCTCTCGAATACTGAGTACAGCAGAATGTTTCACAGACTTTACAAAACTTAAGAGAAGTTGTTAAGAGAACGTCTGCTCCGTTGCAGCTTGTAGAATACCTAACCATAAAGCTTAGCAGTAAGAACACTCTTGCATCGGCTCCAAAAGGCCTCATGAACTGGACGCTGATGAGCGCCGCTGCTGTTCTGAAAGGTTTTCCCTTCACAACAGCCGCGGTATCTCTAGTGCTCACAGCGAAACTACAGCTTAGATTTCAGCTCCACTTTAACTTACAAAAACTACATTGTGTCATGTTATTTTTCTCAAAACCACTACTGTAAAAACTTTTAGTTTATGGTTTGCTAGAGAACTCTTACTAAAAGCATCAGATGTACAGTGCTTGCTAGTCTTTAAACGCCTTATGCTTTTCTACACTTGACATGTTCTAACCACCACCTTGAGAGAGCTTTAAAGAGGTTTTATATGATAGACCAACACAGAGTAAGCACATTTATGAAGTGAAAGAAATATTATAATATTTAAGTATTTATCTATCGTCTTGTCCTTGCAGGATCATGAGGGGGGTTAGAAGATGGAGTACCCCTTAGATTAGCCTGGTCATTGCTTTCCTAAGCAATTCCTCTCGACTCTCATCTCCCTTCAGTGTTTCTCCGATTGAGCTCGACTTCTACAGATGAATTTCATTCAAGCCAATCAGCGAACAGAAGGACCTACGGACAAAGCTGATTTTAAACTGGACTCTGCCTCGATAGGGTTGAAGCTTGGCGAACCAGGAAGTGAACGAAGCATCGAGCAATTAAAGTCGGAGCGAGGCGAATGTTTAAGACATTTTATTGCTGACAAAGATGTCTTTGCATTGCTCCCTGCGGAGTTGTTTACAGCGCGCACAATTTCCGGTAAGCTTGATCAAGCCAGGGCTTTACATGTGTCACAGCCCAATGACGGCGATCCAGTTGTTCAAAAGTCCACTCCTCCAGCAAGCAATTCTTTCTCAACAGTCGAGAGCCCAGACTCTCTGGACAAAGCCAAGTCCAGAACAAGTGGCTGGCTTTTACCAGAATACCCTTAGGCGAGTTCCCAGCACAGCACAAATGCACAGAACAGGGAACCGTGGACGCACACACTCACACCTACGGACAATTTAGATAAACCGCTGTCTCCTCTCATCGGTTAACGTCAAGAACAGTTATGTTTCTGGACTGTGTGAGAGTAAGAGTACCCGGAGAGAACATGTAAACTCAACGCAGAAAAACGTCTGAATTGCTGAACCTGGAATCTTCTTGCTGCAAGCAAACACAACAATGCATTCTTTCCTTTCTTCCACTTCATGATTATGAACTACTTTGTGTTGTTCTATCACATAAAAATCTAATAAACATTCAAATTTGTGGCTGCGATGTGACAAAATGTGAAAAAACCCAAGAACCCCGTGAAGCATCTCTGAAGAGTTGAAGACTTTGAAGTTCATCAATGCAACATGAAGGTCATCGGTCCAAACCTTGATCCCAGGAGAACTCCACTGCTTCATTATACAGGAATATGAATGTAGTTTTTCTTTAATTTAGCATAAACACGGTGAGTGTAGCTCAGCTCTGTCTCGTTCACAGGCGGCCATCCTCGTGCATTATTGTCATGGTGAGTACAGCAAAAGTTCCTTATGGCTCAGAAGAGATTTTCAGCTTCACAAGATCATGGAGTTCTGACACTACAGCTTGGAAGGAGGTGAACGGCACCACAGGGTGCCATGTTGGCATTTTCCCAGTCCGTCGGTACCTAAAGCGGGACGGAAAGAACCAACCAGCAGCCGCCATCATTGGTCACGATCGGTTGGGGAAAACCGCTTTTAAAGTTACTTCTAATTTATAAAGAGAATTAAAAACAGTCCAGAAAATGTGGAATGTTCTGAGAGCTACAAAATCTGTAAACAAAAATACACAAAGTAGGAAAATCACAGATCAGACAGCCCTAAAGATGTTCGTCAGTCTGTTGGTGGGTCAGTCTGTCGGTCCTTCCAGGTTCCTGATCACTTATTGGAGCTAATATGATAATTATTGCTTCTCTACGCTATGAAGCTCATGTGCCTCACTAAATAGTTTTTACAAAAAAACAATAGGGAAAAAAATGACAACACTTTGTCGGGTGAACAGTCGTGCGAGTCGGAACAGCACACTCACACAGCCGTCCGCTCAGGGCCGAACAATAGAGATCCACACAGAGGCCAGCGACGGACCGGGTTATACTTCTGCAGGAGACCTGTGATGACTTCACCACCGCACTACTGTGTCACACACACCAGGACACAAACGATACAGGTAACACACAGGAAAAGGGCCGCGTCCGTTGGCTTACAGGTCCCGATGAAGCTTAATCCCCCCGATCGGGACGGAATGTGTCACACAGCCGTGTGCTTTGAGTTTGCGTTTTCTTTCCTGGGCAATGAAGACATCTTGTCGCTGAACTGACTGAAGCTGGCGGCCCTGCTCCTCGCCCTCGGCCCCCCTCCTTCTCCAGCCGCGGGGCCCGAGGGCAGGGTGCTGTACCTGCCCAGGACGGGGAAGGCCTGGCCCGCCGGGGGCGACTGGCTGTTGGGCTTGACAAACAGGCTCTGGATGAGCTGGAACTTCTCTTTCTCCTCCTGCAGAAACAGATCCACCAGGAGCTTCTTTTCCCGTTTGAGCTGCTCCACGATGGTCTTGGGGACATCTGGGATCACCCAGGCAACCATGAGGCTGAGGAACATCACCAGGTTCTGGGAGGGAGAGGGAACGTGGGTTAACGTACAGCTGAAATGACATATTTACATATTTCCTCATCAGCTGTGTTTCCATTACAAATGCACACAAGACTTTGTCAATATTCCTTTAGTGTCGAAAGAACAACATTTGCAATTGTTGTGTCACCATTATACAAGAAGCACAATTGAAATCACAGCTGAATAAGTTTATTTGCATGACAAGTAATTAAAAACTCGCCAAGGCATCATTCTCCAACCACTTCCTGTCTCCTTCTTCTTCGTGGTTTGCACCAGTAGTAACATCCGGTTGAGACCTGCCTCATCCTAGAGTCGAAACTTTGCAGTGAAAAATGTGAGTTCTTCTAAATGGAGAGGTTAGCATGTTCGGTGAGGTCACTCTGCTTTATCCTGGTTTCTTTTATGGAAATTGCTGGATTTGGAAACGGCAGCAGCCTTTTTATAAAACCCAGAATTGATGAAAGGATCTACAATTTCCATAATGCACACAAGACTGTTGCTTACAGTAGGTAAGCTAACGGTGCACATCACGCTAAAGACAATTTAATTCAACTCAAATCAATTCAAAAATACTTAATTGATCCTGAGGAAAGATTTAATGTTGTTACAACTCATATTAATCCAGAATTCTTCAGTTACTATAGACCCATAGAAATATTTAAACCCTGTGGCGACTTGGCTCTCACACACAGTGTGACGTCGCCTCTGCAGATGGAAAGCCAGAAAAACAGAGTCTTAAAGTGAAACTGGGACTGTATCTCTATGTTAAAGTCCTGTAATAGTTCGGCAAAAAAAAAAAAAAAAAATATGTGCGAAAAACATTCTAGAGCAAAAGTTCCACAACATTTAGCCAAACATTTGGTCGCCACATGTTTGTGTACCAGACAACAAAAGCTGTTTACTGTCTGTGTGAGGTCATTCAGAGCATGTTGTGATCTAAACGTTCTGGATTAGCTATGCATGTTCTCTGAATTATTGCTGCGTGAATGGCAGGCATTAGTGGGACACAACAAACCCATACCTGGAACAAAATGACGAAGGCCAGTCTTGCAGACAGGACAGACCAGTACTGCTTGGAGAACTGGTAGGCATCAGAAGACCAGGGGGGTTCCCTGTAGTCCTTGTACCTGAGACAAGAAACACAAACAAGAAGTGCTAGCACTAGAAGTACCTTGTTGTTTTTTAAGACCCAGAGGGAAAGTAAAGTAGGAAACGCAATTAACAGAGCAGGAAACCCCAAGCAGGCCACCATCCTGTACGACAGCTTCCCATCCTTCAGCTGACCAGGACAGACGCTGATTCAAATATCCTTCCCTGCCTCTCCGCTTCAGCCTGGGCTGAAGACGCAGCCAGCTTTATTTGCATTCTCGTCTTTCAGTCGCCTTGTTGCAAATCATCTTTATGGTGCAGAAGAAAATAAACAGTAGATGACCTGAAACGCATGTTGAGAAAGAGCCAACGCGCTCAGGCTGGAAAATGAAAAAAAAAAAAGGAGAAGAAAACATCTGAGGCCAACAGAGAAATGCTGTTATCCACTTTGAGGAGATAAGAATAGTCAAACGTCTAAGTTAGTTTTGTTTACACATTTGTAGTAGAAACTAGACAAGAATGCCTGGTAGGATTTTGTGTTTTTGCAAAGTACCAATATTTTAGTAGCAGCATCAAACCAGTCCCTCAGCATGATGCTACCACCACCATGCTAGATCACTGTTACAGCATTAACTCCTGCTCACCTTAAACTACTAGTGACCTTGGAATTAACACCGTTTTAGAAAAAGCCACCAATAACTTTTACTAACTGATGCAAGCGTACATGTCCATCTTGACTTGATTTTCCCATTGTTCTGAGAGCGACTTATTCAAATATTTAAGCAAATGTATGTAGGCAAGTCTGTTAGCTTAATTTTGAGCATTTGTGATTGTCAAGAAATCCCCTATAAATTCAAACTTGTGCAGCCAGTTCCTGTTCTGTAAAATCATCGTGCTGCTAAAATATAAAACTGTCCAAATAAGTCAAACCAGTAATAAATCAATGTGAACAACTGACCTGAAATGTGAACAAGAGCTTTTGTTAGTGAAGCTGAGGGTAAAAACAAACACCAAGAAAGTACGTTAATGTATGCGTGGAATGACGGCTGGAGAAGTTGAAGTGAAATGTCCCGACTGTTAACAAATATGTCTAAAAGTGTCTGTCTTCCCCCGTGGGACAAAAGACGCATTTTTCCTTCCGAGGCTAACCTTGGCACGGCTCAGCTCATTGTTAATCAGAAGAGGATCTTTGAGCGGTGCATCGTCTCGGAGTAATCAATACACAGAGGTTGCAGTGGTTATGAAACAAAGGCTGGCATTGTGAGCCCACTGCTGTCTGCAGAGCAAAGCGTCCAGCTAGCATCAAGTTAAATTACTGCATTTGGGATACAAAGATGGGCAACAAAGGAGGCGGTTAAATCAATCACAGAGAACAAATCCAAACTGTCTCACAATCACTTGGGAAAGATGAAAATAAAAAGCATGAACAGATGATATATTGTTTGTTTACAGATAATCAGCCAACAGAATAAGTGAGAAATAGAATTAGAGAGTATTTTTTAGGTATATTTTCCATGACTAGACTTGGATTTAAGTGCAGCAGGTGGTGTGTGTCTGTGTGGTGATGGAGGTCAACACTCTATCGAGGTGTGCGTAATTATTAGGCAGCTTCTCTTCTTCACGTAAAATGAGCCAAAGGAGAGACGTAAGAGTCAAAACCTATCAAACGTAGTTTCTTTGAGGGATGCAGACCTCTTTAAATTGCTGAGTTAATTGGGGAAACTTGTAGAGAAAAAAAAAAAAGACACAAACTAACTGCCAAGGATTTGAGAAGAATCAAGTGTGAAGCTGCCAGAAGCCATTAGATTCTAGTTCTGTCATAATCCAGAACTGCCATCTACCTGGAGTACAAGATGTTGGGAGTACCATGAGTGAGCAGGAGCATTGGGTGACCAATCTGCCCCTTGGGTGACCAATCTGTCTATTGGGTGACCAATCTGTCTATTGGGTGACCAATCTGCCTATTGGGTGACCAATCTGCCTATTGGGTGACCAATCTGACACTTCTGCCACAGTTAAGAAGATTTGGACCTCAAGGCTTTGACCATGGAGTTATCGATTTTCAGTGCGTAGTCTTGCACAGTCCGTACCAATCAATTCGCTTGCGTAGAACTTAGAAGAGCCACTCAATATATGGAAATGTAGCTGGATCTGATTTGGACTGATGAAGGAAGAACCAGACGAACCACGTCTGGCTTTAGACGTACACACACTCGTACTTATTTTTCCTCGTAGCATTTACTACGAGGCTGATCCATCACCGGTCCTTTGCGACGTGGAGCAATGAACTGTTTCATGCTCTCACTCTGTTCTCAGTAAACTTTTATGGTCTATTTCTGTAACTCACTGTTTTACACTGGCATTGGCACAGGATTTGACTTAAATGTTAAAATATAAAGTTTTGTTTCCAATCATTTTTATTGCTACTAAAGTTTCCTGTCAAGCCATGTTAGGGAAAAAAAATTAACTACTTTCCCTTTTAAGCATTAATCACTGTCAAACGATCCAGCTTACATCACACAGCTCCTTCACTTCTTCTGTCGTCCATCAATCACGTCTGTCAACTGTATGAAACCAAGAACACGTTCTCTCCAAAACAAACCCCAAAAAAGGCTGCGCGGCCCCGACATGAAGCTCCACCAGGGTTACACAAACCGACGCAAACAAATCACAGAATCTTTTAGCGAGAGTCGGCTGCGGTGACAGGAACACAGGAGGCGGCTGACCTCCCCGGTTAACCATGTCTCATTAATGTGAGCTCTCGGATCACGGAGGCGCAGCGTCGAGCGTCGCTCACATGTACACACCCTGCCATGCAAACATTCCTCTGAAGATAAAACACTCTGAATGAGGCCGACATGAAGAGAACGCAGCTCACAGATGAACACTAAGCGTGTGTGTGTGACCGTGTGTGTGTGTGTGTTGTAGCAGCGTCTTATGATGTCTGACTCCTTCTCCTTATACAGTCATAAATGAGGAATGTTTCTTGCGAGTCTGAGCTCCTCTCCCCTCTTGTCCTCCTTTAATCTATTCATCTTTCACTGGACAATATTTTAGTGTTTTACTCGAAGGTCGGCTTCTAATGTGACCTGGACTTCACTTCCTGTTGTTCTCCTGGCATTTCAAGCTAATCTGTCTCAACTGAATTGAAGAGGAAACGCATATGTTTCTGTCACAAAAAAGTTATAGGACCATATTTGTGTGTGTGTTTCGCAATAACAGAGGTATCCACAGCAACTGGGGTGCCTCACTCTGTATTGTTTCAGAAGACGCCTCAATGAGATGTTGGGTTTTATAGTTAACTCTTTGGAACATGCTTCTAAAAAGCTAGTTACGCTAGTAAGCGCTAATCCTAAATATTAGCTCTGCTAACAGTAAAGAAATACACCAACACTGTGTTTGTTGTGCGCTAACGCTAAAGCGTTAACTTCAATTTAAATGACGTCTGCCCTTGAAGTCTATGACCCTCGAGAATCGATTTAGGTTTGACGTAATTTGCAAGTTCTAAAATGCCCCTAGAAGTTCTATTTATGTTCACGTTTTATTCTCTTGCTGTTCCTGTATGTTTTCTTTTGCTTGAAATTCAATTGGGGGGAGAAAAGAGAAAAAATGTGAACGAATTCTCAACTCGACACAGATGTGTTTAGCATGACCTTTATTCATGCTAAGCAAAATAATTAGCTACGCTACTAGCAGGTTAGCTTACTAGCGGACGTCTGCCCGCCGCCCGTGGGATGTAATGTCATTTCATAAATTACAGTGATGTGAAGAATTAGGATGCCCTACAGCAGCTTTAAATTATCATTTATCATATTATTTCAATCTTTCTATGTGAGATTTTTGCTTTGAAAGGCTGAGCTAAGATCTGCAGCTCAGTTATTGGAGTTCATCTCTTAGCTAAATATTCGATTTGTTTCCATTATAATGAATATTGTAAAAAAAATGGGAAAAAAAAGACAAAAAATGTGTGCGCGCGCTTTATATTGTTTTACAGTTATCTCTTAGCATATGAGTTGACATACAAATTACAGAAACATTTCTGAGAATGTTAAGAATTCTTCATGAAATAAAGAAATTGACAGACAATCCTGGGCATCCTTTTTATGAAATTGTCATATAACAACGAGCGTCTTCAGTCAGAGGCTTCTTCAAAATTGCTGGAATACAGACCTCCTGCCCACAGCTATCAGCGTCTATAACAACTCTGTCAAGATAATTGTATGATATGAGTAACAACATTTACTTTCCCTCTGGGATTAATAAAGTACTTTTTTTTATTTAAACTGAATTGAAATGTGATTATGGTTTTTATGATTCATGGATTAAAGGTTAACTATGTGAATCTCGTGGTGTGTGTGGGGGGGGTGTGTGTGTGTGTGTTTTCATGAGTTGCTGCTTCCAACATCAGGCCTCCTGGGACCCCAGAATATATTTACAGACAAACAAGGGTCAAAGCATTCCCATACCAGAAACACACACATGCACCACCCCCCACCCCCCTTCACACACACACACACACACACACGCTGTATCAGAATACATGGCTTCTGTCAGGGCTGATTCCGTCTCCTGGATGGATGAGCATGGGTTTTTCATTTGGCCTGACAGATCTGCCATCCACTCTCATTTCTTATTTAGAGATTGTACAAGCAAAAAACAGAAAAAGCAGAATTAGGACAGGAGAAAAAAAATCAACAGATAATGCTCCATAATGCTTTATGGCCCCATAGTTTTTTTAAATATTTTTTTTCATGGATCTGTTGTCATAGTTACGTAGATGGAGGAAAGAAAGATAATCCTGAGTCACTGAGTTATGCTGGTCAACTTTAATTGGCCAGTTTAATTTTATCCAGTAAAGTAAAAGCAGTGGTGACCAGGGGTGGTTTTTAATGTGGGGCATGTGGGCAGTTGCCCAGGGTAGCAGACAGGGGAGGGGCAGCCAAGAACTGGAAAATAAAATATTTGCTTCACCCTGTATGGATTATTGTCGCCTTCCTAAAATAATGGGTCATTTTTGCCAAAAGTGACTTTGGGTGGGAGGGGAGAGGGAAATCACCACCTATTTAATTTCAAAACACATTTTAGGCAAAAAAAAGGTTACTTGCTTCTTACGTTTTTTTTTTTTTTTAGTTCGGGGGCAGCATGAAAACTTTAGTTTATCTTTTGTGTTTGTTTAGAAAATTGGCGAATTTTCAAACTCCGACATTTACAGGTTTTATTCTAGAACATTTCTGGAAGTGACCTCAACAATGCTGTGCTTCCTCTCTCATCTCAGCAGTGAGTTGTAAGACATAAATGTGACTCTTAGTGAACACAGGGTTCAAATTGAAGGAAGTTGCGTGCAAGTTTGCAGATTAATTCCAAAAGCCTTTTTACAAGTGTTTTGTGGATAATGAAAAACACAGACATACATTTTCTGCCAGTGTCGGATAAACAAATCAGCAGCAACAAAGACAAAAACGGGTTGTGTGAACCCTTAACTTGAGTTTCTGAACCTTTAAAAAGGGACTAAGTAACCCACGTCAAAATGTCACATACGCAGGAACAATTTAGCAAGTCGAGCAAAATCCAAAATCCGCGGCACGACGCTTACTGGATCCCCTTATTAGTTCTGCGGTAATAATTTTCTGAGCAGAGCTTATCTCTCCAGCTCATGAAATGAAGAGTAAATATTTTCGCCCGATGCACCAAGAACAGATGTCCAGTAATAAACCTCCCAATAATCCTTCACCGAGCTGGTTGGCCCTCGGTTGACTTCAGGGCGATAAGAACAGAAACACAGGCAGCCTGATGTCAGAGCAGCGAACTTTACAAACTGATTTACAGAAGGGAGAAGAAGAACCATCATGAAGGACTTTGCATTGCATCTGTCCGTACTTTTGGTTTTTATTTTTGCCTCTTCCCAGAGTACGCTGCACTAGGTTTGGGTTTGTTAATTCAGGTCCACACTAACTTTCAATTCTATACTTCCTTCCTTATGAGCTCCTTGATCAAAGAAAATTCATTTGAGTAATCTCCTGACAGCGGAAAATATTTAGTAAAGTCGAACAGTCCCCTGTCGAAATGCCTCAATTCATACCTGACCCCTGGATGGTCTGAATTGAGATACGGCTGGTCAGAAATTCCCTTTGGTTTTAGCTCCCAAGGTGTCAACATAATACACCAAGTCTTAAATGTATGAGTGAGAAAGGGACGCTGTGTTTTGCTACAAATTGTCAACAGTAGGACGACTAGATGACAAAGTCCAATAATATCACATTTAACAGGTCAAGAAAAAGTTTTAGTTAGAAAAAAATAATGAGGGAGAGGGAAGTAGTTCAGTTATGCTAATGCTAGCTTGACTTTGAAAGTCTCAACATGTAAATGTGCTGTGGAATTTGGTGTTTAGGCTCAGTAAAAAAAAAAAAAAAAAGGTGACCCACACACCACCTCTCTGACAGATCATCAGTAAAGGAGGTGTTTAAATGAGCTAATCAACCACTGCTGTGTTCAGACGATCTCTTGTTAAAAATTGATAAATAAACATCAAGCCTTAAAATATGACACGGTAACAGACCAAATGTTCTGTTCTTTGTGTGGGAAATATTCGCGTGCTTTCTGGGCTGAATCCTGATACATTAGTGGAGCTATGGTCAGTCCGTTGCTATGGTAACAGGTCTGTTTGTAGTGTAGCCGACACAGCGACCAAGAAAAAATAAGAATATTTACTACTGAATACTGAATGTTCTGTGTCTCTGAGATGTAGTTTTTAAGTCTAGCCTCTAATACTAGGAAAGTTTCCATATATTAGAACAGAAGGTGGAATATTAAAATCCTTAGCTTCTTGTAAATGGAGAAGATGAGCGATGCTATCTGAGTATGCTATTGCTAAGCTAGCTCCCTCGAGTACAAACTGAGCACAAAACCTCCTAGAAGACAAAACTACAGGGCAAGTGTCTGGTACAACTGTAAATTAGCTCAAAGACGGAGCGTTGAAAGATGAGCTTAAATCAGTCTGTACAGTACACAGACGCTCTAACAGTTTGTCAGTAATTTATAAAGCAGCACTAAGCTAATCGGGATGAACGTCACCTGCAGATTCATTACCACCAACTCAAACTTGTAGTGAAGAATTACAAGTACAAGAGCTCTCTTTAAGCTGAGCACACATAAACACACAGAGCGGTTAATTGGGTCTAAAATGTACACGTGCACATTTGTAATCTATTTTAACTTAGTCAAATTAAGTAATTGGCTGTTTGACTGACGCCCACGGCTTATGGAGCCCAGCATGCTCCGCTCCGTGATTCAGATGACGACTTTAGTCTTTCTAAGAAGACCTGCTTCGAGTTAGGCTTCTCGCATTCGCCATAATTCATCTTCCTGCTCCTTGACTCTTATTTTTTGTGGGAGTGCCGTGATGGACAGTATAATTGTGACCTTATAGGAAAACGATAAAGTTCTCAACCTTATTTAGAAAAAAACCTGCGGCACTGAATTAAAGCCGCGAGAGGCTTCCTTCTACTTTGTGCCAACTGTCACGTAAATAATGTCTCGCGAAATCCCGAAATAATACAAGACGTTGAAGCTTCGACGGCAACATCGCTGAAGAGATGTGCAAGTCCACTGATGCAGAAATGACTGCTTAGTCCGTCACACTGCTGTTTTTAAATCTGATTAAAAATTGAAACGGTCCTGTCACACCGTCTATCTTTTTTTAAAACCACCCCGAGTGGCTACTTTGCTCCTCTGCTCTCTGCCGTGCCGGTATCTTTCCATCGTGCTTAATCTCTTCGTTATAAAAGAAGCCTAGTTTCTTTGCCTTCTTATCTGATCATTTCATCAATGCCGTCACCCCCTACCCCCCTTCCTTTCTACTCAGCTTGACACTACCATGCATCCATTCATCCGCCTGTCCTGTGACACGTATTCATCCATACAATCATAACATCAACGTGGGACGACAAAAGGGATATAAAAAGACATCAACTCCATGGAGTTTTTTTTTTTTACATCAAGAGCTGGATGACTGGCTCTTGAACCAAGCAACAGCTGTTGTACACAGAGATGTCCATGTCGGACACAAAAAACCCCTTCTTGGGGCATTTGCTACCAATTTCACGCCTAATAACCGTCGAAGGCGTAAAGCGTCTCGTCATACTTTTGGTGTGACGCATCGCGGCACTCCAGCACAAAGATGGTATTCTTGCTTCGCCGACTTATGTAACTGCAGGTCGGCCTTGGCTGTCTGTGGCCGCCATCATCCGTGACCTTTCCCCACTGCGGCGCTTTATTTTAACATTCTAAAGGAGATTCTTGCCGCTGGCACCAGCAGAAATGCGTGGAAGATACAATGGTTGGACTGTCTTATTGACATTACTGCATTATTAAAAAAAGCTGTACTGCTGGCAGTAAGGTGTTTTCAACCTTAAACCTTTCGTGTTTCATATGTGGAAGGTGCTTGTTACATCTACAGTTGACATAAAGTTGCCGGTAGCTGAAAAGAAAACCGAGGAATTGGTGGAAAGTTGCTAGAAGTCACTTTTTACATCGAAGAAGCAACTATGGTGAAAAGCCCCCCGATAAACTCGGTGCGTATTTTCTGCAAAGGGATCTAGACCGTATTTAGACTTTAGACACCAAAGCTAAACTTTGGAAGTACCTGTGGTACAGGCCAGGAATTGTGCGCAAGAGATGTGATTGGCAGCGGACTACGTTCCTTGATCGGCTCATGGATTTACATGATTGGATGATCTAAGGCGGCACTTGTAGCTCTTTGCAACTGGACGGGGCAACTCGCAACCAACAATTACAGCGAGAGATTTTTGAGAAGCTGCCCGGCCAAAGTTACAGACTCAAAATGACGTCATCAAGAGACCCAACCACAGAGCCCACGTTCCCGCCCAAGTTCCTATCAGTATTCACACCCACATAGTGAGTGACACGCTGCCAGTAGAGAGGCACCAAACCTGGCTGGAAGTGAACCATAAGTGAGACTTGACAATGGAGAGTCAATTAAATTAGCAGACATGCCGGTTAAGTTTTAGAAGTTGGGTTTCCGACTCTCAGGATTATAACTGTAACTGCAGCTTTAGGATTAGTGGAGTGCAGCTTCTATATAAAGGACAATACACATCACATTCCAAAAATATGCCGTTGCTGTTTTCTCCCAAACTGCCCACACCGGCAGTTTGGGAGTCTGTGGCCAACACTAAGACTATTGAGAAAAGTTATGGTAGTGAAAAAACAAAGGAAAAGTGTTATAATCTTGTTTTTATGGAAATGCACATTCTAATTTCCTGGAGTTCTGTTACCATTGACATTTTGATAACATTTCTATCCCCCATCCGTTGCTGCGCACTGCATGTCGGCTGCCTGAAAGAAGGGTTGACGTTTCTCGTTTTGAAGAAACCTCAATAAAACTGAGTCTTATAGAATGGGAGATAAAGGAGGACAAACCACTTTCATTAAAGTGACACCATTTTAAAACACCAGCAGACAAACTACAGAGGCTACAAAGCCATGTAAGCGGCGGTTTGTGCATTTTGCTACCGGAGAAGCTAACAATGCTAATTGCCAAGCTAATGCCAGATTGTTGTACTTATTTTACATTACAAAGAGCAGAATTGCAAAAAAGAATAAAAAGTATATTTAATGCAATAAGTATTTGAAAACTAAATGAATACATGTTTATTTTATTGATTGAGTCTGTAACTCAAAATTAAAAGACAATGAATAAATGCTTTAGATGATATTTGAAAACCAGCTGGACATCTCAGCATCTGCTCCAAGCTGTTCTGGACTGTGGATTATGATGGTGGCCCTTTAAATATACCAGACCATAATACAAGTAAATTTGCTAGATTTTCCTTGTTTCTACTATCACACCAGTATGGAGTGATTTTAGGTTTTCTTCACAGCATCACTTGGAGGTTCCTTGTGACACATAATTGCTTCTCTGAATAAAGTCCCTTCCAAATACTAAGAAAAGGTTCCTGAATCGACTGAAACAAGATAATTACATTTTCAACATGTCATCACATTAATTCATCCATCCATTGGCTACTCCTCATAGTTTGAGACTAATGGCTAATAACCACATTATGAACTGACCTACTTTTAAATTGTATTTTTTTTGAAGGTGCAATCCAAGTAAAGATCTTTGTCGTACATGTAAAGAGAGTCTCGCTCCTGAACGCCAAACACTGCAACGACTGGGAGCATCTGATAAGACAGAAGAGGCCTGAGTGGATTTTTGGGGGTTTTTTTGGGATTCGTACCGGCAGACAGTGATGTCTCCGTGGTCCGAGCTGGGCGGCGCGGTGCCAGGCTTGAAATTGGAAACGTTGAAGAAGGAGAGCGTGTGGTCGATGAATCCGTGCATGGTGCCCGTCTGGCTGTACATGTACTGGTAGACGAGCCGAGGGACGAAGTCCGACGTGAAGGAGATCACAAAGGCCTAAGCAGGGAACAAAACTGAGTCAGACCATTTCATTATGATGGGATTACTCCTTTAAAATCTCAAATCAATCTCAAAGTTGGTGCTGGACCCAAACATACCAGACTATCTGTAGTGCTTAATTGCTAGTAGCTCATTGGTTGCACCATTTTAACAAAAATTGTAAGAATATAACGGAGGATGGAGGTTCTTCATCTCGTCTGCATTGAATTTGATCTGTGGCTGTTTCTGTGCGTCAGTCGTCGAAAAGGTCGAGAATTTTTTCAGTTACAACACAGCAAAAAAAGTCTTCCATTCGAAACTATTAAATAGACGGCATCTTGTCTACACGAGCCGTCTTGACCTACTGTTTTCCCACAGTAGGTCAAGTGGGAAAACAGATTTTTCCATAGCAAATCTGTGCTAAACTTTGTCAATATTCCGTTAATGGAAAAGAATGGAAAGAAAAACTCCAAAACTAAAACGTTGAAATTTGCTGAAGCCCAAATGGACTTTGAGTGTGGAGGGATGATCTGAGATGAATTCCATCTCCTTGTTTTCTATGAAGGAGTGCAGTCCTTTTGTCCATCTCTCCACCTTATTCAAACTCCTGTCCTTTGATTTGGAACCCTTCAGAAATCTCTTTGGTATTAAATAAACAGAAAAAGGATTTGGTTGGTTGGACGGATCCCCGGCCCAAAGCCGACCTCACCAGATTTACATTTCTGAACGCTTCAGCAGCAGCTCGTCGTAGATTAGACGACTAGCTAAGTCGCACTTTCAGAAGTTAGCTACTGTATGAGATCCCTCCTGTGAATTACAAGAGGAATGCATTTTACTCCATTCTGAGTTCAATATTTGGCCACAAAATGTTTGTTTGTTGTTGTTTTTATAATGCATAATTCACCATCAAGCAAAGTCCACTAATAAAAGGCGGATGTATTTTTACATCCTGCTTCTTCAGGATGTTTCACCTTTCCATCATGAAGTTTCTTAACTTCATCGTCTTTGTTTGTCAAAAGGGGGGGGAAAAAAAACAAAAACTCATTGGCTGAAGAAGCCAATGAATAAGGATCTTTACCAGTAGGTCAAGTGGGAAAACAGAGATTCCTCCCAAATTGCTATTATTTAATTACATTGCATAATTGTGTTTAAAAATAATTTATTTAACCTGGAGACTGGATGGACTGAACAGGAATGCAAGCTGGATGCTAATAGCATTAAGCTAAAGTGTGATTGTAAGATAAAGATGTTTCTTCAGAGGAAGGTTTCCACTTTAACAAACTGTTCATAAAAATACTGCTAAGTTATGCTCATACTTACATTGATTATCACTGACAGTTTGCCCATTCCGCTCAAAATGTTGAACCATATGCCTGGAGAAGAGAGAGAGAGAGAAGCAGTAGAAGAACAGTGACGTCAGCATGATCATCGTTTAGAGTATTTTTATTCAGGTGAAATTATTTCCAAATTGTTTTCCAGAATTTTCTTGATTTTGCTGAATGTGTGTCTGCCAAACTTTGAGAGATATTCCTGCTAAAGTGGGGTTGTGTGAAGTATTAATGAGTAGTAAGTAGGTCAGCCGCGCTCAGAGGAGTTTGAACGCGCAGGCCGCAGTTTGGTGTCGGTTACGTGGAACTGGATCAAATGTTAGAGATGTTATGAGAATGAAGAGATAATACAGGCTAAAACTGATACAAAAAACTGATGCAACGAAAAATTCACGAGGTTTATTTCGCCTACAAACCAAAACATTTCTCTCTTAGGCTTCAATTAGTGTGTGTATGAACAGTAGTTTTCAAGTATTACCATAGACTGGAATTGGATTTAGGACTGGCCTTTGACTACGATGTTCCATGACAAAAATATACTTTGAGGTGAATTATTCCCATTAGACCGTCAGTTCCCGAAACTGACAGGAATTTATGTTTAACTCCGACTTGTTTTTTTTGTTGTATTTTTACACGTTTGTGTCAGTCTCTTGGTAAGTTGGATGACCTTACCGATGTCTTTTGCACGTGCAGCGACTGGCCTGCGTAACTCGGTGACAAACTTCCTGGCATCCAGCCTGATCTCAATGACGTTGTTCAGCAGGGCGAAGAGCGGGGCCAGGGGGAACGACGCCACGAACAGAGACACAAAACCAAACTGGATGACTGTGGAGAGACACAAAAACAAAAAAAAACAAGAAATGATTGTTTGCTTCTGTTATGTACAGTTTAAACTAATTCCCTGTTTTATGGAAAAGATTTTATTCCACTGGAGAAAACACCCAAATAAAGAATTCAAAATGAGAATAAACACTGAAACAAGACGGGATGATTCATTTTCTAAAACATGCTAAAATCCCTAATATTGGATTTATGAAAAATATGGCAAAGCAGCCATATTTTTCATAAATCCAATATTAGGGATTTTCTGCAGATTTTCTGTTCCTGAAATTTTTAACAAATTCTATTAAGCTCCTTAGAAACACTGAAATAACCCTTTAGAGTTTAGCACCAAATTCGAATAATGAACTTCATTCAGATACAACTGACACACACACACACACTCGCCATGAACATGGTCAGGATGCCACTTTTCTTTTCCATGTTTGTGTGCCTCCCACCACCCAAGAGGCATGTCCTCCTGGGTGGAGAGCCATATAACTCATATTAATGGAAAGGTCTAGTCAAAGACATTGAACAAGCTGCAGTCATGTTCAATGAATCAGAATGTGTTCTGATGAGGCTCATTTGTCAGATAAAAATGTTACTTTTATTAGTCTGAAATAAAATTCTAATTTTAAATGAATTATTCTGATTTTTAAATTATAATTAGCAGGGATAAAAGCATTTGAACATGCATCTGTGTGTAATCAATCTATATAATATGTGATGAAGCTCCTGAAATGAATTTATTTTTTAATAATGTACATGTTTACATGATTTCTTTCTAAATGTGAACGATTCCTTTTTTTTTTTAAAGGAAAAACGTTCAGCTGTAAATCGGAACGACTCGGCGTTGGATCTGTGATTCTTTCTGGCTTCGGAGTGAAACAACTGACTGTTTTGTTTCCTCTAAGTTCTCCCTCACAGAGCAAGAAGACTGGATCTTTCTTGTCAGTGATTGGACAATATTGCTGGTAAATATCAGGTGCTAGATTTCACCATGATAAACGTGAATATTTAGCATGTGCTGCTGGGGGGGGGAGCGCATCTGATCAATGAGAACGTTGTGTCTCTCTCGGCTGATTAACGATCGCTTCGCCTCCGTCTTGAGAATGCGCAGAAGGAAACCCGAGACGGGACGCCGCGGTCGGCCGGCCGGGGCCTCCCCCCACCCCGACACGTTGCTGCGACCAGAGCGCTGGAACCCAAGCAGTGTGGGAACGGGGATTTCCAGCGAGCCGGAGACTGACGGCTTCACCTCGGGACACCGCGCCGAGACAAAGAGCGGCCGGGAAGAGAATACGGCAGCGGCGCAGCGAGCGCTACGGGGCAGGCTCAGAGTAACCTCGCCGTCTACCTGAGCCGAGGTCGCCGGGTCCGGCCCAGCCACACAAAGGCGGCGCAGGAACAGGCAGGCCCCACGTAGAAGAACCCTGCAACAGTCCGCTCACAGTCACGACTTTGATACAGAGAGAGGGAGTGTGTGTGTGTGTGTTTTCCATGTGGAGCGCAGACATTTCTGACATTCTGCGATGCGCCCCGAGGCGGGTCTCCTCCCACCCTCCTGTGTCAAACAAAATCTCCCTTTTCAACACATCAAATTGACTTTTCAAGCTGTAAAATCTGGAATGTAATTAAAAGACCTGAACCGTTCGCCTCATACCTCCACCTTTCCACATACAAGTTCCGCAAAAAAATGTACATTTCGATGTTTCTGCTGTCCTGTTGCTGAACTTTGACCCCCATCGGCAAGGAAATAAGCATCAAAGATGTCAAGCTGCCACGTCTTTTTTGTTGTTGTTGTTTTTAACGTGACAGTGTGGAACCAGCGGTCACTACTCCACTTTAACGTCTTTCCACTGAGTCAAACGTCTTCATCCTGCCTGGCCGATGAAGACGTTGTTCTCCATCTTGAAAATGTGGGAGAGGATTTATGTTGTTGGAAACATTCCTTCAGTCCACTGAGATCACGGCGTTTTAGTTGAGCTGAGGTTTGGACTTTGACTGTTGCAACTTCATTCATCATTTTGTGGTTCTGCTGCCTTCTGATGACTGAAATGCAGTTGACCCCTCCGTCCCCCAATACTGACAGTTTCGGGACAACTGAGAGAGGACACGGCCAAGGAATAGATAAGACCCACAAATACTCTAAAAACACCTAAAACCACAGCCGGATAGTCAGGAGATCAATTGTACAAAAAAAAAATTTTCACCAAAAATCTCAGAAGTATTACGATTCACCAAAGAAATTTTCTAGAAAAAAACAAGAAAATTTTTTAATTTGAAAAGTCAAAAAAGTTTGCTCAGGAATTTTTTGATTAATCTCAGAAATGATCGAAATGATCAAGGAAAAAAAAACTGAGTTTCAAAACTTGAAATTTTTGAAATTTTGAAACAAATGTCCACATTTTTTCATCGGGTGTGAAGACTCCCTTATTTGGCCTTCCTTCCTGCTTCCTTCGTTGCTGCCGTTTCGTGGTTCACTGAAATGCAGCTATGCAAATCCTTTACAGTCGTCAAGTTTTCATTCAACTCAGACGATTGTTTCCGGCAGGAAGCGTTTCAGCGACCTTCCAAATGAACCCGGTAAAACGTGCATCACTTTTCAAAACTCCGTCTCCATTTACTCTTTAGCAACAGGCTGAATATTATCTCCAGCATTCTTTATGAACAATATAAAAACTCATAACATTAGAGCAGCATTTTTAAATGTCTCCTCTGGTATTTTTACAAATGTCATCTTTGGTGAAGTGAGGCGTTCTCATGGCAACCCTTCCAAACAAGTCGTACTCCTTTGAGCTTTTTCTGAGGAAACTGCAGCTGCAGGTATAGAAACAGTAAAGCCTGGTCCAAACTGAGTCCTGTAGCAGAACGAGGCCCCGCAGCAGCAGCTTCTCTGCAACACAAAGTCTGTAAAAAAAAAATCAGGTGAAAGTAAAACTGTCCAAAATCTATAACCTATAACCTCAATAAACCAAAGCCATGTTGGCTGAAACTCCTCCACAAACAGAGACTGAGAAGTTCCTAAAGAAGACAAATACTTCTTCTGATCCTCCTAAAGTCTTTGCTTGCATGTTGTCGCTTGTTGTGCTGTTAACCTGTGAGGTTTGGATACTTGTTGACGGATCGCGATCGCTTCTTGGCTTCGGTTCAAAACACAGAGACATAAAAAGTGTTTACCCTTTGACAGATTTCCTCTTTTTATTTTTTGTCTTTTGTTTTGCTCTTAAAAGTTTCAGATTGAAAATGTTTTAAAATAAGACAAAAATACCCGGAGCAAATCTGGAGTAAGGTTTAAAAATGAAGCCTTTGCGTCTTGGGAAGTGAAAACTTTCACTGCATCAGCCGGAACAGCCGACGCCGTTAAATCAGCACTGAAATGGGAAAGCTGAGCTAATCTTTAGTAGCCTCTAGCCAGGAGACGCACAGTCGAGAAATGACTTAAGCAGAACCTGTCTGACAAGACGAAGTAGGATAAGAGACCTCATCTCATAAAACGCCATTTAGAAAGAAATTCATTTCTAATCAATTTTAGAAGTTTTGGATTTCAGTGAGACCACAATGACCGTAAGATTACATACAATACATGGATTTAATGGAGCAGCTTTATCTGAAATTGACTTTTCTTTTGAGCTTTACCATCATTTATGTCCTGATTCGATTCGTTCGTGCTTGTTTGAGAAAATCCTTGAATAGAAATAAAAACTAGGACGAGCCAAACACTTTTCACAGAAACTATTTTTACGTCCGTCCTGAACAAAACGTTGACATTCTTCTCAAATGACAGCAAAGAAGATATTTTCACGATTTCCCAACAAGACCAGGAGAGTGAAAACTAACAGAGTAATTTGTCCCAGTGAATCTGTATCCCTGAGGGAGAGGAAAGCTTTTCTCTGCCTGTGTTTACGCGCTGCGGTTTCTGGCGGGTCCGGTGAGCCAATCTGCTCACTTAGAGCTCCCAGAAAGCAGCATGTATACGTTGTCGAGTATCTATTACCAGTTTCTCTTTTGTCTCTTTGAAGATTTCCCCGTTTGCTTCGTGAAATGCGATCTAAACAACTGCCATCAGTTTCGAGGAACGGTTCCCATCCAAACGATCCCAGAACATCCTGGATCCATAACGTCTTCGGTCTGACTGCGTGTGTTTACGAGAGGTGTGTGCGTGAGGGTGTGTGCGTGTGGAGGGGGTCGGATTATGTAAGCGCTCTCTGTGATGTTCAGGGAGACTCAATTAAAATGATTGTTGGTTTCTCATTGTCCCCGAGGCCGTGTCCTCTGTGTGCGTGTGTGAAAGCAGACTCACTCATCTCCATGTACTCCGGTGTGAGGCCTTCAAACGGAGCCAGAGCGTAGTCCAGGTTCCACTGCTGGGGAGTCCGCTCCTCGTCCCTCTCCTTCTGCGTCGGCTCCTTCTCCTTCAGCGCCCGGATCAGCTTCTTCAACTTCCTGTTCAGATTGAGCCAAAGACACGGGGAGCCGTTCAGCGAAAGGGTCCAAACTGCTCCACGTTGCGGGGATGCTGCGATTCCCCGTGAGGCGGAAGCATTTCAGACCAAACACAGTTAGATGGAGATTCTCACAAAAGACTCGAGCTAGCATCACCTCGGATCTTAAAGATGTTGCCGCCTTAAAAAAAAGAGAAAAGTTCAAAGTCAAAAAGTCCTGTGCTTGTGAAGTGTTTTATGAGACGTGATGTTTGCACGAACTCTAGCAGCTTGAGACGTTTCCTGCAGCAACCAGACGAGTCAAGAAGTTCGGTTTCTCTTAATCTCATCACGATACAGTCAATATGTTAAAGCCCAGACACACGGCAGGGCCTGAGTGCACTGCCTTTCTCAACATTTAGACCCAATGTTTGGGCAGGAAAAAGCCGTGGCTGTTTGTTCTCCCTGATACTTTCAGCAGCCTTAGCATCACGTGTTTTAATAGCACTAAACACATGATCTCAGAAAAGTGTTGTTATAAGATTCAAACTGTTTGGAAGTATGTTCCTATCCTGCAAGACACTAAGAGAAATTTGCATTCAAATTCATGAACGTTAATTGGATCAAAAAGCAGAGACTTGGCAGAAAAACCTGCAACGTGCGCTTTTGCTCAAGTCAACATAGTGATTGTGCTGCGTTGACTGCAAAACGACACTGATTCTCGGTGAATCATAGCGGGTGTTTACAGCGCCTCAGAAGCAAACATCTCAGAGGAATCCCATCCCATCGCTCTAAAAACCAGAGGCTGACTGCTTCCAAAGGCAAGTTACGGCAGGAAGACTGGCTCAAATCAGACATGCAAACATGAATCAATCCGTGCAACAGAAACGGAGGCGGAGGGTTTTACAGGTGTCCATATTTGTGATTCTTCAGATCTAAGCAGTAAAGACGTGCTCTCCTCTGAGTGTGGAGACGTATTAATAATCCCTGTGCAAAGTCACACACGGCTAACACTGTGCGCCGGCTGTGTGGTCGGGTGTTTGTATGGATTTGAAACTTGTAAAACCTGTAAGTGAAAATGGAAAAATGTGGGGTTGTTCCTTTTACGGCGCATACATACAATCTGTACTCCCTGCAGAGAAGAAGAAACTGAGGCTGCAGTTCATGCAGTTGAACAATAACAAATTAGAAATGTATCAGCAAAATTTCCAACGTTGGAATGATGCATGAATGTCTTTGGCCAGGGTTAAAGACTCCGGCTGCAGCCGGCGGTGCAGTTTGTGTGGGGGATATTTTCTCTTGGGTCTCAGATGGACGTCACTGTGAATATTCCACAGACATGTGTCCGCTGGGAGGACGCACAGGCTCTGCCTAGAAACCACACGTTGCCTTGATAACACACCGTTCCTTATTTGTGTCCTGAGAAAAGATTTCAACTCACAGAGTACCGGTAGTTTGTGTCGCTTCAAAACTTTCTAGCTTTTATCTTGACTGCATTGTTTAACTTTATGGACTATTATGAGGCAGGTTTCCACTTTCTGGACATCTAGAAGTGACATTGTACCTCCAAGGAAACATGCATCCATTGTGCTATATTGTTTTTGCTAAATGTCCCGTCTCTATGTCCCTTCAGAAAGCTAGACTCGCCGACGAAGGAAACACTTTTCCAGTCTTCAAGTCTTAGCCAATCTGTTTCAAGGTGAGTATTTCAAGTGTCGATGTAAGAGACACATTCTCTCCATAATTGCTCAATTCAGTAACAGGGATGCTCAAGCTCGAGCGAAAATAGACCCGGTCTGCATCCTCCTCCTCCAGCTCTCTCTTTGCTCTCGGTTTGGCATCGTCTTGGGGAAGTTCTATCAACTCAACATGCAACGGCACTGATGCTTTTATAGCTTGATCAGGTGGTAAGCCAAGTCACCTCTTCGTTTTCCTGAGAGACGGGAAGAGAACGAACCTGAGCATGCAGGGAGCAAGTTTGAGCAGGAGCAAAATGATTAATAGTAGGAGAGAATATTTGAACCAGAGTGCAGAGACATAACAGAATATAAAAGTGTTTGTAAGCAATGTTGAGTATGAGAACAGATATCCGAGGGTGAGTAGATATCTGGCAGGCAGTCTGCCTGTCGGCCTTTGTGCTGCTCATTCCATATTTTCTCCTTTATAATCTCCTGCCTGTAAACCGGAAATGTGATTGTGTGAACATTTTTGTGAAAACCCCAACAGATAAACGTTTCTAGCACCGACAATGCAGTGTGACGTCTTTTCTTCCCCTTACCAATGAATTGCTGTTTTGCGATTGGCTAATGCGCTCTCTGTGCTAACAAGAAACCAAGTGTGCGTACGTCAAAAAGTGGTTTTCCAAGAAGTTCAAGTGGAGGGGTTCAGATGGTTCAGTGGAGGGTTGCAAGAACCAAAATGCTCTACCAGATTTTGCTGCCACCAGTTCAAAGATGCTCATCACTGGCAGCAGGTGGATGAACATGTCTCTGCAGGCACAATGAGTTGAAAACATTTGGGCAACGGCCATAAGACATTAAGGGCAGCACTGTTCAAGAAAAACATAAGGCGGAGACTGGAACTCTGCAGGATGTACAAGGATATCCTGCAGATTAAAAACTTAGCATTTCTAGCTTTTATCTTGACTGCATTGTTTAACTTTGCAGTCAAGCGGGAGAACATGTTGAGCTGTTGAGTATCTGATCCCAGTAAATACTCTAGAATATAACATCACAAAAGATTTTAAACGTTTTATTGCCAGAGGACACGTCTGTCAGTGTCAAAGCATTTGGCCATGACTTCACATGCTAACTGAGTAGCATAGCTGTAGCCCCTGAATTCCTCTTAAACCAGAACACAACTCTGATGTTGAGATCCTCAGTGAACCACTGGCTGCCTAGCAGGTGTGAAAACTTTGAAGCGTGTGAATGTGACACAGACCACTTGACGGAACGTAATAAGTCCTGTTTTGTGTGACGCGGCTCGTTGGCCGCGCGTACTAGGACCTCTGATGAGGCCAATCAAACAGGTCACAGGGTTAAGCTGTGCTTATAGCAACAGTAACAATGCTGCCTCGGGTCAGGCGCTGTTATAAACAGAGCTGACCTCTGACCCTTTAGATCTGCTTGTAAAAACTGAGCTATAATTAGACAAAATGGTGCATCTCCGTCCTGACCCAGAGGAAATGTTATTTGAAGGAATCTTGAACAATACTGCGATCGCGAGTGGGAGTTTCGTGGCATCTTCTTTACTCATAGAACAAGTATTAGAATCTAATGTTCATAGAGGAACTGGGTTGTTCTGATTCAATTGGAAAACAGTTGGAAGGTTTTTGAGTTCAAGTCCAGATTGTTGGCAAGACACTGAACCCCAAATCGTCCACCAGAACATGTCTTGGTGTCCGGGGACTGACCTTCTGGGGCAAAAGGTCAATGTGACGACACTACTAAAATTCAGATGATTTACCTTTAAGAGTGGTCAGATGAAAGCCATCGTTGAAAGAAGACCAAGTTACGTCCGTTTGCAGACAAAGAGCTGAAAATACACAGCAGCCTCAACATGCTAATTTGATGGTAGCATGACGTGGCAATTTGTGACGATGCTTTTCGTCTACAGCCACAGAAGATGTTTAGGTTTAATGGGAAGATGCAAGAAGCTACATAGAGTGGAATTCTGGAAAAAACCTCAATAGAAAAATTCTTTCAAGCAGGACAAACAAAAGGATCCTAAACACACACCGCTTCAGTTTGCTGCTTTAAGTCAAAGTGTCTTCATGTGTTAGAATGATTGCAGTCAAAGAACAGACCTAAAGCCAATTGAGAATATGTGGAAAGACTTGGAAACTGTCTTCATTCAAGCTGACAAAGTTTGAGCCACTTTGCAAGTGCAAAGTGCAAAAAGCAGATAGACGGCTGGATCATTTTCCTGAGATTTGAAAATTGTACACTACTTCGCAATGAAATGCACTCTTGTTTATAGCTGCAAAGTGACAAAATGTGAAAACGGTCAGTTGATGTGAATACTTCTGTCTCACAGCTGATTGGCTGGTTCAGACCTTCAGACTACTAAGTCTCAGGTCCAACGTTGCCGCAGAAAGCAAAAAGAAAGTGTCCAACTCACGGGATCCCGATTTCGAAGATGTTGTTCTGGATCAGCTGCTTGCCCAGCATGATGATGCTGAGCTGAATGCACAACTCGATGAGGCAGCCTCCTGGAGCGCACTAAGGGAAACACAGAGGGTCATTTCCAAACCCGTTGCAGGACTTTCTTAGCGAAGGTTTTGCAGAAACAAACCTCCTCCATGCGGTAATCGTTGAAGACGTACACATAACTTCCAGGTCGACCCGCAAACCTGCAGGAGCAAAGAAAAGATAACATTCATGGGGCATATTATATTTTTGTTCAAACAAATTATTTTATTTATAGTTCTTGAAGAAATAAAACATTTCTTGTTTAAGGAAAAGACTCTTCTTTGCATAACATAAATATTTAAAAATCAAAGACACGCCTCTTTTTTTTTTTTGCTTTATTGATAATTCATATTTTTGCATGAATACACGGTTCTCACAGCTCAACGTCATGTCAAACTCCACAGAGGAACATGCACACGAGGACTCGAGTCTCACCGTCCTTTGAAAGAAAGCCACATAAAATATGGGAGCGTATGCGTTCATAAACTTGAGCAGGAAGGCCTTAAGGATGAGCCGCTCTTCGAAGTTGGTTTCCGTTTTAGGAATCTCTGAAATAAAAAAACTTAGCATTACTGTTTATGTAAAGTTTTAGGAGAGCTTTAGTATGTACACTGGCTTTTGAAGATCAGCCAAATCATATTTTTATGTTATTTGAGGATAAAAAGCTTCCTAGCCTCATCTAAAGAACAGCTTTAATTCATCCACTTTCGGACGGGCTTTTGGTCAACGGCCCCTTTGACGTTGGAGCCCTCCCGCGGATCGCCAGTCTCTTTGTTAGAGTTAAATATTGAACACTCGCCCTACTTAATTGTTTTTTTGTGTGTGTGGGACGTAAATAACATTATTAACTTAATCAATACAATAGAGATAGCGATAATTACAAAGACTTTGCAGAGAAAGTCTTTGTAATTATCAGTAGTTGCACGTGGTTAGAAACCCTTCAGTTCGGGTCACGGGAAGCAGAAGGAGTCCAGAACCACATGTTCTAGGTTCTTTGGTACTCTTGTACCTAGAAGCCTTAGAAATGGCATTGGAACCATTCTCAGACTGATAGATGTCAATAACTTTGTGGATCTGCTCTTGAATTTCTCTAAATCAAAACCAGATGTGTTGCTCTTGAAATCTTTTATCCTATGTCAAGATGTCAGACTGGTTCCGTTTAAGAGATTTCTTCATCCCGGCGGTCATCAGGGCAGGTGTGGGCTACAGAAACTGAGTCATAAAATGTGGCGAATCATAATTTTGCTTGATGGTTTAAAACATTAACGTATAATGATAAAACATGAGTAAAAACTGAAAGAATCTGTAAATGGAAGAATACTTTTCTTAACAGCACACACATCAGTGGAAGTAGGTTAGCGTACTGGCACTTCTCTTTTTAATTCCACACACACACACACACACCCTCTTTACACGTCTGAATTCTGCCTCTATTTCTGGGGTTGGGAATATAGATGTGAATGTCGTAGAAACCTCTGGGGACGACTGATGAGAGAGTTGGAGCATGAAAACATCAAAGTTTTATCACACTGTCCAAGAAGAAGAAGAAGAAGAGGAGGGGAAAAAACTACATTTCTCTCAAATATGCAGACACATGCTCACTGTGTAAAACAAATGTTTAAAAAGATCTTTTGGAGTGTGTGTGTGTGTGTGTGTTAAGATTTTTCTAACCAGTCCCTCTGCGGCTCAACTTCAGCTGGCCGTCCCTTCAAACTTACATTTTTTACCATTAAATAACGACGCATCAGTTTATGAGTCTCTGTAGATAGGTAATTTCAAGAATTACTGCAATCAGTAGTAATAAAACCGACCCACTCCCAGGCATAAGTTAATTAAATTCTGTTATTTCCTGAAAATCTTATATTTATTTATTCTGATTCTGATCCTTGTTTGTGCCATTTATGCCTACAACTCAAGTAAAATTAACTACAAATATGCTATACATTTTACTTTTAATTACTTTATTGAACGTGCCAAGTTACAATAAAATTACAACGCAATAACATAAACGTTCAATGAATCGAATACGTTGGCACCAACATTGGTATTGGCTGAAAATCAGTCATTTTTTAACATATGGCATCAGTCAGATAAATATACAGACATATGAGATTGGCAAATATTGGTTATGGCCCATAACAGCAATATTAAAATCAGATGTGGATATCAGACCAGATTGTCATATTGGAGAATTTCTAAAATCAGTATTTTTCATTACTGTTTGCAGCTTGTTTATAAAGATAATCTATTTTTAAGAGATATAAATGTGCAGACAGGAGGCAGGAGAAAAGTCAAAGACGTCAAACATAAAAAGACAAAATCTAAACAGATTCACTCAAAGGATGTTTCATGTTCAGATTTTAGATATAATCATGTCAAGCATTTGGAAAGATGTATCGCTCTACCTAAGCGGCCATATTTGTGTGATTGTTCCGAGTTGCCCTGATTTTTAAACCTGTACGATTTTCGTGTCCTGCATAACTGAGAATTTACACCAATGAAAACTCTCTTCAGATGAGAGGTCAGCGGGACTTTCCGTACCTAGCTCCGTCAGCCAGAGTGCCACGGCGCCGTAGATTTCATCCAGGATCAGGATGACCACGAGGTTGATGATGACGGCGGTGGCCGTCACGGTCACCCGGACGTTGGACTTGATCTCGGGGTCCGGGCTCATCGCCATCAAGGCCGAGATCGTGATGCGGTAGATGATTACGCCAAAAACCGCTGAAAACGTCAGTCCAAACTGACGAGAAGAAAAAGCTCTGACAATTAGTTAAAGTGCGGTAAATACCAAGGAAGTAGGTTGTGGACGGTACAGCACTTGTACTCGACTTGCCATGAAAAGGATAGAGGAAATGTTCATGAAGTATCCAGGGAGACGGTCTTTCCACGTCAACTTCTCGGCGACCGTCTGAGTGAAAAGACGAGAGGCAAACAGAGGAGAGAAAAGAGTGAGAGAGTTCCCAGTTTGGCAAGCAATGGATTAAGGTTGTTCAACTTCACTGAACGATCTGGAGTGAAGAAAAAAAAAAAAGATCCCCCCCAAAAAAACCAGCTTAAATGATGAAAAAGAATCCGACAAACACTGGCAGACTTCTATCTGCTGAATCGGCAGAAGGTAAAGGAAGGATTGAAGAAAGGTCAAGGGGTGTAAATAAAATGTACTTACTAGAGTTATGGTAAATATAGAACTAAGTAAAGACACAGTTCTAATAAAAAATAATTTCAAACGAGATAATGAGGAAATAAATGTCAGAAACAGGAGAGAAAAATCTCAATTGAGCCTCTACTGCCATTACTTTAATACAGATTGTTCTCATATTTGGGGGGAAAATTGGAGGATTTGGGGATAATTTCTTAAAAACAAACACAAAAAGTCATAATTTGTCAGCTTATGTGACCTGATTCACATCATCGGGTGATTTTACATACTTTGAATATACAGGAACGGCAAGCAAGTGGTGATCACTCCTAGTGCAACGCTGCCATCTAGTGGACATAAAGGAGCAGTTCAAGCAGCTGTATTGAATTTGAATGGAAACTGGAAGTTCAAGTTTTTGCTTTTTTATCAGCAAGTCACAACCAGGAGAAGCTGGCACAAAAGGACAAAGTCAAGAGAGGGGGACATGGAAAGACAAAGTTATAGTCTGTGTGTGGGTGTGTGTGTGTGTGTGTGTGTGTGTGTGTGGTGGGGACAGCCATCAACGGGGGAGTTAGTAAATTAGGTCAGGTGTTATATTTGGCTGGTGGAGTCCACTGAGGAGAGCCCGACAACGCTCTCCTGATGGAAACCCAGTGGCAGGCTTTTATTTTCTCTGGTACTAGCTCTCTTTCTGACCAGCCTGCTCCTACATTGCCTTTTATGCAAAACAGGAAGTCGAAAAAGACATGTTATTTATCATGTAAACAACAGAAATCCGCTAATCTTCATTGGGGATTTGTTGTTTGTTTTTTTGGGGCAGATTTGTTTCATCTTCCACTCTGGCATATCAAATTTTGCACCAATAGTCTCTCTCACAAGTGTACAAACGCAAATCAAAACGCTTGGCTTTTGAGAGTATAACATTTTTAATGCATAATTTCAAAAGTCTAGAAAAAAAATTTCAGTTTGAATGTGGGCATTTGCTTATGAATCAAACTGATCGGCTCGGTTTAAGTGAACACCGGTGCAGTTTGAATGCGTATGTGAACGCCTGCTTCTGCTCCAGAAGCAGGCAGTGGACTATGGCACAAGGAATTCTACAATTCTGTCTTTAGATGAATTGGACTGAAAATTTGAAAATGTCCTGCACTGATTCCACGAAGCGGTGAAACATTCAGCTCTGTCTCACTTTTGAAACCTAATTTGGTTTGAACCTAGAACACAATTTTTGTGTCTCAGGTAATACAGCCAAGGGCTGCTAAGTGTGCGCGAGAGGGGAGAGTTGTGTGTCGCCATAGTGACGGTCACTAATCTTACCCCTGGCTTCCTGCCCAGCATGCATCACTCCCACTCAGGCGCTCTCCCTCTGTTTTTCTTCCTACCTCCACTTCTCCAAGCCTCTCAGACTCTCGGGCTTTGTGTTTCTTTGTCTTGTATCTCTCTCATTTGTTTTTTTTTTGTTTTTTATTTCATGCACAAATGAGCGTTGACTGACAAGCCGTAAGGTGATATACTTGCTCACAAAGTGGCAGCTTGAATAACCTTTGAAAAAAAGCTTAAGTCCCAATAGGAGTATTCAGAAAAATGATATTTAACCTTCTTGCCATTAATTAATTAATTCATTCATTTTTTTAAAGGTTTTATTGGCTATAGTAGCCTTTATTTAACAGTTAATGGACAGGAATGAGGGAAACGAGAGAGGGGGAAGACATGCGGCAAAGGTTGACAGGCCGGGAATCGAACCTGGGACATCCGCGTCGAGGACTAAGGCCTCTGTATGTGGGTGTGCTAAACCCCTGCGCCACCACAGCACCCAATTCATTTATATTAGCACCTGATTTTAAGTTTGCTTTTAACCTTTGTTTAATTTTATTGTCTAATTTAAAATTAAATCAGCTGACAGCTGGCTTGTTGTATTAGCGATTAGCATTGTTAGCACTGCTAGCAATAAACATGAGACATGTGGTTTAGCTATTCCCAGATAGTACAGAGCTTGGTCCTAATAGAATCCCTAACAGGTCTCTGCCGACATTTTCTAGTTCAGAACATGCCATAGAAAACACAGACGGAGTAAACGAAAGCATAAAATAGAGACAGGTTTGCTGTAACGTGCTTTGCTAACGGCAGAAATGGGTCAATTCACAAAACAAACTTAGCTTCTTTGAAAAGGCAAAGAAGTTAACAATTAGCATCTGCTGAAATTAAGCTCTCTAAGTTGTAGCAGCCTGACTGAAAAACCTGATGGTTTAAGCAACTTCCTATAACCAAAAATAGCCAACTCTGAGTGTCCAACCAATAATAACAACCTAGCATGACTTGGTAGCCGCAAGGAAAAAGATTTCTTAATTTTGGTTGGCAGCCAGAATGTACTGAAATGCAGACGCACCAACCAGTTTTGTGGCTTTCAGTTAAGGGTGTATGGACTTAAAATTTTGATATTTTGAAATGGTGTGATAATAACAAAGATGATGATAAAACATATATTAATTCTTTTCTTTCTTTTTCTTCTACCAACCCACAAACAAACCCACAAACAAACAGAACCATTCCAAAAACAGAGCTTCACATTTTAAACGGGCTTCTTCAGGACACCACTTACATAACGAAATCCGACTCTTATCACTGAGCCACGCAAACTGCAATAAATCATATTTTTTGGAATATTGTTGATAATGCAAATACAGTTTTTTTGGGGGGGTTTGAAACATTAACTGGAAGTTACTGTGGTCACAATAAATAAAATAAATTTCCACAATATACAATATGATTTGTGCGTACCTGTATTTTCAATGCAGGTTTGTTTTTTTTGTTCAGGTTTGACTTGCAAATTCAGATTTTTTTCTGTTTTCTGACTGATCATAAATAACGTGAGCAAAAGAATTCCTATAAAGATATGTTTTACTGATTGAAGACAAGTATTGATATTTTAAACTGTCTCTAGCCTCTTAAGTGAGAAGTTGCCCGTGGGCAGCTGTCAACGCGTGGGTAGCTTCAACAACTGACAACATCAGGCTACATGTGTGCTGCCTCATGTGTTGCACAAAAAAAAAAAAGTTTAAAAACTCAAAAAGATAAATAGGGAATTTAGGACCATCAGCAAATGGTAAATGAAAAAAGGCAAAAGGAGACAGATACCTGGGCAGATGAAACCACAGCAGCCATAGGATGGGACAGGAAGAGAAGAACAGAGAGGCAGCAGCCTGCTGGAAAGGAAACGGAGGGAGAGGAAAACGAGGGAAAGGAGGGAAAAGAAGGAAGGCATGCTAAGGAGGAAAGAGGAGAGGAGAAAGGAAGGGTTACCGGTACTCCTGCAGCCATGGCAGACAGCAGCTTTTGTCTCCATCTGTCCTTCCCTGTCACTGTCCCGTCCTCCTGCTTCTCTGGCTACGAGACAGACGGACGAGTCACAAACAAACACAAACACACAGATGCGGCTTCGCATCAGCCGCTGGAGCTGCAAGGCATCCCCTATTCATCCTAACCCTGACCCACACCGAGTGCGTGAGTCAAAATTATGAAAATAAATTTAACAATTAAAAAAAAAAACTCTGGTTTTTCAATACAAGGTTCCTGCTGTAGGATGTGGTGGTTTTTCATAAGTATCAAGATCGATGTACGTTGCAAAACTGCCACAGAAACATTTTTTTGTGCATCACACGAGTTACGTGATCAACAGCTGGATGTTACTGCTGTCGGAAACGACAAAGAGGAAGAAGACAGGAAGTGGGAGCAGGATGATGTTTTTATTGTTGTTCTTCACCAGAGCCCTCACACAGCGTCACACAGTTCATCCCAACGTGTTGAATCCACAACTCTTCTGCAAAATGTCCGACTACAATTTGCCCAAAACACCAAATATGTAGCTGCTCCAAAGTGGGCGGGGCTTGTCACTCCAACCTGATTAAAACACTGACGTTTCCTCTGATTAGCTGATAGATGATGAGCAGCTTGGCCTCTTTAACACTCAAGTTAGACTTACTTGAAAGGGATTGTTAAGCAGTCAAGTTGGAGGGTTATTTATGGAAGGGAAAAAAAAACTCCATTAAGCCATATTAAATTTCTGTCCCAATAAAGTTTTAAATTGCAAAGTCCCTAAAAGGCGAGTCCTACCTCGTTCTTTTTTTTCTTCTTCTTCTTCTTCTGCTGCTGCTTCCTCTGTCGCTTCTCCAGGAGGATAGTCTCATACTTCGGCCGGGGATGTTCCTGACAACCAAATGGGAGCGCGGTTACAGAACAACGTTCCCATGATGCATCTGTGCAGCTGGTTTAGTACTTAGTAACGAGCCGTACACACGACACCCTGTTCTCATCAATTATCCCTGCAGATCTGAGCTGATCTGTGCGTGAATATCTATGCCTGAGTTTCTAGATGGTTTGGCGTTTTTTTTTTTTACCTCGTCCTCCTCGATTCCCGTCAGATCCCAGCTGAAACTCAGGCTGATCTGTCGCCGTTTCCAGTGCTCCAGGAACAACACGGCTACACACACACACAGAAATTCAATCAATCATTCAATCAAAAACTCTGCTGTCTACAAACCAGAAAAGAGGATTTTACTGCTAAAAATAAATAAAAAAAAATATAAAAATATTGGGAAAAAACACAACTTTTCCTTAACCCAAAAGGTTTTCATCCCTCTAGCAGATTTAGATGTAATTTTATTCTCACTGAAGCAAAGAGTTTGTTTCCAGATAATGAGAGATTGTTCAATTTTTGGTTTTTATTTAGGTTCTAATCAAAAATGGCAGATAAAAAATTATTTATCTGATTTTTAATACTAAATGCAGAGATATTTTATTATTTCTTACAAACGTTGACCGCCTTTCTGTAGCTTTTCCAGTCACTCTGGATAAATAGAAAATAACTTCTCGGACATGTGCTTTGCATCGGATGCGCAAAGTAAATAAAATCTGCCTCAGCTCCATAGCGACCAAAATGGTTTCTACGGAAACTTGGCAAAACCAAAACATCACCCACTTTCATTTTAGTTCCATCGGAACAAAATGAAAGTTCTCCTCCCTGAGTCCGTCTGCAAACAGCAACCTGAGTTTTTATATCATGGCTTCTTCCCTTATGAGCGGCATTTCAGCCCCGGTGGGTGCAAAGAGTTTTTCATGGAGGATAACGACACTCGCGCAGCAATCTTAGCTTACGTAGACCTCTGAATTTTAAAAAATGTGTATTTTCAAACAGTAAATGTAAAGATCTGACTTTTTTTTTTGAACTCCTGAAACTTTACTCCCGTGCTGATTTATCTTGTCGCCACAAGCGTCCGCCTCCGCTTGAGGCGAGAGAGGACGTAAGATATTAATGAGCACCTTCACATTCACCCCGCCTGTCCTCTTTCGTCTCCCTCATACACACACCAACACATGCACACACACGCATGCACCCCGGGAAACTTGAAACCTCACCCCACAGAGACATGAAGATGGCGAAGAGGACGGTGGCAGGGTTATCGAAGAGGTGCGAAGCCCTGGCGGTGCCGCAAGCCGTGCTGAGATGCCAGTAGTCGCAGGCGCCGTCGCACAGCGGACACATGGTGAAGTTGAGACGCTCGTCGCACATCTCCAAACTGCAAAGAGGAGAGAGGGAGGAGAGATGGAGAAAGCGAGGGAGGAAAAGAAGGAAGTAAACTTCAACCTGCCGATCGACGTGCCAACGCTCATTGTGCGCAGCGTGAAAATGAAATCGTGATTTCAATCCCAGCAAAAAAAAAAACCCAAAAAGGCTTTAAGAGATGCTCGTGTCTGTTACATGTGCGTGCAAGAAATGAATGGGACTTTTAACTCCTGACTACCACACAAGCTTTTGTACTTTGACCCTATTCATAGTCGGTGTGGGCTGAATCCATGACACTTGCGCACACGCTGCCAGCCGTACCTTCTGTGTGCCTCCCACACGGCCGTGACTAAAGCCAGATACAGCAGGTATCTGGGCAATCCCTGTCTAGTGGAGTGTGTGAGCGCGGCTCGTGAACATGAGCACACGCCGAAAAGAAATCCCTCATTTTCAGACCGTTCCCCCGTCCCGCTCCGTTTTCACATGTTTGAATAAGGTCTGCAAGAGAACGACTCGAGGTTTTCCAGGTCTACCTGGGGATGTTGGTGTCCACCGTCGCCACGCCGTATCCAAACACGATGATTCCCACAACGGAGGCCGGGATGAGCAGCTGGGTGTAAACACCGAGCCAGGCGAAGTACAGGCCGATCTTCTCTCCAAAGTACTTCCTGTGGGAAAAACGAGAGGGGCTCATTTGAGACGGGGATGAGTTTGCGATGTAGCTTTGGAGTTTGGTTTGACACCAGCAACACTGTGACGCGGTGAGGTGTGCGGCTGTGCGTGCGAGCAACACTGCTGGTTGAAACCAGCGCAGAAATTAAATATACCAAAAGATTCTAGGCTTTCGTATCAAAATGTTTGTAATAATCTCCCAGATAAACTAGATTAGCAATAGAGCGCTTTTAAATCCTAGGGTAGGGTGTTGGTTTGTCAGGTTTCCAAGCTGCTGCTTTTAATGCATAGACCCTCATTAGCTGGGCTTCCATTACAAATATGTGCAAAACATCATCAATATCCCGCCAATGTCTAAAGGACACAATTTTTGCAACTTCGTTGTTGCAATTAAATAAGAAACGCAATTAAAGTTTGTTTTAATAAGTCGTTAAAAAAACGAAGAAGTAGTTGAGTGGATGATGGTGTGACATCACACCATCATCCACTCAACTACTTCTTCATGGTTTCGCACCACGCTGTTTTCATGTGATGTCCATTTCAGTTAAGCCAATTTCAATATGGCCAAAAAAAAAACCCAAAACACCTCATCCTAGAGCCAAAACCTTTGATCAGAAAACGAGTTTTTTCTAAATTAGCGCATTTCCATCAGGCAGATTTATTTTCAAAATGTCAAACTGTGCAATTCTATCATCATCAGAAACACAGCTGAAGAAATGTTTGACTGATAAACTCACATTGTGTCAAGATTGTAGCTTCAGAAATAAACAGAAATACAATAAGCTACAAACCTGAACTCAGTTGAAAAGGTAATGTCAAAATCTATGACAAATAGCCGGTTAGCTAGCTGTGGAGAAAACATTAATTATGCATTTCTGAGTATATGAACTGACTGCCTGCAGGATTGTCTGTAACCATAGATTCGGTTGGACAGTCCACGTCCCTGTTAGTAGGATTAGATGCAATGTGTTCAGAGGCATAGCCTCTCGTCTGCTTTGCAACGTTACCTGACCAGATCGATGGGCTGGTACTTGTAGAAGGCCGAGTATCTTGCCCACTCTTCGAAAAGAACCTGACAGCACACACACACACATAAAGAGAGAGAGAGAAACATTCAGAGTCAAGTCAATGTGGGTGTGTGTTGTCATGTTGAATGTTAAAAAACGATTTTTTTGTTGTTTTTTTTCAGAGGCACAGCTGATCCGGAGGCAGGCGCCTCCTGATTGGCCGAGCTGAGCCTTGGAGGAGCTGCGGTATAAGTGACTCCATCCTGAAGACGAGTGAAACCCGGTAAGGAAGGGAGGGAGACGGCCCGGCAGAACCACGGTGTCGGGTTCGGCTGCATCCACACGGAGCGCTTCGTGTTCACGCCCAGAAACCCGGAGAGAAGTGAAACTACTGACACTGGGGCTTTTATCTGATCCTCCAATCAGACATGCAAACTTTTCAAAAATGCTCCAGATTTTTCCACTCTGTAATGTTATTCCTTATTGGAGCATCTAGGAAAAGCATCTTGGCAAACCTGCAACCGTTTCAACTTTTCCACAATTTGCCATTTTTCTCGTAGCCACAAAATTCAACGTGATTGATGAGTTTTCGCTTCTCACATCAATGAACTGACGTTTCTGATCAAGCTCAGTCAGATTCCGGTCTGGGATTTGATTAGGCCATTTGATTGGAGACGTTCGATTGGAGCTCATGTCCTCCGAACCAGTAAAGCCCAGATCTCGTTGTCTTCCCTACCAACGATGTAGATCAGAACTTTTCTTTTGTGCTGTACCTGTAGGATTGACTGAATCATTTAAATATCTCTGCCTCTGGGCTATTCATTTTTCTTTTTTGATTTGTTTTATTTAATCAGGTTAGTTGATTGACAACAAATTCTCATTTTTTTCTAACATAAGAACAGAAGATCAGAAAAAACTGAATTCCGATCAGATTCCTACTGACTAAACGTGCTGCAACACACCTTATGAGTCAACGGCTTTTAAAAGCAGGTACATTAGTAATCAGCTTTAGAGCATGAAAAAACATCACGGTGGTTCAATTTTTTAAACCGAGGCAGAAATCTAACGCATAACGCCGGCTGGGCGGAAGTGCAAAATGTTTTGTTTATCCTAATTTACATCCCCATCCCTGCTTGTTCTGCTGTGTTGTGGTTTACTTTACTGGACAGATTTATTTACCGCGGGTTTATTTCCAGTCTGGACCTTCAGTCAACAGATTACCGTCTCTCTCTCTCGCTCTCCGTCTCAGAGGAACGTTTGCTCAACTTAAACTCCAATCTGTGCCGGCGGCGGGCAGATGGGACGACGTACGAATGCGAACAGAGGGAGGACAGAAAAGGAGAACGAGCGGCCATTGTTCGTGTGTTCCGTCGACCGAGGCTTAAATATCCGACGGGCCGTTCGACTGCGGGCCCCGGCGGCCTTTAGATTCAAAGTTTAGCGTCTCTTTTTACGGGCAGATGGAACGGAGGAGGAGGAGGAGGAGAACGAAAGGTGAAGCCAAACTGAGTGAAAAGGCAGAGCTGTGAAAGCGGAGCGGCAGCACCTGTCTGTCGTTGCGCTCCTCCAGGTGTCCAGTGACCTTAAAGTCACCCTGCGGAGCAGAAGGACGGGCATGAGACAACGCCAGAGCACAGTGACACTTCAGAAGTTCAATGATTATCAATACAAAGCAAATATGAGAAAATAAAAAATCCACATGAATAGACATCAATATGACGGAAGGAAATCAGCCAAATGCAGATGGAGATGCAGATTTTATAGTAATATTCTTTTTACATATGTGTTGAAACTGTCACGACGTAGTGACAGTTTACTACATTGGTGGAAAAAAAAGATGCATCTCCTCTGCCTTCACGGCAAAAACACTAAACCCGCCCAGCCGTTTCTGCTGCACATCTCAGTACGCTTGCAGTGAGAGAAAACTGAACTACATGTAGTTTTTCAGAGAGACAGAGGAGACGGCTCACACTTACGTCGTGAAGGGGGAAGGCGGCGTCGTACACGCCTTTGGCTATCAATGTGCTGATGCCTGTGAAAGAGAGGAGGGGCGTCGGTGAGGTCAGGGCACGTTACGTCAGGAGCTTCATGTTAAGTTGACCAGGTTTTAAATCAGAAACTCAGACCACTGGTCAGGGTGAAAAAGCAGATAGCAAAGCAGTTCTGTTCATTTTAATGCGGTCCGATTAAAATCAACAAGTTCGACACGTTTTTATTTAGACTTTTGGAAATTTTTATCCCGATCTCTGCAGAGCTTACAAAGAAAACGTGCCGTTATATTTTATTTGTTTTTGTGAGCCGTTGCATGTAGCAGTGATTGTGTCAGGATATTGATGTCGCATCATGTCGCTCGGAGATCCTTCAATTGAACTGAATTAAAATGACATTGTGACATCTGCAAACACTGTATTGTTATCTAAACACAATGTAATGTCATGTAGCGGTGACATTACATTGTCAAGAATCTAAGAGTGTTTATCTCAACTTTAGTAGCACAAATTTCGGCATATTTTGTTGGAATTTTATGTGCTAAACATCCACAAGGCAGTACAAATTACGGTTCTGCTAATGCTAAAGCGCTAAAGTCGCTAATGCTAAACTGCTAACTTCAGTTTATGTCATTTCTGCCGATTTAATTTTAACATTACAATTGATTTGTTCTATCAGTTATAATCTTATATATTGTTCCTGTATGACGTTTGTTTGAGATAAAGTTATTGGGGGGAAAAGAGAAAGAGAGAGAGAGAGAGAGAACATGAGGAGAGGAAACAGAACAGAAACACCCACTTCAAAATAAGAGCATGGATTTACGTGTCTAAATATGTGAGGAATTCTTGACAGTCGGTAAAAAAGAAGTTTTGACACAGACTTTGAACTTTATTCAACTGAGATAAGGTAAGTTAAAACTGTAGAATTTATCTAAACAACTTAATTTATGGGAAGCCAAGCGTGCCAAACGTTTTCAAAGTTGGCAAAAGCGCTAACAAGAAATTAGCTCTGCTATTAGCACCTTGTCGGGTTAGCACCTCGGATACTTGTTACTAAAATGACAGATGTGTTTTTTTGGGATAACATCTGATATTTTTTTGTCGTTTTCTTTTGCGTAAAAATATTTCAAACTAAGGCAAGATTACACGAAGAGAACACATATTTTCACGTTTCACTGCATTTTATTTGTTGACTGAGATGTTCTATTACATGAATATGTGTTGATCTAAACATCCCATTATAGTTCAGGCTAAATTCAAATCAAAAGCAATGCAGCCCAAACACACTGGAGGCTTTATTAGTCCGTGGAAGGGGATTCGCTACCAAGCAAAGAACACACAGGAAACACCCATCCTCACGCATGAACACACACTCAACCAGCCTGAAACAACCACATCTCCCAGAGGCCCCTGCTTCCAATCTCTAGCTGACCTAGGAAGTGTGACCCACTTGTGGAGGAGATGGTGCACAGCAACAGGGTGAGTGTGCGTGTGCATGTGTGTTGCTGCACTGAGGAATGAAGGGAATAGAGGAAAAGCAAGGTCAGAGAGAGAGAGAGATGAAGCTCTGTTTCTCTACCGTTCCTCCCCTGCAGCCCTGTGAGAACCTGCTGGCTGAGGCCGTCTGCTGCCGTGGGCCAGCCAACCAGACATATGGGGGACACTGGACATGAAAAGGGTGTCAGCTCATCTCCACAGAGGAACCACGGCTTGCACAAACTACGTCAACGCCAAGTATAGTGCATGTCGTACATGCAGCTAATCCGCTTCCTAGCATGGAAACTAGGAAGCTTCCATGCTAGTGCTTTTTCCTGCTTTGCTAGCAGCAACAAACATTAACAGCGAGGTGATATTGTAATATTTAGAATTAGCACTGATATCGGTGTGAAGAGTCAAACAGAACTGAAGTGCTGGTACCGAGCAACTGTTTCCATAGAAATACTCGGAGAGAAAAATTCCCAGCTAAGCTAACCTAGCCTGACTCTAAATGCATCTAAATTAAAGAGATGTTGAGGTATTTCATTGGGGTATTAAGCGACAGACCAACACGAAGCAGGGGAAGCATTTTAGGTAAAGGGACAAATGAGAAAAGTCGACTTTGGGAAAACGGTGGTGGCAGCATCATGCTGAGGTAATACCGTCTATCCAGATTGAATGCAATCTGGATAGACGGAGAAGGAAATTAAATAAATATCAGAATCTAAATAGAGTGTGACATGTTTTGTAGTGCAGCTATTTACTTTTTAAAAAATGGCGGCGGTAGCCGCATGATGTGGGGATTCAGGAGTTGGGAAGCAGGAACGCTGGTCATGTTGGTCTGTCACATTAAACACCCAGCTTGTGGTTGGTCTGCTTTGGGTTCATTTGGTTTCACTCAAATATCAACTTTTGGTTACCTAAGACCTAAGACTTTGTCTTTCTTCACAAAGATGTTTTAAATTCTACTTTGTGGCAGAGTTCTACTCTAAATTCTAGCAAAGCGGCGGGGTTCTCATTCAGCGTTTTGCTACCAAGGGAAAGTAACGTCCAGCTTCCTCACCTATGGTTTGACAAGTCCGCACACACACCGTCCGTCTCAGGATCTCATAGACCTAGAAAAGACTCAAGACCATCAGTTTGGAAATAAATAAAGAGTTAGAGCCACTGTGGGTAAATGAAAAAATAAAAAAGTAGAGGAGTACATTCCTGCAAAAGGCTCTAAAGTTTCTAGACTAATTATGCATTTCAAGGAAAAAAAAACTTGAATATTTTCCAACGTGGGAAGAAAAGGTTGCAATTATCCATGATTGAAGGCATAAATTCACAATTTTAAAGCTCCATTTTAAATATTTAAAATCAGAAATTGAATTAAAACCCATTAAAAATACACAAAATTACAAGAATTTCAATAAAAATGTTCCACTTAAATTTTTGGATTTTACATCACAGAACATTTTAGTCGTAATATCACAAATTGACGCCTCCAATCGTGGAAAATTGTCTCTTTTTCCTGCAAATGCACGACTTTTCCAACCTGGGCGTACTTTTTCTTTTCTTCTAAATGTGTGAAATTAATCTAGAAATTTCTACATTTTTTTGCTGAACATTTTTTTTCTCCTTCACTTCACCCTTTATACTCCATCACCGGTTGAGAAACGTGCGATGATGACACATGGTGAACTCACTGTAGACACACTTACTATTCTGCCTCTTGTAGCGTTGTCAAAGAATGTGTCCTTAGATGTGATGTTGTACCTGAAGGAAACACAGCCGGTGGATAAAAGCCGTCAGGTTGCTATGGATGCCTTTCTTTATATTTCAATTATACAAGTCAAGTGATGGGACTTTATGTAGGAGGAGCGAATGCACTGTGCCAATCTGAGGAGAACCATTTTTATTTCACAACCAAGGAACAAAAAAAACAACAAAAAAACAAGTTGTCAGGCAAACGGTTAAAGCTTATTGAAAAACATTCATAGCACTTCTCTGTGCCTTTTAGTCCCATTTTGACAAGCTCAAATTAAGAGTCAGGAAGAAAAAAAAAGATAAGGTGCCATTACCTCTGTCTGAAACTGCATTTAGTGAGTCAAGAGCAAAGCTAGCCGTGTTTGAAAGACTCACAGATCCATTAAACACCATTACCAGAACCTGATGAGTCTGAAGTGCAGCAGAGATCAGAGGTGATTTATTGAAATCATTCTCTGTCCACAAATCTGGAAACGAGTTGAAGTTGAACCTGAATTAGATTCACAATCTGGTCTTGATGCATATTTCAGATCCCTGTCCCGTTGGGAGCTTCCAGTTGTGTCCAAATCGCATTTAGGAAATGAGAAGCAATGGTTTGTCTCTGCGTCTTCATCCACTCTGGACATCGGCAGCAGCAGCTACGATTAGATGCAATCGCAAGCTTTTAAAATGTGGAACGAACCAATCAGGCTACGTTAAGCGTTATTTCATCAGAGATTGACGCAACATAGCAAAACAGGAAGCGCAGGATGCTAACAACGATCATGGGTCAGTCCATTTTTAAGCTAGCAACCTGTACTTCCTGTTTGCATCTTCTACTTCCTGTTTATTAAAGTCATCCGTAGCATCAACATTGGACAAAATTGCGCTTTGTGTAGCCTGGTTAACTCAACCCAAATCAGCAGCTGGAAACAGGCCTGATTTGTTCTTACTTTTCTTGCGACATTTTAAAAGTTCACTCACAACTCAAATGACAATTGGATGGAAACAGAGCCAGTGACATTGCAGTGACCGTCCTCCTTATAGAGGCGGCAGGGTTGGGGTTAGAGTGTCCTGATTAACTTGTTTTCATCTGAGACCAAATGACTTCAATCTGGACCTGCCTGGATGTTCCAAAGTTATTCTGAAACGTGCGAGAAAGTTGGTTTTAGAAACGAACAGTGAAAGCTAACGTTCGCCCAAACGCCTCCCCTCAACCTCATTGAAAACGTGGACTATGCTCATTTAAAAACTCAGAAAAGTTCACCTTGAAACCAGAAAAATGAACTGACCTCTACCTATTTTTGTCAAGAGCAGCAGTCAAATATCCAGTCAGATATAAAATACAGCCACAGAAAATTCACACCTGTGCAGAGAAGGTGGAAACTCAGGAGTTGATTTACCAAAAGGACAACCTGAAAACAAAGCTCATCCTGAATACTTCATTTGAACAAGTGTGCATGTTAATGCTCAGGTTGCTTGCTCAGCGGTTCACTCAGTTACCTTAACCCTTGACCTCTGGTTGCTCAAGTTTCCTCACAGCAGTCACTAGATACAACTATCAGAAACGGACAGAGCAGATGTTGGTCACGTCTGCAGATTCCATTGGATTTAGGGGAGAAAGTAGCAACCAAGTGTTGCTAAGGAGACGAAGAGATAAATCCAACGTGGCGATGTTTGGTTACGAGCAGAGGAGGGTAGAGTAGCGAAAAATTACACTCAAGTAAAAGTAAAATGCAGCCGATCAAGAGAGGCATCAAGTAAAAGTAAGAGTGTTTGGTAAAAAGTCTAGTCAAGTACCGAGCAACTGATCAAATTATCAATCATTTCAAATACTACATCGTCAAAAGGACCGAAATATACAGTTAAGTGGAAATTTTGGTATTTTAAGGACCAAAATGACAATAATTCATAGAAGTAGCAAAAATATAACAAAATCAGGCAAAAGTGTCTGTGCCTGGTGAATTTCCAGCTAAAACATGTTTGTGTTTCATCGAGTGGGTAGAGAATCCAGAATCAGAGCTGAATCCAATTTCAGCTCTTACTAAAGTAAGAGCTGAAATACAAGTAAGTACATATTTGCAAAAAGGATGTTCAAGTCAATGTAATTCAGTAAATGAAACTAACGCAATCCAACTGTGGTTGTAAGGCAAACAAAACATAGTGGATGGCTGGATGGATGGATGGATGGATGGACGGATGGACAGTTGGACAGAGTCTTACATGTGGAGTTTGTCCCTGGAGAAGCAGTGGGACAGGAACTTGGTGCTGCCTTGGTCCTGGCGCGGCACTTTGGGCTCAAAGGGCTGGTTCAGTTTCCTCCACATTGAGCTCATACTGGACCCAAAACCACTTTCTTCTTTGAGTTCGTAGCTCTAAGAAAAGCCAGCAAAACAGGAAACAGTTTGGTGTTTTTTCAGAATCCGGTCTGCGTCAGAGGTGAGTACCTGAATCTCACCTGCTTGGTGGGAACTTTAATCTTCAGAAACTCGGCCTCTCTACACAATACGGGCCACGGCGCATGGATCCGAGTGAAGCTGGGCCCGTGGGTCTTCGTCTGCCAAGCCGACGGGAAACAAAACAAAGTGAAGAAGGCGTTTCACGTTTGAACGGAGCTGAAAACAAAACTGGACAGGAACAAAAAAAAAAGAAAGAAAAAGAAAATGTCCCCAGACTCTTTGGAGCTGAAAAAAATACAAAAACACAGTTGATTCCTCGCAAATATTTGTGTGCATGTACTTTTCTGTTCTGCAAAATATAATACCAGCCTGCTTGGCTGAAACCAACTGCTGCTCAGAAATGGCTTAACGGACCATCTGTCAACGCAGCTTCGCCTTCCAAAATAGCAGACTTTGTTTTAGCAAGAGGCCTAAATACAAAACGCAATTCACTTTAAGTTCCTGCTGCTCCAAATTCATGTCTGACCTGTGGAGCTTCAGCAGAGACGGATTCTTCAGGAGGAAGAAGCAGCTAATGTCTTACCTGCATGAAAAAACTCTCTGGGCAACTTTATTTAAATCAGCTCGTCCTGAAAGCTGAAGCCTGAACAGCAACTCAATGAAGATACTGGGATGAGATGAGTTATGACAATATTTCATTGTCCTTTGGGATATATGACGTATGTTTTAACTGAACTGAACCATACTGAATTGACTGAACTGACCTGAAGATCAGCATGGAATTGAAATGAACTGACTGAACTGAACTGACTTGTACTGGACTGAACTGAATTGCAACTGAATTAACCTGAATTTAGTTGACCTGAAGTTCAGTATTGAATTGAACTGAATTGAACTGAATTGAACGGAACTGATCTGAAGTGAACTGAACTAAACTGATCTGAACTGAACTCAGTTGAACTGAACTGAATTAGACTGAATTAAATTGAACTGAACTGAATTGCCATCAGTGCCAGTAATCCCTGTCTCTGCTCCGACCCACTCCCACTCTTTGGCGGACCAAACTTGCCCGGCAACCGTTCCTCCAGTATTTATGACAGATAGCTGTGGCCAATGCTGACGAGCCGCCTGAGGCTGTTGTCTGTTGCAGTTCACACATTTTTATTTAGCTTCTTCTTCTGCTAATGAATAACTGTGTCTGGCCCACACAGTCATTATAATAAGACGCATTAACAAAAGGTGACAATTACTTGCCTAAATTAGGACCAAAGAGGTGGATGATTGAAGAGCGGAGCTCCGCCGTGGGGTATAGATATATAATGAGACAGAGTGAGGAGTGCATTCGCTGCATTCAGTGCTGAAAGTTTATCCAGTAAAATCTACGCCGCTGCGTTAATGGTCTTGGCTGTTAGTCTAAGCAGAAATGAAAGTCAGCAGAGGCAGCGGGGGACAGTGAGCCAGGTAACCTTAGTCTTCTCAGACCCCCTCCAGCTTCTGTAGAAAGGGTCGAGTGATAGGAGAGGAGAAAGGGGGCATGGCCGAACAATGGAAATCTGAAACGAGTCCTTTTCTCCTCTCAGGACTCCTTCTCTGCTGAGATCTTTCGCCTCCCCAAACGGTCGCTTTCTGCTGCTTTCATGACTGACTGACTGACTGCTTGTCTCTCTTCCTCTGACCTTCCCTTAACATCTCTCTGTTCTCTTTTGTCCCACATGGGGAGCCAGCTCACTTTGCTCCCCCTTCAAATAAAATCCCCTCTATGGATCATTTCAGCATAAGGAATCTCTCGAGCCTCTAAAAGCACAGAGACCCTGATCTATGGCGGCCGGAGACCACAAATCAAACCAAAAACTGTTATTTTGTGAATGCTCGGAGTCTGCTATTTGCGTTGATGCCTGCACTTTGCTATTTTGAGAAGTGTGTTATTGTGCTCGAACCAACCTGTCACCAGTAGCAACCAATTTCTGCCTCCTGCCAAAGCTAGAATTGAAAGAAAAGTACATTTTGTGCGTGTGTTCCTCACCACCACACAAAAACACAACTGAGACGAATATTGGGAGAGTTGGCCAAGAGTTTGAGGATGACCAAAGGGAAGAAACTTCTGGAATGAAGTTGTTTTTTGGAATAAAGTTTCATTTGACACTTTTTCCCGTCCTTGGATTGAGTCAAAAGTTTTGACAAAAAAAAATGTCGCAAACAAAATTTTGTTTCATGCTTTAGTCCAACCAAATGTAAGGTGAAAGGAAACAGAAACGTGGTTTTTAACATTTCTTATATTACAACTCATTTGGCTCATTTCTATGCGAACATGGTCAAGTTTAAGAGCTCTTTAGTCAGTCAGCGCGAATCAATATATAAATTAAATTCTTTTACTCCTCACAAAAAGACTTGAAGCTTCAATTTAACCCATTGGTACCACTGTACATTAAGAGTCCAAACTTCTAGTCGGGAATGGACTCATTTGCTCATCCCTCTTTTAAATCTGAAAATTAGGCAACAGGGAATGAATTATTGATGTTTCTTAACTTGGTTCCTTCTCCCCATTTCCTAACTATTTTCTCACATCATTTCTTACCACCTGCCTAATCAGCTTTCATCTCGTCCTCCCCCTGCTCAGTGCCGCCGCTCACACCTCGTTTTCCTTTTTCTTCGTCGCTCCGTCAAAAAGGGGAGGATATAAATACCCTTACCCTGGAGAAGGTTAATTAGCGTCATGATTTCCAATTATCTCTTCATCTCTGTAGGGGTGGGGGGTTAACTAGGCCGCAGCCAGAGGTGTGTAAGTGTTTTTTATCGAGTATGACGAGGTGATCGGCTGGTGTGTGCGTGTGTGCGGAGACAGGGTTGGATGTTGTACGATGTGATTTTGGAAGTTGTTCTTAAACAGCATTTTGTGCAACTGCTCTGCAGCAGTGATGTGCAGTTTTGGGTCATTTGTAAGGCATCATTTTCCAGTGCTGGAGCCAATGGCTACCAGTGGCGTTGCTGTTTTGATTCACTGTGGGATGCTTTGGTAACTGCCTGATGTACTATAGCTTTAATGTTAACCCTGAAACTTGTGGCCCCTTGTACCGAGCCTTGTGCAAACAGGCATTGGGTCAGTGAACAATGTGTATCTCAGTGGTCTGATGTCGGAACCAGAAGGTTCATGAGAACCCTGCAAAACGTAACTCTTAAAGGGGCGGTATTATAAAAAATGTAATTTCTTTTAAGCTTATTATCATTTTATAACCATATTTCCTCATCAAAGACATACCTGTAGTTTTGCCTTGAATGTTTCATGTGTTTTTGAGAAATTATTGAATCTCCCGTGGCAACCATTCAGGGAAGCATGAACACTTGTTCAAGCAAAGTGCCACATATTTTCCTAAAGCTCCTCCAGACTAGCGGCAGCAGCAATTAGCAAACACCTAGTGGAATTGTGTGTCTTCTGAGCTGCTAAACGGCATCCTAGAGAAGCATTGTTGGTACTAAAATGGTGACGGGAGTGTTGGAAAGGGCTGGAGCTTCTTGAAGAGATGACCAAACTGTCTTCACATGTTTACAGTTTAAATATGGGGAAAAAAACAAACATATTTTTGTAAAAGTTACATACTGCAGCTTTAACATTAGCCTGGAAACGGTCCAGACAGGCCGGGGTTAATCAGGCGTTCATGTTTGGCTGCTTTACTGCTCCACCGTGGGTCAGTTAAGGCCAACCACAGCAACAGTGCTGTCCTTAAATATCCAGACTGAAGATTAGTGAGCTGAGCTCCTAGTTCAGGTGTTGCATAACGCCATTTTCAGAATAAATTTACACCCTTGCATAGAGGCTAAAAAGGACCGCGTTGTTCTGTAAAGCAGTAGTTTTGTGACTAAAGCATCTCATCATGATTACGTCCATTTCAATCATCTCTTTGCACTTTCCCCGAATTCTCTTGTTCGTACTGAATGAAAACAAACAATCAGCATGCAGAGGTGACGCACTCTACCTGCCTGCATGCAACAGCCACAGCTGTGCTACTGAGGAGTCAGAGAAAATGTTTGGTTTTATGTTTAGTGCCTTACAACTGGTCTTTATGAGCAAAATGGAGAAAGTGCATCCATATACAATGTAACCTGGAAAGTGCAGACCAACGAGATGCTGTATTTATGTACTTTCTATGATTAAATATAGGAATGTTTTTCTTTTGATTTGTGTTGATCTACTTTGGGGAAAGATTAGCACCTGGTTGATCAGTTTATTCATTTCACTTTTAAATTTTGCTTTTTCACCCGCCCCCCCCAATCACTCTCTCAATAGACGAGCCATGTCGTCATGACTTCCTGAAAGAGCCGGAGCTTCTTAAAGAGACAGAGGCCCAATTTCAAGGCGTTCATTACAAAGTCAAAATTCTTTTGTCATATTTGTATATACAGTATTTTTATAACAACTGAAGCTAACAAAGTTGCTTGACTGTGCTATAAAACGGCACAGTGTCATTGGAAAACGAAGCACTGCCCCTTTAAGACCGACCGACGAGTTTTAGACTTTTCCCTCAAACTTTACACATTAAAGCGCTTCCCACATTTATCACAGCTGAACATCCCATATCATTTTTCCATAGCTACAAAATACATGATTTTTATCCTTTTACTCAATTTTTAAGGGTAATCAAATCACTTTCTTCACAGAAACAAAATAAACTAAGATTAGACATTATTTATTAGCTACTATTAATTATATACAGGCCCACTTGACTGATAGGGCATTTTTATGAACAACCAGTGCCAGCAAATGTTTCCTCTTTACTTATTCTGCTCCTAGTCCCAAAAGGTTGGACTTACTAACCTCAATTTGAGCCATAAGCATTCAATTAAAGTCCAAGCTCCACTTCTTAATTATTTAATTAACTTTCATCTGCAGGAGGACGCTCTTGGGGAGAGTAAGGGTCATCGTGTTAATCATCCACAGGTTTTGTCAACAAGTGGTGTTGGCTGGTTTTTCGGTATCCGTATTAATCTGAAGTGAAACACGCTACCCAATCACTAAGCCGACTCGTTTCATTCAAACAATACGCAGGCGAGTAAACAAACATTGAGATTACGTGGTCAGCTTCTTCTTTTTCCCTCTTGTGTTATGTCATCATTAATAATCTGAAAAATTCGCCTCATTCTGTTCTTCTGTCATTTACTCACTTCCTGGAGAAATGACCAAATGAGTAAAAAGTTGACAACTTTCTCCTGTAGGTTTATCTTTCACAAACTCACACGTCTGAGTTCAAGATCCAAAACCCGTGAGCATTCTTTTACTTAAAGTAGTAGACACGACTCAATGCAGCTCAAAGAAAGAAAGTCGCTTTTAGGTGCTTTAAACTGGTAACATTTTGGTTACTAGTTTGGTAACTAGCATTTTTTTACTAGTTAGAAAAGAAATACCAGAGTGCCACATAAAATGCGATTGTTTTGTTAGGAATGAGACAATCCTGCGCCGCTAATTGCCAGCTGCTAACGCCGTTAAAGTTAGCATTATCCTGTGAGCTTCCTGTTGAATTTTTAAGTCGACCTAGACTACTCATTGATCTTGTGCGTTTTTCCACCTTGGGATTCGGATGTCTCTCTACACCTCTGGTACAAAGAAAGACGTGTTTCTTTTTGTAATATTTCTGATTTATTAACCTCAATTGGAGCCATAAACATTAATTAAATTTAAATTCTTATTTTTGTGTTAATCCGATTTCACACTCATTAAATCACACAGTTGTAACCGAGCTCTAAGATTAACCTTAATCCCTCTGTGCTAAAATGGTTATTAAAATGCATCCAATCCGAAAATAAGCTAAGCAGGCAGCAGCTGATGCTCTCTGTGATGTAAATGTATTTACTATTTGTCTGTTGGTTTCCACTTAATGTATTTGAGTCGACAGGAGCGTGATATATCAATGCAATAGTGAAACAGCTTCCACATTATGCGACACATAAAGGCGCCTAAAAAAAACCTTTACATACAATTAGAATTCATATCAGTAGAATACCAAAACCTAAGAAAAATACAAACTTTAATTTAATAGAGTAAGGAGGGTTCTAAATGGGTTTTTTTAATCACTTCTTGTTTTCCCTGGAGGACAAATATGACGTGACACAGAGACCCGTATATTGTAAGATCTCTTGAAAATAGGGAAGACAAAATTGCCAAGCAATTGCCTTGTCAATTTGCTCATAATTTGCAGTCATAGCAAGACTTCAAACCCGGTTGGATGAGGTCGCAACTTTACCTTTCTATAAAAACAAAAGGAGTAGCCTGATAAGGGATGTGATAACATCTCCAAAGCTCACGGTTATACAGTTGCAGAATCTTGGGGTCACCAGGTCTCCAGTGAAACCGTTACGAGGTGCCAGAAACGAGTCTTTGCCATCGTACCATCACCGACATGCTGAGTTTGATAAACCCCCGTCGCAGCACTCCGTGTGCTTTGGCAAGATGAAACTAAAGGCAAAGGCAAATCAAAAGCAGAGAGGTGCAAGTGAAACTACAGCAGTTAGCATCATCTGCTAGCCTGGTCATTGCCATCCTACGCAAATTCACTTGATTTTGATCTCCTTTCGATGGGATTTCTCCCACTGAGCTGGATTTCTCCGGTTCGACTTCAACTGAGCCAATCGGCAAGCAGTAGGAGAAATCGTGAATGATGATGTTGACTTTCAGCCCTGTTTTTAGAATTGCCTTCCTCTATAAGGTTGTAGCTTGGCAAAGACAGCGGAGAAAGTTAACAAATATTGGCTCAAATATTGAGTAATTACATTTGGAGGAAGGGGAACATTTAAGACATTTTATCGCTGGCAGGGTCTGCAGCCCTGCTCCTCACAAGGTGGTTTACAGAGCATCCAATAAGTATAAGAAGCAGGAACGCTGATAAATAAACATGAAGCTCATTTTGTAATACTACCCCTCCCATATGCAAATGAAAGACATATTAGAATGAAAGTATTCCCTTACTGTGAATGACAGACCTGATCTAAACCTCAATCCATGAGATGAGATAAGGAGCCATCAGTCAGTCAGCTTACCTTCCACTGGCTTTGGTTCCATAGCAGCAATGTCAACAGTCTGATTAATACAACCCTGGGGAGTACACACACTACCAACTGGCTGCTGGCCAACACTGGCATACTTCTAGGCATGCACACACTTATATTTGTTTAGCTGCACAGGTATGACATGCTAATGTTAACGAAGTTGCTCTTACATTTTCTATGACTCACTTTTGAGTGCAGAGGTGGTCCGTTTACGCTCAACCTTCACAAGAAGTGTGTTCATACCATTTACCGTTTTGTTCTAAGTTAGGGCACAGAGATACACAACAATATGGACCACAGAGAAGGCCATCTTGTCAAAATAAGAAAACCTGTTTCAGGTCTGAGTAGGTTAATTGATGCTACGAGGTCCGAACAGCAGCTGTGTTTAATATAGATTACATCAAATAGAACTGGTTGCCACCCTAGGAACAGTGTCAGGCACAAGACAGGAGTGTCAAGACCCAAATAACGCAGGAAGTGACAGAAGAGCAAGAATCTTTCCAAGAGAATCTCAAAAATGAAAACCGGACATTAGCAGGACACCCACCTCTCTGTCTCGCTCCACTTCCAGACCCGCCTCCACGAGGTTGGCCTCAAACTCTTGTCTGATCAGGTGCATCTCGTGGTCGGCGGCCTCAATCAGCTCGCTGCCCCTTGCCATTCCCAGCTCCATGAACACCTCTCCGGCGCTCGCCGCCTCCTCCCTGCGGAGGCCGCCTCCTCGTCCGGCAGCTGCGTCGGAGGAGCCCGCCGGCGGAGGGAAGTTGCCATTTGAGACGACGGACAGCTGGTCCTGCGAAACCGAGGCGACGCCGGTGCCTCGCAGGGAGCCATGCCGCCGGTGATGAAAAACCAGTACGTAGTCCACTTTCCGCTGGCCATCGCAAAAGTACAGACCTTCTCTGCTGGCTTGATGAGGGCTTGAAGGTGCTTCTACAACCTGTGAAAAGACGCATCACGGCCTCAGTAAAGCCAGTCCCAAACTACCATTGGGGATGCAGTCATAATGAGGTGTATAAGTCAAACACAAATTGTTTCAAAAATAGAAAAACCAAACCTTTAGGCTTCCGGGGGAGTTATGCAATAAACTGAACAAACGTAAACATTTGATGCTGTGTCAGCACAGGCAGACACAAGTGGCTTTTGGCAGATCCTCAAAAACAATGAAGTGAGAACCTTCAGCAGCAGAGTGGGCAGTTAACTCACCTTTGCCTGTTTTAGTCTTTATTTAGACAGGGGGAAGTATAGAGAGAGACTAAACGCAGAAGATGTACAGACACCAGCCTGATGCAAGGATTTGTACTTAGTCACAGGGTTGTAGAGGAATACATCACCGGATTGCTGGACTGTGAAATGATTGATAGAGGAAAATTTAAAAACTACCCAATTGATTGAAATTATTATTACAGGGGTGAGGTTAAGTTTCCTGATCTCCCTGTTTTTATTTGATAAAAATAAATAAATAAATGAAATTAAATTGATGACTTTGTTTCTTTTTAGGTGTGGAGTTCTGAAAGAATGTTGCAGAGCAACCAAAATTGTACCTACACTGATGTTGGCTTTTTTTTGTGTGTAAAGGTCTACACACTTTTACACATACAAAAAGTGTGCGTAAACGTTAGCTGTTAGCCAGAGCTAACAGCTGTCCAAGCGAGATTTGTGTGAGATTAAAACGAAGCTCCGACCTTCAGATTGTCAGAAGAGTGTATCCTAACAATATTTTGTAAATCTTTAAACCAACGTTTAAAGATTCTCATACATTTTTGAAGCATTGGCTCATGGGAGTTTTGAACTCTCCATAACAGCTACATGTGTTGCAATGCTAATGCTAGCTTGTAAAAGCAGAAATTTGCTTAAGTTGAATTTATTTATGTATTTTCATTATACTCAAATACAATGAGATTAAAAATGTTTAATTAATTGAACTGTTTAGAGTGCTACAGATAGCAACATTATTGCTATATCCAATAAGATGCAGCTTTCATGTTTGAATTAAGCTCCTGAAACTGGTGTTTGGCTTTACATCTAAATAATGTCAACAATAAATCGTTTGAACAATGAGGAAGAAAGTTAAACATAACTTAAAATTTGTAACCAGTTTGTGATTTATTAAGTCTTAATTTTTGATTTATTCATTTGAAACAACATTGCAAATATCCTAATGTAGCCTGTTGTCTCGTCGAAAATGAAGAACGGTAATGCAAAATTTCGTGAGGAGGAATTGCTGTTTTGCTAAATGTGTAAACACAAATAAATGTGGGAAAATGTGAAACAGAGTGTGAGCTTCCTATGGGTTATAAACTCCTAATTCAAACTTGCTCAAGTAAACAGTTGAGGTTGCTGATAGAAAGAAAATGCAAGTGGCTTTATTATATAAGAAACAAGATTTACAGTAAAATATAAGAATTAAAGATCGCTCCTGCATGTTTTTGCTCTGGGTAAATATAAATGTCAGGTTGGGCTCTCCGCTTGGCAGCCAAGAAACTCAGATTTCAAATTTAAATGCAATGCATTTTAAAATATATATATATATATATATATATGTATGTTGTTGAGCTCGGACCAGTGAGCCAGAAACTGCCGACTCTGCAGGATGTATGCTGCCTCCGTAATTGAGCCCCTCAAACTTTCCCTGAGGTCTTACGTATGTTTGTTTGACACTTCTGTTCCCTTTTTTTTGGAAATATGTAAAGCAGACTTCTAAGAAGAGTCCCACTAGGACCAATCTAGCCGTTACCAAGAAAGCTTATGAGGCACAGATGTTTGTCTTATCCAAAGCTTAAGGAGCGCTCAGGGGGATTTAGAGATGGGTCCCCCGGGGGCTCCCCAACGGTCCCCGTAGTGATCCTTAGCAGGACTTTGTTTTATTACGTCGTAAATGGTCTATAGTAACCATGGAATTGTTGGCCGGTATATAAAACAGAAACAAAGGAAAGTCAGAAGTATCCCCATCCGTATCAGCGCTCAGCATGAAACGGACATCGCATCATTCTTGCATCAGATCTTGATGCAAGAATGTGACACAGGTTTAATAAAAGTCATTTGATTTATCTTTAGCCTCTCATCTGCTATGTAGCATAAAGAATTTGGAAAAGTTTGGAACCTTTTGGAAGACTTTGACCCAACACAGGAATGTCTACAGTCTAGAAAATACAGAGAGAGCCTGAACTCTCATAAAAAAAAATTTAAATAAACTCTTTGGCTCTCTTAAAAATAAACTATTAATTTTTTTTGTTTTGCTCTTTTGTTCTGTAAAAAAAAAATAAATAAATAAAAAATAAACACTGCCCCCCTCACCTTGGGCCCCTGGTGAATTCAATCTAGAACCACCTCTGGTTCTGCTTGTGAATATAAACGCAACAGCAATTGGAGCAACGTAAAATAGTGGCCTCTCAGTCTTATATTGCCAGAAGTGATTAAAAAAAAATTTTAATTTCCATCTTTCTTTCCAAAAGACGTTATAGAAGGAAAAACAAATCACTTTCGACAAAAGATGAGGAGATGACAAAGCATAAACATACATAAATAAATACATCTGAAATATCTACGTAAAGACACCCTAGATTGAAAATTTGCATTATCAGCAGAAATTTCTATTTGTACAGATTTTTTTTGTTTAAACCGGAACCCAGAAATTTTGGATCCTAGATCAGAACATGTTTTCATGCTTGCTTTTAATACATTACCTGCTATAGTTACAGTCAATGCCTCTATTAATCTCGGTATTTAATTTACACCCACGTTAATAAACAAACTAATTGACATTTTACTAGTCATTTAGGATTTACGAGTCTATTTAGCATCTGCTTGGAGGCGGAGGCGTTTACAGCGCTGAAACTACAACTACGAACTGCAGGACTGTTTAAAGGGAGGCTAACATTTAAGTCTATCAGAAGGTGACCGGGAGTGAAAACAGACAGAATAAAAGTACAGCTGCGGGTGTTTTTTTTTTTCTTTTTAACTCCAATAAAAGCAGCTGAAACAGGAAGCATAGGACCGGGTCTGTGAATCGGGGAGAGCCCCGCTGCTTACCGGGATCTTGTCCTCGCTCGGGGAGACCTGCATGCTGTTGCGCTTCTTCAAACACACACAGAGTGGGAGAAAGAAGAGAAGAAGGAGGAGGAGGAGGAGGAGGAGAAGCACAGCGGGATTGAAAGTTGCCGGGTTTTGCCGTAAAACGCAGCAGAATTCATCACCCCCACCGGTTTCCCCATCGCCCCGCGCCCCGTTAAACACCGGAGCTCGGCCCGGTTCGTCCCCCGTCCAGCAGCAGGAGCCCCCGCCCCTGCGCTCCGGCTCTCATCGCTTTGGGCTTTAAGAGGGATGCGTCAGGTGCTGTGAGCCTGATCTCGTGCTGCTCCGCGCTCTTGAACGCAACTGGGTGATGTGGAGGCTGCCTCGCGCGCCGACGGCGCTCTACACACTGCAAAAAAAAAACAACTAAAAAAACCACCAACTCATCTCAAACTGATGGGTCGCTTTAGCGTTGGTGAATGGTGAAAAAAAATAATCCAAACGCAATTAGATTTTTGTTTGTTATAATAATAAAAAAAAACACAACTAGGAGGAGAAGTTTTCATATAACTAACACTTTCTCCTGCCTAGTTTAGATAAAAGAAGAGGTGGATTATTTTTTGCAGTGTGCAGAAATGCCACCGTTCGCCGCTTTGTGACGCTGTACCCGCGTTTTCCTAGCAAAACTCACTAAATCGGAAAAATGGCAACACTTTAAATGCGTTTAAACTATGTTAATCCCTAATAATAGTCATTCCAATCATTCACTAAGTGAAACAGTAATTCGCAGAAGTATTCAATGCTTTTGAAGCAAATTTATGGAGGTTTTAACGGAGACTTGTGCTTTTCTAGTCTTCTTTTGCAGATAGGGCTAATACTAGCTTGTGTAGCATTAGGGTCTGAACCTTCATACTGAACCTGAATTTGCTAATTCAGGTTCAGTATAATTTTTTTTATTTAAGGGTTTCACCAAATACCGAAATGAAATACAAAACGATGTTGTAGAACTAGTCATTGAGGCTTTAACTGCTATTTTCCCTCTTTTCTAATCTTCTAGCTAGCTGTGTTGTAGTGCTAACGCTAACATGTTTAGAAACAACAACCGAAGAAGAAATTCAAGTTCAGTTGTGTTCTTTTTTCATTTCAGTGTATTCCTAGTAGATCAATACAAAAAAAAACTAGCTTTTAAACCAATAGTTTATTGAGGTTAAATCTTTGTGGCTTCTAACTTCCTGTAGAAGCTCACAACTTTTCAGTTTCATTGGGATATGAAATATTATTCTATTTTCTTGTTTTTATCTTGTTGTACTGAAATATTTCAGATAACCAAACAATTATTATGTTTCAATCAGGCATAGATAATCAATTTATACAAGAGTAAGGTCACATTACCTAATATCAGTCTTCACCATAAGCTTGCTTAAATCTCGCATCAGCTTCATTCTGTTTCACATAAGACCCGTTTTATTATCAAGTAGACTTGTTCAAATAGATCCAGAGCATAACTACCAAAAAAAAGCATGGTTCCATCATTATCACAGTGATATCTCCAGTCTTTCTAATGAGACATCTCTTGCCTTCTCATTAAATGCTGCAATGAAATGAAACACATTGCAAACGCAGGAAATACTTCATCATTAGCTCTGTTTAAGAGGGTTTTCATATTTCTGCGTGAGCTGCTGTCTCACCCAAACAGCGGCTGCGTTTTCCAGAAAAAAGTATTTAGTCAGTCACCAATTGTGTAAGTTCTCCCACTTAAAAAGATGAGAGAGGCCTGTAATTGACATCATAGGTAGACCTCAACTGTGAGATTTCCGTGAAATAAGACGCGCAATTAAAATCACACATTTATAGATTTGTTCACGGAGTTAGTTATTGCGGGTGATCATGTGACTTGCAATGCAAAAAATATTTCAGTTGCAGCTTTGCGAAATATACCAATTTTTGATACGACTAAAACATAAAAAATTTTTAAAAACCCGCCTTATCGTAGCAGTACAACCTTTTATTGAAGAGCAAGTTTAAAATAAAAAAACTGGTATGTTCCCATTGGCTGAATTTATTTTCGAAATGTCAAATTGTGCAATTACACGCTGAATGTAAACGCAGCTGGTGTACGCAGTAACAATTTCAGCTCCAGGCTGAAATTTACTGGTACCTGCAGTAAACTCTGAGACTCCTCGGCCTCCTCCTCGTGACTCCGAGGCTCCAGGACGCTGCAGGGCATGGGCCTCAGCCCGGTGCCGGGGAAGTCCCGGGTCAGGAGGCCCGGGGCGTCGCTGTGGATGGACGAGGACTCGCTGAGCGCAGTGGACACCCGGCTGAACCCCGCCTTGGACCACGGCTCTGCAAGACATTTTATTCAGAAAGTGTAAGATTCTGGTGAGAATCTGGGACATGATAACCAGATTCTCAAAGCCAGTAGCAAATATGTACAATATAAATATAAATATGGTGATATTTACATTATTAATTCAGTTAAATGTGCATATACCACAAATGACAAAGATAAAGCAAAGAAAAAAAATAAGGAAAAATAAAGGAAGAAAGATTTTTTTTATTTTATTTTAACAACACATTTTTTTCCCAATAAAAATGCACTTAGACATTGTTTACCTCAGCATTCACATGAACACAGAATTAAAAACTAACTCCCATCAACCACAGAATATAAATTATTGAAGCTCCGCAAAGAGAAAAACAGTCAAGGATTTCATCATTGAAAAAAAAATAATACAAAATTCTGCCTTTCCTCTGTTTTTTTACCATCACAATAAACAGTGTCGACTTTCCCCCCGAAAACACTATTTCATTTATTTTGTACGACGTAAATGGAAAATTTTGCCTGTCCAACAAGAAAATGTAACAATTTCTACTTACAATCCAGCCAGCATACTTAGGTGGGCCCCATATGGGGAAAAGGAGCGCAGACAATATGGGTCCCACATGGGTTTGTCCGCTATTTCCATGGTGGCCCCACATGGTTTGCCCATGTAGGGCCATCGCCTACATGGGCCCTACATGGCGGTGGCCATATATGGGCAAACCCATGTGGGGCCACTGCCATGTGGGACCCATATTGTCTGCTTTCACATCCAAATAGGCTGCAAACCACTCAACTGGTGGCAGAAATAAAAAGCCATAAAAATCTACCGAGTGATGAAGAAAAACATATAAATATCGAACTATTTGAGACTTTAAGTGACTGAAGTGTATAAACGTACAGCCCTATAAAAGCAAACTATAGCAGCTGTGGTCAGCAGATAGGCGCCTGCGTCAGAGCGGGGCTTTGCTGCAGAGACGCGGCGGTAGCCCTCGTGTTCCCCCGGCTTCACTTCCAGCTGATGCTAAGTGTTCCTCGGTGCTACAGATATATGCTAAGTGGCTGGATGAAAGCTTCGCTTCCCACTGAGCAAATTGCTACGTGTGTCAGTCAGTGACAAAGCCGGTCTAAAAGCACAATGGAGAGGAAAAGCCCACTTCTCAGTTTTTCCTTGAATAACTAGAAAAGAAAAAAAAAACATGACATACACAGCGAGACGTTTTCCAGTTCAGTCCAGTGTCAACTACTGGAAATAGCGGCTGCGTTCTCATTACAAATGTGCGCAAAACTTCTTTGACATTCCGCTAATGTCGTAATGCCGGCGATCCTATTCAAATAAGCAATCCAATTAAAATCACACGTGAATACGTTTGTTCACGCGATAAGCAACGCCATCATCCTTCTACTACTTCCTGACGTCGTCTTCTTCTTCGTGGTTTGTGCCAGTAGTGGCAACGTCCAGTTGTTGGTCATGTGACTCGTGTGACGTGGGAAAAAAAGTGTTTCTGTTGCAGTTTTGTGAAATAAATCAATTTAAAATCCTTTTACTTTTAATTGAAAAACGAGAATTTTTATTTTTAAATTAGCGTTTTTCTACTGAGCAAATTTATTTTCAAAATTTCAAATTTGACAGTTTTATGGGCGATGTCAAACATGACTGTGTAACTAAACTGTAAGACAAGCGGGGTAGGGTAAAGATAAAGCGTGGTGCTAGCTCTGGAGGAGCTGCCGATATCGTCATCTCGCATGGAAGAGTCTGTTGCCATAGAAACAACAAAACGACCGTGTTCGCAGTTAGCCATAAACCACGTAGGGGACAGTGTAGAGCAGATCAAAACGCAAAAAAAAGTATAAGTGGAGGATAAACTGACTGCACATCCACGTGATGAAACAGTGAATAAATACTTGGACGTTTTTAGTTCTCACGTGACAAAATGTGGAAATTTTCAATGCTTCCACAAACTTCCTGGTTGAGGTTTTACTGTAAGTGCAGTAGAGGCGAACATCAGAAGACTTGTTGCTGAGAGTTTTGAGACGCCTCCTCTCCTCCTGCTGCTTCCCTGAAGGATTCTGAGCAACAAAACAGATATTCCTCCATCTTTGTCTGATTGCCATGCTGTCAGAAACAGATTGCTATTTTTCCTCTCTCTTTTTTGTAATAAGGTTACTGTGTGTGTGTGCACGCGCGTGTGTGTGCGCGCGTGTGTGTGGTTATTTTAGGGATACAGACAGCTGTAGCCATAGTAACGCACCAGGCCACGAGCGGTGCTCTCATTTCAGCACCATGGACAGCTCTCTTCATGTATTCAGTTTTTTTCCCTTCTTTTTTTAAAAATTATTCAAATTCATTTGTTGCTTGCTTGCGACGACGAAGCCGGCCGTGAGGTCAAGGGTCATACTTGTGTTTCTAAAACATTTAAAGGCAACAGACTGACATCAGCGCGGTCAGTCGGTTATTGGAAGTTTGCCAGGTTGCATATGGTGGGCAGACGGTGGGATGGGGGGGGTGGAGTTGGGATGATTGAAGTAATCCCAAAAGTATAAATATAAAACAGGACATCAGTAAAACTGGAGTTCCCATTGAAACCAGTTTGCTTCAAAGAGGCAGTATTATGTGAATTTCCGTTTGGTTTAGCTGTACATCATGTTATAATGCTTTTCCCTCATCAAAAACATACCTGGAGTGTTGTTTTGATTCTTTCATGCATGCTTGAGAAATCCTTTGATCTCCATGGCAACCATTCAGCCATGCAAAACGAATGAGTTGACCTAGGTCTGCCTTTGAAATGCTTCCAAAATACCAAACTTCTGCCCCAGTTAGCAGCCCTCTCCTGCGACTCCCCCATTCAGCTCCTTCAGACTAGCCAGTAGCAATTAGCAAACACCTGGTGGAACTGAGCATCAGCTGAGCTCATTATAGGAGCTACTTCTCAGTGAAATGCTGGTAAGAAAGTTGTTAAAGGGTTAATAGAGGAGCCATGCTGTGATGTCTTCCTGAAGGGGGAGTTTCATGAAGAGGAGGAGCATCTTGAAGAGACAGAGGCCCAATTTCAAGATGCAATACTATGAAGTCAAATTTCTTTAAAGTCATATTCAATATATCATCACTTTCTTAAAATAAGTATACTATATATATTTATATATATTTATTTTTCTACAAGTGATTTAAAAAAAATTTTTTCTGGAAAAATCGGTTTTGGGGGGAAAAGAAAAAATGTAGGCCTTTAATTCAGGAAGATGATGATATATTGCATTTGTACAATCAAGTAGCACAGTTACTTGATTGTGCTATATGTACTACAATATGGCACTATATATGTACCCGGAAAGCACATTAAATAAAAGCTAATAATAACAACAACAATAACAGGTTCTGGAATTGAAAAGGTAACAGATTTCTATTAAGTGTGCTTCATTTACCTTTCAATCCGACTCTCTGAACAAAAAAAAAAAAAACGCTCTCTCTCTATTTTCACACTTGATTGTAATGGCAGAGACAAAGGCCATCTTCCAGGGAGCAGATAATGTGCAGCGGCAGCAGCGTGGCACAAAGCCTCCATGCTGACGCTTTTATCACATGCTGTCTCACTGATTGTATGGAAACTTCAGCCAGAGGCCTGTTTGTCTTTGGTTCTCGTGTCATTAACCACTGAGCAGAGAGAGGACTAATGCGCTACAGCTGCACACACATCTTCATGTGACCAAGGCTATCGTCATGCAGCATTGAGATATGGAGGCATGTATGAGAGTTTGCTTGAACATAGCTGTGAATCCTGTTCTGGGATCCAGATATTGTCTGAAATTAAGACCCCCGCCCCCAGTTTGGACGAAGACATTTTTTCAACCTTTCACAAATTCAGAGGTGAATTTTCTCAGTCTTCAAATTGTACAAATAAGGTCAAAAGTTTAGAATACTAACAGATGTCTTGAAATAAATTGCTATGATATTGGTGCGACTGAGTCAGATTTCAAGGCCAACTTGCTTGCAGGCCCGTTCAGTTCGGCTCAGGTGGAAGTAATGTTGGTTTTGTAACTTTTCTTGAATAATTTTTTTGGGTCAGAGTCATTGTTGTTTTTGGGGGGTTGTTTGTGTAAGGGCTACCTCTCAGGTAAAAACGTTGCTAAAGGGTTAATAGAGGAGCCATGTTGTCATGACGTCCTGAAAGCGGAGCTTCTTAAAGCGACAGAGGCCCAAAACACAAAGTAAAAATTTTTTAAGTGATATTTGACTTAAGTATTATTTTTACAGCAACTAAAGGTAACAGTTAGTTGATTCTGATATAAAATGGTTCTATGTGCCTGGAAAACACACAACACTGTCTCATCAGAAAAAATAAAACTCTAATGAGGTAAATGTTCTATTTAACCAATTAAAATAAACATTTCAGAAACCTCAGGTTCCTCACCTCAAACATGGATCACTGGGCTACCAGATTTAGTGGACCAACAAGGCATGCTGGTACATCAAAGTCTGAATGAAACTAAAACAGTTGTGCACCTTAGCTGGGGATGCCCGCCTCTACCCCCCCCATAGGGTCTGCTGACACCCGGCGGTATCCATCTGTTGTTGGGTGGAGACGCAGGAAAGGACCGACAGGACAGGCCACGCAAAAGAGAGAGAAGAAGGTTTCCTATTAGTTACTCACCTGCACAGGTGGATGATGGCGACCGGCAGAGAGCCATGTCACCTCGGCTCCGAGGTGACATGGCCATGCTGCCTGGCTGCGAGGAACAACGACGACGACAACAACAACAACAACAATCCTCAGCTCAGTGGACGCTTAGCTCTTCCAGGATAAGTCCAGGATAGTCTCTCCCAATCGGCCGGTGGGATCGCACAATCTCTGCGCCTCTCTGCTTATTATGCACACTTACTTAAAGCCACTGCACCGCCAACTCACGGGTAGGAGAGCGGGGCGGCTGATTGGGCGCTCGGCTGAGGAATTACAGGAGCCAGAGATTATTGGGCCTTCTAACGTTCATTAATTATTGGACCTTCTGTTTAGGCTTAGCCGCAAACCTGCGAGGCCTTAAAGGTCAGCTTTATGGAGCTTAAGACAAGGGAAGAGTCATCACGGCACAGATTACAACTGATGAGGTATTGCTCCCAGAAATAGGAGATTGGGTCGGGCAAATTTGTAAATATGAGGTCAAAGTTTCGAGGTTTTGAAAAAGATGACAAGAAACTAGCAAATTAGATCCTTTACATTTGAAAGTTTTCAGCTAATTGATTCTGGAATTACTTAAAAGAACTTCAGGAGGTAAATGTAACATCTAACAATAGCAAAAAAAATATTTTAGGGGATGTACCTGAAGGTATGGTGGTGGCAGCATCATGGTGTGGGCTCAAAGTTGATGAGATGTAGCTGATGGTTGTAAGCTTCCTGTAGGACAAGAGGACAATAATCTCATTCCAAAGGCAGATAAACGTCAAAAATCAAATCCAAATATGAAAATAAAATGTTATTTATTTCAATATTTAAAAAATATTAAATTAGTTTTACAATAGTTACACACAGTCCAATGTGTGTGTATTAAAACTGCTAAATCTCTTTCGTTCAATTGCTACCTGTGCTGCGATGCTAATTCTAGCTTGAACTTAGACAATAATATTCTCTCCGCTTATGACATTTAATATTCTTTGCTACTTTGTAATTTCAGAAATATTACTTATTATTTACATTATGTATTATACAAGAGTAGAATTCCCACACTTTTTTGTGTCCAAATGGTTGCCAAAAAGCTAAAAATCAATAAATCATAATACCATGAACTAGCTTACTGCAATTGCTAGCTGTGCTGCAGAGCAATACGGGTTTATAATATGCAGGGAAATTCAATTTCAACATTTTTGGCTTGTTGATGTACTTACAACACGATAAGCATGCAGGAGCCTTATAACACCAAACTGATTCATACGCAACTTAATTTTCATCTCTCACTTGGAGTTAGTGAGAAATAGAGTCTGCATGTTGAGCAACTCTACCTGGAATATAATTAACGTCCACCAGGGGGCGCATTAGCCTTTGCCAGAACACGATTTTTCTCTGGTTAAGGCTCCAGGAAAAGGCGCAGGTCTAGTTTGGGGTATGGGAATAACCAATAGAGTCTTTGATTGGTTATGAACGCATTCATACAGAAAGGGAACACAGGACATTGGACTTGGCAAAAACCATCCTGTCCAATCAGTAATCCTTTAGGTTGACGGTTATAACAGGAGACTCATGCCAATCCAAGCTCCACAAATAGCGCCGTCTACTCTGCAGCTTCTCAGGCTAAACACAAATAGGGTTTAAATAGTCAGAGTCGTTGCAGCTTGGCAGCTTTGCATGTCCACAATTATATTTGATATCAAGTTGGAACTTCTTTCTGTCATATTTCACCAGATGATTTTTCCACTTTACAGTTTTGAGTCAGTCATGGAATTGGCAGGCCCTCATTTTAAATACTTACCAATAATAATAATATTAGCTATTTAAAGCGGACTGCTAACTCCGCCCAACTGCTACAAATGTCAATTAAACCGTCCCGACAACAAGCTGTACATTTCCACCTCTAATGAGGTAATTAATGAAATAAATTCAACACCGTCTTATGTGTCTGTGCACTCTAGTTCCCACCAATCTAATTGCTTGGCAACCGTCCTGGGTGACTAATTGTCCTACCCAATGGTAACTGATGCTAAATACAGATAGCGTGTGAGAGCCAGCATCAGGTTACACACACGCACACGAGCCTTCGCTTCCTGTCAGTAAAGATATCTAATGTGGCACATACACCTTCACACTTTGTCTCCGGTTACTGTGGCTACAGTCGTGTTGAGGGTGTTAAATATTGAATGGTTGTAATGAAAGCACCTAGTTGTTGTAATCGAGCAAACTGCTAAGAGGTCAAGTTCAGCCTGAAGGCTGCCCGCTGGTCGTGTTGACCGCTTTGTTCTGCACGCCGACTTTTTGTGGCTGCTGCTTCTCAAGTTCTTCACAGACGGGAGACTCTTTGAAAATTTATCAGACTAAAACCGCAAGGAGACTTTGGAATACATTGGGATTTTATGTAATACAGACCAATGCAGAGAAGTACATAGTGAAAGACATAAGATCCAAGAAAGCCAGGAGTCAACGTAGCAAAGCACTCTGGGATCGTGACACTTCTACCTCCGTGCTTCATCGTTAGTGTATGTCGTCTTGGTTCATGCTAAAACTGTCCTGGTTTCAGACTCATCTGTCCAAGAAACGTTATTCAAATTTTCTAGAAAAAAACCCTGGAAAATTGACTTTTGAAGTTTTTTTTCCTCCAAAACGTCTGAGCTCAATCTCAACATTCCTAAAGTCTTTTTCTAGCAAATATTTGACTTTGAGTGAAAAAATGTCCTGGTTTTTCTAGAAAATTTCTGATATTTTTTTGTTTTTGACGAAAATCCGCTCACATTTTTATATCAGCAATGGTCCTGATATGGCATTGTACATTTCTGACAGAGCTCTTGCTCGTCCGCCACGTTTTTGCACAGAACGTTTTGTGTATTAGATACAAAACTTCAGAGGTGCACAGTGCAGAAAGCAGAGCGAGTCGGTCACTGAAATTATGTCATTTGACCCTTGCGGATGCCTCAACGATAAAGTTTTTTTTTTTTTTTATATGTGCACATCATGTGCATTTTTCTTTTCTTTAAATCATCCTACAGGGCTGCAAGGTCATTTGTAATAACTGTAGGCTTACTGTATTGTTTTCTTTTGTTGTAAAATTAACTGTTTTGCCTCCTATTCCTATTTTTATATGGCCAAGCTTTGTGTGAATGTGCATGTTTCCACTTCTCTTTAATCTCATGCTGGTACAGCTGAATTCGCCCTCCGAGGAACACTGAAGGACATTTCTGTTCTGTTCAACAATCAGCACCAGCTAACTTCTTTGAACATTTTTCAGAGTGAATCTATGTGGAGAGAATGAAAGACTGAAACATGTGATTTGAAATGCCTTCATGCTATTCTGAATCTTTTTCTTCTTATTAGTAAATCCTTAAAAATCTAAGTAACATGCACTTTGTTTTCCCCCTTTCACTGTAAACCTAACCCTGACTGCTGAGGAAAAAGAGCATTAAATGTGCATTTATGCTATTTGGGCCACTTAAGACACCCACCACAAACAGAGTGAATCCCACCTACACAAACATATAACAGCATTTCCATCCACATTTCTATGTTCCACAAACCAGGTGCATTCAGGCACCTTGCTGCCTCTGAAGGACGACAACCCCTGGCCTGGATTCACTAACCTCAAAGTAACCCTTCAGAGACGCGAGGTCAGGACAAATAGCCTCTGCTTAGAGATGTAAAGCAGCTGGAAAATCCCACCCACACACACACACACTAATGCAGGGCCGAGTGATTTCCCTCGTTGTCTGATCTGGTTCAAGTCTTCCTAAAGGGGAACAAAATGGAACAGAGAAACGGAGTGAATCGATCGCGGACGCTCCAGTTCCCTCCAGTTTCTTCCAGTTGCCTCCCACACCAGCCTCACAGGCCCGTGACAGCGCCGGGAGTTCTCCTGTGGAACGCTACGGCGCATGTCTGCTGGGGGGAGAAGAGAAATTACAAGAGGATTCCTGAAAATCTGCGAGAACTCACGTTAAGGCTGCGGTTTTTAGGGTGTGTTTTTTTTTTTAAAGCTTTTGAGGTGAAAACACACCAGATCCTAAGGGAACATCAGGTCATTTGGAGAAAAGGCCCTTAAAGCCGTTTAATCCACTTACACCCTCACTGCGTGCTGCCGGATTGATAGAAAACATCTATTGTTCGCAGAGCGGGGCACTCACACACACACCCACTCTGCTGAGAACTCAGAGGAGGAAGACACAAGCAGCAGAAAAGTAAAAAAGAAAAGAGCGGATTTACATGGAGTCAGGCTTTCGGTGAGTTGAGGCGAGCTGGCTGCAGTGCTCCATCTGGTGGACAAAGCTCGTAACGACACTCTGAAATGCACTCTTGATTCTTCGTCTTTATTTACTAATAAACCTGTTGGAGCTTTTTCCAAGAAGCAACCCGACTCTTTCCAGTATCTTTGAAAAGGAAACTCGAACAGAAATGCTGATTTTAAAGAGAAAGTGTTATGAAAAATCTACTTTTAAGATTTATACGACGTCATCATGTTATTCCATACAGGGGTGTTGCTTTGATTCTTTCATGCACGTTTAAGAAACCCTTTAGTCTCCCGTTTCAACCGTTTGGGGTGGCTAAACGCTTGGTCTCACCAAGTGCTGCCTTTTCCCCTAAGCTCTCTATGACTCCCCCTTTCTGCTCCTTCAGACTAGCCAGGAGCAATTAGCAAACACCTGGTAGCGATGAGTTAAACTAAAAAAGAAAATAGCAAAATGTTATATTTTTAATGTCTAATTTAACAACAATAAAAAAACACCAACTAAAATTTCAATAATTTTAATGTCTAAAATCTGTTGAGCTCATTATACAAGCTACTTCTCAGTGAAACACTCGGAACGGCTGTAAACAACTTAATCGTCATGACTTCCTGAAGGCAGAGTTTCAGAGAGAGCAGGAGCTTCTTAAAGAGACAGAGGCGTTAAAATTACAAAGTCAAATTTCTTTTAAGTTTTGTTTGATGTATGCAACCAAAGGCAACATAAGCTGCATTTTCATTCATTATACAATTGCACAATTTGACATTTCAAAAAAATTAAATCACTTGATCAAGTTTTGGTGCTGGGTTGTGGTGTGTTTTTTTTTTTTTTTTTGGCTGTGTTGAAAATGGTTTATTACACAATATTCACCCTCTACCTCAGATCTTAAAGACGCTCATGTTTCTGAGAGTTGAGAGGCAAAATATTTTTGCATTTTGGAGAGACGGGTAATGTTTCTCATAATAAAAAAAAAAACAACAACAAAAAATACAACAGAATAAAATTTACAACTTTACTCATTTTGAAAGCTGCACTTATTGATCTCATGTTGAAACTGGTTTAAAAAAGCTCTAGGAATGTTTTTGTTTTTATCCGCATATGGTCTCGACTTGGTCTTTAAAGTGCGATAGAAACGATCTCTCTCTTGCTTTTTGCTTTAAGAACGATCAAAATCAGTATCTACCTTGTTAATTCAACGGAAAAAAAAATACATATATATATATAAAAATAGGGAAAAGTTCTGAAGCAATAAAGAGAAGTGCAGCTGTGGCCGTCTGAGCAGGAAGTGCCGTCTACGTGGAGCGCTTCTCCACGCCCTGCTTGATCCCCAGCACCAGGTGGACGAACCAGTTGATCTGAACCATCCAGCCTTTCTCCCGGCAGATCTCGATCTGGTCCAGCAGGTGGCGCTGCGCCTCGTCCTCGCTGCGACCGACCGTCAGCGCCTCGCGGATGTACTCGATGTCCTCCTTGCTGGTCAGCTGCGGCATCCCTGAACGTCAAGGAAACGGCTTCGGTTTGAGTCAAAAAAAAAAAAAAAAGCTTAACTCTTAAAAAAAAAAAAAAAAAAAAAAAAGTTGGCGCATTTGTTGTTCGAATGTTCAAAAGTATTCATTCATCGTCACTTTTTTTGTTCCAGTCACAAATTTCAATGTGTTTTTTGTTTTGGAATTCTATATGATGATAGGTGCTGCATAACTGTAGGCACTTTTGTGCTGATTTGACAAATAAATGACAGAGCATGCCGCACTTTTCAGATTCTCCTTTAAAGTGTAGAAGTCTGTGTTTGGATTTGCCACGCAGCGTTCCTACAGCTTTTCCACAGTAAAACTCATCTTTCATGCATTTTCAAAAAGTGTTCTAACTTTTCCAGCACCACTTTGGAGATAAAAACATACGAATATTTGTATTGCAATTTTCATTACACTGAAACAATCCAAACAAACCCTGTTAAGGTAAATGACCCTCCTGCTCAAATCAAATGCGAACACACAACATACAAAGAAAGTAAGAAAAAAAATGTCTTTGCCAAGTTTTCAGACAGTGAGAAAAAAACATCTGTATTTTTACTAGGTGTATAAAAATATCTGGTTTCAACTGCAGGTAAGATTTTCTAAGTTTAGGGTTAGAATGAAGCGCCAGCTTGCAACCTTATGACAAACGCTTGCGGCTTACCGGTCATCAGCATCATGGAGAACAGGATGATGAGCAGGTTGGTGTGATGGCGCAGGGCGAGGTAAGCCTTCACACACACATCCTGCAACGGCGTGGGAAAAAAACAGAAGAGCAGCTGTTTTGTTTCTGACTGGATCCACAATAAAAATAAACAAAAAACGATTCTTGCACCTGGAACTTCTGGAAGTGGGGGCTACTCTTCTTCCCCGATGTTCCCATGACGTACAGGAAGTCCGGCGTGAGCACGAAGGGAACCCACTCCTTGCTGATTCCCATGAAGCTCTTGTAGTTCCCCAGGATGTGACCGAAGTCGATGTGGAACAGGTTCCCTGCATAAACCGTCCGCAGTGTTTTCAGCTGCCCGTTTTTTGTTTTAAAAAAAGCATCATCATATTTAAACACAGACAGACTACCTGACTCTGTGATCATGATGTTGTCATTGTGGCGATCTCCGATTCCGAGGACGTAGGTGGCCACGCAGTATCCACCGCAGGAATACAGGAACCTCTCCACGGCCTGCTGGAACTACACACACACACACACACACACACACACACACACACACACACACCGCGCAAAGCTTGAAAACATGCATCGCATGCTGAGGTTTGCATGTTGTGCCAGCTGTGCGTGTTGTGGCCTTACTTCCTTCCCATCAGGAACTAAAGCTACTTCCTACTTCCTGCTATTTGGTAAACAAACTTGGAGCAGGAAACGAAGCAACGGTCTGATTACATAACGCTACTGGTCAGTCCCTGCAGGATGTTGCCATGTTTTTTTTTGTCATTGTTGTGCCCTGAAAAGACTGACTTTGTCCCATTTCTTTCAAACAGTATTGTTAAAGTGAGCACTTTAACACAAAGTGCACACTTTTTTTTTTTTAAAGCTTTCCCTTTTGCCATCAGGGGAACAACATACTACATAAATAGTAAATGGAAGAAAAAAAATTATCCTCTAAAATAATTATTTACTTTTCGATTTTTATTTCAAAGCATATTTTCAGATGTTGGAGGAGTAGAAAAGTTTAGTATTCGACTTTTCTTTGCTTCTGTGATGGAAGGTATTCATTTAGTTATATTTGCTCAGTAGCGCCCCTGCTGGTGGTTTTGTGGCGTGCAGAAACATCCTGTTTGTGTTTGTGAAGGGCACCTTTTCCTCGCTGACACACTTGTCCCGCAGCCACTGGTAGAGGATTTCATCCTTGAAGGCACCGGTGCTTCCGACGACGCTCTGCTGGATGGTAGCGATCGTGGTGGCGTCTTTCACAATCTCAATCATTCCTACAAAGACGATAAAGGCAGAAGGGAAAGTTGTGGAAACGGACGAGCAACTGCCAGCAATTCCACAATGTATCCGAACGACTTTGGCTACAAATGACAGGTTTTTAACTGTTTTTCAGTTTTCTTCCTACAACATTTGCACTAAATTCCCACTACTGGTTAGATCTGTTTACTTTGTCATTAGGTTGGAATCTATTTTTAAGTAAATATCTGTCCTCTTTTTTGTTTACCTATATTATAAATACTATATATAGAGATAATATTTCTAAAGTAGATATTTGTCTAAAAAGTTTTTTTGTTTTCACTCATGTAACATTTGTGGTTCTAAACGAGATTCAAATGGCTGCCCTGAGAGACTGTAAAGGCCCTGGCCTAGTCAAAGTCTACACTTAAATCCGACTGAGATAAAGTGGAAGGTTGAAAAACTCTCCAATGTGTCTGGATTAAAGGAATTCTGCAAAGAGGAAATCATCTGGTAGCAGACATGAGATCCAGGTTATTGTTTTGTGACAGCAAAGGTGGTGGGACGGAGGGGGCGTGTAGCGCACATAAAGCATATAAAAGTATAAGAGAGTGTAGCGGACCGATCTTGTTGCCGGTGGAGATGCAGCCGTATGGCAGCAGACACAGATCCAGAGACTCCGTCTCCCAGATGGACTCCATGATGAGCAGAATCTGGCAGGAGGAGGAGGAGCGGAGACGTGAGTGGACTTCCTGGAGCCTCGGGCTGCGTGAACCTGTGCGTCTGGCTGCCGACCCACCTGCAGGATGAGCATGTCCTGTCGCAGGTCGTCCCCGTCTTTGAAGATGATGCCCACGGGGTCTTTGGACAGGGTGGTGGGGTCGGCCCGTTTGAACTGCAGCCACAGCGGCTTCTTCTTGGACGCCATCACCTTGCACTGCTCAATCTGCGCGTGCACAACAACACGCAGCTGATTCGATGTTGGTCTCTATGGGTGCAGATGTGTTGGAGTGCGTGTGCGTGTGTGTCTCACCAGCAGAGTCCCAGCTCTCAGCCCAGGATCGTAAGGGACTCTGAAACTCTCCGGAAGGCCCGACAACTGCAAGGTCTCCAGTTTCTGACGCAGCTGGATCACGACTGACAATCACACAGCACACACACGCTTTAGCTTCACGGATGTCTCACACTTAAAGTGAAATTTTATGTGACAGATCAACACAACGTAGAGCATACAGAGACGTTACAACATGACGTCACTTGCACAAGATCCCACCTCACCTACTGGGGCTTGACCTGCTAGTAAGTCAAGCTAGCAGGTCACCATGCTAGTGACCACTAGCATGCTAGTGACCATGCTAGTGACTAGCGGGTCACTAGCATGACTTTGACAATCTTCACATCTAGATGAGCTGTGGAATTCAGTGTGTTCAGGTTCAGTTAAATATTTTTTTTAAAAAGGCAGCCCACACACCAACTCTCTCACATATCATCAGTAGAGCAGAGGTTTAAATTGACTAATCAACCACAGCAATCACTTATTAATAATCGCAAAATAAACATCAAGACTGAAAACATAAAACTGCAACGGACTGAATGTTCTGTTCTTTGTGAGGGAGATTTTTGCCTGTTTATGTTGAATCCAGATACACAAGTGGAGCTGTTGTCAGTTAGCTGCTATGGAAACAGGTCTGTGTGTGTAGTGTCGCCGACACAGGGGGCGAGACAAAAGGTAGATTAGATCGGTGGATAAGATCGGTTTTTCATGTATGTACGGGCCAATCACCAATCTCCCAAATTTAACTGAATTGTAAAAGATTTTTGTGTTGTTATTTTTCCAGTTAAAGGTTCAACAAAACACATTAAAGTTCACTGAAATGCTTGCAAAACTTTAATGGAAGTGGCTTTGATAAAATCCTCGTTCTAAATTTGTTAGAAACCATTCCAGAGCCACAGGATGGAAGCCGTTCTCCTCACCTTGCTGCGTGACGTCATATTTGTCGGCAGACATGGCTTTCATCTCACGCGTGACTTTCTGAAGGGCCTCCGTCATCTCCACCTGGAGAGAGTCATGTTTTTAAAAACTATACTTTAACCCTTTTTAATCGAAAGGGTTAAAAAAACAAACATGAACAGGAGGCTCTGCCAGAAAAGGATGAGAAACGAGAAGCTTTCAGAAACACAAATGATCCAAATGACTTTTTTTTTCCCCCCATCATAACACTCCGTTAGCCAAGGATCATTTGTGATTATCATCTGTGGAGGGGGAACTCTCCACCTGCTTCCTGAAGTCCTGCAGCATGTTCTCCCCGCAGCCTCTGAGGTAGGCCTCCAGCAGCACGGCGTACCTCTGCTGGTAGTGCATGGACTGGGCGATCTCGCTCCGCAGGAACCAGAACAGAAAATGGCCGATGCGCTTACTCTGTGGAGAGGAAGAAATGATTAGAAATATCTGGGGGGAAAAAAGAACAGGGGAAATGCGAGCTTATTTAAGGCTACGTGTTGATTTGACACAAAAAATATCAAAGGTTTTTTTTTTTATCCCATGTATATTTTCACTTCCTTGTAACTCTGTACCACCAAAGTACACGGTTCCAGAAGACCGGTGGTTCATTTAGATGCAGCTTTGCTAGCAACCTTTTAGTTTTTATTTATACAGACGTTACGATGTTATAACAGGGGTGCACTAACTGCAATCTTTAAAAAGCCTGACCTGCTGATTCTGATTATTTGTCTGGGAAAAAGACGGAACAAAACGAGGCAGATAAGATCGGAGAAAGAGATCGGTCCCACGTGTGTTGGCTGATTTACGTCTCCCAAAATGAGGGAAACTGTGGCTGATTTATCCAGTCGTAATACAGTGTATGCAGTGTAAACACAGGAGCGCTCTCGTTGTGGTGGAGCTTACCCTCAGCGCTCTCTTCAGCAGGAACCTGACCAGGGCGCTGTCGTGGTACGGCTCAAACTTCACCGCCTGCGGGAGAAACACAAACATGTCTGTCTGTCTGGTTTGCTCTTATTCACATTTACATGATCAACAATTACCGTATTATTGGTAACTGTAACCATAGAAACTATGCCAAAACACCTAATCTAAATACCTTGAAACTAATTAAGATTAAACTGAGATAGTGGAAATTATTTTTAGGTTTTGGTCGTCCAAATAAACTGCTGTTCCCTTTTGAAAGGCAGAGGACAGAAACGAGAAAATTAATTCACAATTGGGAAAAAAAATTTGATTGTGTGCTAAACCACCAAACGTTGCACCGCGTGCAGATGACACGAGTGCATTTTGTTGTAAAAAGAATTTAAATTAACAACTACACAACAATGGAAGAATTAGTTTGACATAACAATAGGGCTGATAACCTAAAGAGCCGTTTGAACAGATTCTGTTTTTCTGTTAGAAGATTAACGAGGCTTTAAAAAACATATAAATCACACGCTGTAGCGGAAGAAAGCTAAATCAAGTGACCTGACCCATATATTTTGAAAACAAACCTCTTTAAAAAAGAAAGCAGTAGCTTTTTTTTTATTATAACATTAGCTGATCTTTCTGACTTTTAGTTTGTCAGAAAGAACAGATGCAGAAATGTATTTCTGCATTATTGGGACACCAGAGCAGAAGACATGCTTGGCAGTCCAGGAAAATAACCTCATACCTGCTGAGAAGCACAGAAGTGGAAGAATCATGGTTTGGGGATGCTTGATGAAACACAAGCTGTTGTTGTGTTTTTGTTTTTTTTTTCCTATTTTGGTGTTCATCTGTAATAAAGCCACTTTCTATTGTCTAAAAAAAAAAGATGATGAGAACTGAATATGTAAACATTTCTCTTGAACTAGCATTTCTATAACTTTCCACATTAGTAAAAGCAAAACAAAGCTCATATCCATGTAGCCCTCCTGTGCTCTGGCACATATAGCAAACATAAAAGTGTTCTTATCAGCGATAAACAACCGCAGCTCATAAAGAGGCTGGATTATTGTGTCGTAAAAGTCATCCTGTCGACTTTCAACCAGGAAGTGGCATTATTTCCAGACAACAAGTCCACAACCTGCACAGAGTCGGTGTTGAGTATTGTCTCCGTTGAACTGTTAGCATGTCATGACAGCCTTTAGTCAGAAGATTTGTTATTTTTTTTTTGTGAGACTGACTTTTACTAGAGATCCATCCTGTCCCCAGCATCATCCTCCCAATGTTAGTTTATTCTGGATAAATAAAGTATTTCTGAACTGAACTGAAACAAATTTGACTGTAGCGGTGAAGGAAGTGAAAACACAGAGCCTATTGTGCTCGCCTGTGGGGTGAGCTTAGGATGCAAGGTCAAATGTCGGGAGCAGCCTGAGCTGAAGTTCCACCTATGGAACGGCTTCCGTAAGAAAACTTGCAGTAACGGGGAACAAAAGTGCTTTCCTTCACTATAAAACTCGCTTATTTTCCACATTGAAACGTCTGTGTTTTCACTCCCGTTCTGTTACTCAGCCGTTGATCTAAGATTAGACTTTTGTGGCGTTCGAAAATAGATCAGACGGAGTGACGCGAGCGCTGCCTGCTGAGTCAGCCCCACACATTTCCAGAGCCCTTCGTCCTTCAATATTAGCATCTATGCAAACATTCGGCGCTAATCCTCCTTCGGTGATTAAAAGTCTCATTTTCCTATCCAAGCAAAGGGCCCTTTGTTGGACTCAGCTGATGCTTGTTGCTCATGCAAAGCTGAGCGCAGAGTCAGCTGCGGAAACGCACCGAGGAGAAGCGTGAGGCATGACTCAGCTGTTTCCACTGGCTGGTGAGCTGCGGCCGAGACATGAGGAGCCGTCAGTGGAATGAGCAGCGGCTCAGTTGGTCTGTTTATTAGCTCTGACCAGAACCGCATTCAGAGGTCACGTTTCAGACACACCCGCCTGTCAAACGCCAACATTCACAGCACCTGGAATGAACAGCAGCTGCTGCTTTCACTGAACTGGTTTAATGATTATGGATTGGTTATTACTGGTGCAAATGGCTGCCTATGTGTTGCTGTAGCGTTCTTTCCAAAAATAGGGTCAATACGTGTTCTTGATGTTGAAACTCCAGAACTTTTAAAGGGAAGACACGAAACAGAGGCAAAAAGAGGGAGGAAGAGAAAGATAGAAAGAACGAGGGAATAAAAGACAGACGGAATGAAAGAATGAATGAAAGAAAGAAAGAAAAAAGGCGGAAAGGGAAGAAGGAAAAGAGAACAGGAGGGGAAGAAGGAATCGAAGGAAGGAAATAAAAGAGGAAGGAGGAAAGCAAGGAAGGAAACAACAGTGAAAGGAGGGAAAGAAGTGAGGAAAAAATAAGGAAGGAGTGAAGAAAACATGTATCAAAGAAATGAAAGGAGGAAGGAAAAAGGCATCAATGAAAGAAGGAAGGAAAGAAGAATCACACCTTTGATCCCAATAGACTTGCTCTATGTTGAAGACTGACAGATGAACAGAAACTAACTTCCTCTGAAAAAGTGAGGGGAACTAAAGTAACACAAAACTTCTTCATTTCCTAAAGTTTATACTCTAATGGTTTTCAAACGTTACTTATTTCAAACTGTCCATCTGCAGCTTCGGTTTAGCTCTAATGCCTGTTACGAGATAAACACAAACATGAGGTAAGACCCACCTGGACGAGCTGGAGGAGATACCGGAGGACGTCATCGTCCTCCAGCGTCTCCAGCTTCCGCACCGCCATGGATCGGACCTGGGCATCCGAGTAGTGGCAGTCTAGTAACTGCATTGCCAGGCCAACGTCCAGACCACTGAGGAGTAGCAGCGTGCCAGCAGGTCAACACAACGTCAAAGCTACAAGCAGGGATAAATACTGTGGCGTGGGCTTTACCTGGTGTCCCATGCGTTGCTCCGATCCAACAGGCGATGAGTAGCCAGGACATCTTCCTGTTTCCCCCACCTGACTGAGCCCAGCAACTTCGGGTAAGCCCTAAGTAAGATTATTGATTAAATGAAGCAAAAAGAAAAATATGTAATACAGTATCATTGGGAAGTAAAGCAAGTACCTTGGATCACGCATGCACTCATGCCTGAAGTGCCACAGCAGCTCTTTGTCCTCTGGACTCAGCGGATGTAAGGGATCGGTGGACACGATCGCCGCAAACTGCTTTTTCAAGTGGTTGGGCATTTCTCTCTGACCTCTCTCCCCTCCGTCGCCCTCCTCGCCGCCGGCCCCACAGTCCCTGCCCACCTCCCTGCTCTTGGGCAGCACCACCGGGTAGCAGTACTTGTCCAGCAAGATGGCGATGGCCATGGAGGAGGCCTTGTCCGGGTTGGTGGCCGACGTGAGCTTGTCTGCGTTGATGCTGCTGCTGCTCTCCTCGCTCTTTTCGGGCATCTTCCACATGTGGAGGATGAACTCTCCTTGGCGGAGGAGGGAGCGGTGGTCGATCAGGAGCAAGTTGACGTAGTACAGTAGGCGGTTCTTGGTCTTTCCTGGAGGACAGACAAAGAGGCGCGACGATAAAGGGTTCCCTCGTCGATGGTGGCAAACGGCACCGATCAAAAATGGCGGAATGGCGACGTCTGAAGAGCGTGTAGTGTTGGAAGATCCTGGGACCTTTGTTTCAACATTGTTTGCTAATGAAGTGCAGTGTGAAGCAACTTAAGCGAAAGGAGAAATGCAGAGAACTGTTTTTCTGGCTACGGACTGTGGTAGCTAGCACTAAGTTATTTGGGCCTACCTTACCAAGTTCCCCGCTCGGCAGTCAGTGGCGGTAAAAGTACTGATTCGTCAATACTCTATAGTTAATTTTCCAATTCGGAAAAGTCTGTGAATGGATTAAATCTTCTGCTGAGCCATGGTGAGAAACCGTCCCTCCATCGGCTCCGTGTCCTATAAAACACTTCTTCTTCTTGAGTTTATTTGTTGTTGGCAGATAACTATCAGTAGGCATTAAATTGTACATATTTATAACATAAATCAGCCTATCACAAGCAAAATCATCTGTTCAGATGCATAGATGTTTCCCCAAAAACACATCTTGTTTGTCCGAGGCTAAAATGGCTGCGGTGCGCTGTTCTAAATTTAATAGATTGAGTTTGCGATCATTGCTGTCATAACTGGTTTTTACCTTCAGGGGTGGAGCTTCCTGCTGTGTTGTCGTGATAGGAGCTTTTGGAGTTGGGGGCTTGGGGTTGCTTCCCGCAGATCACCTGGATTTAGTTAAAGGATTTCAGAACTAGGCCAAGCGACCCGATTTTAACCAAACACCACAAAATTTGCAAAACAGTAGTAAAGGTAACCAAATGTACCTGCAGGTTGAGGCGCGCCCCTTTAGGTAGGTCCTTGATCTTTATGTTAAACTCCAGCCAGCAGTTCCACAGCACTTCTTCATTAAAGGTCTTGGAAGTTGTTCTTTCCTAAAAGATTTCACTGACGTCATTTAGGGTTTTAACAGAGACGCTGCTCATAATTTTAAAAAAAATACAAAAACGTAGTTGTCCCTTTAAGAGTCGAGCTGCCTTGCATCCAGGATTCAAATGAAGTTCGCAGGAATCGGGGGACAATGTTGGCCTGTATTCATGCTGTCAGCTGTAGCGTTTATTGTCTTCACACAGCATCCGAAATGAATAAGCTGATCATGCAAATTCAGAATAGTTTAATCGGATTGATGGTGGCTTATGGTTTCCAGGAAATACACAGCAGGGAAGTGTATGTGTACCTGACTTTTGTTACAGCAGCAGGTTTTTAGTATATTATAACCATACATGTCATAACCCATGTATTTTGTGGTGATGAGACTGGCCTTTGCCATACACAATTCCATTCGATTCTCATCTCCTTTCAGTGCTCTGTCTAGAATTTCTCCCATTGACCTGGATTCCTCCAATAGAATTTCAATCGAGCCAATCGGCAAATCAAAAGTTCTGAATGATGACATTGATCTCCTGCTTTGTTTTAGGATAATAGTCGCCTAACAGTGCACAAAACTTCTCGTAATCATACATAATATTAAAACCTCTAAAATATCTAGCACTACTCCAAAAAGAGCAGGCGTAATATAAAATGTTGAACTGGTGCTTTACATAAATCACAGCCAAATGTCAGCGATTGCATAAAAATTTTAACTTCGACATAGAACAAAAAGCTGTTGCTTTTTTTTAACCAGGATAGTGATGAACAAACACAATGTAGTCAATCGTTTTCATTGTAAAAACATCCTTCCGCATTTGTGTTGGCCACATGAATTCCTAGTAAAATACTTTGAGGTTTGTGGCTGTCATGTGGTAAAATGTGAAGAAGTCTCTCTACTGTGTATGGAAGTCTCATCGTTCGATGTCTCCAACCTGAGCCAGAAGTTGCTGCCCATGGAAGATGCTGGCCTCGATGAAGACCATAAACTCTGGGACTTTGGGGAGCGTCGGGATGTCGACTCCAAGCACTTTGACTCTGAACTTTCTGTTGCAGTCCCACATGGAGATGGTGAACACTCGCTCATGGTCTTTCTCAGCAATGGTCAGCTGTTCGTGGGTGCCTGTGATAAACCTTTAGAGTTGAATTCAGCTCCTATTTGAGTAGAAAGAAACAAGCGACGCCGCTTCAAATTGTAACCTGCGACTCCTGTGCAATCGTCCACTTGGGCCCAGTCCTCCCGCTGGACCAGATCCAGCTCCGGGTCCGGCGGAGTCTCCAGAACCAGGTGGATCTCCTCTCCGTTCTTGAGGGACTGACGGATCCAGTTGAAGCTCTGCAGGGCTTTCTCTCCGTACAAATATTCCTCTCTTAGTGTGAGACAGACAAAGAAATAACCAACCTGACCACACCGACCCCAACATGAAGTTTCTGCAAGCTGCGTACCTGCCACACACGCGCAACACAAAGTCCTCGTCGCTCAAGTGTTCAGGGATTCCCAGCAAAACCCTTTTGTTGGCCGTTTTTGCAAAGAAGCTCGCCAATACCTAAAAAAACCAGAGAAAGACAGAAACGCTACAGGAAATGGTATATTTATGAAGCAGGAAGTGGTGCATGGTGCATGTGGTATATTTATCAACCTGTGAAGGTGTGTCATCAATGGAGACTTTGATGGTCTGGCTGGAGGTGCTGATATGGATCACAACCAGGATGTAGCCATTATTAACCTGAGAGGATGACGGAGGAGAACAGGGTGGAGATTAAGGCACCATTTTGTTTCTCAGAAGTTCAGAAGGAAATGTCAAGAAAGTCACTGATATTAGATATGATATGTTGTTCCTAAATCACCAAGAGTCAGTGATGCTGAAGGACAACGCTCTCTGACTGCCTGAAAAGCGTTCGTGCAGGGTGCAGAATGAGCCACACACATTGCAAACTATTTCAGAGCAACACCATTCCAAGCTGCAAGCTGCCCACGTGAAACGGGAGAATGAGACGGAGTCGTGCTGCGGCGCTGCTTTAACGGTGTCACCACGAATTGCAGGTCATGAGTGAGCATTCCTCCTTCAGAGTGGGCAAGGAGTGGGAAGTGAGCACTTCTTAGCTGACGGAGGTGGTTGGTTGGTTGGAAAATATCACATTTGCAGTTGAAGAATCCAAAACAATTTTTATTTGTAATGTTCTAAAGCTTCATCAGAGCGTGATCTGCAGCTTCGTAGAAGGGCCGTCATGCCCCAGAAATTCACCCCTGACCCCCTTTTTTTTCCTTTCCTCTCCCATTTTTTTTTGTTTCAACTGTCCCTTTATTTATTGTGGTATGGCGTAACTTTATTAACAAGGACGGCTTTCTTCATTTGTCGTAAAATGTTTTAAAGACCAAAAAAAAAAAACTAACAAAAAAAATTATCAAAAAAGTGATCAAACTTTTTTGATAATTGGAGCGGTTCTCACTGGAGCGGTTCGCAGCCGAGTGTGAAGCGGCCGGGATGGGAATCAGTGCCTCCAAGTCCGAGGCCATGGTCTTGAGCCGGAAAAGGGTGGAGTGCCTACTCCGGGTCGTGGGGGGTGTCCTGTCTCAAGTGGAGGAGTTTAAGTATCTTGGAATCTTGTTCACGAATGAGGGAAGAAGGGAGCAGGAGATCGACAGGCGGATTGGTGCAGCGTCTGCAGTGAAGCGGGCGCTGTACCCGTCCGTTGTGATGAAGAGAGAGCTGAGCCAAAAAGCGAAGCTCTCGATTTACCGGTCGATCTACGTCCCTACCCTCATCTATGGTCATGAGCTTTGGGTCATGACCGAAAGAACGAGGTCCCGGATACAAGCGGCCGAAATGGGTTTTCTCCGCAGGGTGGCTGGGCTCTCCCTTAGAGAGAGGGTGAGAAGCTCGGCCATCCGGGAGGGAACTCAGAGTAGAGAGGAGCCAGTTGGGGTGGCTCGGGCATCTGGTCAGGATGCCTCCTGGACGCCTCCCTGGTGAGGTGTTCCGGGCACGTCCCACCTGGAGGAGACCCCGGGGAAGACCCAGGACACGCTGGAGGGACTATGTCTCTCGGCTGGCCTGGGAATGCCTCAGGATTCCCCTGGAGGAGCTGGAACAAGTGGCTGGGGGGAGGGAAGTCTGGGCCTCCCTTCTTAAGCTGCTGCCCCCGCGACCCGACCCCGGATAAGCGGTAGAAGATGGATGAATGGATGGATGGATGTTCTAAAGTCTTTTCTCTCAATAATCACGGGTGGTCCATGGGGCCAAGGAAGTGAACGCACCTTAGAGAGAAGGTGTTCGGGCAGCGGCTTCCGGGTGACCCAGGGGTCCATGGAGTAAAGGTTGGGGTCCCGGTCCGACAGCTCGATGCGCCGCGGCGTCAGCAGCTTCCTGCGGGTGAATTCCAGCTCGTCGTCGTGGACGTTGCTAACGTCGGTCACGTCGTAGCCAATCAGGTAGTTGAGGTAACGCTGGTACTGCTGGGACACGTCCGTGGGCTGCGGGCGCGGCACCAGCTGGATTCGACCCACGTCTTTCTTTAGAGCTGTTGACACGCAAAAACAAGACACCTGAAGTAGCTACTGGCGCAGTTTGGTTGTCATACAGTAGGATTCTGCAAAGTAGTTCAAAGAAGCTACGTACGCTAAGCTAAAGCCAACAATCAGATCGCATTTGGTATTGGAGACCCTTACAAAATCTTTTTTTTTACCCTTTACAAAAATGTTCACATAGTCAAAGACAGATTCTGTTGGACTTTGTGGTTTTAAATACAGTTCCTCATTTTTGGAGGATTGTAGAGAGAAACCAGTCCTTCAATTTTTACAATCTATAAAGCACCAAGCGGAATAAATAATGCAGCCTTTTCTTTAAGCTTTGTTGTAGCGCTATATCTGCTAGCTGTATTAAAAATAAAGGAGGGAGAAAATGAAGAGAGCCCTTGTGCTAACTGTGTTGATTGAAAATATATGGCAACGTGTATATCGTTCTGTGGAACGATATACATATTTGAAGGGCCCCTTTATTGTCCAACGAAAGGGAAAAAATGTGTTTAAAACACAATTTTGAGACACTTTGAGACGTTTGTTCTTACTTCTGCTCGTGTTTTATTGTTTTGTTTTTTTTGTCCTTGCTGTATTTTGAATCTTTATTGCTTTTGTCTGTACAGCAGTTTATTGCAGCTATTGTTTTAAATTGCTTTATAAATAAAGTAGTTTGTTGTTCCCATGAGAATGTTTTCAGTGTTCTCCAACATGGCTGCTGTCTGCTGCAGGTGGGGTTCTGCACTCCATACAGTCAAAATGCACGTTTACTACAAATCTCAGTGTTTTCCATCGACTGGTATCACAGAAATAGTTCCTGGCTCCGAGAGGCAGCCAGTACCTCTCCAGTAGCGAATGCAGTCCAGCGTCTGGAAGACCTGGTGCTTGTCGTAGATCTCACACACGGTGCCTTTCTTCTGATAGAGGAGGATGCAGTGATCAGGACAGAAGCGCTGGTAGAAGTCGGGACAGAGGTTTAAAGACACCGCCTTCATCCAAACTTGGGCTTTCACCTGAAAAACAACAAACGGGCAGAACACGTTTCATCCATTTGCTGGAGTTAAAGTGAGAAAAAACAAAAAGAAGAAATCCCTGAGCATCCCCCAACCTGTTCCACAGTCCAGTTCCCAGCCACCTCCAGTAGCAGGGAGTCGGGGCTGCTCCCGCCCCGCGCCGCTGTGGGCAGCACAAACTCAACGCTGATCTGATCCATGGAGGTGGAGGAGGCAGAGCTGATGGCTTTCTTCCTCCTCCTCCTGCGGCTCTCTTCTCGTGCCACTTCGCGCTCTTCGTCGCTCACCTGGATCTGCTGCCTGTCCATTGCCTAGCTTGGACACAACGCATGATTACAGTTAATCATTACAGGTAATCGTGCAAACACACCTCGTTGCCACGGGACGCAAGGATCTCGGTCCCGTCTGTGGCCACGATTTGTATTTGAGTGGCAGATCGACTGGACTGAACAAAGATGAACACTCAAATTATTATTCAGGCGCGATGACAAAAAATGTCAGACGGAAGCTTCGGTTTTGAGTTTTATATTTAGCATTTGCTGCAGGCGTGTTCTGCGTGATCCTGCTCTCTGTCAGCTGGAGCCTTCCTAACATCTCTCAGACACATCAATGTGTGTTTTCGTATCAAAAAGGCAACGAACCAAACGACAGCCATAATATTTCCACCACCATGTTATGAGTCAAACAAGATTCCGGTTAATGTGGCCAGAGGATTCTGCAGCTCGAAATACGGCTTTCTTTTTAAAGAGGAGAGGCAAAAGCAAATGAGGAGGATTAGCACAGCTTATTAACAACTAATGATGTCATCCAGAGTATGTTAGTGTGGAACGTGGTCTCTGCCTGGATATTGAGCCGTTTTATCATGACGGTTATGAAACTGTCGTACAGCAACGTTCTTCAGTCAGAAGCCTCTTTAGAGGCGTTGCATGACTGACTGCTACCAGAGATCAGGACCTTTAGGGACATGTTCAACAAAAAAACATATCCCTACACCATTCAGTCCCATCCAGCCTTTAACGTACATGAAGTTCTCACTAAGATCGACTCTTATTTTTTATTAGAATGTCCTGTGGATTAAGTGGATTTCTTTTTAGTCTTGAATCCGTTAATGGGATCAGCAGTGATAATAAATGATGCAGTGATGATGCATGTATTTTTAAGACTTTATTTTAAGTCAAAGATTTAGAAATGTAGAAAAAGAAATAATTTCAGGAAGCTTTCACAGGTACCTGACCTGAAACTTTAATGTACTTTTATAGTTTCGAGAGTATGCATAGATCATCCAATGAGAACACAATATTTCGCCTGTGTCATCTGTTAATGTGCAAATATGGTGAAAGCTTAGTGAGTTTTCTTCATGTTTTTACTCCATTAAAAAACTAAACAAAAAGCAACTCTAAGCAACTTATTGGTTTGCATTGGAGAGAATTTAAACAATCTGTAAGTTCAGCAATATGCTTTGTTCAGAATGAATTTATTTTTGATAGCCTTGAAGGATTCATTCCAAAACTGCTCACGCTACAATAAATGCGAAGAAGTCGGTGGAGTTTCCCTTCTGCTTCTTTCTGCATCAGCAGAGGAAGCTTTGAAAAGCAGGAAGCAAAAGTCAAACAGCATGGATGGATTAGAATAGCTGTCAGTCAGCTGTTATGAGTCCGACGCACTTTTAAGTGTAGACCAGAGGACTACAGCAGCTAAGAGCCGCGGCGCAGAGAGGAGAGAATAAAGAATAAAACAAAGAGAAAAAAAGAAAAACACGGCCACCATAGGAGTGAGTTACAGCGGCAGGTTGTGGTGTAACGGTACAGCAGGAAGCAGAGAGGCGTGTGTGTGTGGCTACACAAACACACACGCGCGCGCGCACACCCCCCTTCACACGCACACACACAAAACATAAAGCTTTTAATAAGGACTCACCAAGGAACGCAGAAGGCAACAAACCCCGGAGCTGTCGACGAAGAATTCGGCATTTATGCTAAATAACGAGACCCGGAAACATTAAATAAAATCAGGGTTTTCTGGAGTTTGTGCTCAGAAACTGCTGGGAGGAAACGCTGCGCCTCCACCAGTCCAGCAGAACTTGTCAAACTCTCCCGCTAAGTTTTCTCTAAACTGAACAGCAACCCGCAACTTCCTCTTCGTCTTCAAAGTAAAACCCCGCCGCACAGGAAGTGGATCACACTGCGCGTGCATGTTTGAAGAAGCTGGGAGTGTAGCTTGATTCTTCAAGTAATTAAACTAACTACATCAATCAAATAAAAATATTGAATAGCGACAATAAATATAGTTTATCACTTTAAAACAATAAAAATACTAATAATACTAATACTAGTAATAATAAAACATTTTCTAAATATTAATGGAAAATGCATGAATATCTTATCTTGTATTACTTGATAACGTTGATGCTGCTGAGTACTTTAAATGTGAGTTTACTCCCCTCTTGTGGCCGTGTAAAGTATAGCTGAAACAATTTTGAGAACTCAAACCGGAAAAAGATGTGAATAAGATTTTTTCATCTAAAGATTTTTTTCTTCGCCTTATAACATAATGTATTATATCTGTATATATTAAATATATTTCTATTATATTTTTGTTTTTAGATTGATGTTTATGACAAGTTTTGGAATAAATAAACTGCGTGATGTAAATATTGCACACAGTCACTGAATAGTACCAAACTACGACCAGTAGAATGCAGTAAAAACTCACCTCCCTCCATGACAATATTAACACGAACATTGGAGTTTTTGTGGCCTGGTCTCTACGGCAAAGTATTATTTGACGTGAAAAGCCAATAGGTTCACCGAAAATGACGAAATAAAATATATAAAAGAGCGAAGTGTTTAGTAGTTCTTACTTTAACCATCTTTTATCAAAACCAACCCGACTCGTATGTTTTAGAGAGCGCAAGCTCACACTTGGCTGGCCAATGAGAAGCGCTAACGCCAAAGATTGACACCGTGTCTGACCAATAGGATAACTAGAACATTATGTTTACAACAACCCCCCTTTTCCCTACAAGGTGAGTTGTTTTGGTGAGTTGAGAAAAGTTCATTGAAGTCTTTGACGGCTTTTAAATCGCTGAATTTGAGAAGACGCAACGGAGTTGAACGTATATATATCTAGACTCAGAACAGGAGTAAAAATACGAAGCTGTCAGCGCTGGTTTTTTGCTGTAAATGCAGTTTCGCAGCTCGCTCCCGTAAAGCTTTCATTGTTGACGTTGTTTTGTTGTACTGCGTTTTACGCAACAGGACGTCTTAGCCGTTTAACTCGACCTAGTCATCGTTTCACCTTCCGAAAATGACTCTAGTCGTGAGTTAGTCCGCCTCAGTTCCGAATGTAACGCCTTTGTTCTTGTTCTTTTATCGACGCGAGTGTTTCACTGTACTTTCCTTTGAAGTTGTACAAAACGTAAAGACTTCGACATTTGTGGCGCTTTTTTGACAACGAGCAGTATTCCGCCTTTCTGCTCGCCTAAATGCCTTTATCCGAGTTTATTACATCGGTTTCCACTGGTTATTTAAAGTGTATATTCTCCGTCATTCTCTGTACTGAATGAATGGACTTTAAATGCGCATGCGTGCGGGACCTGAACTTTTATAAACAAGGCATCGTCACAGGACAATAGTGATGTAATAGGTAAAAGTGAAACAAGTTCAATTTTATTCTAAAGGTGAACAATCGGTGCACAATGAAGTAATATACGTTGTTGCAAATATATATTGATGTGGCTCTTATGTCACTTAAGCCATAAATAAACGCTAAGACTGACGCAAGTATATTTTTATGTGGTTGATTAAAGCAAATTCGTTATAAACCCTGTGTTTCAGTTACGTCATCATGGTTTGGGAGGTGAAAAATCCACCTCTTCCATCAAGTGACTCCCATGATTGCAACATGCAACAGGCTGACCATCAGACTCAATACACAGGTAGCTAACCAATTAGCAGTTTATTGCATTTTGAATCAATGTCAAAAACACAGTATTTATCCTTCCAAAAATGTACTTTATCTCAAACAATAAACATAAAAAAAGATTTTGAACACAACACAAGAAGTAATAGTAGATTATATTAAATTTAAAAATTATTTAATGTCAAAGAAATATTCCTGCATATCAGTCAAACTTTATTTTGAAGAAACCCAGCCAGCATACCTAGGTGGGCCCCATATGGGGAAAAGGAGGGCATATGCACCTAGGTATGCTGGCTGAGAAGCTAGGTAAATAACATAACTGGACAAGTTACAAAGGGTAATTGGGGGGAAAATTGTCAAATTTAGAGGTGATATGAATAAAAATTCTAGAACTAGAATGAAGAAAATTCTAGACTAACGCTATAAACTAAAGAAATGAAGAATAAACAAAGTTTTTGGTATTTTTTAATGATGAAATCTAACGACACCTCACAGTAAAGTTTAGCTTCAACTTTAGGTGCCAACAAGACACCTTTCCCAGAAAATGTTAGGCATCTGGAAGGAAACTAGTGAAAAAGACTCATTAATACTCAGTTCCATGAGCTGCTCTAATCCTCAGCTTTCTTTTCACTGTTTCCTTCAGGAAGAATGAGCGCTGACGGAGACCAGGCTCATGATCCGCTACGCTGTGATGAACACTTCCTCCCCTCCCCCGGTATCCCCACCAGCGACAGCTTCATGGAATATGGTAGCCAACATATAAGCAGCAACATAACTGCTTCTTTTTTTTTTGAGCAATTCAAATGTGTGACTTCCTCTCCCAGACGACCTGCCAGACCTCCAGGAGGTTCGGGAGGAACTAACAGCAGCACCCGTTTACCAGGTGGAGCTTGGCGTGTCGCACCAGGAGTGGCCTCAGCCTCCAGAGACGCTCTGGCTCACGCAGCTGGCTCACATCGCAACGGGGCCCCAGAGCCCACTTCTACAGGACCTGCCTCGCAGCAGGTCGGCACACAGCTCTAAAGGGTTCATTAGCAGCTGGTTAGCGGTAGCCTCAACTGCCTTAAGTTAAAGAACACAATGGAGAGGTTGGCACGCAACAAACTGTTGCCGGAGAGGAAGTCTAACAAAAACAAACTAGATGGAATATATGAGATGAAATGATCTCGCCATGACAAAACTTAAGACCTGTGATTAATATGTTTAAGGCCAACTTACATTTTATAAAATGAATTTAAGACATTTTAAAACCTTAATTTTAGAGACATTAATTTAAGACTTTTAAAGGATGCACATAAACCCTGGAAAGTGTAACAACTGAATCTGCTAGATTTATATAATTTCTCTAGCAGGTCGGGAAAATGTTAATATTTGCTACTGATGTCTTACCGTAACCACAGATAATCTTATTTTTCCGTCGCCTTTTGGCATGAAAATTAAAATTCAGCAGGTCTAATAACGGATTGCTTCTACTATGACATGATCTTCTCGCTTGTTGCCGGATCCTGAACAGCGCAACATACTCATGACCCAGTTTGTGAATGTAAGCAGTGAGACTATTTTGGGAAAGTTCTACAGAAATATTGATCCCATTGAGAAAGACAGCGATCATGGTTCTTTTTTTTTTTTTGCATTCATCCATCCCGCGTCCCCCCCTACAATGGCACGCCGCCCCCCTTTAGCGGCCCGCCTCACAGTTTGGGAACCTATGCTCTAAAGTATGGTGGCACTTTAGATTTAGTAGATTCTTTGGAGAACATCTTTTAAAACATGATAATTCCATCTTGTTTTGGTTTACCATGTGAATCAGAGCACCGTTGTACTTAGACAGTGTGGTTGGACATTTTTAGCTCCGCTGCAGTCTGCATCCCCAGCACCAGCAGTGATCTACACACCTACGCCCGTCCTCCACCTACTCTCCCGATCAGCTCGTCGCCCCCTAGAGTTCACAGCAGGGAGCGACACCGCAGCAGGGTAAAGCCAAGCTTTACTTATGTTTTATAGTAGAAATCCTTATTCTTTGGAGCGATTGGTGCCAAAGATCTGATGTGGCTGATGACGGTTTTGTATTTGCAGACGAGCAGCGAGTGTGGCTCTGCAGTATCAACCAGGTCCTCCCTGTCTGATGATGAGGACATGGGTTGGAGTTTCTCCTGTCCACCCACAGTCTGGAACTGCTTTCTAAAAGGTAGATGTGAACAGAAAAATCCTAGGGGCAAGGGTGTGATCTTCAAAAGGATTTAAAGTTTAACCCAAGGAAGTTAGGACTGGAAATGTCTGGAGTTAGGAAAAAGTAATTAGATATTCTACATTACATTGCCTCTTTTCCTTCCTGTGATTGTGTCAATGACTGTGATGTTCCTGTATGGGCACAATTACAGTAAAAGTAATTGTGCACACACGTAAACTTGCGTTTCCCTGAACTAAAGTGATACAGATTGAACTTTTTTGCTCTTCTCCAATCAGGAACTCGCCTTCGTTTTCACAGCGGCTCATGTATGGACTGGCAGGATGTTGAGGACATGGGGTCTGGTGAAGAAGACCGTGCCGATGAGGAGCGCTCAAGATTCCTGAAGGTACAACAACTGCCATAGGCACCTCTCTGAACTATTATTAACTCCATTATCTGTAGGGTTTTCTGCCAGTACATCAGATTAGATGTAGAGAGAAGTTCAGACAATTAGTGATTATTTTAATACCTCATTTCCACTGAGAGGTATGGAATGCTACTTTATCGTCCAGCATATTCAGGATGGGCTCTCCACTTCCTGTTGGATTCTCACTGGGCATACGGGGTTAAATCCAAATGCCTGACATTGTGTCATACTACAAACATCAATACAAGCACTTCTATGTCTAGTTCTTGTATCAGCATATTTCTGTCCCCCAATCAATAGACCATGTGTGGTGCCAGTAGCTCCATCCTAGCTGTATTGTACCATTGTCCAATAGTGGACCCAGGTGTGGCATGGTTCAGTTGTATGGGTCACTTTTACAACTCAAACAAACTAGCGTATCAAACCATATTGACTCATGCCGTACCGCTCAGTAGAAACGAGGCACAAAATGCATAGAACATCTTGTCTTGTACAGAGTTATGGCTCCGAGGGAATGCAGCTGGTTGAGCACGAAGAAACTGTGTCCTGTGGTCAGGCCATCTTGCAGCTAACCTTTGACCCCGGCGTATTCGGACATACGCCAATCACGGCCCACTGCCAGCTGGATCACCCTTTCTATGTCAAAAACAAAGGTACCAGCGTGGGTGACGGACAGTACCAGTGGTGTTCAAGTCTACCGAAGACATCATTACTCAAGCTCTATCCCTTCTCTCAGGGTGGTCCTCGTTTTACCCAAGCTTGACTGTGGTGCATTATGGGATACCGTGCTATGAAATGGAAGTGGGCGATATGTGCCTGCCTCCTGGACACCGGGATGCTAAGCATACGGATGATTCGCTAGTGTTTGACACATTTAGAAGGTAAAGCAGACTTTTATATTTTGGCATATTGCAGTCTACTTTTGGGGTGAACCTCTTCTGTGAGTTGAAAGGGGCTTTGGCAAGAGTAGTAAAACAACGTTCTGCTGCTTAGCATTAATTGACTAATTAGAGAGCTTCTCCTTCCTCTTCTTCTGAAAATGTGCTTCTTTTGCAGTTATGACTTCACTCCTCTGGACTCCTCTGCTGTTTACCTGCTGAGCAGTATGGCCAGACGCCGACATGCCTCACAGTCCAGCGGGGGCGCTGTTTCTCCCGACAGAGACACAATGCAAGGTCTTGTAATACTAATGTTTTAAGATTAGGCCCAACTTTTAACTCAGACATGCCAATATAATGATTTCTGCCACGCAATGTAATGAGAAACCGTTTACTGTCCGACACTCTCCAGATAGCCACAGTCCCAGCCATTCCCTCTCCAGACATTCAAAGCCAGCCAAAGCTAAAGCACAAGCTAGCAGCAGTGCCTCGCCCAATAAGTGCAAGCGGCCAATGAATGCCTTCATGCTGTTTGCCAAGAAGTTCAGAGTGGAGTACACGCAGATGTATCCCGGCAAGGACAACAGGTGGGCGGAGCCACATGACCTTATTTGAACATGGACGCTCGCAAAAATCCTTACACCTCTGTAACTTTTTGTTCACCTTGCAAGCACAATCTTTAATGCAGCGTTTGCCAACCCTGGTCCTCAAGACACACTGGCCTGCATGTTTTAGAGATTTCCTTGCTTCAGCCCAGCTGATTTCAATCGATGCCTGATTAATAGGTGTTTGCTGAACTGCAATCAGTTGAATCAGGCACATTAAATCAGAGAAACCTCTAAACCATGTAGGACAGCGTGCCTTGAGGACCAGGGTTGGGAAACACTGCTTTTTGATGTATTTTATTTTTATATAATAGACCAACACACAGTAGGGTGTTACTGTGAAATAGAAACTCTGTGCTGGTCCTGATAAAACACATTCAAGTTTGTGGCGGCGACATGCGAAAGCTGCAAGTTAGAGATGCTCTGAACGGGCGCCGCGTGTGGTCATGCGTGTGCGTCTGTGCCGCAGAGCGATCAGCGTACTCCTGGGTGAGCAGTGGAAGAAACTGCGAAGCGAAGATCGTCGCATGTTCACCCAGCAGGCCAAGGCGCTCGCCGACGAGCAGAAGAGGCTCAACCCCGATTGCTGGAAGCGCAAAAGAACCAACTCTGTAAGGCCACTCCGATACTCACAGCTCCACCTAATGCTTGGCTGACCTACGTCTGGATTCACCTCTTGTGTTTTGTTTTGTTTTTTTTCCCCAACAGGGCTGCCAAGGAAATCAAAGCTGAACTGACAAAGCACGTAGGAGTACACAGTCGGAGAAAAAAGGATTCAGTACCACATCCTGTATTGAGCTTATGTGTTTTATGAGATTTTCACCGATCTCAGAACAGAGTAAACACTCACAGCTGCTCTCGCCTCAAAGCATGTTTTTTAAAAAAAGAAAAAGTTAGCGTTCCTACAGATGGGTGTGGATTCTCCCAGGACCGCAGGCGTTCTGGGAGGCACCATCTGAGCGGCGTTCATCAATTCACAAAGTGTAATCTCATGAAAACAGAGACTGTGAGTCTTCTCAGCGTCTCTCTTTATGCTTGAACCAGGTGGTGGTTGTGGTGCTGTAGCGTTTTAGCCAAAGCAGTGTAGCCAATTTCTCTAAAATCCATGTCATAAAATAGGATATATGCAATTTATTTTCTTTCCTGTCCTATTTGTATTTAAACTATGTTTTATTGCACACAACTATATGATATGTATTTAGTGTTAGCTTATTTTTAGCCCTGCTTTAATGCAGCTTTAGTGCGTATTGTTCATCTACTAAACAAATTTACACCAAATGTAGCATTAATTCATTAATACTTAAAGGGATAGCTCGGGATTTTTAATCCAAGGTTCTGCTGGAGGGTTGGAAGCAGTTAATATCTTACCTACAACAGATAACAGCTTCATTGAGTGTGAGACAACATTAGCTGCTCTCAGACGCTAATGCTAACGTCTTAGTGTACGAAGGGCCAAAACCAAGGCCTAGAGTAACTCCAATCTCAATCACATTAGCTTCTCATAACACTTCAACAGAACCTTACGCCAACAACCCTGCGCCGTCGCTTTAAGGTTTTTGTATAAAAGGCAATGTGTGTAGTTTATTTTTTTTTTATGTAAATGAGCAACAATTCTGTTTGAACTCACCAAACATTACGAAGCACGTCTTTGAGAATACATAAGAGTGCATTTCTCTTTTCGTCAACATTTGCAGATCCAGACTTTAACGCCACACTTCAAACATAAGAGCATCGGTGCAGAAAACGAGCAAAGCTGGCACTAAATTCTCCAGGGGACCTTCAAAAAGAAACACTTTACCTCTCTCTGGCTTTTATTTTGATAGAGGAAACGGCAGGTTGAATTTCCTAAAGGAAATGAAACCAAAAATTCATTTGATTTGATCACCTCAGTTTTTAACTGAATATGGTCACAAAATGTGCCTTTGCTTTTAATCCACAGGGTCAGATTCTTTTGTGTGAAATGGAAGGAGGGTCAACTTAAGCAGATCTTCATTAGGATTTGTGTCACTGCTCAGATAGTGTCTGATCTTTTATTTTTAAATGTTCCAACCAAAGTCACAGTGACACCACCCATTTACATCAAGTCCATCTTAGAACTTTAGTTTACTCTGTTTAAATTACTGTGAGTGATTTTGTATTTTGTATATTTTACTGCCAGGAAATTACAGTGAACTCCGTATGAGGCATAAAAAGCACGTATGGATTTACATGCACCTTTTAAAGAATTTCTTTTACAGACATTTGCTGCTCCAGTGAAACAACAAATTCCGATTCCTTTTTACATGAGCTTTGCCTGGATTTAAAGAAAACATATTAGTGGACAATATGTCATCTAAATAAAGGAATAAACATAAAATCAACTAAAATATTCACCCATTAGCCCAGTTGAATTTAACTCGTAATATATAAAAAATACATATTTTTTTTTAATCTTTGGGATTTCATTTAATTTGAAAAAACCCCCCCAACTTTTTAGAGTGTACCTTAAAAACCTATTTATGTGACGACTGATACGCAGAAAAGCTAAAAGCTAGCATTAGCATGTTTTCTACTTTATTCGCGTTGTGTCCACAGTACAAACCTGGGTGTATATTTGAATCAAAACACACATATTGTTTAAAACTAAACATATATTGTTTTCTTTACCCTTTAGCAGACATTTTAAACTTGGGTTCTGTTAACTTCAGCCACATGTAATTTCAAATAAGCTTCGTTTTTCTTGGCAGCTAAAGCTAACAGCTAAAGCTAATCGAATCTTAATTATCTTTCAGCTGACATCTTTATATAGGCGTGCTAAGCGAATTCGGTCATAATTTTTTATTTGGGTATTATATGAAAGTCTGGCGCGCCTATTTATTGCAGCGGAGACAAAACAAATCTCGACTGGTTTTATCGTCACCGTCTCTTTCATTTGTAAGCGGGCGGGACTGCGTTCGTGTTGCCTTCCAGCACCTGTTAGTCGACGCCTCCACCTGCGCTCCATCTTCTCCATTTCTCCGTCATTCAATGGCTTTTTTTCACTCTGCCTTCTCTCCGCTTGTTCTGCATCTTCCTGACTAATTTTCCGTTTTAATCACCGTCACTTCCTCTACAGCGGTCTGTGCCCAGGACGCCATTCTGTTTAGATTTGTAAAACAACAAAAAAAATGTACACAAGTATATAATTTAAATAAAATAACTGTGCACAAGTTGTAAAAAATAATACATTTGCTTTAGAACACATTTCGTCCTTCACGTGTTATCTTTATAGAATGACAAACCCTTTTGCTACTACAGCACTTTTACACACACAGATAATTCAGGCTCTCTTAAAAACCTGCGTCAAATGACCATTTATTAAACTAGAAGTCTTAACATATTTTTGGCTTGATTGGAACTCCTTTAAAGGGTGCATGTAAATCCACTTCCCACGCAGAGGGTGACGTCATTCACCCTCTCACCGCAAAGCAAGGGTCATTCTTAAAGCACTTTATCTTTATCTTCCAAGACTGCTATAGTATGTGTCATGACAAATATTAAGATTATTGTGGAGAAAACTATATTTTTGTGGTTTGAATTAGTCTTTAACTTCTTGTGTTGGATTAGTTGACGTTTTGTTCACGTCATGACGTCACGTACAGCTCAATCGGGGGAGGGGGGATGATGTCCTGTTATTCATGAGTAAAAATAAAAAGCATGATAAATTTACCGTTGTTGTCCAGGAGGCTGGTTTCTTTGAACTCCAGAAAATTTACATTTAAAATCAGGTTGAAAGTATTACTGACCTTTTATTGCAATGGAAAATGGCAAGTACAAAAAAACTGTAATGTCTTTTCACAACCAAGCTATTATAATATGACTTCGCGGCACCCAAATCAGCTTTTATTTATTAAACTTGGCAAAATATAGCATTTTTAAAGCAAATAATCCGATTCTTATAACCGAGAATCTGTATTTATTGCTTAAAAAAACTCCACAAAATGCGCTACTTCTACTAGCTTAGGATATGGTCACCAGCTGCCCCCTAGTGGTCCACAATATACTGCATGTAAATGTTTATTTGCTGTGACGTTAGCTCAAAGTGCGAGACGCTACAGTTAGCTTACCAAAGGATTGTGTTTAAAAACAATAATGGCTAATTGGCTCGAGACAATTTACACCATGCAACAATTCAATCATATAAAAAAATCAATTGTCTACATTTTTAGTTTAAACCGGAAGTAATTGGATATGTAAAAAAAAAAAAAAAATCAATCAGAGTCAAGACGTTTGAAACAAATCTTTAATTTTATGGTTTGACATGAACACTTCCCCAGTCTTTAGCTGGAGGTCAAAGGTAAAAGACACGAAGCTGCTACAATAATCAAGAGGGATAAAAACGTACTCCAGGACACTCAATTAAAACTATAGTCATAAACAATATTTCCAGGCTAAGTTTATCAAATAGAATCCACAAGTATTCTCTTGGAAATAGCTAGAAAAATCAGCTTGTATAGTAAAATAGAAAACTATATAAAGGTACAGTATAAACATACAGTAATTTGGCCTTGAAAAGGGTATTTACACGCAGAAGGTGAAACGGGTCGGGATCACAGTCTGTTGAGCTCAATGGAACATCAGTGGCTTTCCTGCATCTTTACAAAACCGCGACAGTCGTAGCAGGTTTCCTAGGGAACGGCTGGAATTCTTAAGTTTTGTTTTTGTTTGTTTTTTGCTTGGTCACAGGTTCTCGCTGCTACTTGTGCCGCTTGGATTTTTTTCTTTAAGTGTTCGGCAGGCCGAGCCACAGCTGAGCACGCGTTGGCATGAACCAAAAGAGGTTTAATGTGATTTACAAAAGGCACTGGCAAGAAGACAAAGGAAGCAAAAACAAAAGTACAGCTGATCTATCCGCCGCCTCTTGATTTCTGCTCTTATCTGTATCAGTCTGCTATCAGAGGCCTGAAAACCCTACAGAGAAAAGCAGATTAGCAAAAGAAAAATGTAAACGTCTTGAAACCAGACGTTTACATCCATTTCCCCCCTCGCTGTCTAAAGTTAAATCAGACTAAATGTCTCTTGTTTATGGGCAGTTAGAATCATCCAAATGATTTTATTTGCTAAATGCCACAAAAATGGCAAAATATGCCAGATTTATTCATTTCTTAAATTACAAGCTTACACACATTTCTTCATGAATTCGTAGAATTGTCTTTGAACTGTTTGGTCTTTCACATTAGTTGGTTAACTGGAATTCTGGCCCATTCCTCTCAGATGTCAAAGAAAATAAAGTTACAGTATGTAAACTTCTGGTTGCAACCGTGAAAGTGATCTTCACATTTCTCTAATTTCTCTTATTGAGTTAAATACTCAGCAGCAGATATAAAAGTCTACACCCCCCCCCCTAGTAAAATCGCAAGGTTTTTGTGATGAAATACAAAATAATTAAATTCCCCCAATCAAATCATTTCAAAACCTTTTCCACCTTTAATATAATATGGAGACATAATGTGGGAAAAACTGAAGGACCCGCCGTGAAAGGCTTTGTGCTTCTCCAGCTCGAACTAAATCAACAAAATTGAAGGAACTGCACAAGTTGAAGTCTTTAGAAGAAAAACAGAAAAACCTGGACGCCCAGAATAATGTTCTCCATCTGAAGTTGAATCATTTGAACGCCACATGGTTTGGGGGAATTTCCAAGGTTTTTTTAAATAACTAAAATATTTTCTTTATTTTTCAAAGATTAGTAAAAACACATTAGACATAAGTTTGGTTAACTCGTTGTTTACGTTTTCAAATTCTGGACACAATAGGTGGCAGAATCATGTTTTGATTTGATGCAGCATTCAGTCAAATATGAGAAAAACTCTGATGGGAGAAATTATGCAAAGCTTGAAATTTATGTCAGTTTTGAATCTAATTTTCAGGCGTCTGCATCACTTTGGAAACAAAAAGTATATGTATAACAAAAGAAGGACTTCATAGAAAAAAATTGCTTCCGACCAAGAAGGAGTATAGAACTATATCTGATAGAAACCATTTGCGTTGCCATGGGTCGCCAAGTCAACGTTTGACTGACAGACGTCAAATTAAAATGTGCTTCAGTACAGGCTAGTGTAAATATGTGAACACGTACAGGTGGAAAAACTTTTGAGATTCTTTCTCATCATCTCAGTTTTTAAATTATAACCAGGATTTGTAAGAGGGAGGGAATCTATTCTCTGTATATCCACTGTAGGTAGAACAGGTAAGGTTCTGCAGGTAAGCTGTTTTTGGTTACCAATCTGCGACTAACATCTTTATCAAACAATAATTAATCACCATTTAAAAAGAAACCATCCTGTTTAGATGTGGTCAATTCTGTGACTGTTAGGGTTAGCAAGGCATCTGCATTCTGCAGTTTTTAGCCACAGGTCAAAGGTCAGGTCAGACAATACAATTCTCATTTAGACTCTTCTCACGTTGTAACTCCTGATTTCATATTGTATTCACGAGAGCTCTAAATGCTGCAACGGTGGGACCTGAGATAACTGAAATGCCTTTGAATTCTTTAAATGTTGGGCAAACATCGTGGCTTCACCTTGATACGTTTCCTTTCGTTATCCTCAGTAGGTGGCATAAGGAGAACCAAAAATAAGATATTCTTAAATGAAAAAGTTTAAGAACATTACATATGCTTGCGGAACTTCAATAAGTATCCGCCTTATATCAGTAACATCTGAAGAGACATGGCTTTAGCAGCTTTTGGTTCTCTAGCAAACATCGCGGTACACCTCAGATTTTTTTTTAGAGATTCATAAATTCTGTATCCTGAACATTGTTACTGAGGCACGATTCCTATGTCCCACACATTTGCATCATTGCTACAGAATTTGCATCAACAGCATTACCGGATCTCATGCTTCACAATGCCGGCGCTCTGTCTGCGCCACAGCATCCTGAATATCTGAAATGGCTCCAACAGCAGGGCAGCCTGGCCCCTTTTTTCTTAATGAGTCAGACTAAGTTTGGTTAGAACCTAACCTTCGCAGTGGCACATCAACAATTTTACGCGCTTTATTCCAATGCAGATGGGCTACAAAACAAAATACCAGCACAGAAGCTTCAATTCTTCATGTGTAGACCAACGTACAGCCCTTTTTTAGCAATGCAAAAACTCTGCATGAAAACAGCTACAGCAGCCTTAACATTTAGAGAATTCAAACAGCATGGCTTCCTTTTAGATACTTTCATATCTCATTCCAACAAAGTAAGGTACAAATACACCCAGAGAGAATGCTAACAGATTGTCTGGTTAATCCTGTGAGGAAAATAAAGTGTAACTGCAGGTGCGTTCAGCATGATGTCACTGCAAATCTTTTTATGATAGTTTTTTAAAATGTGCATTGGAGCTCTGTTAATTCAAGTTTGACTGAAACTACAGTTGAATTTTTGGCTAGTTGCCACTAAACATTACAACTCTGTCATAACCTTTGACCTGCATTGTATCTTTGAAACATTTTAATGCTATCATCGGACCTTTTGGAAAACTGCAGTATTGTATCTGCCACATGGGACAGCATTTTTTCTGTTGCTTTCAAGGCATAAGCATGACCAAAATATAAACATTTCAACCTATTAATTTATTATCCATAATTATTAAAAGAAAATTTAGGGTTAAAGTCGACAACAGAATCAGTGAAGTCATCATTGGTGCTTGGGGAAACGTGGGACGCTCATCATACGATTGATTCACAGCTGTGTTCCGTTTTCAGGTTATGAAATATGTAAAATAAAAAAAAAATAAAAAAATAAGCACTTTAAATAGCAAACAGCTTTTTAGGTGTTGCTGTATTTCAATCTCCCTGTGATGAGCTTCACTGTTTTTGAAAGTCGGCTGAAGAGTGTTATAATAAATTGTTAAATTTGACCAAGTGGACATTAAAGCATTACGATGCTCGCTTTCCACAGTCATGAACGGGCCAGGCGTCCGTCCCAGCATGTGGGACTACATGAGCGACTCCAGGCTCTCTGTGGCGTTGGACTGACCCAGCGGTACCGACCCATTCGTCTCTGGACTCTGCAGGGCTCTCTGGTCCTCCTGGCTGCTCACCAGGCTCAGCATGGCTCGGTACAGATACTGGTACTGCTCCTGTGGGTCGGGCCGGGAAGAATCACACCTTCTTATCTACCTTTCTTAAAGTAACAAATATTACATTGACTTTTGGATTTATTCATTTATTTTGTGTACAAACATGTAAATTCCTTAAAATGTTTATGATCTGGTTCAGTAAAGTGTAGCATAGCTCTATGGTCTTTATCAAACTGGTGGTCCGCGGCTGCCCCCTAGTGGTCCACAATGTACTGCATGTAAATGTTTATTTGCTGTGACGCTAGCTCAAAGTGCGGCGCTACAGTTAGCAACCAAAGGATTGTGTTTAAAAACAATAATGGATAATTGGCTCGAGACAATTTACACCACAGCAGATATGGAAAACCAGAATTGCAACAATTCAATCGTATAAAAAAAATCAATTGTCTACCTCTTTATTTTAAATAAATAACAATAAAATGACTTATTATTTAAATAGCCACCCATGCATTGGGTAAAAAAACAACTCACTGAGTGATGCTAACTGATAGGGGGAGGCCCTTTTATCCTGGGTCTTGATACTCTTCAGAGATACTTGATAGTATCTTGAAATAATCAGATTTCATTATTATTATTATTATTATTTTTACCAGAGTGGTGGAAACAGGCTTCCATAATAATCAACCTTACTTTAAGAGAAAAAGAAAATAAAAAAAATCAAAAACTGGCACTTGGTAATTCTCAGCCCCCACGTACAAATTAATTGTAATTTGTAATTTTTATTTTATTTTTTTAGAAAGTTCGAATTTACATTTTTTGAAACTTTAATATGGGAGTTGTGGAAGAAACTCAGCGCTCTTCCACAACTCAACGCCGCTCCAGTACTTACCACGTCATTGAAAACCCCAGGTCTCATGAGGTTGGTCATCCGTGCCACCATGTAGACGTCAACGGCTCCCTCCTCCTCCAGCTGGCTGAACAGGGTGGTGAGGGCACAGAACAGCCCTGATGTGGCTCCTCCCAACCTGCACACAAACACACATTTAGTTCCTTAAGGGAATTCGACCGTTTGGGAATCCTCCCCGTGTTTTACTCACGGATCATGGACAACTACGGGTTCCTGTGAGTGCCTGCTGCGCTCTCTGACCATGCTGATGAGGTCGAAGCTGTTTCTGATGGGACTGTCTGGGTTAGGCCAGCAGGGGGTGCTAAACTGACGTACTTGTAAGATGCAATCGTCCTGGGGGGAAGCATGGACACTGCATCAGGAATCATTCTGTTGGAGGGTTTGATAGTAACGTGTGTGAGAGTTTATCACCTGAGGAGACTGGATGGTAAAATCTTGCACAAAAACTCTGTCATCATTGGTCAATGTACAAGCTCCTCCCCCACATGAGACACAGTGAATCCATCAAAGCTCAGTGGCAGGTCTTTACTAGGCCAGTAGACACAGGAGTCCCTCTTTTCATTCTAGATAGAAAATAAAAAATGAATGCAGCTGCATTGAAGGAACTCATTTAGTCTAAAAGGCGGAGTGTGAGAAGGTCGTACCTGATTGTGTGTGTCTGGCAGACAGATAACTGTGTGTGTGTTGTGCTCCCAGATCATTCTCCAGAAATCTTCCACAGTGCTGCTCAGAGGGGTCTGACTCACTATGAAACCTTTACAGCAGCGGTGTCCCTGTAAAAACAGGAAGGAATGGTAACACTGAAGAACTCCGGAGGGTTTTAAAAACGGCAACCAAAAAAAGAGACATTTAGAGAAACACAAGGGGTTTGCTGAGATTTAGAGGTCAAAACCCAGATGCCTACGGCGTGGTATTATGGCCAAAATTACGACTACTGCACACTCAGCTGTGGCTACTCCCTTGTCATGGACGGCTATATCTAGCTACTAATCTGATTTGTGATCGGCCAACACTAGTACCTGAGTGGCCAGTGCTGGCAAATCAGAAAGACATGACTCATTTGCATTAGCTTTGGAAAGGCTAGTGATTAGCTAGTCACCCACTGGATTGCCTACTTCCTGTGATGTCCGTTAGCATTGGATAAGCTAGTGTTAGCAATGGATAAGTTGGTGTTAGCATAGAATACACTGGCATTAACATTGGAGAGGGTAACGATTAGCATGCCTAGGCTGACTGATGCCTCAACACGCTAGTCTCTAGCCTCTCCAATGCTAACACATATGAGTATGTGTTTGCCTCTCAGTTACCAGTGAGGTGGAGAAATGTCAGATGTTAAGTTTGTAATGTTATACAATGTAAATATTAACACCGTCCTGTTTTACACCAACTGATCCACAGTACGATGAGGTCACCAAAGCAGAACTACTATTGCTACTCAATCTGCAACTGCAGAATAGTCCTCCTAAATATTACACATACCTCCCAAATATTACACACGACAGTGTTAAAGTAACAGTAAAAAGTCACTCACCGTTACATAGGAGGCATTGATGTAGCCAGTGGAGTTGGATTCTGAAGTCGCCAGAGAGACTCTTGATCTCTCCACTAGACAACGACACAAACGTAAGTTCACCAGAAGCCAAAACATTGTTATGCTTAATTGATCTTATACATTATGTTGACATGTGTCCACGTTAAACACCATCATACTGCCAACACTCTGTTCTGCAGTGAGACTGAAGCTTTTCCTTCAGGTCTCATTCTGCCCACATCAATCTCACTCTATAAAAGCAAAGTGTCAACAATGCAAAACATGGATTCTATACCGCTGTTTGGTCTCACAGATCTCACCGGGGCTTCTGTTCTTTTCCCAATGGTACATCAGAAATATCACCATATTACGTCCAACTATCGGTAGTGGAAAATGTGGTAGTACACTTGGGTTCTTTTAAGTCTAGTTTACCAGGCATCAGCGCTCTTGCTCTGTTCCTGTCAGCATTGCCATCCTTCAGGGCGGTGCTGTAGTCTGCGTGCTTTGCCTGGCGCTGACTTATCAGCTGAAAGGTCGAGAGGAACGGTCAGCTTCAGAACGATCGCTTAGAACCGATGGAAAAGGAATCAAATGAAGGCCCCACCTTGAACTGTTTGTCCATGCGCGTTCTTCCTGTGGCGCTGGGGATCAGGAGGTCAGAGACGTAATTGTGGAGAAGGTCAGAGGTGACTGACGTGTCCCGGCTCAGGATGGCCTCCACCAGAGCATCATGGATGAACACGTACTGCTCCTGGGAAGTATGAAGGAACAATGAAACTGAATATTTAGAACTTTGTTGTAATAGACAGCTTGGTTTAAAACCTTAACACAAAGTGTTAAATCTCAGACATTTACCCCAACAAAGGATGACCTTTGGGTAAGCTGACATTGTCAGTCTATGTCCCCCTGTCACACTATGCTAGGGATCATGTGTTAGCCATTCAGTGTTGCTAACACTACTACTGCAAGGATTGCCCTGACCATTGGACTAAAGCTGGATTCCCCTGGGGTAAATACACCTATAATTTCACATTAATATGCTGTGTGCACTGATGAAGGTCCACTCGCATTGTGGATGTTTGAAACTGAAAGTGAAACTGACGGCTTGGCCTACTTTCTGATTAATTTGGCCAATAAATATCTGACCACTTGGGGCATTCATAGAACCTTGAAATGTTATTGCCAGATAAATAGATAGACATCCATCCATCCATCCATCCATTTTCTAACACCATTGCCCCTAGTGGGGCCAGGAGCCAGACAGACAATTGATCTTAAAATATGAAAAAATACTCTAGTGTCAACAAAAAAGCAACCAGACGTCATAAGCCAGCAGAAAACAGAATTGCACTGGTTGCTTGAACCCAATATACATGTAGGTTTTAGAAGAGCAGATCAAATCATAGTATGGGCCAAAAAATGACACATACTTCAAGAATATGACAGGACTTGATGCTTCACAAAATTATCTTACTGTCTTAACATTGAAAGCATTCGTAGGAAAGAAAGAGTGTGACAGATGCTTAATATTAAGGGATTATCTAGTGGAATTTGACTGATTTTACCTCCGTCTGAACCAGGAAGTTCCTCTGTGTCCGGACGTGTTTTAGGAAACCCAGAACGTTTACCGTTCCCTGATCTTGGATCTGCTGCAGCATGCTGTCTATCACTATGTAGGTTCCTGTTCTTCCTACTCCGGCGCTGAAACAGGCAGGATGAAAAGAAGATGCCAAATTTGCTGTAATGTTGTTGATAACATGAGAAATCGTGTTCAGCTCTACCTGCAGTGAACCAGGACGGGTCCCATCTCCTGTGTCCGGGCCCGAGACGACGCCCTGATGAAGGACAGCAGAGGCAGAGTGTACTCTGGGACGCCCATGTCTGGCCACTGGGTGTAGTGGTAATGCAGGACCGTGTGCTCCACTCTCTTCTGTGGCACCTGGAAGAACAAATGATATCAACAGTTTAACACTGAAGCATTGCAAAAGTTCAGGCTCTCTGTGTGGTGAAGAAATGCGTATATGGGAAGTACCTGGTTAGCTGTATCCCTAACTGTGAACGTCCGGAGTGTGTAGTACGCTAGAGTCTCGGTGCTTCTCAGAGCCACCTGGTAAGCGCCGTATTCCTCCTGGTTCTCTTCCGGCCAGTACTGGTCACATTTCGTCTGCAGAGGAAGGAGCAGGCATGAAATCCTGACCCGGCGCTGATTTCGGCAGAGACTTCAGTGTTTGTGTCGGGTCTTACGCGTCCTTTCTCCTTCAGGTTGGTGATCATGACAATAACTCCAACGTTCTGCTGCCAGATCATCCTCCAGAAGTCCTCCCGGCTGGTTTTCAGGGGCCCCTGAGCCGCGATATAGGCCCTCGTTCGCTCGTAACCCTGCAAACGCAGCAGCAGTTTGACCGCTTTGCTAGTGGTAGCTTCAGCTGTGACCCTAATCCTAGTCCAGGGACCTCACTGTTGTCATCTGCAAACTTTCTGGACTTCAGATTGACATTAAGGGTTCCTACACTGTTTTTTAAAGAAATAGATTCCATAGATTTAGTACTGAAGTTAACCATGAAATTATGAGATACTCTTCTACAGTGGCCAGGTTTGAAATATGGGCCTGGATGAACAAAAATAGAAAGAAAAAAAACAAGAAAGAAAGAAAGAACATGTAAGGATGTAAGGAAGGGAAGACAGGCATCAACAAGGACAAAATTAAGAAGGGACACAAGGAGGAAGTAAAAGGAAACAATTAAGGTTTTGATTAAAGAAAAAAAGGATGGAAGAAATGAAAGAATAAAGAAAGTAAGGGCAAAATGGAAGAGAAATGACACAGGTTAGGAAAGAAAGAAAGACAGGATGGTAAGAAGAAAGGTATGACAAAGAGAAGGAAATACAAGGAAATCCAGAAAAAAAAACATGATTTCAGATTTGAAAATCACAGCGAAAATTGTATAAGGAATGTAAAATTCACATGTGGTGCACACATTTCACAAAAAGCCACAAGTATTTGTGTGGATTTGGAATGTTTCATGTTTTGTTATTCTGCACGACATAATAGAAACAGGTAAAAACTAAAAAAACAACTTTTCTAAACCTTTTAGCAAAACCAAACAACCGTCTTTACGCCCCTATAAACACTTAGGAGAAAAATCACTCACGTCCACAAAGTTAGCGTTGATGTAGTCCCCACACCTCCCATCTCTGTCCAAACTGTTGGAGAGCTTTACTCTGCTGTGGTCGTCTGGGAAAGGAGAAACAGGCGGTCAGCTGACGCTCTGCCTAAAGGCCGACTGATTGCCCTAAGCAGACACGTACAGGCCAGGATGTTAATGTAGCGGTTCTTGTTTTTGTTGTCGGGGTGATTTGAGCTGTCGGCGGTGATGCCCATGTCCACCGTACACGCCTGCACCTCCTGAAACACAACACAACCAACGAGAGGCGGGCTCAGCTGAGCAGAGCAAACCTCAAAATAGACACAAACAGAGTGAGCCTGCTGTCAGCTGGCTGAAAGAGAACAGATGTAAAACTCCGTCAACTCAAATCAGGGATGCTAAGGTAAAGCTGACCTACCCAGAATGACAAAAAACCCCTCTGCAGCAGAGGGTCGGAGGGGGGGGGTCTTACCTCGTATGACTCTTTCACAATCTAATGGAGGGTGGTGAGGATGCGGAAAGCACGACGATGGTGGTGGAGATGGTGAAAGGAGAGTGGGACAGAGGGACAAGACGACAGACAAGGAGTCAGTGCAGGTCCAGGAATGGAAGGTTCAGATCCGCAGAGAGAGGAGGCGCCGAGTGGGAGTGGGGGGCATCCCATCCCACCTGAGCCGCCGCCTGCAAGCTAACAGCTACGTTAGCGACGATGTAACATCATTCTCTGGGGCGGGTGAAACAAGGCCTGGGCCTCCTAATAACTTAAGGGGTGTAGAGGCAGTGGTATAGTATTTGGAAGACAGAAACACTGTTACACAATGGGAGGGAGACACGGGAGACCAATCAGTGCCTTGCAAATGCATTCATTCCACCTGGAGGTTTCTCACCGAGATACAGCCACAAACTTCAATGTGTTAGCACATTGTTGTGAGACGAAAGGGGAATGTTTTGACATAGAAATGTACAGGATTTATTCTCCAATGATCTTACCCAGGATTGATGAAAAACAACATTGAAATGAAAAAAAAAAACCCTTTGAAAAAACTGCTCCGCCCCTTTTCCTGTTTGTGGTTGAAACATGAACCAAAATGAGAAATAGTTTCGGGTAATAATAGTTTTGCAAGGCACTGAACATTTCAAAGAATCAAATCTGCACGTGTGTGTGAGCGGATCATGTGTGGAAGTGTCAAACATGCAGAAGTATTCTTGATCCTGAAAACGTCCGTCAGGGAGATTTTTCTTGACACAAAATATTATCTGGCTGCCAGAAACAAAAAGAACTTCCCTGCGAGTTGAAGGATATCTTTCTGCACACAAATTAAACTCAAAGCGCTCATGATGTTAAAAAGAAACATGGATGCACATTAGGGACCTGTGACAAATTATTCCACCCATTTTCCCTTCACACAGATTTAATGTGACGCACCTCAAACTCCCTGGAGAAGGTGTTGGTGCTGTGGAGCTCCAGGACATGCTTCACAAACTGCTTCACCGTCAGCGGCTCGTGGCAATCTGCAACAAGAGACTCTGAGTTTGTCTCGGTGTTTAACGAGGTGAAGAGCCAGAAAAACCCCTCAGAGTGGCCTACCTGTGGAAAGCAGCAGGGGCGTGGAGGGAACAGACAGGACTTTAGGTGACGCCGGGTCATCTGGGTAGAAATTGGCTGCCTGGAAACAGTTCCTGGAACCAAAGACATCAAATTGCTCGTGAAAAGATGGTCAGGCACGACGTGGAATGGACAGGGTGTGTGTTTGTACCTCCAGTAGATGAGTATACCCACTAGCACCAGCAAACACAGAGTGGTGAGAGTGGAGACGACAGCCAGAGGAACGACTGTCCTCTTGTCCTTCTCCACGCCTTCGACTAGCCCCACCCGAGACTCATGGCTGCTGTTGCTGCCCTCTGAAACAGGGAAGGAAGCCCTACATACTCAATTTGCACATCAGAAGGGTTTAGAACTGCTACCAAGAAGACGAGAATGAAGCCTTTTGTCCTCATGAAGAGGGTTAGCTTCATGTTAGCTTCTTAAAGCTAAAATGAGTTAGCTTCTTAAAGCTAACTTTAAACATTAAAGTTAGCCTGACAAAGCTAACTTGAAATGTTAAATTTAGGCACATAAAGATAACTTTAAATGTTAAATTTAGCCTCATAAAGATAACTTTAAGACTCTAGCACTCTAGTGTCTAGATTGCTAGCTTTAATTTAGCTAGCAATCTAGACAACACTCTCGCTCTAATTTTAAAGCTCCATTGCTTTTAAATTTGAAACCTCATAGAGAAAACGAGCCTTCAGTCCAAAGGGGGCGACAAAACACCATCTAGAAACATGTTGAAGAGTAGAAGAAATTCATTAATCTGGGTCAAATCAAACAACCCCCAAACACAAAATGATGTCATATTTTATTACTTTAGACCTTGAACTTCTCTGTAGAGGTCATAAATCTTACTGAATGTAGGAAGAATTTTGTGAGGATTTAGAAAAGGAAAATGGTGCTGCAACAAAAATCTGACCATGGTGACACTATGGTCCGATCTGGGTTTTAGTGTGAATCGCAGTTACAACGTCCATCACTTTGAATATGAAGCGCAGAGAAATATGATCGAGAGTAATCTATGAAAATATGTGGTTTGTTTTCTTAAATTGTTTTAAGTCTTTTTGTTCTGAGCCGTTATCAGGCTCATTAATTTGTTAAAAATTTCTTGTGATTCTTCCCAGAGACAGACTAATAGAGCATCTCCGTTTGAAATCAGAAGTCTGAGTTTAAGTCTACAAAAGAGCCTTGGAAAGACCTCTGAGACTGGAATCCTGGCTTTCTCGCCATCTCAGATGTTTAGGGGAAATCTGAATTCCCTTCAATGATTTGCTCATTGAAGTCAAAAAATTCAATGCAAAAAAACAGATAGTAACAGTAACTAAATTTTCCTTCGGACCTAATTAAGTCTGATGGGTGAAGTAGACTCACATCTGCTAAACTTAAACTGCTTTGTAGTAAAGTTTTGCATTAACTACTCCGCTTTTCTAAACCTTCCTCTAAAGAGACAAATTCACACGTTGTGTCTCATTTACCTCCCTTTTGTTCCAGTTTTCCTTCTTGAGTATCAGAGAACCTGAGCAGAGGGAAAAGATCCTTCAACACAGAACTTCCTGCAGTCTGAAACGACCCAGTCACGTTTGAGAAACGCTCCAAAGAGTCTTTAGCAACACTTCCATGACCAGCTCCTTCTGCAAGTTCTTCCTTTTCAGTATATCTCTCTGTTGAATCAACACTAGACCTCAGTCCAAAACCTGGGTTTTCCAGAGTGGTGTGCTGATCCTCTTTGCCATTCCCGACATAAAGGTTCTGGTCATTGGTCACAAACCATGCTTGGTCTGGTGTAGATGCATCTTCCCTTGATGTCAGCTGATGACTGACTGCTCTTTCATATCCTAATACTTCATTCCTGATGTGTGTTCCGTTTCCCTTAGACACAAATTTGTTTTTGCGTGCAGCTTCGAAACGTTCCTGATCGCCATCGTCTTGCTTTGCGCGATCATCGGCGGTCGCCTGTTCTCCAGAACCGCTACCATCCTCAGCCCCGCTGCCACTCCCGCTACACACCTTCCCTCTGTGTGCAGGGTTCTCCTTGCCTTCAAGACTTCCACTGTTTCCCTCTTCAATTTTCTCTCCGCTCATCTCATTTTCCTTCTCACTGCCCAGAGTCCTACTTACCCCACTTTTAACTCTTGCCACAAATATTTCACTTTGAGGCACTGAGCTGTTTTCTCGAGTGTAATTCACGTTTACGTTAACAACTGAACTTGAGAATGTTGAAAATTTAGGTTGCGCTTCAGCAACGTCATCCGTTTCTCCACTGAACATGTTGCTGTCATGACCAGAGCCCGATCCACTCTCTTCTGTCTTACCCAAACCTCCAGAATCAAGTAAAGACGTACTTAAATTAGCATAAGGCTCATCCTCATTTATATCTGCGCTGGATCCCTCTTCATTGTCGTGAATCAGCTCTGACAATTCAACAATGTCTTGACTGCTAACATCAGTCAGAGAAGTGTTCTGACTCATTTCTTTGTGTTGAGTTGTCTTTGCTAGCTGGGCGGTGGCTGATCCATAATTAGACGGCAAAAAGAGAGAGTTGGTGGTATTTACTAGATCCTGGGGACTCAAAATAGTAGAGATTGGTAGCTCGTCTAAATTTGGCTGTGAAGAGTTCAACAAGTGTTCCAGGAGGGCAAGAGAGAGATGGGAACTGTTGGTGAATTTGGCGAGTGGTTGGAGAGGTAAAGGTGTAGAGAGTTCCCCATCAGAGACAGACGCTATAGGGTTTATGTTAGTCTCTGTCAGGTAGTTGGATGAGTCTATGAAGCCAGAAAACTGGTCAACTGTTGAATCCTCAGTCCTGGATATTGGTGTATCTGCTGCAAGAAAAGCCAAAACAGAGGAATCCTTTTTCAAATGTTACCTTCTTGAAATAAGAAATGTATTTGAAGAATGGGTTTTACCAGTGCACCTTAGGCAAGCCAAGAAATTGCTGCTTGAAAGTGAAAAAATGCCAGAAATCCTCAAGAGTTGAGACAAAGCAAGGTAGCAGAAAAAAGCCCCACTAGAGAGCGCTGCTGAGCTACAGAAGAGAACACAGATGCAGACCGAGCCCCCAGCAGTAGATGCCAATCACAGAGCGTGAGTGCGTTCAAGTAGATCGTTATGAGGCAGAAAACTCGGACCTCTTTTCGAGAAACGTGCGGCGCGATTTATCAAAGAGTCAAGCAGATTTCATTCAGAGCCACTTAGGAAAGCGAGAAGCCCCTAATTATCACCCCAATTACAATCAACATCTTCTTATTCCTCGTGGCTGCCACTGGAATCCTCCCCATCATGTCCCTCTGATCACAGGGAGCAGCGCTGATTAAACGCACAGTTGTGGGTCATTAAAGGCACAAATAAAAGCACCCACTGCAATCTCATCCCGCTGTTTACCCATCGATACATTTGCAGCACCCTGCTGTTGAGTGAAATCCCTCAAAATGAAAATTAATAGCCATTTAAAAAAAGGAATAAGATAGCTTAATGGGATGTGTGACTTTCCCAGAGAAAGTGTTATGCCTTACCATTGAACAGGGGCTGAGTGGTGTGCATCAGCCCTCTGAGCAAAGAGGAGGTGGTGAAGGATTTATAGAACGAGTCGGACAGAGTGTTGCCCCCCGTTGCCATGTTTTCTGTTATCCACTCCGAGGTAGGGCTGTCTGAATCTGAGGTAAAGGATGTTTGCAGAGGTTCGCTTACAGCGGCTGCACTCTCTTGGGGGTTCATTGTTGAGTCTTCTTCGTGCACTTCGTTACCTGTGGACGGAAAGTGCATGAAAGTGATGTAATGCAATGGAACAAGATGGGACACCAATAAGGCATTGGAAAATAAAAATGGCTGGGCAGCCCAAACCATCTTTGGAGGTTGTGGTTATTACATACGCCCTGAGAACTTGTTCATCAACAACAAAAAACAGATTTGGAGACAAGAAGCAACAGTGGTTCTGATGGAGTTAAACTCGCACTGGAAACACGCTCAAGTCACTCCATCCGTCCTTACAACCATAGTCTTATGCTTTACTCTGAATCCCTCCAGGATGAATGAACTTCTCACTCTGTCTTTAAAGGACAGCCCAGACACCCAAAACACGGCTGCTTGTATCCGCAATTTCATTCTTTTGGTCACCACCCAAAGCTCGTGATCTCAAAAGGGACCATAAGTGCCGAGTGTGTACACCTAGCTCCGATACCTAGTTTTAAGTGTTCACCTCTAACCCTAAACAAAGTATAAAACGCACTTTTGAGTAATCGCAAAGATGGAAACTGAAGTTAAATCTCACCTGGAACCAAAGAAGGAGATCCTGTTGGAGGGTAGGTGATGACCCCTAGTGGAGAGCCGGTGACTGTGTCTTCATAGAAGACATCTGTGACCTTGATGTCCTCCACTGGGTGGGTGAACAGCTCAGGCTTAGTTGGAGGGGGTTCACTAGTCTGTTCTGGGAGGTCAGGATCTACTGGCTGTAAAATGAAGACATGATGGACATGAACCCACAGTTAGAGAAAATGTCTAGATTGAGACAAAACAGTGGAATCTTTTATCATCTCAGACCTGTTTTAGCAGTCAGAGCATTTGATGATTGCTAACAAAATACATCCTGACCTGAAGTGACAGGACTGACAACGACGCTTCTTCTGTGATTTGCCGACGTATTGCAGGTGGCACGGTTGTCCGAGCAACCGGAAACAGAAGGCCTGGCTCCTCGGTTAGCCGGTTAACCCAAATCGCACTGGTGCTGTCAAAACTTGGACTTGTGAAAGGTGGGTTCGCTGGGATCAGCTGATCGTCCTCTATCCAGTTATGGTTGCTACCATGAGGGGTCAACCTGTTTGGGCTTGCCTTCTCTCTCATGTTCTCATCCGGAAGAGCTTCTTGTAGGCTGACGGATTCAGACAGTGGCTTTGGCGTTAACCGTCTACCAGTCTGGACTGGAGTGCGTTGGTTTATCTGGGTTTGATCTGTGGCCTTCTTCTGATGTTGGGTAGGTTGGTTCTGGTAGACTCTTGTCTGATCAGCTGAGACTTCCTCCACTGGACTGTGATCTTCTGAAGCCACATCCAGCTGATTCTGGTTATCTGGCCTCTTCAGTCCAGTTACAGTTGATCCCTACGGAGACAGAACTTTGTTAGCGTGGACATCCTTTAAAACGGACTTCAGATCCTCAATTATAAGCTTCTGCCAACTCAGTGACGCTCATTTGCATAATAATTTGTGGCTGTGACTAATTACGCTGCCGATACAGAAATTCAGCCAAGTAGCAGCAAAGCTAACAGACTGTCCTACCTCCCTGTGGCTGTCGGCGTCCTTTGTCACCGTGTCGGGGCTGGAGTCACTTTCTGGAAGGACAGGGATAGAATAAACTCTCCTGACTGTAGCAAGAACGACGAGTAAAAAGAGCTCCCATGTCGGTTCATACCTGGGTCTTCTAAAGGCATGTCAACTATAATCTGATCACTCCATCGTCCTTTGAGCCCGTTGGTGCAAATCGCCACCACCTGAACCACGTAGCTGCTGTTAGCTAGCAGGCTGGAGATAATGGCACCCTGGAAAAAAAACCCAATTTGATCAAAATGAATCATTGTCAAAGCTTTTCTTCAAGACACAAAACAAGCTTTTTCTTTATTCACGCCACGCATTTCCACTTGGGTTAAAGTTAGTGCTTTGTGCAGGTCAGTCAAAAGTTCTCCTGCAGTTAGTTCCAAAGGTGTCTCTTTGTGTTTCAACTGGTTTGCAGTTGGTTCTTGTGAAGAGCTCCAGTCGCCGTCTTTTTTAGATGATAATTCCTAACTTGATTTATCAGCCCATTTCATAAAACACTTCACGGAAATGACTGATACGGCAAAGGCATCAGGGTACTGATGCTATTTTCATCAATTATCCGTTGACGTGTCGGGTGTATAGGAGAGGTCGGCAGATAATGGAGCAAAAACATCAGGTGTAATCACGGATACTTTAGTTCTAACACTATTTCCCCCACCCACCACAGAACGATCCCTCCTACCACATCTTGGTCTCCGTCGGTCCTGTACTCCTGTTTGTTCTGATCCCTGCCCTGAAGCCTCTGGTAGGTGACGGTGTACCAGTCGATGGTGGTGTCGAACACGGCGCGGGGGCGTTCCCACGTCACCACGATGGTGGTGTCGTTCTGAGCGTCGGCCTGGACGTTTTGTGGTTCCGAGCTGCAAGCTGGAAACAGCAGAAATGAACGTGTTCTCGTAAAACTTTGAACAATTGCGTGAATCTTCAAAATGTGGAAATGAATAGCTGACATCATCATTGGTAGAACGTCCTCATACCAACAATGTTCTCAGAGGTAATATGAGGTTAAGCGACCTGATAAAAAATGAATAAATACAGAACTGTGTTTTAAAGAGCCCGGTTTCAGAGTAAGTGTGGCATTGAGTGGGTGCTGTGTGTGTGTGTGTATGCATTTATCAATTCGCTACATGTAAAAAGAGCCTTTTATGAATATCTGAATATGTTATTTCAGTTTCAAAAAGAGCTGCAAAATAAATTGCCTGTCCGCTGATCGGAGCAGTGACAGTCTAAAGCAGTCTAATGATCCACTTTGCTTCTGGGTCGACTTTATGAAGATGGAGAGTGTCGAGGACTTTTTTATCACCAAAAAAGCAGCTGACCTTAAAGGACACAGAGTTAGCTGCAAAACGTCTCCCCAAAATGTTCAGAATTCAAAGTGGTGGAAAGCTCCAACTTATTTTTATGCTACAAAATGATGATATGCTGCTTCTACTTTGAGCTTAAAGTGCTGTCGGTTGATGTACCGACAGCACTTTCCCAGTTTTGGTGCTGAACGGTTACAGATCTGAAAATCAACCAATCACTGAGCAGGAAAGCATGCTATGCTATGCTGTGACCTTTTTCATATAGGATAAAGCAATTAGAAATATTGCATTTTTATGATCATGTGTGACAAAAAAATATTCAATTAGTGTTGTTTGTGAGAGGTAAATTAGAAAACATTGAAATCAGGTGGGGGATGCACAGTGGTGCAGCTGGTAGAGCTGCTGCCTTGCAGCAAGAAGGTTCTGGGTTCGATTCCCGGCCCTGGTCTGTCTGCATGGAGTTTGCATGTTCTCCCTGCGCATGCGTGGGTTCTCTCCGGGTACTCCGGCTTCCTCTCACAGTCCAAAAATATGACTGTCAGGTTAATTGGCTTCTCTAAATTGTCCCTAGGTGTGTGTGTGTGTGCATGGCTGTTTGTCCTGCGTGTCTCTGTGTTGCCCTGCGACAGACTGGCGACCTGTCCAGGGTGACCCCGCCTCTCACCCTGAACTGACAGCTGGAGATAGGCACCAGCACCCCTCCCGACCCCACTAAGAAAATAGATGGATGGATGAAATCAGGTAATGACATACTGGGTGAGGGCACATCCTCCACTCCGGTGTAGGAGGCAAACACCTGGCCCATAAACTGCTGCTGCTGCTCCCTGAAGTTGTTCTGCAGGTAATCCGTGAGCATCACATACCCGGCCTGCTCCATGGTCATCACCTCGCAAAACACCTCCAGCTGATGGAAGAAGGGAGAGACAGAAACACAGACAGGAGGAAATGTCAGCCTGAGAGGAAACATGTTTCTGCTCTTCACGCTCCCGCCAAAATAAACCCAAAAAGCCGATGCTTGAAGAGGCTGGTGTTGCTGCCAGGCTGCTCTATTTCTGGGTTGCATGATTGTGGCTGAGTCAAGTTTTGCCTTCCTTGCTTCAAACACGAGCATGTTCGCACACGTAATCCACACAACGAGCCGCTGTTTGGTCTCCATTATTCTGCCGCAATGAATAACAGCTACGTAGGGTCAAAGGGAGAGCTCCGTCGTCTGCAGTGTGAAACCCGACCGAACGTTTCAAAGAAAGAAGCAAGAGCAGCAGAAACAGCCTGTCTTGACTGAACCTTTCGCTTTGCATCGCTTTAGTGTAACATGTTGTTTTTGTTGATGTTAGCGACAGCTAATCAGCAACAAGCTAAAAAGCCCACTGGACGACCACACCTGGTTCAGATCCTGTTACTTTCCAATGATTGGTGAATGCCTTCATCTCGACTGACGCACGTTGAGATACTCTTTATTATTTATAAAAATCGGCGCAATATTTCATTTTTATGCTAAAGCATAAAAAAAAGCAAATGTCAGGAAAATCCTACCAAGATATCTGAGTTCATCAGATCCACTGATAATCTCAAAGGGATATAAAAACTAAATCATAAAGTTTCTTTCAATTAAACGGAAAACACCCAAAATATTATTTCTTTTCCTTCCCATCTAGTTGGATTTTTACTTGAGTTGTACAGGATATCTTATGTGAAAAGGTTTTCAAGTAATATATCAAAGTTTATTTTTCTTTTCATCAAACACCAGGCTTTGTAACAATGTTATGTAAACTTTGAAGTCACTTATTACTACAATAAATATCATAAAAAGATATTCTAATTCTACATAGTTTCATTAGTGTATTTGTTTTAAAAATGCCCCATTACATTCATTGTTGGTTCTGGTGGCTGTTATGATTACGATCCCTTAATAAACCGGAATAACTCTGTGACCTCCTGATGTTAAATTTGATTGACCGGACTCTGTTGTTTTTACAGCTTACAATAAACAGATTATGAAAAAATCTTTCACGCTACGACTCAACAAAGTCGCACTAAAGTTAGCAGACTCTAGGCAGCAACTTCCTTCCTTTTTGTTGCTTACAATGCAACAAAAATAATGCAACACCTGTAAAAAAAAACACCTCGCATCCTAACTTATAAAAAAATTTGATATTTCTTATCCATTCTTGATGTTTGCACTTCCTAAAACTACAGAAAACATGCAGCACATTGGAGAGTGACTGACCTGTGCTTCTGATATGGCCGATGTGTGTTTAAAGACGATCCACTCTACAGATTCAGAGCAGGGAGGAGCGGTCAGCGAGCCGTTGTAGATGTAGTACTTATCGGTGACGTTGGGCAGAAGGGAGCTCAGGGTGACGGCATCCACCGGTCCACTCTTACCTGGGAAAATTCATCACTGGAGTCAAACCTCAAGTCTTGCCATTCTGCTGTCTGGTGTGTTTATAACACAGAATCTCTGTGGGTTATTCATTCGAATCATCGTCCTCACCAGAAGAACATTAAAAAAATATTAACTGGAGATGCATGATATATCAACACCAATGTTGATATCAGCTGAAATGAGTTCATTTTTTAACATATCGGAATCGGATATCGGAATATCGGAAGGAGGTTGATCATGTGGTATTTGTTTGGTTACAGTGATGCAGCACTGTATCGAAAGGATGGTGAAATATATATATATATATATATAAAAGTATATAAATTACAGATAAAGTATCTGTAATTATTGGTTACCGGTCATAGCAGATACTGATATATTAGCCCAACATTTCATATCTGTGCATCACTACTAATAACCACTTTGCATTATTTCAAATATTGATAAGGTGTAATATACCCCAACAAAAACATAAATATATTTTTTTATTCCAAGAAAAGTAGTAGAAAGAAGTGAACATTAGCTGATGTCAAATTTCTGAATGAATCAAAAAGGAAGTGCTTTTACTTTGCAGAACCGTTACTGTCTTTATATTAACTTTCATGCTAATGTAAATATATTTACAGCAACTGTAGTGGACTAAACGGTATCGACAACAGAACAAAAAGGGAGTCAACAAATAAAATAGATTAAAAAAACAAAAACCACTGGAATTAACCCGATACAGTAGGGTTATCTACACATAAATAGTGTCTTATGTTACTCTGTACTGTTTGAGTAAAAGGGCAAATAAACCTGGAGGAAACTGATGATATCCAGAGCTCTAAAGCAGCAAGCACAGATTAATAGGAAGCTATAAGCTCAATGTGTTTTATTGCAAAATGTTTTGCCATCTCCATCTTTTGCAACAAGCTCAGACTTTCCATGTAGTGACTTACCATATCTGCTCACACCACTGACTGCTTCCACAATAGGACTGAAGTTCCCATTGTCCTCCAGGCTCACCTGGAAATCAAAGAAAGATTGCATTGTTGCGTTACTTGAGGTGCGGTACAGAAACAAGTGGTTCCACAGTCGGGTCGCCTCACCTCAAAGAGAACAGCCAAGGCGGCCACCCTTCCGCCGTTCTCCATCGCGTCATCTAAACTTTGAAATTCATTGGGATTGTAACAGTACATCTGCATCTGCGATGCAGACGGACGGAGTCAACGTTAATGTCAACGCTGGAGAAGAAAACACGTGGCGCACTGCTGACTCCTGACACTTACCTCCAGAGGGTATTTCATCCCATTCAGGCTGTGTTCAGACCCACCTGACGTCGCGTTGCAGCGCCCCCAGTGGAAGCTGAGTCTGGATACGCGAAACCTGGAACTGAGCCCTCCTCCACTTACAAAGAAGTCCCCTTCCAGGTTGATGACCACTAAAATGTTCATGAAAACAAATGTTTAAGCAGAACAAACCTTAAATTTCCTTTGGCTCCTTAATGGTTCATGAAACAAACCAGCGAGCCCCAATCAAACTCAGTGTGAAAACTCCCTGAGATTCCCAAAGTACCTTCTCCTACATAGGTACACCCTGAATTGCACCAGAAATGACCCCAACTCTGTGAGCAGTTGAGCTGGTGTGTAGATTTTTCACATCATAAGCCAAGACATATTTTCCCATCACTATTAGTTCACCTGTGCTGAAACTTTTAAACGTTCAGTGATGTTGAACCAATGCCGTGCAACCTGACAGATTTTTATTCCACTAACACCCCAACAGAGCTGTTATATAAAATGTTGTCTTTGTGTGCCTCTCACGAGAGACATTTAGCTCTGGGAGCTATATCGGGGAGTCAGAGCGAAGAGAAGTTGCCTTTATGTGTATTGTTCATGCAGCTGACTGCACTCATGGTGTTGAAGCAGCATTAAATATGCCACTCTGGAACTGTTTGCTGGGGAGAAGATCTTCTTTTCCCACCAAAGCAATTGTTATAGCTTAGCATGCCCATGACGATATGAATAAATCGATGAACTAAGCTAATAGCAAGTAGTTCTCACGAGCTTCTCTCATTAAAAGTTTGCAGATGTTAAGAAATCCATATCAGAGTAATTGACACACACAAAAACAGCCAATTGATAACAGTACTTAATGTCATGTTGTTTTGACTGATGAAGATTTACTCATGTCAGCATGCAGAACGCTTGAAACTGAAGTCGTGTACTTTCTGATTAATTTGAATTAATTTTAAATTTGAAGTTTCATTTTCAGACAATGACACTTTGACATCATTGCAAAAGTGATATAGCCGTTCCTGAATGCAACACTGAAATCCACAGCCAGGACCACTCACAAAGGACACACTAATTAGCTGCAAGGACATGTTTATATATTTTTTACAGTTTATTTTACCAGATAAGTTGGTTGAGAGCTGTTCAGGAAGCGTCAAAGTGAAAAGACTCATTCACCAAAATCCTCTTCATAACACTTGCCTTTCAATACACCAGCATGTATAGCAAGGCATAAAGCAGTGTAATAGGAGTTTATAGGCTGAGTCAGTACTTCAAAAGCAAATATTTTTACAATTACTCACCAGTTGGGTCTAAAACTGTTCCCTAAAGTCAAGTTTTAAGATTCTAAAACCTACTTTGCTTTTATGAAGGGTGTCCTAAGTATAGAATTATGACTAGTTCGTCGTACAAGCTGTGTGCGATTTCTGCCATTTCCACTTTCATACCACTAACATACAACGCGCACAGAGAGGCACAACACGTCTTGCAGTTCAGGCAGGACTGCAGAGATGGAGAGGATAGAGTAGCTCAGACAGCTTTCATCTGTTTATCACTTCAGACATCACTTCACATCGTCAATGCTCCCCCCCTCATTTTCCTCCCTCCTGCTCTTTTCAAGCGACTCCTCTCTTCATCGCTGCCTCTCAGCACTGATCTTTTTCTCTTTTCATTACATGATCCCTCAGTTGGTGCCGTCTCTCTCGTTGCTCTCCTTGCAATTACATAGTCTCTTTTGCTTCTTGTTTCTTTCCCAACAGCTCACTGCGTCATTAATCTTGGAGCTGTGGATCTTTTTTTTTCTCTTTTTTTGAGGGTGCACATAAAAACTTAATCCTTCCGCAGCTCAGGATTACCAAGTCTCGCTTTACGCAATCATCGTATCAAAAATATTCCCACATATTTCCACCGTGTTAAAGCTGCACTGTGTAATTTTTATTTAAAAAATTTGCTTTTGACATATTTGCTAAAACTGTCACTATGTTGTGACAGTATAAGACAGGTGATCTGTGAAAAGATTGACCTTGCCCTTGCTGAGTCATTATTGCCATCTGAAGAAATGTTAAAAAAAAACAATCAAAGCCAGGAGGAGAGGCTTAGCGCTGTCAATCAATTTCTTGTATTTGCTGCGAAATGTGGCAAAGGGAGAGAACACAATAGTCAGTTTTGTTTTGCCAGTTTTATGATGGCAAATAACACTGTTTATTTGCCATCATTGGTGGCTATGATAACTAGCCTTAGCATTCATAGCAGGATGTCCTAGAGCATTGAGAGGAGGTGATTGGCAGCACTAAAGCCCTCCTTCTGGCTCTGATTGCTTTATTTGTAGTTAGTTCACAGATTATGTCTCATACCATATAGCCACGACATAGAAATAATTTCAGAAAATATTTTAAAAATTATTATTTATTAAAGTTACACACTGCGGCTTTAAGCACGGTGCTTGTACAGGACAAAAATGAAGTTGTAGAAACACTGGCTTCACCCGGATACACAAGACTGTGGATTTGATTAAAAAAATTTTTTCCTTTTTGGGGTTTTATGCTAATGAAAGAAGGCGGTTATAAACATACCAGTCTTCCCATTGTTTTGGATGGTGGTGGACTCCGATGTGGGTATGTGCCAGCCCTCCAGCTGCAGGTTCTGGAACTGCATCCGGACCTGGGTAAAAGTCTCGTCGATGTCCACCGGAGACTGCCGGGCGCCATTACAGGACGAGTAACTCTTCCCCCAGTTCTGCTGGCTCAGGCTACCTGTAGGTATGAAAACTAGCTTAGTACTGCTAAAAGAATAAATAATTTAAAAAAAGTAGTGCAAGTCCACTCACAGTTAAGTTCAAAATTATTCTTGCCTCTGGTAGATTTTAGGTTAATTTTATCAACATGCTTCCTTTGACATACAACATATGCATATATAATAATAACTACAACATCACTGAACAGTGCACAACACTAGTCAATTTAACATATATTTAGTGGCAGTTGCAGTTCAATATGGAGTGAGTACAAAACCATTTAGGAACAGAGACTTTGGGATTCCAGAGAGCCACAGTGGGAATCATTGTCCACAGATGAGGCCATGGAAAAGTGGGGAACTTTTTAGTGTCCAGCCTAAAATTACTCCAAGAAAGCACTGATTTCTTGGAGTTTACTCATCCACTGGGTCACGAAAAAAACAAGCTCAACATGGGAAGCGCTGCCCACCTCAGATAAAGTCAGTGTTCATGATTCAACAGTAAAGATCCGGGCAAAAAACAGCATCCATGGTGAAAAACATGGCTGACCAAAAATAGCACAAAGATCTGTTCTAAGGCTTCCCCAGATGATTCGACGTTTGGAGAAATATTATGTGGACTGATGAAACAAAACGAGAACATTTTGGAAGGTTGTAGAAAGATTTTTGAACTTTTACTGCAGAGGAATAGAGTTTTCATTGTGATTTTATGACTTTGTACAACATTAAAAAGTACCAGCAGTACTAAAACCACCAAATGTTTTCTATTGCTTGAATTAGAAAAAATAGCATCAGTAGTGTGAGTATGTGCCCACTCACATGCACCAGCTACGCTCACAGCAAAGTTGCACAGAAAAGAATTCAAGGCCGATGAGCCGCTCATTGAAGTGGCAGGGGGGATATTCTCTGAACATTTTTTTTTAATGTTTATGACTAAATGAGCTTTTGGCTGAATAATCTTCTACATGTTTCGTGTTTGTTTTATTTTTATTTTTCAACACGGTGCCGCATGGATTGCGCTGGAAGTCACTGATGCGGTGTTGGTGCTGGTGTGTGCTTTTGTGTTTTATAAGGATGCTTTTCACATGAATTATGTAAGAGAGGATGAACACACAAAAACACGGAGACAAACAAAACTCAAAGCCGAACCAGCAGTAGCAGCACAACATTCAGGCCGCAACATGAAAGACAAAGCCAGCGTGCTTCTTCATATGTTAAAGCTTCATTAAAAATGAACCTTATGTGAAATGCAACAAAAAAAAAAACAGCAACTTGTAAATAAAATATGAGCACATGTCAATATTGTAGGCTCTTGGCTGAAATTCCAGACAGCGATTGTGTGTGTTTGTGTGAATTTATTCATGACTGCATGCCTGATCTGCACCTGCATTCGGTCGCATGATCACACCTGTCTGCTGGATGCGTATGTTTTCGTCTATTATGTCGACCCATTGGTGTTTGTAGGATTGACACTTCTTTGAGATGTTTGGGGTATATCTTGCACGTTAAGGCAGGTGTCAGTTCACCTCACAGCACCTCAGTTAGATTGGAAATTGCAGGGAGGAAAGCTTTGGTCTCTATTGTTTCGTTTCCACTGTGCGGTACAACATGGGTTGATGCGGTTAGGTTCGCTATTTTATGATTCGACGTATTCAGTAGGGTGTTTCCACCGCCAGCTGGGGTTGAACTCAAATGCCCAACGTTGCGTCATACTAGAGCGACAACAAACATGATGCGCTAGTATGTCTTGTGAGTCAAGCAATGATGTTATTCTGTCCATCAATCAATGCACTGTGTTGTGTAGCACTAGCTCCACCCTAACCATTCCATACCATTGTCCTATAGACCTACAATTGAAGAGGGACCAGCAATGGTGTCGTACAAGTCGGTTGTATGGGTCGCTTGTACAATGCACCAGACTGAACCTTTAGTAGAACTGGATCATGCATTAAGACAAAGACCCAAAATGTACCAGTAAATTCAACAAAGGACTGTCTGAGAGTTGATGTACGGTTAAGGCCTAGTAAACGCCCATATCTTGATCTTACTTATTGTAGAGGTAGATCCTTTCATATCAATAGTTTCTAGAGACTACTGTAGGTCATATGATGATAGTTTAAGGTGTTAAGAGATTGGCGTTCAGGGTAAACTTGTTTGAAAACCAGACTCCCTCTCCAGACCACCTTTCTGTATAGTGGAAAGGGAATCCTTTATCAGAATCCTAACCTCCTACAATCGTCTCTCTGAAGGCCCCAGGCAGATCTCACCATGATGCTCACGTTCACTTCAACAGTTAAGAGCAACAAAATAAACACCAAAGCTCCAAATGAGGGAAACCTCCTTCAAGATGGTGAATAAAGATGAATCAGTCGTGTGTGACTGATGACTTTGTCAATATTGGCAAAACTGTCCATATGTCCAAATATGTCAAAAATACTCAATTATAGGTGTTATATATATATATTTATTTTTTTCAAATGATTGATTATAAAGATGGGTGTTTAAATGAAAAATGAACTCCTCCTGTCTTCCTCATCACCAGTAAGCATCTTGATCACAAACTTATTGTAATAACTGACATGGCTTAATAATACAATTACCAGCAATTCAGCAAGCCTATGTTTATGTTGTGTACTGTGCTACAGTGAACAGTAAAGACAATGGGCATAATGAGGTCAGAGCAGATGGTTCAACTGTCCCTGGCTTTTACATTCCTCGATGTGGACGTTTGTGTGGATGATAGAGACATGCGCAAAACAAGCTTCACCTGGGCTGCACTTCAGCTTTCTATGTAGTTGTATTCGATGCAGATCTAGAAATCACATAGCTAAAGACATTTTAGACATGTAACTGCATTTCAGAATGATGCCCGTGTAGTTTTAAGTTGTTTTTGTTGCAGCATGAGGGGGAAATCATTCAAATTAAGGCTCTACAGGTGCAATGACTGCAGTTTTCTGGATAATTGCCGATCCTTAAAAAGCCAGACCTGCTGATTCTGATTTTGGCTGATACCAATTTTTTTTTTGTCTGAAATGTTGGTAAATATAGCAAGCAAATTGTGACAACAAAGGTGTAACTATTGTTAACCGTGAATGTGCAGAGATGACCTTATAGGTGGTTCTGTCAGTCAAACTTCTTTCACAGCAGAGCAGAAGCAGACAGCCTTTGATTTTGAAACCTTTAAATAAGATCAATGGACAATAATGGCTTCACATGAAAGTATCGGTACTTGCACCCCTATTATGTTCTTGTAAAAATATAATTTAGGAACAAAAATCCAAACTGAGTGGAAAGCAGCTCAGAAATGTACAAATACAACAGCTTGACAGATGCAGCAGAGGTCATGCAATCCTTCAGTCTACTTCAGCTCCAGCTGCAGAACGCTGGCTCCTCCAGCTCCTAATAGCTGTCAGTATGTTGAAAATATAGAGAAAGAGCACAAAGAGTGGGAACAACATCAGCCTATAAAGCAGCTGGGCTAACATCTCTTTCGCTCTCCTCATTAACTGGACAGGCTCAAATTAAGCACTGCTTACCATAAAAGCAACCTTTTCTCAGCCTAAACTCGCGTTTCTCGCAATATTTATTCAGGTTTTCTGTTAGGTAACAAAGCCGTCCAGAATTTCCAGCTGCAATAAAACACTTCCACGTGTCCGTCTCCACTTGTGCTCTGCGTAAAATAAACACGCGAGCCGCGCGCACGTGCTGCGGCGCGTGAGGGGGGGTGAGGGGGGAAATGTCAGGAGGGTGTCAGCGGTCAATAGCCACATCTCACCCCTACAGCTTTATCGGTTAGCATCACCTCACGCACGCGCGCGCGCGGAGCGAAACATCCGCACACACCGAGCAACTCGGCTGACATAACGCTGCCATGGCAACAAGTAGCTGACAGTTTGAAGACGGGAATAAAAGGAAAAGGAAAAAACCCTAAAGCCCGACTTGGATGTCACTGAAGACTGCTGTGCTCGTTTAAGAGCCGCGCCGCCTCGCCTCGCCTCGCCTCGCGCGCGCTCCAGCTCGCGCTGGGAGAAAAATGGAGATGATTCAGAGAGGAAATTACTTTTCAGGTCTCTTAAATTCCGTGATATTCAAGAGCGGTCAGACAAATAAGTATGTAGATGTGTCACCAGCGCTTCTCCAAATCAGACCTTCTTTTTTTTTTAATCTTAGATTCAGAAAATTTGAATATTGTGAGGCCTCCTTTTTATTCTTCAGTCCTTTGTTATATATGAATCCAGGGCCGGCCCAAGGCATAGGTTAGGGCCCTAGGGCCACTAACGGAGCTGATTTTTTTTTCTATTTCAAAGTATGCTAACCATTCTGGAGTTTCTTCATCTACATTTATAGAAACGGCTGGCCTCTTTCAACATTTTTCTTTTTCCTTTTGTAATAAAGGATTCATTTTGTTCTAAAACTGAAAGTAAAAAGACTTTCAGATTTGTTTTGATAGCATAACATTGATAGCATAATGTTTAGTAAAATATTGGTTGAGGTGAGTTTTATTTTAAAGCATGTTAGCTCTGGCTGTGTGTTCAAGTTGTATTGTCAAGCTGGAAGGCGAACAAGCCTCTGACAATTATCCTCAATTATCTTTTTAATCTTCTCATTAAAAAATATATAAAATCTCCCTATTTTTTGCTCTTGTTTAAAAAAAAAAGAAAAAAAGCTCCTCCCTCTCCCCGTGGCGTGATCCTGCCACTATTAGGGGCGCTCCAATAAATCGAACCCTATTTCCGTCATTTTGAAATCGGGATCAGCTCAGGCTTTTGAAAAAATTGTCGATCGGCCAGAAAACAGCAATCGGTGCACCCAAAGCCACAATCATGTTTAACGATCAGAACGGTGAAATTTTGTAAAGCTCAAAAAGATCAGGTCAATAAAGAAAATCTTTTTCTTCTGATGCGACAGCGGTGGCTCTTTTTATCCTCGACACCCTCGTCCTTTCAGGCCAGCTCTTCCTCTTGGGGGTAGCAGAGTTGGAGGGGTGTCAGAGGCAACAAAAGAGAACGAGGGGAGTGAGGAGGACAAAGAGGGCGAGACGAGGTGATGAAGGAAAATATTAGAAAAGAAGCTCCAGAGGAAGGAACGTAATGTAGCAAATGTCACATTTGCTCCAGAGCTGCAAGCAATGCAAATACACATATTACACACACAAGACCCATGTGTGTAATGTGTGTTTTCTACCACTTAGAGTTAACGTCACCCTCTGCTGAGTGAGCTAACCGTTCAGAAAACAGGGTAGATTGTTGGATGGAATAATGCAGGGCTCGGAGGTTTTTTGGAGGGGGGACTGTCGGCTCCCGTTTGCTTCAAGGTTGGCAAAAAACAGCTGAATATGTATTAAATATTCAAATGAGAGGCTGCTGATGTTGTCTTAATGATGCTTTCCCTGAATCCGCTATATTGGCGCTGCATTCGGAGGAGACCGTTATTTTTTATATTCCATTCAGCATTACTTTTCAATTAACTCGTGGCGTCTGTCCACGGTGAAAAAAGCAAAACAAAACTAATTGTAGAACATGAGCTGGAAGCAAGACGGGGAATCGTTTACGTAATTATTTATTTTTTACTTCATAACTTGCAGTTTCCCTGGGTAGAACTACATTTCCCAGAAGGTATTGACCCATATCATTTAGGGAATGTGGGTGCATTATCACGTTCTCTATAATGTTTTAGCTTTTTATGTTGCATTTTTACTGCAACATAGAAATGTGTCCTCTACTCTGATAAGCAGGAAATCTCTTTAAAAAACTTTCAAAAATGTGTACCTTTGTGTGAAGGGAGATTTAAGTTTTCCTTCACACAGCCGACTGCCACAGCGTGACACAGTGACACAGAGGAGAGAGTCAGAGAGAATCTGAGATAAGAAATGAATCTATTATGGATAATAGACAGGCTTCACACGCAGAGAAACGGGCAAATGATTCATTCAGAAGATCTAATGCAGAAACGAGCTGTCGCACACAACAGCAGCCACCTCGACTATCCATCAAAACGCTCTGATTTCTAGATAGCAAGAGAGGCCCCATGTGGTTGTCAGAAGATCCTAGGGGCCCTGAAATATCTAACTAGAACTCAAATCAGAGTCAGCTTTATTAGTTTGCTCAGTTTTTTTTTTTGTGAATCTAAACAGATATAAGATTCTAAAATCGAAATTGTTTATGTCCAGGATGTGTGGGGTCTGCCTGTATTTTGTAATGGCCGAATTTGACACGATGAAAGAACATATTTGGATATTTAAGGCTTATTATTTTTTGCTCTTTATGCTGTTGTTTAAATAGCAAATAAATAACTGGTGCCATTGTTTAAATGGAGCTAGAAGCACAGGAGTGGTGAAAAATGTCAACAAACTGAAAGACAAAGTTGTGTTGGACTAAAGCAGCCACTAGTTGCACATTTTATTTTAGCGTTCTATTTTTTAAAAAGTTGGGCTAGGTGATACGGATTTTGAATTTTATCACAATATTTTGTAGTACTATTCCTATGATAATAAAAATGATGCTAAAAAGACTATTTATTTCTCCTTTTTCTTTCATACCATGGCATTCATAGCACAAGAAACAGAAATACTGCTCTTGAAAGACATCCAGATTTAAAATAACCTTCTTCAGAACACCACATACAGTAAAAAATAGTAAAAATAATATTTTAGTTCACTTTTTAACATTACTTGAAATTTATTGTGTTAATAATGAATCAAAAATGATTATCACAACATGACATTTTTCACAAAAAATGATAAATGCCCACCCGCACTATGTTAAAAATAAATAAATGTAATTTATGAAACTGAGGTAGTCAGTGGGCATTGCAATCCTTTCTGCGAGGCACTCGAGATGTGTCAAAATGAGCTCTCCTAAAACGTTTAACCGCTAATGACCTCACATTTCATGCCATTTCATGTGGCGGCCATCATCATTAGCGATGCAACACGCTGATAAAGACCGAACAAGAAGTAGGGAGCACATAGCCTCTGTTTGTGGATGAAGAAAGACACCTCTGCATGACTACCTCCCGACTCCCCGAAGGCTTTCAGAGGCGGCTGCACAGACTGAGCAGCAACTGGAGCAGAAGAGCAGCCAGAATGGAGTATTTGGTGACTAACACGGCAGTTGAGAACATTGTGGGTGGTGTACTGAAGGATAAAGAGAGATGAAACGCATAGGAGGTCGGATGAGAGGAGCCTAAGTATATAGAGCAAGCGAGTCCTTCTTCTTATCTTGTTGTGGAAACACCACAGCAGGATATGTTTAGACCTAAGGTTTTAAAATAAAACTGAAAGACGACAAAGTTGTTGTTGGCTGCACCTGCTTCTGGCCAAATGCAGGTACAGCCATGAAGTGGTGATGGTTGTGATTGCCAGCAAAGATGTCGAGCAAAGTGACCGGCTACCTTTTTGACAAGAGGAGATGGTAAACGTTTTTTTCGTCAGACTATATTTTTCACTTTTTGTCCTTTCCTAGTTTTTTGGGGGGATATTTCGCACCACATTTGACGATACTTTAAAGGGTGAGACGACGATTTCATTTGAGCAGCATTGAGTTTACTGTGGAACCTGCCTGTGCTTATAAAGGCGAGATGTGTCCAGTACCTCCTCTCTCATGAGGCCAGTGGTCCGAGGATGGACCATAAAGTCAGAGCCTGCAAGTCAAGTACAATTGGATCGGAGTGTGAAGAGTCAAAGAGGTGTTTTTGTGAAATGCCAAACTATGTACTTCCTAAATGTGACGGGAAAGTCTTTCATCAGTCAGCTGAATGCTAAGGCCTGAAGATCTTCCATAAGAACTGAGAAATGTATTAACTTACTCTACATGGCCAGAACAAGAACGCCGTTCGCTGTGGCCAGAACATTTCATTCTCCAGGCGAAGTGCAAGTACAGAACTCCTTGTACAAAGTGGCAGAAGAAATGTTGATGAAATGCACTTCCATCTTCAACCACGACATTTATAAAGTTCAGATGGATCAAAACAGAGTTCTGTTTAGATGATGTGTTGAGAACAATGAGGATTTTGGTTGGGTAAAAGCTACTGGTTTCAAACTAACTCCCAGGTGTATAACTCTCAAGCCTTATCTGGTACAAAATGTTTCCAAATGGTTTTTTGATCTGTCAGGTCAGCTTACCAAAGCCAATGTATTTCCTGCTTCGAAGATTGTCAACTTAAAAAGGTGGTGGTGGGGAGGGGGGGGGGGGGGGTAAGGACAAAAAAAACCCGGACTTGCATGAATCACTTCCATGTCTGCCAGAGCCCACCTCTTTCCAGGCACATCGCTTCAGATGTGAAGGAATATGTAGCACAAGCATAACACACGGGGGTGGGAGTGATGCATAAATAAAACCTGGAAGTGTGTGGGTGGGTGTGTGTGTGCCATAGACAACACACAAGTGAAGCCCGCGTGTCCCCCACCGGCTACGGTTCGGTGAGAAGAACAGGAGAAACAGACGACAGGAGGCCAAAGAAACAAAAACAGGTAGACGGATGACAAAACATGCGGTAATTATCTAGTAATAAATTCAACATTTGGATACAGAATGCTCATATTTGGCTCATAATGTTCTGAAGTGGCATAATCTGTCACGTTGCATCATCTTCCTTTGGTTGATGACACATTTATGAAAATTGTAGTGGGGAAAAAAGGTTTAATAATGAAAAAGCCAACAATTTATCAGAAATGAAAAATAAAAACATACATGCAAATAAATTCTTTTGATTAGTCAGAGTGTGAGAACTCTGTAATATTCCTTTGGGAACTTCCCAGTAAATTTGCCTGGCAGGGGAAACTCTGGGTTAACGGGATGCACAACGACATGCGCACCAACACGTGTGGCAGATGGGGCCCTCAGGGGTGTCTTCCAGGTACAAGGATCCCAGGGACCCCCTGGAGACAAGGCACAGAGTAATAATGATGGAAACACTATATAATTAACAAAAAAATCCTGTTTTCCATAAAAATATACAAAAATAGCATTGCTAAAAAAAAAAAAGGAAAAATCAAATGGGAGTGTAGCTCTTCAAAAGACGTTTTGAATATCGTGTGTTAAGTTTATAAAAAACTTTTACTTTTTTTTTTCTTCCACCATAACAAGCTTCATCTGGATTACCAGAAGATTATCGTTTCATGTTGAACCAAGCAAAAGCATTAATAATTTACAATGAATCCACTTGGGGAAACATGGAAGTAGGATTTTTTTTTTTTATCTCAAGAGCGAGAGATGTCCCAGAAGAGCTGGTGTGCAAAAAAAAAAGTATGTTTGGGTTTCTTTTCTTTTTTGAAGCTTAAAGCATAAATAAAGCTTCATGATATTTTGAGTTTCTTAAACACTTTCCGGCCATTGTTTAGGTTTCAGGTTGGATTTATGTTGATCATTTTGCATTTAAATTTAGAATTTGTTTTGTTAAATGAATCTTATCTATATTTTTAACTTAAACAATTGTTTCATTTTTTCACTTAATATGGTAGAAATGCAATTTAGTTTTTTCTGTCCAGCATTAAGACTAAACTTTTCCTGTTTTAAATCAATTGGGATCAACAAAAGGATTTTTATTTGAAACATGGCAAAACAATCGGGTAAAATATATTTTGTTTGTTTTTCTTTGTTCGAATATTTTCAAAATCAAAAATTCACATACATTTCATTAGTATTTAGGGATTAAAATTGCCTTTTCAACATGTTTTGTATCAAATATTTCGAGTTTCCTTCTACAATCTTCTCCCAACAGTTTGCTGTGATCCCCATTAGTTGTGACAGAACTGAATTTGGGGATTGGCTTTGTAGACTGCCTTGCTCAAGCACACACACCTTTTTAGGTTAATCTTAATATGAGTGTGCGTTCACACCAGCCCTGTTTAGTATGCTTTAATCCAACTCCAGTTTGTTAGTATAGTCGGCCCAGTTCGTTTGGGGAGGTGTGAATGTGCAATCGAACTTTGATAGGAACCAAAAAAGGGAACTCTGGTCGCCCTACAAAAGCAAGTCTCAGTTTGATTGAATTGAACTCTAGTGCAGTTCAAATACATACGTGAATGCCAAGTGAACTGTAGATCTCTCCAAAAAGCATTAAGCAGACTACAGTGCAGGGCATTCTAGGTAAATACAGCCAAAACAAACATGAGAGTCTAGCGCTAGCGGCAGAAATGTCTCGAGGTCTTATACCAAAGGCAGAAGATAAATCCTTCAACAATAGAAATCTCACACCGCTCCATTTTTGTTTACATTTCATGAAGATAGAAGTTGCATTCATGTCTTCTTCTGAGGTTTTTGTGTCCCTTCATTGGTTCTTGGTGCAGCGCCACCACAGGTGAGGAGGGGAACAGATGGCAGTGTGAAAGAGAACCACATCAGCTGAAAATGTAACTGGTGTGGGCAATTTTGGTGCCCAACTGAGCCCAGTTTAATTGGTCTGAATACAACCTTAGTGTGCATAAACTTCTAAATTTAAAGGTAAAAACTTCTGTGAGAAATTCCCTTAATGTCAGACAAAACAAATCAGTCTTTCTTTCACTGCAGGTTGGTAAGTAGTTGTATAAGCACATTTAATGAGAGGTATGTAGTCATTTAAACCTGTTGCAGTAAATCTAAGCGAACAGCCATGGTTTGTTGGAGGCAACTTCATTGTAAAGGCCGATAGGGATTTGGATGTATCCTGTCTTGAGAGTTCTCCGACTCTCACTCTCTCTCTGCTGACCGTCTCTCTTTCATTCGCTTCCCTCAAGTCCCCCCTTTACTTCTGACCTAACTAAAAACGCAGTGCGCTGTGCCTCACAATGAAGTGTGGTCCTTTCAAATGTTAATGCTTTTACTCTCGGCTCAGAGCACCGCACAAGGCGAGAAACAGAGCTGGACACAAAAACAAGCTTGTGTACACATGCACGCTGTTGCACACACACACACACCCCCACACACTGGTAGGTACAGTTACAGTGAATCTCTATGAACTACCAGAGGAAGTCATTGATGAACTTCCAGACCCAACAAAGAGAAAAGGAAAATGTGTATCCAGTTCACTTCTGCTGCCGACAGGTTGTTCATTATTCATGTCAGTGTGTCACACAAAAAAAAAAACCATTACAATTTGACAAACAAGGTGAAGGTGGCAGACAAATTTATTGTGAAGCTCTGACAAGAAGACAGAGCAATCTGAAGGATGAAATGCAGGTGCACCTATTGAGATTCAGTCTTTGTCACGTATAACAGCAGAAATGGGTGGAAAACGGATTAAAGCATTGGCTTTGTATTCATTCATCCAAGGTTGGAAGTAAAGGGGGGTAGGTCTATAATTGAGCATAAACCCCATTGAATTGTGCTCAAATGAACATGTTTCACAAGTAGAAGTAGGTTTTGTCTTGTTGTAATTCGGCTCGATGTCTAATGGCTCCTAAGTATTTCAGATTTCTCGTACTGTTTATCATCCATTTGGAGGTAACACTGAAGATTCTGTGCTACATCATTTGACAAGCAGCAGTTCTTCCCATTAATATTCATAGTGAAATGTGCTGAGAATGTGCTTTAGAAAAAGTTTTCACATTTTCTGTCACTCTAAGTGACCAAACCGATGATGTAATTGTAATTAATCAACTAAACGAAGCGTTCTGCTTTTATAATTCCAGGTGAGATTTGTTAGCAGCCGTGGAAATCATCGTACATCTTAGCATTTTACAGCTAATGTGATCTGTGGAGGTGAAGGTTAATAACCCTAATAGATCTTGTTTTAGCCCGCTGATGGCCGCCGGGTCTCTCCTGAGCAGTAAAACTTTAATCGCTCCCTTAGGGTCCTTACTGCCTGTCTGCGTCCACTCTTTGTTTCTGTCTGATCGTAGCTTAACTCTGCAGGGGCTCCTTGCTGAGTTAGCTCAAGTGACCGAACCATATGGACCGAGGCAGATCAACCTTTTCCTGCGGGAGAGGTTAATGGATAATACCTGCAATTCATCAGATATTCATACTGCTGTAGCGTTTGGGTCTTACATGGGCTATGCAGCTGCAGAATGCAGTCCCAGTGACTGATTATTTTCGGGAAAATGGATTAAGCTTTATGACATCAGCAATTTAAAAAAGCAGTTCGTTTAAGATAAGCCGGCTCTAGAAGTAATAACCTGGAAGATAAAATTCCACTTGCAGACAATAAACGAGTAAAACATCAGAAGAATCCAACAGACCTGAGTAGGACCAGTTCATTTCTTCTGGGTGTTTCTCCAGGGCCTGGGCCGGCGGCTCCACCGCCAAAACTATCAGAAACAAGACAAACATGTTATTGTAGCAGATATTTTTAATCTTTGATTTGTACTACACTCAACTGTGGAGTTTTCCCACACACTTGTACAGAACAAATAAAAAAATCAATCGCCCACTGCTTTCCAATGTTCTCTCATTTGACGTCCAAGTTCCAGTTTGTTACAGCAGATCTGCATTAATAACTATGTAACATTTAAATAAAAAAACAACAGAAACGCTTTTTTACACTGGCGATTCAGTAGGAAGTGTAGTCAACTTGTAGTTTTAAAGTTTTAAAGCTGTGGGTTGGCGTCGGGGTGTTTTTTTTTTTTAATGACAAAAGTATTCATAATCCTTGAACTTTTACATATTTTGTTACATTATAACCACAGACATTCATGTATTCAATTAGAATTTATTGTGAAAGACAAACACGTGGAATACAAATAAGAAGCTGAAAGAAAACATTGTTTTACAAATAAAAACCCGAACATGAAACCTTTTGCAAGTCACTGTAGCTATGAATTTTTTTTTCAATAGATTTAAATCTATTGTGTGGCCATTAATAGATTAAAGTGAATAGAATGTATTAGGCATAACATGTAATACGTGGGGTGAATTGAACCAAAAGTCACATTGCTGCATATCTGCTAAGCTTATTTATATGCATAGAGTTGAATATAAAAAAATAATCAGTTTGCAACATTTTAAATGGAACTGTAAAAAAGCAAGACACACACTCACACACACAAAGAAGGAGAAATACCAAAATGATACATTTTCTCTTTCTTTGATCTTTCAAAGCGTAACTCTAAAAAAAAAAAAAGAACCGGAGAAGATGAAAGCGCAGTTCAGAGTCAGATTTAGGTCACAGTAACATCCCAACAACAACATGTGGCACAGACTCACTGTGAATAATCCTATAGTTACAGTATGTGCGCCGCGCTGGGATGTAAACGTCATAAATTAGTGCAGGGCGACACACTTGTATGCCCCGCCGGATTTACTTTCACAGTCCAGTCACGAGTCCTCCGTCACGTCACTGAGGTTACTGTGGAATAGCTTGTAAAGCGTTATTGGCCTTTGTGTGCAGATTTCTCATATTCAGCTTCAGCGCAGTCTCTATTTTCAGAGGAGCCATTTTTGTGTTTAAGCTACTTAACTCTGATCCATGAAGCACCGGCAGAAAGAAAGAAAAAACACGCAGAGCTCGACAGATTGGGCTATTTTCACCGTCTAACATAAGGGCGAAATCTGCTCCATTCCTACAGATAAAAATCAAACTAAAAAATAAATAAATATCCCACTTTTAACTCCAAATATTGTGTAGGTACAACTAATATTGTTAGGCTCCTTGCTATAGAAGAATGATCAGTCTGTTCTATCCATTTGACTAAAACTTTCATTTTGTTTCCATTTGGAAGTGTTTTTTTGTTTTTTTACGATTTATCGTGCGAACAAACTTATCCCAGTTATTTCAATTTTAAAATTGTGTTTCTTCTGCATTTGCAGACAAAGTTTTGTGCACATCTGGAATGGAAATGCAGCTACAGGTACAGGTTTTGCTAAAACCTTTTATGGGCAAAAAAAAAAAAAAAAAATGCTACCTTCCAAACCATCTACTCAGAGGAAGAGGAGAAGGAAGGAATAACTGAAAAGAAAGAATAAGGGTGTCTTGCACAAATAAGAAAAAAGAATTACAATTCTAAGATGAAAGCAGAAATTTCAACACATTTTTTTTTATCTAGTGCAGAAAAAAAGACTTTGAAACTGCTCCATTTTGATGGACACTCTGGGTAGTCCAGGTACGTTTGCATTTTAATTGGTGACAAGCTGGCATTAGGGGTTTAAGACGCTCATAGAGCAGCTATCAGTCATCTAAAAGGCAAAAGAAAGAGACGCCATGGGGGTTCAGTGTATTAAAGCGGGTGGAGGAAAGTGAAGAGCCTTTATTGCTGCAGGTTGGCCATGCATGAAGCCCAACGTTTGCTCCATGTTGACCATTCTTGCACCAAACAGAAACATGTAGGATATTTCTACTGCAGAGATACCTCGGCAAACGTCTCTAATAAACTAATAAACCAGCCAGTGTAGCTTAGCTCTACTCTGTTATGCTAGCATAATAGCATAGTAGAATAGAGATGAAACTCCTTGCAATCTAAATGTTTTCTTGAACAGTATTTTATAAATTAGACAATGGTATAAATGGTTGTGTTGTTAGCATGAAGCTGCTCATCATATATTCCTCTCATATTGACCCATGCTAAGTACAGAAGCACTATTTCTAAAAACTTTGGACTGGAAGCCAAATTGAACCATCAAAACCTCTCGCCGCTTCCCGATCTTCAGAAACACGGCATCAATCTAACCAACTGTCACCACGTAATAAGTAGCATCTTCTTTTTTCTATTTTAGGTCGCAACATATAAAAATAAGTACGGTGAAATCTCTTGAGTGAAAGTAACCCTATACAGCAGCTGCGGTCAGTGACAAACACACAACATCCGCCTCAAGTAAAACGCGACACCTGTTGGCCGCCGAACCACCAACACACACTCCCGCAGGCGCATGCCTTCAGAGGCCAGACGATAACTTATATAGCCTTCAGCTGTGTGTGGAGAGTCAGCCGGGTAAATTACCACACTTGACCTCTCTCACACTTAGCGTTTCTCTGGATTTATCCCACTGCGTCTGCTAACGCAGAGAACGTTCCGACTGGGCTGTTGACCCGACGTGCTTCAATGTTCCCGAAAATGATGTTGCATGAGACTGATGTAAAAAAAAGAAGGATACACACTGAAATATTTATGTTACGGCCTACGCAATCACGGGGTAGACTGCTAACTTAACAGTTTTCCAGCAGAGAGTCACTTCAGCCTCCGCGGGGAAAATAAGCCTAAAAAAAGAAAAAAGGAACTGCTGATGAAGCAGGTTGAATAGTTAAATACAGACAGCTGTATCTAAGTATATGACTGGAAAGTTGAGTGGAAGGAAAAAGTGTGGCAAAAAACACATACAAGCAACAGGGATGATCACAGTCTTAAAGGGATTGTGAAAAAAAACATTCAAGAGATGAAACTGGACTAGATTCAGCTTTTTATTTTTAATAATTAATTTTTGGTTGGTGCTAGTGGACTTTTTATCTTTTTCTTGACTGTAACTAGATAGCGAAGGGTGCAGGTAGAAGGTACCAAGGTCAGGAGTCAAACCCAGGAGAACCACAATGAGGGTTATCGACTCTACTTACCGAAACAAACTAATGATTATTTGATTATCGATTATCAACGTGAGAAGCTCAACCATTGTGTTTAACGTCCATACAGTGTCGTAAATGGTGCTTAACATGAGATTAAGCACCAGGTTAAGCTAAAACTGGCACTTAACAGATCAACAGACTCAGAAAATTGTTTATCCTAAACTCAAAACGTATTTTTTGTAAAGTTTTGATTTAGTTACTCGTCTGACCGTGACGTTCTTTCAAGACGACCTTTTTTAAGAGTCTATATACTCCAGTTAGCAATCAATCCGTAACTAATTTAGTTAATAATTATTTCAATAATCGATTAATCGTGATTTATCATAATTAATCATAGTTAACTCTCAGTGCGTTTCACTTTAGATCAATTACTTCAATAAATGAACTTTTAAAATGTATATGGATCGGGATGCTTCAGCATGCTTAATTAACTACAGCAAAATTGGAGAGTAGTAGGAGAAAGTAGCAGAGTGAGGAAAAGTGGTCGTCACGTCTCATTAGACTGGCTTTTGTTGTCAACAGAGACAACAAAAGCCAGTCTAACTACAGGCTTTATGAAGGAACGTTTGAAACTTAGTCTAGCAGTATTCAGCTTATATGCAGCTCCAATCTCGAACAAAACTCCAGAAAACTGCAAATCAGCTGAAACACCAAGCTCCTTTAAATCAAGTCTGTTTAGAGTTGATTTTGAACCCTAATAACACTGATATTTTTGATGATTTTAACGATGGCACTTAAAATAATGTCTGTTATTGGTTTTCACAGCTGTTGACTATATTATGCGTTTATGTCTTTTTATGTTTTCACGAAGTAAAGCACTTTGAACTGCCATGCTACAACCAGGCAGTTACCTCAAAAAGTACTAATAAATAGTTCTTGTGTCTCATTATCACAGTAGCACGACAAAATATTGTGCTAAAACTTTAAGTCCTTTTCATCCACCTCTACTTCCTGGAACATTAACAGTAGTAATTCTAAGATATTTTTACACACCTAAGAAGAGAAACAATGGCTTTTAAAAAAAAAGGGCACATTTCAGCATTTACACCTCCAGCCTTTTTTACCTTTTAATCTAATTTTTACTGGACTGCTGCAGCTGGTATCTTAATCAGGGCCTCGGTTTGATTAATGTACGACTTCAGGCATCCCAGTACCAACATCCTGCTGCATCTCAGATGATGGAGGGATGAAGAAAAGCCGAGAGCGACAGAGTTCCTCCGTCACTGAGATTAGGCTCCGTGTTAACGAGGAGGATTGTGTTCCTGGGTGCAGGACAAGCAGAGCTTTGTGTCGACGGCATTAACGCTGCAACAGAAACCTTTATCAGGTCAGACTTTAACTGGAAGCAGTGATTGTGTGGGTGTATGTGTCTATATTAGTGCGTGTGAAGCGTCTTGTTCTCCGGTAGTTTTAAGAAGTGGCGAGGGAAGACTTGCGAGAAAGTTTTATTGTGAGTTTTAAGGTTGACCAAGACGATATGGAGACTTGTGCTGGAGGTAGTAATGTGGATGAACAGCTGACACACACACACATACACACGCACTCACAGTGTCAAGTAACCCTCTATGTATCCAACCAGATGAAGCATCACAAATTCCTTTACAATCATTTGGCTCCACTAAATTCACATAAAACTCTATTATTTAAGCCTCCGCTGAGCTGAGACCACACAAAGGAACACTGGAACCAAACAGTATTTGGGGATAACTGATTGGAGTTTAAATGGCTTTAAGCACAAAACTGAATCGCTGATGCCAGCAGATACATTTTCCCGATAGGCAGATTTGCGATTAATCGGATTAATTGGTTACTGAAATAATCGCCAATTAATTTAGGCCGTCGGCTGAAAAAACATGTCAAAAATAAAATATTTCGCAATTGCAAAAATGAAATTAAATCAATTTTGATATGACCACAAAAAAACTCATGCCAAGCACTGAAACTTTATATTGGAAAAACAAGTATTTGGTTGTTTGTTTTTTTTTCAAAATTGCAGCGTTTCCATTAAGCAAACAGATTTCCCGAATGTCAAATTGTGCAGCTAGTGGAGAAACACAGCCACCGATCTTATCTACTCCCACAAAGGTCTGGACGTTCGCTGAACTTGGTAGGTTGGCCTGCATATGTGACTATTGTCAAACTCACCTATGCAGGTGTGACCTGGTTTGTCGGTCAAAAGGAGAGAATATCAACACCAAAAATTGGTATCAAACAAAAAAATGACAACCAGCAGGTCCGGCTTTTTAAAGATTGGTAATCTACTGGAAAACTCCAATCGGTACCCCAATGTACCAATTGGGGTACATCAGGGATGTACTGATGTGCCCCTATGGGGGCACAGAACTCCCCCCCTTAGCAATGGGGATATTTTTACAGATTGTGGGGACACTTCCTGCTGTAACTATGATGTCACAGTGGTAGCACTGTGAGAGGACAGACAAGACAACAGCATGGACACAAAGAGTTTAGTATCCAGAACGGGGCCGATCTTGAGCTTCAGACCTAGTTGTGGAACTAAATGTGTCAGAGGCCTCTTTTTTTTGTTCACTGTAAATGTTTCAGCAAAGCTCTGCTGTTTCCCCCACAACTGCACTACAGACATCTGAGATCTGGGTGAAAGCCCGGAGCTGCAGAGAGGTTTTCACCACATTTTAGCCTGAAGCTTGCATGTCTCCAATGAGCTGTGAGTAGTACAGACCCTGCGGGGGGCTGACCTCAAATTTCTGCTTCTAGTTAAAGCTTGGGCGAGTAGTGGGGGGTTGTGGGGGAACTGCTGCTGTAAAATGAAGCTATGAATAACTGCTGAACGGATACACGCGTTCAGAATCACACTGAGGGAGTTTGTGTCTGTTTGATGTGTGCGGTTAATGTTTCAGCCCCTCTCCTGCTTTCTGATTGGCGGCGAGTCGTCTGTGCGCGGACGCGCCGCAGATAGGTTTATCCGCAGAAAATTTGTGATGGCACACGTCCAGCCAAGTTGTGTGTGTATGCGTGTAGGGGTGTGCATGTGTGTGTGAGTGAGAGGCTCACTAATCTGCATGCCTGGTTAGGGCAGTAAGATGCTACATTTCCATCTGCTTGGCACAAATTGAGAAAATACTATGTGTGTGTGTGCGATTGGTAATCCGCTAGCTGTTCAGTGGAGCGGCGCTGTACGCTAATACCTAAGCTCCTGTTTAAGGACAAAAATAAAGATCTTTTTTGAAGATCTCCTCAGATTTAAATGGAAAGGTCCATCTTTGACCAGAAAATCTTAAGGTCAGCTCTAGAAGAAGAAAAAAAACAGGATGTGGAAAGAACATCCACTGCTCTTTATGAAAAGATGCAGAGTTCAGTCTCAAAGTCTCAAAGTGTTTGCCGACCTTGCAGATTTGCGTTTTTTTTTTCTACCCAACGTGTTTGAGATCAACAAAGACGTTATTTTGTGATCTTGTAGTCTACTTCATGTTGTCAGACAGGTTCTATTTCAGTATATATATATTTTTTTTAGTTTACAGATTTAAAAACCACCATTAAAAAAACCAGGGTTGGAACAATTGATCAGATTAATCATGATTGAAATAATAGTCAACTAATTTAGTAATCGATTACTACAAGTTACACAAATGCAACATGTAGCAATTAGCTGAAAAAAAAAAACATAATCAGAGAAGTGATTAAACCTAAACTGTACAATATATACATGTGTGAACATTTTTTATCCAACTAACTACTGGAATAATTTATTATTAAACTAATCATTAGTTGCAGCCCTAAAAAATGAGACGTTATCTTTACTTTGCTTGTGTTTGTCTGATGTTAAAATGTATTTGACAATCTAAGAAAGTGTGAAAAGTATAAACAGGAAATCTATGAGAGGGCCCTTCGACAGCATCAACTTAACATGCTGTCCATCAGCTGTGTTTCCATGACAACTCGCAGTGTCAAGACAACAGAAACCGCTCCCCCTCCACCGCCCCCAACAATGGCGTGTAGAAACCTCAGACTTCCTGTCAGCTTCTTACTCCGACTCTTTCCATCACCATGGATACAGAACCATCCCCATCCCGTCGCTGTTTTCCACCTCAGGTCATGGCCTCCGTTTCTCACTATTATGGATGCACACAGACACGCACACCCTGGGACAATAAGACAAAGACTCATGTATGCGCTCACAGGCCTGAGTCTGAGTCTGAACGAGGCGGGGTCAGCTTCAGAGGGGGGGGTTGATCAAGATTCTGACCACTCTCTGGTCACACTCGCAGCCCGTTAATGAACTTTCCCAGAAGGAGGAGAAGGTTTATGCTGCGCCGACATGCCGACTTCTGCTCTGTTCCTCCAAGTTCCATCCGTGACTTCCGCAGAAAAACTTCCTCCATCAAACCAAACTGGCTCTGCCTGCTGCTAAATCTCAATGTTGCTGTAAATGACTTTTTTTGGGGTTGTTTTTCTCTCTTTCTGCAGACTTAGAGGGAAATACAAGGCTCATAGTTCCTTGTATTTCTAAGGTTTTTTTCTCTACCTTTCTCACTTTTTTCCCCTTATTTCTTTCCCACCACCTTTTCAATTACATTTGCAGTAAACCCAAAACAATTTCTACTAACGTTTTTATACAAATATCAAGTGGAGGCTTAATGTTTCGCTTGACACTCAAACAACAATTATGAATGTCACACTGCTGGACAAGACATGTTGAAAAAAAATTTAAAATAGGACAACCGTGAAATATCCAAGAGCAATCACCATAAAGTTCAACTTATTCATTTCATAAGGCCTATGTGGCATAAACTCTGCCATCTATTACCTTCGGCCAGAGTCCACAGCCGGTCACAGGATGGCCATCTGTGAGAAGTACAAAAATTGGATCTGGAGGGGGACTGTGCTTACTGCAAGTGTGCCAAATGCTCATGCACCTGGATTAACCTTTGAGTCAAACAGCTGTGCCAAAAATAAACCCCACAAAGCCAACAACGTGCAGAAGGGAAACAATACAATTTGGCTTTGAAGCTAAACTCTGCGAGAAGAACAGATACCCTCAACGCAGCCGAGAGACCAAAATGGCAAAAGCGTGGCACCACGAATCTCTAAAGTCTGAATGTATGTGGACATGAAATGCTACTTATGTAATTGTAAGCGTCAATTATAAATCGTCATGGAAATGGTTTGGACAGATTATAAACGTAGGAAAGACGTCTTTGTGTTTGACTATAGAATTGGTACACAGAGAAGTTCATGGTTTCCTCTGTCCGAAGAACATGGTTCCAGAAATCTTGTGGCTCATTTAAACAGAACTTTGAGAATCTAACTGGTGGCAAAATGGTACAAGCCACACTTATTCAGATGTTTATTGATTATATTATGCTAGCTGGTGTCTGCAGAGGGCTGCACAGTGGCACAGTTGGTAGAGCTGTTGCCTTGCAGCAAAAAGGTTCTGGGTTCGATTCCCAGCCCCGGTCTTTCTGCATGGAGTTTGCATGTTCTCCCTGTGCATGCGTGGGTTTTCTCCGGGTACTCCGGCTTCCTCCCACAGTCCAAAAACATGAGGTTAATTGGCTTCTCTAAATTGTCCTTAGGTGTGAGTCTGTGTGTGCATGGTTGTTTGTCCTGTGTGTCACTGTATTGCCCGGTGACAGACCAGCAACCTGTCCAGGGTGACCCCGCCTCTCGCCCGGAACGTTAGCTGAAGATAGGCACCAGCACTTCCGGACCTCAGTAAGGGACAATAGTGTTAGAAAATGGATGGATGGTGTCTGTAGAGTGTGGGAGACTTAGTTTCTTTGTTAAAGTGCCTCTGATCACTCAAAAAGTTTGGGTCTTTTTGCAAATATAATGGATAACCGACTTTTGTAGTTATGGGTACAGTAGTTTTGTTTTCCTCTTTCTCACTGTACAATAAAGGGAATTGAATTAAATTATTAGATCACCTTATAACCATTAATACAATGAGTTGCAACAATTGCTTTTACTGATGTCTTTCCCTACATACAAGACCAGTCTGACTTGTATGTACGTTTTTCCATCACATTCTAAGATTTTTTTTTTAGAATGACATCATTAGGAAATACTCTTGGTCTTAGAGTTTTCCTTCCATAATTCTACAACTACAGCCAGAAAATCCACATGCTTACCTACAGAAATGACAACACATTTCTGTTGCTAGGCAAAGGATTGGCATGTCAGTTGGCTACATCATTACCATGCCACAAAAGGAGCCTGGGAACTTCTCCCAGCACTGAATCATGAACAGGGTGCCAGCAAGCGCACACACACACACACCCACGAGACGGACAACCATTCACACACATACTCTTACCTGAATGCAGTACAACCAACCTAACATGCAGGATTAGGGGCTGTGGCACAAATCCAGAGCCACAAACAGAAAAGCAACAGCTGAGATTTTAAGCTAGCAGAGTTGCAGCTGTGATTCAACATTGATACCTAAAATTCAGTCGCGCAACTTTTAATCTGAAAGAGAGCTCCAACGTACAGCATTCTCACATGTCAGGACCACAGCCAGACATTTTTAGTAGAGATGCGCCGATCCGAAATTAATATCGGTATCGGTTCCGATATTGAAAAGAATTCTAGATCAGGGTATCGTTTTTCTATATCAGATTAGTAAACTTCACATTTCAATTTCTGTATTGGAAGTGAAAAAGTGGATCAATGCATCCCTGACTTTTAGCAATATAATATTTTGGTAAAGCTTATATGTGCCTGCTACTATTATGTCCTACTTTGTGTTCTTCTGTCGCATGAAACCCTGATAACACATTAAAGCGGAATAATTCGGTCTGGCCTAACAATTAAACTGCAGTGTTAAGTTCAAAGTTCACTAACTTTGTAGAGCTGTTGAAAGAGCCTTTGAGCATGAGAGGACAATGATGCTATTCTTTAGAAATCCAGGATTTTGACGTATGCAGTGAAGTCTCCACTGACCATCATCTGGGCAGATTAAAAGGTAGTGAAGTTGTCTCAATCCTTGGTGCCAAAGGGAAGAAAAAAAAACAACAGTAGCTTTTTTATGTGAGCACAGTCAGACACAGGCAGCCATTGTCAGCTAATGGAACTTCAGACAGGCTTCCTCATCTGGAGAGAGCGCTGGCATTTGATGACTGAACATCAGAGTGCTGGTCTTAGCGACTTAGTTTCACTCTTCTGCTCCTTGTCACCTTTTGTTCTCTGGTATCCTGCCATCATTCTTTTCTACTGAAAACTTTCTGCTCCCCATGTCTACCTGCTTCCTTTATGTAAATGTTAAATGTATTTGGTTTCTTTGTTAGTCCCTCATCTCAGTGTACAACGAAGTAGTTTCACTAGTTATTCAAACTAAATGAAATTCTTATAGGCATTACTACAAAACTGATGCACAAAAGTTATAAAAACTTTATTATAGTTGGTGTAGTCTGTGGCGGGTTTTTATGTTGGCCCTGTGGGCAGTTGCCCAGAGTAGCAACGGAAGGGAGGCAAACAGCGAATAAAACAGCGAATAAAAAAAGGTTTGATTATGTGAAGAGTTGACAACCTGGTTGCTGGTGAGAATTAGGGCACCAAAAGTTAATGTCATACTCAACTGTAGATGAAAATCAGTTTCCTTATCTTTTCATTTGCCCATCGCATTATTCATACAAGAAGCACCACATCCATAAGCACACAAAATCCTTATAAAAAATGTTGGGAATATGCTTGGGAAATGTAATTTAATTTGAAATTAGAGATGATCAAAAGCAGTCGAGACTCAAACAAGACAAATCTTTGAGCTGGTGCTTCAAGTCCTGAAAGAAATGCTAACGTTAGCATTGTTACTGGCTAGCAGTTTGCCCGTTGCATTCTTACAGTGCTGGCATTGCTTTGTTTTGCATCCAGCAGTCCCATTTGTTGCATCAGTTGAGCCTAGAGAGCGGATCTGTTCTTTTGCAGCACATATATTTTATATTCGATAGGTAGAGTAAAGATTTCTCAAACCAGTAGATATCAACCAATATTTCAGCCCCGGTTTGAGAAGTCTGCACACTTCTTTCATTATGAAAGAAGTACTTGCTCACTCGTCCAAAGTATCGGAATCAGGCCTTCCAATCACTTCCATAGCCATAAAATTAAGCACGTAGGCATTCAGACTGTTTTTACAAACATTTGTGAAATAATGTATGCTGTTTAAACTGTTGTTTATTTAAATCTAAATGTTTTATTATCACAATAGTAACAAAAAAAAGCAAGCTAAAATTCATATTGCTATTTTTGAGGTTTATTGGTAAAATGCAATAGTCACTATACAAAAACAAATGTATAAAACTGGTATTCAGGTCCCTATATATGTTCATCCAAATTTTCTGGGTGAATAAGTGGGTCCTGGCAATGTTTCAGTTACTCACAACAACCAGGCAGTTCCCTGAAGCAACGCATTATTTATACATGAGGTTTACCTGATGAAAACCTGCAGATAAAAAGCAACAATATGGCTGTGATTGAGGCAGGAGAGGAAACGCTGCATACAGTGCGAGTCGCTATCCAGTGTTGACTCCATGCTGGTTAAAAGGGTTGATTTATAGTGGAGGTTAATGTAGGATTAACCTTTCGGCAGATTAAAAGCTGAAAATGTGACAGTGATTTAATATTTTAAAATGAAAACCGCGTTAGAATGATTGAATTCCGAGACGCGTTCCGTAAAACTTTATCTACGCCTGACAACATTCATGTGTTTCATCATGAGGACAGGTAAAACGTCCAGCTCTTTTGACAGCAGGTGATTGTTCTATTGGTATCTGACACTTAATTAAAAAGTGTGAACTAACAAACTTTAACTATACATCTTGTTAGTTGTGTAGCTAGAACTTACAACAACTGTGTCTCCATTGACCGTTTAGTTGCACAAATTGGAATTGCAAATATGTTTAATGTAAACACAGCAATTGTGAAAACCCCAATTTTTTTTTGTTACAACATTTTTGTGCTATAGGATGAGGTAGTTTTTTCAGCCATATCAAGATTTCTTTTTCGCAATATTGCAAAGGAATACTTTATTTGCATCATAAGAGTCACGCCGTTGCTGCTAGGTTGCGTTGCTCCTAGCAGCAACGCAACACTAGGAGTCTCGCAGCATCACACAGTTTGCCAAATGTCTCATGCAAGTGTTCACATACATTGCCGCTGCCATAACTTTTAATAACCTAGTTATTGTACTTTTTTAACCCAATAGCAGTCTTAGCATGATGTTTACAGGAGGAGCACGGCGGATGTCACGGTCAGACAATGTGGAAGCAAACAGGGATGTTCTGTCAGACTGTCAGTTCCCGAAACCCGAAAAGCGCACTGGGTAAAAAGCTCCCAATAGACCCCGCCTCTTGAAATTATGGGCAGATTAAACTGTGGGCCCTACCCAGGACATAGGAAGGACAGGGAGCCATAATTGCCATTTAAACAACTATTTTTCTCCTTTGATGCACTTTTCTGACTTTGCTAAAAGAATCTACCGTTGCAGTAGCAAGACCGGGGTTTCACAGAGTCCGCTTCACTGTCCAGACGCCTCAGCATCAAGAAGATGAAGCCGTCCTCATGGCACAGAACAGCTTTAAAATAGCTGTGACCGTACGCTAAAATAGCCATGACCGTATGCCGCTAAAGTTAGACCAGACCGCAGCTAAGTGGATTAAAGAATGAGAGCACTTATGAATATAATGAATATGTGATGGAGAGAAAAGCGAGAAAGTGGGAGGGAAAAGAAGATAGAGTATCAAAGAAGAAAGCAGGCAATCAATTATTCAGTGTAACATCTGTGTTTTTTAGCAATGCTAACTCTGTGGTGACCATCCCGCTGGATTCACTGTTCATCTTCAACGTACGTAATGGAGTGCTGTTTGAACACGGACGTTTCCATGTAGTGCAAATCGCTAAATCTTTCTGACACTCAGAAGAGTTTTGATGTAGCCAGATTTAGAAGAAAACTTTCTGCATTCCTGTGACTTCCTCTTCAAAGCCAACGTTAAGGCGGCTTTAGGAAAACTATCTAAATCAATCATGTTGGGATGATTTGTTATCACTTTGAAGTTGTCTTTTTTTCTTTTTGGGGTGGGTAGATTGTGTAAAAGAAGCTCCAAACTTTGAGTTTTATTCCCCAGCAGGAGACATTCCTCCTCAGCCGGAAGCATTTCAACAACTAGCAGATGATCTCAGGTGGCTCCTGGGTGGAGTATTCACTCAAGACGGGATGTGAGAAGCGATACAAATGCAGAGTTTTGCAACTATGCACTGGGAATGACAGTCATGACCTAAACATGACCTAAAAGAAATTTCACTTTGTAATTGAATGCCTTGAAATTGGGCCTCTGTCGCTTTCAAAGCTCCTGCTCGTTCTGAAACTCCGTCTTTAGAAAGTCATTGCAACATGGCTCCTCTACTAATACTTTAACAAGGTTTTTACAAGTGCTGCACCGAGAAGCAGCTTGTATAATGAACTCAACAGAAGCCACCAGATGTTAAGTAATTGCTCCTGGCTAGTCTTTAGGAATTGAAGGGGTCTAGCAGGTGAGGGTTACTCTGTTGTGTGGAAGCTCAGCTTGGAAACTGTAGCTCTGCAGAGGGGCTACAGTTCGGTTTCACCAAGGCATTTTGCCCTGGAGACTAAAGAATCAAAGAAACGCACCGTATGTATTTTTGATAACATTAACCAAAGTTAATAAAGTTGATTTGACATCATACCGTCCCTTTAGAAGTAGTTCAACCTATACATCTGTCCATACAAATGAACCTCTAGGCGCCACGTTTAATTCCTAACAGGAAGTTGTGGTTATTCTGAAGGATTCTCATTGACATGACAGGTTTTAGCTTTCCACTACATTTCCGCCTATGAGTTGTTGTGAAGTGCTAGCAGTATGGTGTGGAATTGCGTGGCGTTTTGGGCAGAAAGAAGGGGTTGTTGCGGTGCAGTGGGTGGTTACGACAGCTTTTGTTGCGTCGGAATCGCATCATCGAACAGTTTTGGGGCGAACGGTAGGAATAGAGGAGAGAGAGACAGAGAATTCCTCGGACAATCGCAAAAATATTCCAAAGTACTCGATTACTAAAATATTCTTTTACAACAGCCCTAGTATAATTATAATGTGGGTGTAAGGCAACCTTCCAGCTGCATGTGAACTCACATACCCCTGCTGATTTGAATCTGACTGCAAGTTATGTCATCGCTCTTCCACTAAATTCATGGATTTACTCACTCTGCTTTGCTATGGGGCCCCGGAAGCATGTGTCACTATTTTGTAGCCAATTAGTATTGCACCATCCGGCATCCCGTTATGTCGACCGGACAAGACCCCTCTGGATCGAGTGCTCAGCCAGATGGCATCCCACCAGCAGAACATATGATTGCTGATGTCACATTGAACCTGACATAATGTTTGGTGGCACTTTGCCCAGATTTCCCTCAGTGAAACGACGAGGGAATCATTTATCATGTGATAACCGTCACCGGAGGGCTATTTATTAGCGTCTACTTTGCAAAAACTACTCCCACCAACATCGTATGCTTGCAAGTTGCCAATGTGGCACTTGTCTAGCAAATTAATATCCAGTGTCTGATGTTGGCCCAAACACTAAAGCTAAACTAGTCAGAATATCTCGACACCTAGCAGCTGGCTTTTATAGTATTTTAAGAAGAAACACGATGCCTTTTATTCACAACAAACTTCAATGGTTTTTAAGACGTCTGTGACGCTCCTTAGTCTGAACATAAGGTTAGAATAGCACACAACACCAAAGACCACTGCTGTCTGTAAGGCTACTTTCTCTACTGATAGGTAAAGAGAACTTGTGTGGACTCTCAATATCACTGAACCACCCGTAAAGAGAACCCACAAAACCCATTCCTACTACAGAATGAATTTCCTGGGCTTTTCTGGAACAACACCAATAACTCTCCTGATAGTCCCTTTTCTGCCTTTGACCCTTTATTTAGAGGCTTCCACTTAATATTCACACATATCTCAACTGGTGAGATTTAACCCACGCAATTATGAGTAGAAAGCATCAAATGCAATCATACTGTGCAGGCTCAATGGGATAAATGGAAGGCTGGTGTCTGCTGTTAACAGTAGAGGAAAGGACCGCATGGACAACAGCCATGCTGAGCTCAAGAAGATTAGCTTCAAATGTGAACGCAGTTGGATACAAAGGACTCAAAAGTTTGTTTTTGTGGGGTGGTTTTTTTAAATACTGAATATTAAAAGTAAAATCCTGCAGAAAAACAGGAAAGCATGTCATGATCTCGCTCCCCTGCTGAACTGCACACTCAGATTGACAGGCATCATCTGCTAGAGCCACAGAGATCGGCGGTGTGTCGATGGAGCCATGCTGAAGAGCATATGCTTTCTGTGAGAGAGGCACATGCTGATTGGTGGAAACAAGGCCAGAGATGGCAGCCGTAACATCACAGCAATTTATATGTATGTAGCAGAGTGTGAGAAGGAGGTTAGGCATGAAAATGTGTTCCTTTTGAGTCCAGGCTTACCGGGAGACAGGCCGTGTTTTCAGAGGTACTTATCGGGCTCACTTCATTTCAATAGAGAGAGCAAATAACGAGACATAGTGGAAAGGGGTTAAAAGACAGCGAAATGAGGATGCATGCGGTTGTAACGAAGCATCTTTTAACTCGTTCCATATCTCTCCGTTGGTGTATCTCTACCATATATTACGGTTCTTTTGGGTTTTGTTTCCTCTGAGTAAAACATGATCACAGAAGAAGAATCACATCAAAGCCAGTTAAGGACATGAAAAAGCCCAATCTGGGCTTCCGAGGCAGAACGTCATCCACTTCATCTTCTGGCACTCCTTAAAAGAAATGGCAAAATAAATCAAATAACCTCGTTAGGAGGGAGTGGTAAGTATGTTAAGCGTCTTCACTTTGATTTCTCCCGCTTCTAATCAAACAATCAAAGCTTTTCGGATGATGAAAAAACTTGAGAGAGCAAGGCGTTTCCAAGTTGATCTTAAATTCTGTAAGGAGAAAAAACTGCTTTTTTTTTAATGCAAAAAATTATAGAAAGCTAACTATGGGATAACCAATCAGTGGTTAACCAGAATCACTCAGCTTTTCATTTGAAGAGTGACTGGACTATCAAATGTTAAAAACAATGTAAAGTGAGTCTAGGTTTGCTACGACATATGATCTAAAAATTACACACAGTAGATGCGTTTCAATCGACCATATAACTGCACCAATTGGAATTATGAAAATACATCCACTCGATGGAACGATACCAACTGATACCAAGTAGTTTTTTCAAAAAACTACAAAGGAAACACTTTTTTTTTTTTGCATCACATGAGTCGCATGATCAACAACCGGATGTGACGACTGATGGAAACGACGAAGGTAGCAGGAAGTAGGAGGAGGATGGCGTGGCGTGATTTATCAAATGCACAAACTTATTCACCTGTGATTTTTATTGAGTTTCTTATTTAATGAAAACACCTCAATTGTGAAACTGAGTCTTTTCGACATTAGCGGAAACACCTTGCAAATATACTGCATTTCAAAACCACAAACGTTGGATCGTTCACTGACAATTTGTGCTGTCAATTGTTTTGTCAGGGAAGCATAAAAAGGTTGCCTCTGATTGGTCATCGGCCGTCTTGTTTGGTCTAGCCGCCGGAAGAAGCTCTGGATGTTATTTTGGTAATTCAAACACAAGTTCTTAATATTTTTGGAATATTTTCAGATGTTGTCTTATGCTTTCAGGCATCTTAGGATGCCTGAAAGCTCACAAATCTGCTGCAGGTTTCCATAGATTTCAAAAATATCCTGCCCTATAGACACTCCACTCAAAAGTTCTCACAGGCATTTAACTTGAGCTAATTTGTCCATTTTCCATACAAGGAGAAATTAGACTGTATATTCCTATTGAATATTGATTCCTGGGTGTCAACACCCACCAGGCCACCTGTTGCCTGAAACCAGTCTTCTCTTCAGACTTAACCAGTAATAGTTCATACAGACAAAAAAGTATCCAGGTGGAACAAAAAGAGGAATCTGTTAGAAAGATGCACATCAGTTCTGATTTATTTGTTAAGATTTCTTTTTTCAAGCATAATATTAGAGGTAATTTAAGATTGCAGGGAGCATCCCGAGTCCTGCACATGGTTCCTTCTGTAGAACAATTTTGTTTTGGTCCTTCAAAGTGTTCGTTCAAAACCACTGACCCCAGACCAGAGACTTTCATTTGCATAGGACTGCACGAGGAAAAAAAATGATTTCAGCAGGGAATTAAAGAAGATGCCCCTGCATTAAATATAGCTGTTGCGCATTCTAATGAAGCTGGATTAAAATCCACAAAGCGACTCTTTACCAAGCATTGCATAATCTCAGAAGTGCGCCGGGTGTCCGAGGGAATTCATGGGAATTCATGGGACGCGCGCAGCTCGAAATGAAGCGCGTTCATATCGTCACATGTCAGTCAGAAGACATTGAAACCCTTCTGTCTTACCAACAGTTCATTCTCTTACCTATGTGGATGATTAGAAGCAGCTGGCAGAGGCAAACCTCGGTCCTCAGAGCTGTAGAGTCCATGGTGTCGATGAGCTCAACGTCAAAAGCCGGGACAAAAAAAAAATGTGCTTATCGGATGCGCTAAGAGGTCATCGTTGAGCCCGTCCTCCGTGTGTGGGACGGCTGGGAAGGACTCGATACGGACTGGCTCCGCTCGGCTTGGTTCTGCTGGGTTGGTTTAAGGAGAGCGGGCTCGCGCGCCGCCTGGGGTTGGTTGGTTGGTTGGTTGGACCGTTGCGGTCTCGCGCTCTTCACGTACATCGCATTAAGGAGACGGACAAGCGCGCGCGCCGCCCACTGCCTGGAACGGAAATCAGTGAGTCGCTCCTATAATGTGCGGCTGATCTTCCTGCAGGGACCCATTTATCTGCAGCGGCTGGGACTCACTGGCTGCCTGCCGCTCACACAGCCTGTTATAAATACAGCTGATATTATATCATACAGGTTGATCGTTGCACTTCTATTTTTATTTTTTATTTTTTTTGTATTTTAACCCATTGCAATATGTTAACATTTCTGGAGTATTATTAAAAAACATTAAAAACGTGTATATATATATATATATATATATATAAATTATATATATATATATATATATAATTTATTTGATAAGTGCTTTAATTTTTCCCAAGATAAGATTAATATTAATCTTCTGGTCGATTACCAATAGTCCTTCATACTGCCAAAAAAGTCTATTCTGCACTATAGAAACATGTATAGATGAACTACAACAGCACTGATAAAAGGACTTGTTGAATAAAGCCAAAGGGTGCTCTAGCTGAACATTAAAAAAAACGAACGATTAAAATTCTGAAAAGAAAATTAAACTTTCTGATTTTTCTTCTGAAATGTGTATAATAATGGTGAAGACACTCCTCACAATGTAATGTTTGTTTAGTTGTTGACTGTATAGTGTTTTCTTTATAACTTTGTAGTTTAATGTTTTTATGATGTTACCTTACAGCTGAAATGTGCTGTAGAAATAAACTTGACTTGATGGATTGATAGAAATTTCAGTTTCCCTTTATTTTCACTACATTAACACAAAACATGAAACAAAAAAGTGTGCAGTCTTTTTCTTTTAGCATTTTTGTCATGTGGTCTTGCTCGGGCTCCAAAAGGATGAGCTCGTGTATCAATCAATTAACCAGTCAAGTTTATTTCTATAGCACATTTCAGCAATAAGGCAGTTCAAAGTCCTTTACCTCATAGAAACACTCACACACACAAAAAAAAAATTCAAAGCAACATACAGTGACCAATTGAAAAACCAGTAACAAACATTACATTTTGAGAGCTGTGGTCAAAATCGTCAATTCACATCAAATATGTTGGTCAGTGTTCCGTTTATTATGGTTCAAGAGCAACACTAAATAGGTGGGGTTTTATATTTGATATAAAGGAACAGATATGCTTGCTAATAGCCTATTAGTGGAGGAGGAACCAGTCAAAGCCATGCCTATGGAAAAGGCGCTCTCTTTTGAGACTTGCTTCCAGGATAGCCATGAATTAAGCTCCTTCTGTATTCACATCAACTCCAACAAGTTTTCACCGCCATGTGAAGGTGGAAGCTTCAGGGTTACATGTAGTGCCAGTCTTCAGCATACCTAATGTTCTGCATGACGGTCAAAAGGTTTCATGTCAGTCTGCCCTGACCAGAGCACGTTCTTCTTCCACAAAGTCTGCTGCCTCTGCTGCTTGGTTTGTGGGAAATCGAAAAACAAAAAGGCGAGAAACTTTTTTGATCCATCTTTTATTTAGAAAGCACGGCATTGTAATTCTCCGCAGAACCAAAGGAGATAGCGTCAGTACTCCAGGGTGTTACTTCAGGCAAGTAGAAGAGCCACGGCGGAATGGTAATACGACTTCAAAGACACCTTCAAACTGTGCACCACACAGAGGGAACCGTCTGAAAAACTGAAACAGTAGCACATAATGATGCAGGAATGTGAGCCAAGAGGACCTGAATCAATGTGGGCTTTTTGTGATGAGAGTGAGATTTGGCAGCGGCTGGACTTCAGGATTCCCATGGAATACACAGTTGTGGGTTGCCGGGTGTTTGAATGTGCATGTGTGTGTCTTGTGAGAGAGAGGGAGAGGGAGGGAACGCGTTTCCACAAGCAATCAACAGGTTTCACTGGTGCAACAGGGCCACGGCTGATGGGGGCTGATGCGTGTGTGTGTGTGTGTGTGTGTGTGTGTGTGTGTGTGCGGGGGTGGGTGTGGGTGTGTATGTGTGTGGGGCAAGCCTCGGTCGCACAATGACACAAGGCTCTCATTACTCCGTGTGCATCAATTAGCATACATTAAAAGAGATAATCCCCTTGAATTCACACCGGACCCTCGTCTCATTTGTTGGACCAACATTTTTTTTTTTCAGATGCTTGTCTTACAATATCCTCTCTGGTTCTCTGCTTCTGGGCATAAGCCGGCTGCCCCCAATGCACGTTTGTGGCTCATGAAAGGGAACGTGGCTTGTACAGTAACATGTTGTTGGCAGTGACAGAGTGTGTACACTGAGAAAACTCTTCGAAATGCCTTGCTTGTATAACATTCCACAATGTTGGACAAGAAAACCTTGTTTAACATAACAAGGTTATAGAAGGTTTATGGAATCTTATAGGATAAGCCAATACAAAGTGGTTTCTAATCCCAAAGAATGGCATGCATTGTCTGTTTCTCATTGCTGATACCTCAACTTCCTTTCCTTGAGTGGTCCCTGCAATCGGTGACTTGCTCACTCCTTCCTGATTCTCGATTACCAGCGTCAAGCCTTTCTGACAACTTGGACAAAACAGAAAACAGTTCAACATGTATGAGAAGGTATTTTCTTAAATGTAAGAAAGCATACGACGGTTAAACGCGGATGCTGAGTTGGGATGAAGGAACATGTCGTGTTGCCATCTCCAGCTCTCTTAAGATCCCATTGCGGCAGAAAGCTGATTGTCTTTTTTCCGAGCTCTCAGGCTGCTACGGATTATGGATCCCGTGTTGCCACTGTCCGTTCTCTCTCTGATTGTGCAATCAAACCACAACTGGAACATGGTCAATAACTTGATGGTTCTCATCTGAGCTACCTGCAGCAGGCTTTCGAACAAGTCGGGTCTGGATTGTCAATATTTAGTGTCTAAGATATCTTTTACTTTTCAAGGTGGTCAAGAATATATAAATAGTGCAAAATTCTGTTTGTATCTGTGTGAGCCTATGCATATTTGTATATGTGAACCCCTGATGAAAGGACAGTGATATTGACTTCCAGTGGTGCCAATTGGAGGCCGGTATGCTGGACACCACCGGGCTGACAAACACTGGTCGATGTGTGTGTGTGTGTGTGTGTTTGTTGGCAGGTCAATGGCTGCTGTGGAGCAACACATTTCCATGTGCTCATTATATCCAGAACATATGTGGCATTCGGATCAATACTGCAGCTAATTATTGCATACACTCTGTACGCTTGAATGGTGGCAAACCTGGGCCAATATTTCAGAATTTTAAATGTGCAGTATTATGTAAAACAGATTTTTTTTTAGCTTTATGTCATGTTATAATGTTATTCCCTCATCAAAAACATACCTTAACTCTTACCTGCCTTAACTCTTTCATGCATGTTTGAGAAATCTATTAATCTCCAGGGCATCCATTCCCTGCTTGGCTTCTTCAGACTAGCCATCGGCAATTAGCAAACGCCTGCTGGCTTCTATTGAACTCCTTGTGGAAGGTATTTCTCAGTGCATTAAAGGGTTATGATGACTTCCTGAAGGTGGAGTGTCAGAAAGAGCAGGAGTTTCTTAAACAGACATAGGCCCAATTTCAAGGTGCTAAATCACAAAGTAAAAGTTCTAGTAAGTCAAATTTGATACATACAGCATTTTCATAACAACCGAGTTACTTGATTGTGCTATAAAATGGCACTATGTATCTGGAGAACACATGATACTGCCCCTTTAACGCAGACAGAACTAAGGTTTGTGTAAATTGTCCCACAACAGTAAGACATTGCTGAATAGTTTGTATTTCTAGCCATATTAGGACATTACATTGACTCCCATTCACTTTATTAATTCCACTTGTACCTAATCAAGACACTTTTCTTAATCCCAACTGTCCAAATTGGGGGTCCATCCATTCATCCATTTTCCTACACCTTATCCCTTACTGGGGTCGGGAGGGTTGCTGGTGCCTATCTCCAGCTATCGTTCCGGGCGAGAGGCGGGGTCACCCTGGACAGGTCGCCAGTCTGTCGCAGGGCAACACAGAGACAGACAGGACAAACAACCATGCACACACACACACACACCTAGGGAGAATTTAGAGAGGCCAATTAACCTGACAGTCATGTTTTTGAACTGTGGGAGGAAGCCGGAGTACCCAGAGAGAACCCACGCATGCACAGGGAGAACATGCAAACTCCATGCAGAAAGACCGGGGCCGGGAATCGAACCCAGAACCTTCTTGCTGCAAGGCAACAGCTCTACCAGCTGCGCCATTGGGCATTGGGGGTCCAGATTATACTAATTACAAATCCAAAAGCTTTGGGCAAGGGATCTGGACCCGGAATGTCAGGCTCAGTAATAGGGGCCCCTTTGAGGAATAGAAGCTGGAGCACAAGCACCCTGACCTCACCAGGCAGCCACTAATGGCATGGCCCCCATCTTTCTTCCTGAGAACATTAGGTGGTTTTGTGTTTCACAGAATATTAATCCTCTGGGTTTGTCTCTTTGGGGTCTTTGACCCCTGGTAAAGATGGAGCTGCTAAGCAGACTCCACCTTAAGCACAGTTAAGTCATCTGAGTTGGGGATTTGTCCTACAAACATCCCACACCTCAGTCCCAGGATCTGTTTGTAACATCTTGACCTGTAGCTAACACACACTTTCCTCAGCCATGGGTTCTATGTTTTCACGAATACATCATGTGCTTATCCTCCATCAATATATCAAAAGATTATGAATATGAAATTATATGGCATTCGCTTTGTTGGAGGAAATGCATGGAAGGTGATTGCATGATGCAGTATTTGGATGAAAATGTTTAGTGGTGGATCAACCGTGATGTCTGTGTTAATCACTTCTCTCCAGCCAACAGTCTATGTAAAATATCAAATGAAAGACTTAAAGCAACTACAATTGTTGTGCAAGAATATCGTGCGACAGAGCAGAGAGTGACACAGGACTTGTAACCTGACAGTCATGTTTTTGGACTGTGGGTTAGTGAGACAGCGGTGAGGTGTGCAGTGGGAGCAACGCAACATCCCAAATAACGAGTAGGAGTTTGTTAGGGTTGACCATTGACCGCCTTCTTCTTCTTAGCAACTTTGATTTCAGTTCAAAAAATTTCACCTAAAGGGAAGATAAAGAAGTAGTTTTGGCTTCAAAATATTAGGTCTTAAATTTCTGTATATGTGTACAACTAGTCTGAAGACGGGTCAGCAGACGGAGCAAGGCATAAATAGAAAATGAGGTTGGCTCCTGGAGAAACCAGAGGAACTCTGTCAAATCTTTCAAACACACACAGACCCTCACATACATGAAGCAAAACATGCTCTTCTGAGAAGTGGGTGAGCGCCTCATCCCTGCATCTGTGTGTGTGTGTGTTTTTTTATTCCCTTCTGACAGTGGAAGCCCACAGACAGAGATGGATTGCTGCTGGGCTCCATGGCAACCAGTGGGGGCTTTTCTCAATCACTGCTGCTGAAGGAGGGACCAAAGGAGTTAATCAGCAACACACATTTTCACTCTGCTTTCACACACTGCTGTCTTATTATGCAGACATGTGTGGTTATTAAAACTTTGCTCTACCTTCACATTGTTATTGCGTGAAGTTGTGTTCCTCTTCCAGCTTGATTCCTGTTGGTTAACTTTAACTCTCTTTCATATGTGAAGAAGACAAGTGGAAACGGTTTTTACTTCAGAAATAGTCTCTCTTTTTAAAATCAAACCTTATAAAGTCTGTTTCTTAAATGTAAATGTTGATTTTAAACAGCTTTTTTTCTCCATTAAATTAAGAAAACATGTGCCTTAAACCAGTGAGTCTAAATACTCACTGGTTCATCTCTCATTCTTACTTTTTTAAACATTAATTTGACTGTGGTTCCACTTATACATCCAAAAATAATTTTTAAAAACCCCATATATAGTATGTTATGCTTTTACAAAAGTGAGGAACAAGGTTGAATTAGCTGAAATTTCTGCACAAACAAAACATTTTGGTGAGTATTACGGTGATAAAGTAGCCCATGAAATAGAACTATGTTGAGATTAAGCGTTTCCATAAAAATAGATGAATAAAATCCTGTGTTTTTTTCCAAAGACAATTTAACAACTTTCATTTTCCGTGTTCAAGTTTGTTGTGCAACAGCGACACCGCCTGGCTCAACCACGTAATTGCATGCATACGTCATTTACGCGACGAGGAAGTGCGGTTGTTGTCGCGCTTGTCCTTCACGTCCAACTTCATGTCGTTACAAAAGTGTAACTGTCCGTTGTTTTTGAAGCAAAGCCTCGGTAATTGTCGGTTTTTTTTTTTGATGGAGTGACGAGGGGAAGAGAAGAAGTGGGTCGGAACCGCGAAGTCGTCTCTTTCTGCTTCAGCTTTTTATTCGGCAAGTAACAGCGAGGTTAAACTGACAGCTAATACTTTACTCTGTTATATTACTTACCAATTAGTCAGCGGTGTAAGGAATTTTTTTCCCCCAAAGTATACTTAATCAGAAACTAGTCTAAAAATACATTCAAATTATGAAAGGAAGCCGTTTTTCCAACTCGTTGCCCACCAAGCAGCAGCTGTTTCTGACGATAGATTCTCCTCATCTCTCCTGCAGGTGATCAGGATGGCAGCTCCAAACTCAGTGCAGAGGAAGGCCTGCTGGGACGCCAGGGATCAGCTCTGGCAATGTTTGAACGACAACAACGACAAGATTCAATCGTGTCAGCAGTTCCAGGGAGACTTCGAGGCAAAATGTCCAGCTCAGTGGGTAAATCACCTCCTCGTTTTTAATCATAGATGGTAATCAGTCATACCTGTTTCAGATCGTTTGTAGTCTGCTCTTTTCAATACTTTTTCTAAATTCTGATCTTAAACCAATGACTAATGTTTTGCCAAATTTAAATTCCAATCTATTAAAACTTTGGCTTTAGGTTGCTGCTGTAACTGGCCCCGTCCCTTTAAGACAGCTGGATTTCTTATTGGATACAAGATTACTTTCTTTTTTTTAAACTACCCTGGCTTTAAATTTGGGACCCATCTGTTGGAAGCCACCATATGTTATGTAGCATCATGCTAAATCAAGAGTAAGCTCACTTGGCAGCAGAAACTGTGGAACAAAGTGGTAGGACCAGGCTAAGAAATAATTACAAGAATATAGTCAGTCTTAGGAGAATAAAGCTGTACTATGGGACTTTAATCTCATTATTTCGACTTTATTCATGTACTATGACTTTGCTGTAACAACTGTCTTGGATTAAAAAACAAGTTCTTAGCCTGGTAAGATCGAAGTTGATCACAGTTTGAATCGTTTTCTGTCCTAAAGACTCAAAGTACACTTGGACAAAGTTTGAACAGCGGATACGCCGAAGGTCAAACGCGCAGAATGACTTCCTGTTTACTCAAGTTATCCAGGTGTAAAGCGTTTCATCTCTTTGATTTTCTCCCTGTCTCGTCCCGGCAGGTGAAATATTTCACCAAGAGGAGAGACTTCCTGAAGTACAAAGAGAAGATGCAGACAGAAGGCTTCACACCTGCTGAAGGCCCAAAAGTAAACTCCTAACTCCGACCAAACAGGAACAATGGAGACTGACTTTTGATCACATGAACTCCTGACTGGAGGTTTCATCGTCCGTAGGAAAACTCTTCACCTTCACCGTTATTTATGCGACAAGACGAATTTTGTTTGAATCCTAAGAGTTGTACAACTTTGCAAGTTATTGGACATTGTTCCTTAGAAATACTAAAATAATGTCTTTCTTTTTTTATTTTTACTTTTTACAAATTGGTTTTAATGGAAGATTAAGATCAATGGAATCCACCCAGAAGTGGCTGTGCAGTTTGTATGACCAGATCAACCGTTTTCAAGATTCTGGATTGTGACAAATCTGAACAATCGTCAACGTTCGCTGCCGCTTTGGAATAAACCAAACCAACAGTGTGATTTTGATGGCTTTTATTGTCGTATACATGTGTATTGTTTTCTAACTCTAGCGTAATAGGTGGATATGAATACCCTTTCAGGATGAAACGGCTGATTTGAGAATGTTACAGGTCATTAGAAACGGGCAAAAAAAACAACAAAAAAAAACACATTGTGTTTATATTACAAATCAGTGTGTATTTACATAGGAGGGTGGCCTCTGGGTCAAAGGTCTTCAATGAAGCCTTCACTAGAAACGGGGTTCCTACAGTCTAGAGTTTGATCCAAGTTCTTTGTGGCAAATGTATCCGTCAATCTGTCCATCCGTTCGTAAGGCCGCCCCTCTGTCCGGTCAGTCCAACTGTCCGCTCGTTCTACTGTTCATACACCAACCAATCCGCTGATCACTGCGTCCAGCCATTCGTCTGACCGGTCGTCCCGTGATCCAACAATTCCTCTTTCTGTCAATCATCTCCCAATCTGGCCTTTTATCCATCAATCATCCCTCCATTACCTGTCATTACCTCTGCCCTTCATTCTTCATATTTTGAAGTTTTCATAGCTTGATCTTTGGAAATACCACATTTGAAATGAAGCCGATCAAAAACATTTTTTTGGAGATTGGACACCAGAACTGTATGAAATTTTTGATCCAGTAAATATGTAGGAACCCCGTAGAAATCTACAAACTAAAAAAAAACTGTCGATCTATTCAGACTTCTAAGGTCTCTGGCAGTACAAAACAGTCACAAATTACATGTCAATTTTGTATTTTCTGTGAAAATATAAAGCACATCTTTTGCATTTCTGCTCAGTGCAATTGAGGGTTTTGCATAAACCTTTCTGACTTTGCAACCATGAGAGTTATTGCGATTTGATGATTGATTAAACTATTGCACAGTACAGTCCCGTACTCCGTTTTCAGTCAACCAGAGCTTGAACGGACTCTGCCGCCTCACAGAAATTCTTCTCTTGCACATAATCCAGTCATGTACTTCTTACACCTCGGGGAAAAAAACGGAGCTAATCCAACAACCGAACACTTCTCCCTGCGATCTTAAGGACATCGAGATCTGACAACAAGAGACAAAAATACAAAAAAAGCAAAGTTTCACAATAATTTTTTAGCAAAGAATACACGATCACTACTGGAAATACATTCTTGTCGTAAGCAGAGTAAACAATGTGCAAGATTTAAGAAAGTAAGCCGTGAACCGAGGTCCTCCAACATCACAGCAAGGCACCAATGAGCTTAGAAGGTTTGAATCCAGGTTTAAAACAGGCAGCCAACATTTTAGCATTACAGGCTTGATAGAGAAAAAGCATTTCAAGACGTTTTGACTAAAAAAGGCAGCAAAAAAAAGAAATTGGGTATTTGGTGCAAAGCAAAGCTCTAAATCAGCTTTAGAACCTTTGCAAAAAATGATTGGTCACATGATAGGAAGCCTTGGCTTGTGTGGAGAATTACATTTTACCCACACATACAGACATAGAAGAAAAACATTTGGTTATATGTACAGTAGGGTGACTACACTCATTGGAGAAAACAGTCAAGATCAAAGACAAGCATTCAGAAGGAATTGGGACATAATATGCGCAGATTACCTTATAATTTTTGGAAAACATTATGTTTGACCCTACTGTGATCTTAAAGCGATGCTCAGGAGTTGTGCAGCAGATGTCACAGTCAACAGCGGGGAAGTGGGAGGTTTGTCCCGTCAGACCGTCAATGAGACACACACAAACAAAAAAGCTTAGAAAAGGGCATGCAGGCTCAGTGTGTCTCTTAAGAATGCGGGAACCACAATTTTAAATGTTTTGTTGTTGTTTTAATACAAAGAAGAAGAAAAAACAGGTTTCCAAAAAGAGAATTGACACAAAATATTTGGCCACTTTTAGTGTTATTCTGTGGTGAAAATTTAATGCTGCGAAAAAAACGAAAACTTTTAAAACCTAATTTAAAACAATATAAATCTATATTTATATTGATTATATTTTTATATTTATATTGTAAAAGTTGGTTATTTGTTATTTTTACCCAAAGTATTAAGAAGCCATTGTGGAAGGGTCCAAATAACCACTTTTGACTCCAGAGCCCCAGGTTGTAGTTCCGAGTGGATAATCTGAGCAATGGTGCTACAGGCATTTAACTAATCATTTGACAATGAAAATGGTGAGTAGGAATGGAAAAATATTATTGTACAATTTCTGAATGTTAACTCCAATAACAAAAGCTCCAGGTTTTAAGATTGTCCATCAAAAGGCGTCTTCAACGCTCAGTAAAACAGACCAAAAACTACAAAAGAGCACCAGATGCTAAATATTTCATGTAGATGTTTTTGTTTTTATAAACTTCATACAGTTAGCATCACTCTCCAGCGGCTTGCGTCGTTTTGAGCTGGGTGTTTGCAATCATCTGTGTTCATTTAGTCTGTTAAACTTGTTGCTAGTTCCCAGATACCTTTGCTAGCATCGTAGCTGCAGTTCTGCTAATAGCGGGACAAAAATGTCAATACAGCTAAGACAGACGTTCTGGTAGATCTCCACAATGAGAGGGTAGCAAATAATTAATTCTGAACTTTAAAAAAAAAAAAAAAAAAGATTTTCACCTCATTAAAGAGCTTACAGTACATGGATCAGAACGCTGGTGTGTTGACGGTTCAGACTTCATTAGCCCGCATCATAATTTCATCGAGGTAAAAACTGTTGCTTTAGCTACATCTGTACACCAGACCCACTAAGCCATTAATATTAGCCTAGGCTAACAGCTAACGTTAGGCTAACAGCTAACATTAGGCTAACGTTGTACCCAACACAGCCTGCTTTTGCAGCTTTTGCCAACGAATTGTGTTTTCTTCTAGATGTACCAAAGTGTTAAAAATCACATTAATGACATACCCGCCACGCTATTGCGCCCGTTTCTTCTGGATTCGTCCTCTTTACCGTTTTCATCAGTGAGTGTATTAATACAGTACATCCATAACCACAGTAGATACCTCTGTTTAACCAGTTGACCAGTGTGCTACGCTAACATGCACATCTAGGTAAAGAGGTTTCTAACAAGTGGCTAGTTAGCTTATTTCTAGTGTAACATTTACTACAAGAGTACAAAGTATACATTAAGGCACATTTCATTCATGGTGGATTTGTAAAAAAAAAAAAAAAAAAAAAACAACACCTTAGTTCTGTTATAGTTTTGAAATATCAATACGATATGAGCTCTTAATTTGCCTCAGTTAGCTTTCTACTTTGTATCGCTTCATTGAAAGAATCAGTGTGTTTGTAGCAACGGAGGTAATGTTAATTTGTTGGAAGTTCGGTTTTTCCCCACAGCGACCATAATATGGCCAACTTAAGCTAAAGCTAATATTCTAGCTAAGCTAGCTTTCCAGTATTTTCTCTCGCCTTCCCTTCCGTAAGGCCGGTTCCTATTGGCTCGGGCCTCAGCCCAGCGTTGGTTATAAGCCTCCGGTGACGTTTCTGGCCACCGCCCAGGCGGGGAACTCGGTCAGGTTGAAAAGCGGGACGCCCCAAGTGGTGATGGCTAACATGACCACCGCCACGCCGATCAGGTTCACTCCAAACCCTGCTTTCACCTGGATGGGAAGATTAAAAAAATAAAAAACACATTAACTGACCTGAAAAGACTGAAAAGAAAAAAAAGGGGGGACATTCAGTTCTTAAAGAAAATAAAACAAAACATTATCCCTTGTGTTAGACAAAACAAATCCAAAGCCGTCTGATGGCGCAGGTGCACAGAGAGTGCGTGTTAAGTGACCTACCATGTCGCTGATCTTCACGTGGCCGTAACTGAAGACGATGGCGTTGGGGGGGTTCCCCACTGGAAGCATGACCCCAAACGACACGCACATGGTGGACGGGATCAGAGTGTGGAGGGGGTTGATGAGCAGGGTCTCCGACTGGACCAAGGAGTGAAGAAGAACAACACGGGTACAGTGAGGGAACGTTACACGGGGGGCGACGGAGGGAGGGAGGGAACGCGGCTGTCGTTGGAGATCAAGCGGAAGGAAGGAGGATTCAAGATGGCGATTACAACATGATGATTGAAAAATAAGAATGAAGAATAATGGAGATGGAAACAAAAATTAAGAGATTTTTGTATTTTAAGTTTAGTTCACCACAGCACTTATGAGAGTTCTACAAATCTCTCATTGCATGGTGGATGAGTTTCACTGAACATTGTCTAGTGCAACCAAGAGTGTAACTTTTCATCAATTATGTTGTGTTTTCTATGTTATTTCTTTGGGGTGTACTCCAAGCTAGCTTGTTAGCTTAGCTGTGTCTCATTTGTGCATAAAGCTACAGTCAAAGTATGGCTACCAGGTCAGCTAGTGTGTTAGCTGCGTCTCTTCTCAATTAAAGCCATCAATAGATCTCGTAGTGCCATTACAGTTACTCTGTCTGTCCATAGAAAGTACTCCTGACCCAGCAGTTCTACGTTTAGCTGCGTTTCTTTTCATTATCGCCAAAAGTCAAGGATATAATGCAAGATTCTAAGGACGTGTGAAGTGGAGGAGCCGACATGCATACCAGAGCTGACAGGATGGGCAGGAAGACCGTAAGAGTTGCTGGGTTGGAGGCAAACTCTGTGACCGCCGACACCAGGAGGCAGGCCAGCAGGGTGACGGCCCAGGGCGGAAGGCCGCTCATAGGCTCCAGCTGCCTGCCGATCCACACCGACAAGCCCGACACCTGCAGGGACGGTTGGTTAAACAAACCCACAAATACACACCCCTGACCAATCGGGGGGGAAAAAATTTAACATCAACCCCAGACTGACTGAACTTCGTGATTTTTACGGGTAGAGTTTGTACATGTTGCTGTGTTGCCATGTCAGCAGAGATGCGTGTATCTCACCTTGCAGCCTGCTGCTAGCGCATAGCCTCCTCCGACCAGGATCACGATCTCCCACGGCATCAGTCTCTGAAAATCCTTCCAGGCGATCATGGGGGCGAGAGGGTCAGGATCTGAACTGTCTTCTGAAGGTTAAAAAAAAAAAAAACACAAGCAAACATGATATAAAGCTGATTGCCTTGTTTTTGTTTAATTTTTTTTGGGACATATTTGTGTAATTCCTTGGTGCGTTTTACTGCACGATTTACAAAAACGTGTTTTTGCTGCTGCACAGGAACCGACCCGAGTTACCGCAGCTGGGTGAGGCTGATGAGAAGGGACGCCTGGCGGGGATGAGGAAGAGCAGGAAGCCCAGGAGGACGGAGACAGTTGCATCAGTCCTGTAGCCCTTCCTGGACACAAAAAACAAACACAACCATCATATCCCGCAGCGGCGCTAATTGGATCATTTTGGCTGCGGACCGGTGGCGCCACCGCGTACGACCACAGGAGACATGTCTGCGACGTCCGGAGCCGCTTACTTCTCAAAGAGCGACGTCCAGCCGGGCACGAAGCCGGGCTCTCTGGTGAACCACAGCAGAGTCATCAGGATGAAGAAAATCCCCGTCACCACCTCGGGGTAGCTGCAACGCAACCACAACAAAGCAGGTCAGCGACGGTTGCACGGATGACGTCACCAGCAGGCGTCACGGCGACCTCAAACCAGTTGGACACAGTTGCAAAAGTTTTAACTCCTCCATTTCAAAGTGTGTCAACTTCACAACTAGAAATTGACTAAATGTCTTGATGTATATTTTTTTATGAAAGAGTCACACGAAATAGTACAAAAAAATATATATACAGCATTGTTAGAATTATTTCTATTTCCTAAATGCAATGAAACTGCCGGTTTGTAGAGAATTTTTGTTACTTTATACTTTAGTCACATCTGTGGATGTATTTTAAGGTCACACCTTGAAAAAGAAACGCTTTCTCGCACATTTGCAGTGTTTTTCCATTAAATAAAAAACAATTAAAATCACACGTGAATAAGTTTGTTCAGAGAAGTAGTTAAAAAACATGCTGCTCCACCATCCTCCAACTACTTCCTGTCGTCTTCTTCTTCGTGGTTTTTGCCAGTGGCGACATGTGTTTCCATGGCAGTTTTGCAGAAGAATTTTGTGTTTCCATCAAGTGAATTTATTTATTTCAAAATGTCAAATTGCACAATTATATGGCCAATGGAAAAGCAGCTAGTCAAAAAAATTTTTATTTAGATCTGGTGTATGTAATGTCTGGTTTGGACTGAAAATTGAGTTGGAAGATCTGCAGCAAGACTTGAAAACTGAGTTTTTAAAAAAAACAGCTAAAGATTAACTATAAGATTTCTGAGCTACTTCATGTCGATGCGTCAATTAAAAAAAAAAAAATCCCAATAAAAACCCAGAAGCCACAGCAGCTTAAACTGCCCTGAGCCTCTCCAGTCACCTGATGGGGCCCAGCTTGGCGTACTCCTCCTGGATCCTTTGCTCCGACATCATTTCTCTCCTGGTTTTGCGTTTCTTACTCAGCGAACACGTCTCCCTGAAGCTGGGGACAGAGACGGCAACAGCCTGAGTTACAAACCAACGGATTACCGTAATGATAAGATGCGAGCGTGAGCAACACAGATAATCACGATGATCACACACCTGGATGTGACCGTGAGTAGAAAAAAAAAGAAAAGAAAGGAAGAAGTGCGCTCACTTGCAGCCGAGGAAGAGGAAGTGCAGCCAGAGCCAGGTGAGGACCAGCATGATGATGGCTATGGGGAAGCTGAAGATGAACCAGGTGCCGAAGTTGATCACCTTCGCCTCAGGATAACGACTGGAGAAGGGAAAAAAAAAAAATCCAGACAGAGTCGAGGAGGGAACTTTTAGAAGCACAGATGAGAGCGAGCAAGCACATCACAGTTCAGCTGATATGAATAAAAACAACAGCTCAACTCCGAACCGTTTCCAAGCGATGCTGCCTGCGATTAATAATGTTTCCAGCATCTTCGCTTGCAGTCAAGACAAGAGCAAAAGTGGTTTTAAAAAAACAGGGCCGGGACTATTTTCATTAAAGTAATTAGTAGATTTCAATGCACTAAAAATGTTATTTTTTGCATACAGTATTTTTGAGCTCATTTAGTCAATAATTCAACTGCAAAAAGGGTTTTTTGAATTGAAAATGTTACTTATTTTGTTTATGTAGTTCGATTAAAATGTGATTAATTACAGAGCCTGCAATTAACCCAAACACTGCAACAGAGTCCGTTACTTTTAAAGAAACGTAACATAGTTTAGCCAATTATATACTTTCTTTTAATGTGTCCTGTCTTGGCAGCTTAGGAAAGAGCAGGATTGCTCTGGTTATTAAACTACGGCACAATACGAAATTGCGTCTGGTTCCAGCAAAAAAAAAGAAGATGGACCAATACAAACATGGCACTGAACATCACCAGAGAAACACCTTCCGACATGGTGGTGGCAGCATCATGCTTTGGGGTTGCTTTTCTTTGATTTTTACTCAAGGTGTTCTCAATAGCTTCGGTATTAAAAAGCTGAAAATAAAGGTGGATTTATTCGGACACAAAGAGTGTCCGAATATCACTAACTCGTTAAAGTCTTAGTTTAAGCATTTCTGCAACCACGTTGTTTTTGATTTTTTTTTCAATGTCACAGAAAACGGGACTTGCATACTTTTGAGAGCAATTGCACTCTCTACACATCCGTCACAAGTCTTGTTTTTAGCAAAGAGTTAACTTTCTCAAAAGATTCCCGTTCCCGGAAATATACTCTTAGGATTACCTCTGTCACACACACACACACGCACGCACGCACACGCATACACAGAAACCCAACTGCACGGAGAATAAAAAGCATGACCTTTGCCCACTGAGCTGTGACATGAAGGGAGGCCATTCTGTGGGGCTTAAAAACACTGGCTGGAGAAAATCGGCTCTATTAGGACTGCACAGGCTGATTAGTTTGATTTAAGACCCTTCAAGGCCCCCGGGTTCTGATTTCACACAGAGTGTTAAATCACAGCAACGTGGTCACCAAAACTAGCTGCACATGTGTACAAAACCAAATGGAAAGACGGTGACTCTGGTCATTATGAGCTCCTGTTACTGTAACAACCTTCTATAATTGTTTGTTTGGTTATTTGAAACTAAGGTGGGATTCTGGTACGAAACAAAGTTTAAATGTGCCGTGTGCACAGTGGTGGGTCTGTGATGCTGTGTGGCCCATTTAGCTTCCATGCCGTTTGAAATATCAAGAAATCTGGAATGAAAATCTGTTGGCGGTATCGTTTTGCTCTTTCAACAGAATAAATTAGTAAAAAAAAACATTTAGCTAAAAAAAAAGCAAAAAAGTCTTATGATTCATACTTTAAGGTGGTTTTAAAAAATACTGTTTAAAAAATTTGCAACTTCAGAGAAATTTTTAAGTTTTACAAAGCTCTCCATTACATCCCTGTCTCTCCCCCAAAATAGTGTAGCAAGTACACAACACTTACTTCACTCTCTGCATTGAATTTTTTTATTTCCAGATGTTTATTTGATCCTCTGATATTTAAAAGTTAATTAAAGAGACGATGAAGTTGAGGAAAGTAATGCACCTGGTCATGACAGCAAAATTCCACACAACTGATCCCAGTATACGCACTTACTGCTCCACAAAAATCAGCTTCATTTTTGTATGCTTAAAAAAAAATCCAAAATAACAGAGTTTTTTTGTTTTTTAAAATAACAGCACCGAAATTTCAGCAGATAAATTTTGTAAAGGTCAAATGTTGGCTCTTTCATTTATGCACAAACCTGTGCTTTTCATGGACGGATGTATGAATACAAGGTGGATATATGTTGGCGTGACAGATCTGGTATAGGGGGGTTTTGTTGTGTGCGTCTTGTCAGTGTTTTTTGTGGTTTATGTAAAAAAAAAAAAAAAAGACTGATCAAAAAAAAAATTGCTCGGATCAAAGAAAATCAATGCTCATTTTCAGTTGTTTTTTTTTTTCCACGTAAAGCTCAACTGTTGATTCCTGAAGTCTCTACTTCCCGACAGACGATTCTCTTTTAGCCTCTGAATATGAAACTGTAAACAGAACATGGACCCACGTGTTGAACTGCTCAGCGAAGATGAGGTTGGTGGACGTCCCGGTGATGGTGATCAGTCCTCCGATGGTCGCCGCGTAGGTGATGCTGAGCGACAGGCATTTGCAGATCATGTGGTCCCTCTTCGTGGGGTACTGCGAGTCTCTTCTGGCTCTCACTCGCTTCACGTTTGGGATCTCTATGGCAACCTAGAGAGGAATCAGCGGAAAGCTTCGTCTGAATTCAACACTGCAGTTTGCGGGGAGAATTTAAAGCTGCGGCGTTTCGTCCCCCCTGACCTGCGGTAGGTGTCCATTGGATTGTCGAACGAAAGTCTTGTTCAAGACGGGCTGAAGACCGAAACCGTTCAGCTCACACACCTGACCCTTAAGAGGCGAAAGGAGAAGGACAGATTTGACCAATTTATGTGCGTTATTATTGCCATCTTTTTAATCCATTGACCATTTCATATTCCCCCACATTTTGTCAAACTACAACCACAAACTTTATGGGACAGACAAACACAAAGTTCATTGGGAGGTGAAAGGAAAAGGATGCGTCTGTGGTTTGTACATTTGCATTCTAACAGAGGACTGAAGCGTATTTGCATTCAGTGACCTTTACTCTAAAACCCCAAAATAAAACCTGGGCCAGCCAATTTTGGACATTAGGGTAGATGGTGTGTATCTGTGTGTGTTTTATAAGAAAGTTTAGTGGAAAAAAAACAAATTTTTATGTCACAATAAAATCTTTTTAAAAATCCATCTTTCTGTGAAACGTGGCTAGTGTTGGTCTCTCAAGTTTTGAAAATGGGCCAACAATCAGCCGACAGTTCTGAGATCGTGTAGCGTGAGCTCGTGTAGCGTGAGCTGGGCATTACGCTAAAGAAATGAGGAAAGGAGGGTCAGTGGAGAGGACCGGAGTTGAGCCTTTTTCATCCAATGTCATCAATAGAAAAAGAAAAAGTCAGGAAGGAACGATAAATCCGATAAATTAAACGAGGTGAATAATTTTCATTTACTGTTTGATTAATTGATTTATTGTTTATCAGGCCTACACACAGCAGAGCGTTGGACAGACTGTACAATTTACAAATACTATTTGTATTGTGGTTTTGTTGACAAGAAATATTTAACTTGAGACTTGCAGCACCAAGTCACCTCTGTTAAAAGGTATGAAACTGTATGTTACCTCAGTGAAACAACAGAGATCCTGCTTGGTACGTTCATTCCTTGAAAGGAGAAAAACAGAAAAAACGTAACAATAAATCTGAGTCAGATTCACAAACACAATGCAAAGGCAAAATACTGCAATGAAAAAAGTCTGTCAAATTTACTACCGCCAGAATGATTTTACGATGAAGACAATAAAAGTTCGGAAAACACGTGAAACATGAAGGTACAGAAATGCGATTTAAAAAAAATGTTGTTAATGTTCACATTTGAAAATGGATTAAGTTTCAACGCATGGGGGAAAGAAAAAACGGACTTGAATGCATGTCGATATTTAATCATGAGAAGAGAGCAAACTAATATTGAATAAAGTAAATATTGCCGTTCAAGACGGCAATATTTACTTACTACAATATGTAATAAGTGACTAGAATAGGAACCAAAATATGCAGGAAGTCAATATATAATATTATATAATATGTTAGTATTCTGTCTACAAAGGGTAAGAAAATTGACTTTCTTAACATGTCTTGAAATAAGAGATTTTGTAAAAGTTACAGAAATTATTTGTTAAAGTAATTGTGAAAAATATTTGGTCTGATTGTCAAACACACAGCAGAACATGGTTAAACTATGTTTTTAAATGGCAACATAAAACGATATATACAAAAAAAACAATTATGATGGAAAATTTGGCTGTAAATAAAAGAGGACTAAAGACATTACCCTGTGGTACACCTTAAATAATTTTAATAGGGGGAAAAAAAATCCAGATTTATTCTTATAGTATCCACCACACATTATTCTTCTTTACTCTACCTGAACTTAAATAAAGCCTTGTAGAAATTCAAATGTATTAGCATAAAGATGTTGAAAGTGACAAGAGGAAGGTGATTAATAAGGCAGTAAAGAGAGTAACGTGTAAAAAAAAGATTCTAGACACATACTGTTCATTTTGATAGAGCAGCTCCAGCTGGTTCTTGTCCAGGTTCTCCTCTTTGGTTGAAACAGCTGCAATATGACAGACAAAAAATTATCAAAAGGTTTTCTGCATCATGTTTACCTTCACACAGCTACAAAAAAAAAAAACCTATTTGTCTGTCCTGAAAGATTTCTTCTGTTTCGCTTTTGTTCACACCTATGTGACAAAGTTTCATTGTTAAATGTCAAAGATAACCAGGGTTACTGCCATTGAAAAATACATTTTCAGTTGTTGATTTCATCAATTGATGTCAATTGCAGTAAGGTTGTTTTAGAAAACCGTTTCCAAAAAAAAAAATCTTTACTCCAAGAAGTGACAGAAACCATGGAAACTATCGGTCCAGTTCGCTTCCTGGTTTTGGTCTCTGGTCCACTTGGCATTCACATATGTATTCGCACCACAATACAGTTTACTGTAACCAAACTGAGACCTAAACGAACCGGACCTTCTAGAAAAATTAACTAGAGTTTGACTGAAGCAGACTAAACAGGGCTCATTTTTGGGAAAGCGATTTTAATATTCACTCAGATTATCTTTGCATAATATTAAAATTAACTTGAAGATCTAAAGCATCAGTTAAAAAGAAATTTGTCGGGGGTTAAACTTTGTCACTGCGCTACACAGAGTGATATGGAAACAAACACTTGGACCCACCGCTGTCCTCCTGTGGAGCGTCGCCGGTCTCCGAGTCGTCGTGGGAGTCGGCCAGGCCGGTGCAGATGAGCTGCTGCAGGACGGCCTCGGCGATGGGCATCACCATGGCGGTGGTGGACGTGTTGCTGAGCCACATGGACAGGAAGACCGTGCAGCACATGAAGCCTAGCACCAACCTGAGTCACAAGGAAAGTCGTGTTCTGTTTTTTACTATTTAGATGAACATACATGGGACTTTCCCAAATGTGTGTCATAAGTAATCCAACCTTACTTGTAAGTGCAGTATTATGTGTTTTCCAGCCACATTGTGACTTTTTACAGCACCATCAAGTAACCATCTTCCTACCTTCAGTTATTATAAAACGCTATGTACTCAAATATGACTTGAATGCAATTTCACTTTGTAATTTAACGGCTTAAAATCAGGCCTCTATCTCTTTAAAAACTCCTGCTCTTTCTGAAACTCCGCCTTCAGGAAGTCATCACAATATGGCTCCTCTATTAACCCTTTAACAACGTTTTTACCAGTGTTTCACTGAGAAGTAGCTCCTCTAATGAGCTCAGCGGACGTGAAGTTCCACCAAGTGTTGGCTAATTGCTACTGACTAGTCTTAAGGAGCTGAGTGGGGGAGGGTTGCTCTCTGAGACGGAGGCTAGGAAGCTTGGAAACTGCAGCTCAGAGGGAGGAGCATTGTCTTGAAGGCGGAGCTACGTCCAACCAGGTGTTTTGCACAGCTGAATAAGAAATCCTTTAATCTCCCACAGCAAACACTCCAGTTCTATTTTTGATGAAGGAATAACTTTATAACATGACACAACACTAACAAAATGTAACATAATGCTAAACCTTTATATTACTCACATGCCGGGTTTGGCCCCTGCGATCATCACCATGCGCAGCGCGATGCGTTTGTGCAGGTTCCATTTCTCTATGGAGGCGGCCAGGCAGATGACTCCCATCAGCAGCAGAGTGGTGTCCTTGCAGTACTCTGCTGCTACCTGAACACACAAATGGTCATGTTGGTTCCCAAAGCAGACACTATTGAAACCGAATAGTTTCAATAGTGCATGTCCTTCCCTTGTTGGGGTCGTCGCTTACAATTTGCTGTTCTTGTTAATCTGCTCCACTTCCCGCCCACTGTGTTCATGGCACCCGGCGCTGTGTAAGCCCACATCACCTAACCTCTCCCCTAATAAAACCAGGAGGATTTTCTCCAGTCGTGCTGTGTTACTTGCAAATCACAGACTTTTTATGTTTGTTCTGTTCACTACAACAGCACTGATCTTCACAGGGAATATGCAAGTACATTTTGGTTCAATTTTGTCCCTTCGTATTGATTTGCTCAGCTATATGCTGTAGATTAACCCTGACTTAGCTGCAATATGCAAAAACAGAGAATCTACCCAATTTTGAATTGACATTAAACTAACAGGACATGTTTTTTCTTCTTCTCAGTAGGTCGAGCTGTGCTGTGAAGCATGATTTCAAGCGAAACAGAACAAAAGAATGTCAGGAAGGTTTATAACGTATTCTCTACGTGTTTTAATACTTTTAATACGGCTTTGTAAATCGTGGAAACCTCCGAGGACGAGGTCGACGTTCCCGTCGATGCTGCCCCGACCGGCTGCAGCTAACGGCAGATAACGTTTCACTTTCAACCCGCGGAGCTCAAACGTAAGAGGACAACAACAGAGTTGAAGTGTTGCGTAAATCTCTGCCGGCATATCTTTAGAAAATACTTGAAAGAGATTACAGTGTAGCGGCGCAGCGGCAGATTCTTTACGGCTGCCTGGTCACACGAGGCATTCAAAGGGTCAAAGTTTATGTGAGGCTAAACTTAGAACAACTAACACGGTCATTTTGGTTTGGTTAGTTAGGATGACGTCCTCTAGGTCAGTCAAATAAATATGCAAAGGAAAATTCTATCAGTGCATGAAAAACGTGGAGAGCTGAATTGTCGGAGCATAGAGAAACCTTTCACCAAAATTCACTCTGATCCGGTTTCATTAAAAACAAAACAGCTGCACATTCATATCAATCGATTCATTTCTTAATTGTGTGGCGCCTCTCTTCCGTACAAGCATCTCAACTCTCTTTCTAGAGCCTATCCTTCATTCTTAGGGTCCTACCCTTCCTCTTATTGTTCTTCCATGCTTCCTAGAGGAGTTCTTCCCTTCCTAAAGTCACTCCTTTAATCCTAGTGTCCTTCTTTGCTTCCTAAAGTGCTTCCGTCCTTCCTTCACTTCTAGTGACCTCACACATTCATGTTCGTCCTTGTGTCGAAGGAAGGACTTCTTTGCTAAAGTCCTTCCTTGCATCCGTCCTTCCTTCCCCTCTTTCATTCCTGCCTGCGGTTCTACTGGCTCGCCCACAATAGAAATATCTGCCATAAACTCATTGTGCGAACTTATGCATTTTGTTCTGGAAGACTTGACATTTTCTTTTCCACAAAAGCCTGAGAGAAACGAAGCTCCCGCTGGTTGTGTGGGAGGATCATCAGCCTCACCTCGCTGGACTTGAGAACGCCAAAGAGAGGGTAGAGGAACGCCGGGACGAGGGCAGCGGCCCCCAGGGGAACGGCCTCCGACACCCAGTAGACCGCCGTCACCATCAACACATACGCACAGCACGCCTCCTGTAGACCAGAGAGCAAAACGTTAGATCCGATGTAGAAACAACAGTTATTGTAAATGTTTAGCAATATTAAGAGTAGAGAAATCAGAATATCACAGTCACAGTGTTTGTTTTTTTTAAAGATGAACAATGAACATTGATGCGTTGAAGGGGAAGGGCAGGCCAAGCATGAAATGGGTTTTCTTCAAATCAGCGTAATAAAAGAGGCTTTGATGGAAGAGGAAGGTCTGAGCCAGGCAGCCATTGGAATCCAAAGATACTTTGAAATAATTACATATTCTGCTCAAGAGCTGTTAATAACACATATTCACAGCTTTCTGCTGATGTATCGTCATTGTCGCTCTTGGCCGTCAGTGATAAAGAGTCACCCAGAGTCAGAAGCACAAATGGAAATCTGCTGCAGCCCTTTTCTGATCTCAGAACGGCGGTTGAAAGTATAAAGCCATGGAGCGAGCCTTGTGCTCAGGAAAGTTCTCTGACAAAGTGTTTCGTTTTTTTTTCCCCGATAGGAATGGTTGCCTTCGCAGGCTCTGATTCTGCACCACTGTATCCCGCCGTCTCTTAGTCCAGCACAACAAAGGGTAAAGTGGATCTTACGGTGGGTGAATGAACCATCAGCCTCGATTTTCATGAATATAACATCGAGTAATTCTCGGAGAGGATCAGTTTTGAATTAGAAAGTTGGGTGTCCAGCAAACCGGCTTTTGACGAAGTCACATGACACTGAACAATGGAGACCAACTCTACCGCCTCAGTCAGACAAAGCGCAGCCTGACGACCCCTTTGATGGACGAAAACTTTGGAAGCTGGGGAGCTTCTGTAACTTCTCTGGTGGGAAGGAACCGGAGCTGGTGTGTGAGGTTGAAGGGTTCAGTGAAAGACAAGAACGACTGTGGCAGTTACCATGCGGCCAATAAAAATGATCAAATCAGGTTTTCAAAAAAATAGAGAGAGAGAGAAAAAGGTAAGTTTCAATTTGCTGACATTTCAGTAAGCTAAAACTAATCGAAAAAAAATCAAGCAACCTATTTGCATACTGGATGCGGATTGTTGCATATAAAATTCATGAGCAGTAAATATTGTGCTGGCATCAGTATTGGACCTAAGAAAGCAGGGCAGTTGCAAGCCTTTAAAATTGTGATGCTTTTGATGGATCAAATATACTCAAAAAATTGTAACAGCAGCTGCACGGGGAAGGAGGGGGGCCGCAATTAAATTTCTTGTCATGGGGCCCAAGATTTGTGGGAGCGCCCCTGGTTACAGATGCCAACATGCAGGCTTCTCATAGGCTAGCACTTGGTTGAAACATTAGCAGCGCTGTTAGGAGACTCTTCAGCCCTAAAAATTGACTCCATATCTCATATTTGTAAGACGTCAGGAGACTGTTGTTCTTCATGGTTCTTCATTAAATACATAATAACAGCTGAAGTAGATGCTATATTTAGTATTTAGTGCTTCAAACCTTCTCTGAGCCGGGCAGCGCGGTGACACAGTGTGCTTCCGCAGGCAGCATTAGCCGCGGACTTAGCATTAACCGTCACCACCGTCAAGGATTAGGATAAAGTGAGCTTGTTCTGAGATTTCAGGGAGCTTTTCAACAACCACCCATTATCAGAGAGTTCTGTTCTTTTTAAGTAATTATGAAAAGTGTTAAAAACATCTGGTAAGCCCGATTAGCTGTTAAAAATGGCCGTAATCTGAGTGTTAATGTTTGGGAAATTAGCCAAAGTCAGGCGGAGGTTTCTCCGCTCTTCGTTTCATTTGTTTGTACAAAGGTTGGCATCGTCATTAACAAGGTACATGATGATCTCCCTCGTTAATCTTCTCATCCTCTCACATTTTTAATTTCTAAAAGATCATCTGAAACTAAATCCACACTTATTCACGTCTCTTCATAATTTTCACATTTTCTCACATTGACACACTTAAATGCATTTTATTAGGATTTTAAATTTTAGAGTGCTATATGAATGTAAGGTGGAAGGAAAATGGCATTAAGAAACAAATAGCTAAAAAGTGCCAACCCTAAAAAACAACTTTTTTTTTGTTTTTTTTTACGCTGTAGTTTATTTTAAGGTATTGCAATAAAGGGCTAAACACAAACGCCACACTTTTCAGATTGTATTGCTAAAAAAAATCTTCATAAATATAACCAGGACTGCAAATGTGGTCAATCTGTGAAATATTCTAAGAAAAACGGTAATCGATCCATTTCTGATCGTCTGCAGAGTTCAGGAATCCAAATCCCTCCTGTAGATTTTTAACCTTAAAAGAGCTCAGATGATCTCCAGGGGTCAGGAAAAAAAAGCTGAAAGCAAAACAAGGAGATTGGAGCTCAAAAGCGTCCTCACACGGAAATGTGCAACTAAACTGCAAATCACTTCTAAACACAGCCCAGATTTGCAAAGACTTTGCTTTTGGCAGCGCTCCTCTCTTTTGTTCGAGTCTTGACACGTGAATCACAAAGAAATGTTTAAAGAGGGAAGAAAGATGCCACACAAAAAAAACACGCAGAAAATGAAAACACACAGGAGTTTGATTAGATTAGAAGTCACCGATAACTGATTATTGGCGCTGATTACTGATCTGCGATCCTCTATTATCATTTAGTTGATTTGCTTTAGTGTCACAAGTTGGAATCTGGAGCTCTTTGCTGCCTGACACATCTCAGTATAAAGTCTGATTATCCAAAGGTTAGACAAAGATCAACAAATAAAAACTCACTTTCAGATTAAATGCGGTTTCATTGGAAGCATAATAAATTCTTAGTCATATGAAGATAAAGATAAATGCATCAATACAATTTTCCTTAAAGCAAACTTTTCAGACAGGAAATGATTTGTAGTTTAAAAAGAAAATGTGATTTTTAAACATTGAATGTGTCTAATCAAAGCCAGCTAGCTTTCTGCAGCCTTGTTGGACTTGTTGGTCTGTCATCACACCATAATCAACTCATTATTCTGTTAAAAGCATAGCATCTGTAAAATGACCAGTGGATAAAAAACAGCTGTTATGTTGGGAAATTCTGCTGCACAGAGGCATAAAATTTTATTCCCAGGTGTTAAGATGGTGATATCAAAGTAACGTACCCCATCCTGACACAGCCAGACACTGTGAAATCCACAACTTTGATCCCAATATACGTGTCCTTTTCGAAAAGGACGAGCATCGATAGGTGACGTATTTCAAACACAAGACGAGATTTCGTCTTCCATGAAAGCTTTCCTTCGGCAGAAACAAAGTAGCTATGAAGGGTTTCCCTGATCATAAAAACGTTTTTTTTTAGGTATGCATTTGAATGCAACCCATAACCATTTGAAAAGAATGGAAGGTATTCTCCAAAAACTACATCAGGCCGAACTATTCCCATCTGAATATCCCACTGATTATCTCATCAGCTGGCTGATGAAGTGGGAACAGAGTAAAACACACATTGGTTTAAAAACCTGTGAGTGATGAAATAGATGATACACTGTTTCGGTCTGTGTGCAAAACCAGATAAGAAGATGCCTGACAAAAGATAGCAGGCAAGCACATATTTAAAGGCCAATGCAAACACTTGAGGCATCACTGAGACTCAGACATCAAAAGTAGTAGAGGGTGGCTTCCATTGTTTAATGAAATACTGGCTCCATTCTTAGTCCTAGTATTGTGAAAGCACAGGTAGCGCAGACATGCCAATAAAAAAAGAAAAGGAGACATCCACACTAATCAGATTGTACAAGCCCAGGAATTGCAACATTTAGAGTGATAAAGCCTGCACTGCAGTAGTTCACACTAAAAGCAAAGCCTTAAAAAAAAGGTTTGTGGTTTAGAAAACTTATTTGTGAAAACAACAACAACAAAAATTGGACTTTGTTTTACGAGGTTCGAGTCATTTTCTCAACACCAATAGCGTTCGTCATCTTATTCTGAGTAATATACATTATCCCTATCTTTACTTAACTTTAAATATGGGATTATATTAAAGTTAAGCAGGCCACAAATAATTTTTAAACATCTGATGACACAAAAATCGATTATCAAGTGCTTTGTTCTTTGAATCTGTGTCTCTTTGACCTGCCCTGACTGTATCCTACAGATGTTCTGTTCTTCTGCAGCTGGACACAGTACCACTCCAAACACATACACACACGCACACGCACGCACACACTCACACAGAGGAAAGATTGTTCTGAACCACTGTCGCATTCCTGACGCAGTCTGAGGTCCCCGCTGTCGTAACGAAGCCACATGGGGGCCAAAATCCAGCATGGAGGTGGGTTGATTATGTAACTTAATTGCGCGGATTGTTTTTTTTTCTTCCCCCTTTTGTCATGAAGTTTTTTTCCAACTTTGTGCTTCAATGGCCGCATCCTGCGGCCGTCACTCATGCCAAGCATCCAACGCCACTGACGTAACAACATGTACGCTGGGTAAGAAGGACGGTAAGTAAGGCTCAGCAACCAGGACACCTGCTGTATAGTAGATCCCTTAAATTGTAAAAAAGTCTTAATGTAGACTCATCTACTATCACACCAACAGAATCTCACTGTGAAAAAAAAGTGCATTCATCTAAGGAGTGTGGAAACATCTTCTGTTCAGAAGAAACAGCCCCTTAAAAATATCAATAAACCACATCTTCAAATGTTGAATTACTCTCTAATTTAATCAGTGGTACTATACGCTTCAAAATGGGAAAGGCTCTAAACATGAAGTACCAGTAGGCAGCCGTGTAAGACATGGCCGACTTGGAGCATGCTCAGTCCAGGGTTTCCCTCTGTGTATTCTAAGCCTGGCGGGTCACCAGGCTGCACTTGCTCCCCGCCAGGCTAAAAGTTGTTTGTTTAATCTAAACAGGGTTTTGTACACACAAGCGACAGCAAAGACGGATTAAGCTGGCTTATAGTTTGATGCATTGAACCACACCTGCTTGCTTCCCTCACACGAGTCATGTCCAAATTATGATACACGCTCATTAATCTCAGAATTTGTCAATTTAAAAAAAAAAATTTCAACGCAAACAGGCCGGGGCGCCTGTTTGCGTTGTTCTCCTCTGTGGAACAATAAGGGCCATTTCTAGCAGACAGATTTAAATAACTGTCTTTTATAAACATCAGCAGCAGATCCACATATAAAAGACCCAGAGCTACAGGCAGCTTCTCCACAAAGTCCAGCTCTAATATAACCTGGTTAGCTGCCAGTTTATTTCCCTCTCAGAAATCAAATTCAGTTCTACACAAAACAACCAGGCTCAGTTCAAATCCGACATTATGCCGGCAAGGTCCACTTCTAACAATCAGTGTCAGTAATGTATGGAGAAGTCTGATCTAATCTCTGGAAGCTGATTAATGTTATTAGAAATTCACCCTGATTGAATTTCTCGCCGTTTCAGATAAATCAGAAAACGGCTTTCATGACAGTGATGAGTTTATCTGCTCCAAACGGCCTGCAAGAGGAGGCAGCGTCAGCAGAGCTAATCAAACCAGATCAAACTCTTCTGGAACAAAGTCTGAAAATCTCTCAGGAATGTTTCATCTGGAGCAATACAGTTATTATTATTATTATTATTTAAAGGGGGGCAGATATTTGCCTAGATGAGCTCAAGTTTCAGCTCAGAACTGATCTCCATCTCATCACCATGTGGCGATGTCTCCCCTCAACACACACACACACCCCCACACACAACTCAGCTGAGGAGTGGGACAGCACAGGACAAACAGAAGGACAGTGTCCCTTTTGATTGATTCTCTCTCTCTCTCAAACACACGCACCCAAACTGAGCTGCCATCAGGACTGTGGAGCCATGTGCAGCCACCAGGAGGAACACACACAGGCAGCAGCAGGTAGTTATCAAATCCTAGATTATGGATTTATTGGGACTTTTAATAACCTAAACCAGCTTAAACTGAATTCCACAGGAATTTGCAAAATGTTACATTCCTCAACATTAATATTCTCATGTGTTACTAATTCCGATCAGTCATTCTCTGAATATATTAAACATCCATCCACATATGGTCACCTTCCTAAACTGAAATCACCGTTTTGTTTCTTTCCGGAACATGTTTTAGGCTAAACAAAAACAGAAACAAACTAAGAAACAAAAACTTTTGGCCCAACATGACTTATGCCACTACTTTAGGATCTGCAAACTAACGCCTGGGTACGCTTTTATTGTGAAAACCTCCACCTGTTTGGATGCTTTTTGGAGGGTGAAGTGGTTTGTTGTACTCACGCTGGTGGGGTGGACCAGCGGCAGCGGCAGCAGCGACAGCGGGATGAACACCACCACGATCAGTTTCCTCGCCCTCCACAGCTTCCTGAACACGTCCATCCTGGCTGCGGCCTCCAGCCTCATGGGGCACCCGGAACTCTGGCTCGGAGCGGACAAGGGGTCGGCGGGGACCGGGCGTAAGGGAGTCACCGGCCGGCCGACGAGTTGAGCCTGGATCCACCTGAGGGAGCGCAAAGTTCTGGTTCGGCTGTGCGCATTTACGCACAAGGACCCAGGTGGCAGCAGCAGCGGTGGCAGCAGGCCCTGCGTGTCTCCACAGTGAGGAGAGAGGAGAAGAGCAGTCAGATCACTACAGCTTTCCTTTGGGGTCTGGCGCTCAGGTGAAACTGCGGGAGTTTTTATCCAGCAGCATAGGTATGCTAATTAGCCTCCATGTTGCCCCGCCCCCATGGTTGAGACCTCACCAATCAGTGTGGCTGGAAAGGTTTGATGAAGGCAGTGTGCAAGGTCTGCACTGTTAACCAAAAGATATATATATAAATATATATAAAAACTCTATAAAGATTTTTTTTTATTCCAGATGACATAAATAAGAAAAATAGAAGAACTGCATTCCAGTAGATGTCAGCCTGTAGACTCTGCATTTCAATACATGATGATCCATTTAGACCAGGGGTGTCTAAAGCGTGGCCCAGGGGCCACTTGTGTCCCTTTAAATAAGTTTATGCGGTCCTCATCTGGGATTCAAGAAATTTGACCCTCCAGTTTCAGATTAGCACTACTTTAGGATGACATTGACATCATTTTTACAATTATAACCTAAAGGGAAAAATATTGGGTATAACACGTTTTTTTCTTTTATTAGGCATGTGGTTTTATTTCCTCTTTCATTTTAATATTGTTATAACATTGTGACTTTTTACTCCAGAACAGCAAGATTTATTTTTTTAAAGAAAGTTCTTGTTTTTGTTGCCAACAGGAATCTAAAAATATTTTAAGAACCAACAAAATAAAAAAAACTTTTGTTAGAAATTATTAGGAAACCAAATAATCCCCAAAAATTGCCGCCCTGGGTTACCACCCCTGCCAGGACTTTGTAAAGTCTGGCCCAGGTTGCAGGCAGCAGAGCAAAGGAAGCAGTCAGAGTGGATGGGAAAATGAATGAAGATAAATGCTGAGTTTGCTCTATTTTGATTTGATCAATTGGTGCATTTTCTGTTGCTTGGGAAATGATTAGCAGATTAATTCCTAATGGCAACAAACATCTACATAATACATCTCTAAAAAAAAGAAGAAAAGCATAATATCTAACCACTGGAGCAGAAAATCTATTATAGCCTGTTTTACAAAATCCAGAGAAATCTAGCGCCTCAAAATGCAGTGGAACAATACTGCCCTCTGGAGGACAAACAGCGTCAGTGCAGGACGCTACGTTTTGTTTTTTTTCCAGATTTCCTAGTCTAATGTTCTTCCTGGTTAGTTAAAAACTTGCATCAAATTCATCGAAACGAAATTTGCATTGTTGCTTATTTATTAATTCCTTTATCTTCTGAACTATTGGTGCTCTAGGAATGTTAGTCTTACTTCCAGTTTTTACTTTTAAAAACATGGACAAAAAGACAGGGATAGAAATACTTAAAAAGTCACCCCAAATTAATTTCTTTTTTACAAATGATAGGACATTTGTTTGTGAACTTTTAGCTCTGTATGTCACAGGCTAAATGACTAAAGCAAAAGATGCAAAAAGGTGTGTACCAGCAACGGGGAGAGCCACGGCAACTGCAAGAAAAATTCATTGAAGAGATTCATGTCAAGAGACGAGGAATGGAACTACAAATGTTGCATTCCTAGGCTGAGGAGACTTCTTAATCTAGTGGAGAGTGAAGAAAAGTCCCCCAGTCTTCCTGTATGTGTGTTACCCCCGTCTGGCTGCCTAGGTCTAATCTGATGCAGACGATTGCCTTCCAAATCAGTGTCAAAGCCGCATGGAGTCACTCAAAGCCAGGATCTTCACCAAAATCCTCAGACGACAGATTAACGGACAGTTCTGTGTTTGGCTTTGAAGACGTTAGAGACTACAACAGCAGACTGGTTGTAAAATCTTCTTCCATTTCTCCATCACACATGTCTCTTTATAAACTTTTGGGAAGAGAGATGGATGAAACATTCATAGTGACCAAAAACTAAAGCATTACATTCCAATGCGTTAATCGGTTGTTGGGACAGTGTGTCTTATGTTTGCGATCAACAAACTCAAGAATATCTAATATGGTATTTTCTTGTTGAAGATGCTTTCCCAGGAGCTCCTCAGATTTGCATCAAACTGCTCCCCGCTGGCCCTCCAATCCTTTCCATCATCCTGACCTCATCATCCTGAGGCTTTGTCGCAGCGGGAGTCACAGTCAGCCGCTTTAGACCCCGGCGGTGAGCAGAACACAGGTTTTTAAGGCTGTATTCAATCAGAGATTTTTTTTTCTGTCTACAGACCCCAGCTGTGAAGCAGCAAGACCCTGAGATCCCCTTAATGTTCCTGTAATTAAAGGCTTAGTGAGAGTAATGGATGGACTTGGTTTGACCTGACGTTGAGGCAGATTTTAGCAAGGAGGTCTCGATCGAGGCGCGGAATCGAGACAATGCTGGAAATGACTCAACTTTTTTCGCATTAAATCCCAAAGATTCAAACGCTCTTCACAATTTAACACTTGAACAGGTCAAGGTTTAGCAATGCCGAATTGTCCTCATGGGTGAGGACCCAAAAAGACCTAGCTGTCTTTTTGGCCCTAATGCTCCAATCACTGTGGAACCAAATAGACCCGGACTCACCAGGCAACAGCTTTTAGGATTTGCGTCATTCTCCAGTCTGTCCCAGAGACAGAGAGAGTCATGTCTTGACCACCTTTTATAAATTAGTGAAGAAGTACATCACAGTATTGTTTCACTGAATGTTGGTGAAACTTAACATTGGGAGTTGAGGGAGACTTTGATTTTGACATTGGAAATCATCAAACTGTGTACATATTACTGTCTCAAAGAAGCTTATTCTGCTAGTAAAGGACCATGTACTTTTTATTTGGTTTTATGTTCTGAATTATTTCAATACTGATTCAATAAGAAATCAAAATGCACATTTAACATTTATTCAGCCTTAGCAACAAAACTAAAGCCCAATTTTTCACTTTCTTTATAAACCCAAGTGGAACGAAGCGTGCAGACAGATTTGCAGAATATCAAACATGTGAGCATATGCCATTAGTGTAGTCGGTGGGTTTTGCTATTATATAATGGTATTCAACAGTTTCTAAGATGTCATACACAGGTTTAGGCTGATAGTGTCAGAGCAGCAGATTGCTGTTGTGAACATCCAGACGGATAAACTGCTAACATTAGTCATTCCGGCTCCACATATGGCTTGGGTAGATTTGAGGGAACTTTTGCGAGGCGGAGTAGGGAGATATTGGCGAGTCAAAATGCAGGAAGCCTCCTGAGCAAAGAAAGCTGCTTTTTGAAAGTGATTCGAAAGGTGCTTCAGCAAAGAGTCACTTGATGTGCACAATTATGCAGCCGGGGCTTCTGCGGCTTTTTAATTTTTCATATTCTTCCCCAGAACATTGGTTTTTCAGCTGAAAAGACATGTCACATCGGAGGTGGAGAATGGTCTGCTATTATCTGCTGTGTATCATGGCAATTTTACAGGGTTATTTAGATTTATATATTAGAAATCTTTTGTTAAAGTAAGCAAAGATGAGGTTTCAGACTTTATGTGCACATATGAAAACGTTCCTGTCATTTGATGGCTTAAAATAACTTTCCACTTTGTCCACTTTAGAAAGGCCGTGGGTGTAAATAATGCAGTTTGCACCAGCATAGCTTTCCTCATCCCCATCCACAGGCTTAGCATTAGGCTAACATTTTGTTGTTGAAACCAGTTAGCTCTCCTTCCACCTGCATATGTTTTCAAATCATCTTCTGTCTTTTTTTTTCCCATTCCAATTGTCTTTTTTTTCTTCTTTCCTTCTGCTCGTGTTGACACTATGTTTGTTCCTGTCTCGCTCGCCGACAGCATCTCTTCCCATCCGTCGCCCTTCTATTTTTGGTCCGAGGTGCATAAATTATTCACAGTTTTTGCACGGACTTTCGGGCCGGAAAGCTATCAACGCGAGCTTTTGTGGGTCATCACATTACACCTGAACATCCACCCCTGGCCCTCACAGGCTCACACGAAGAAACAGCCGCAGTGGGAACGCGTGCCAGGAAGGCGCTGTAGTCACGGAGTATTTCACTGCACGGATGAAATACGATGAAAATCCTGTCGGTTTTAACAGGCTTGTGGCGATGCATTAATTTACACCTTTTGGCGATTCTCTAAAGAAAGTACACCCTAAAGCAGCTCTCATTACCTGGTTTTCACTGGGTGCTTTAACTATACAAATTCACACACACTGCAAATTCCGCCATTTCATTATTGAAAATAATGAAAGTGTTTAGTAAAATTAAGCGCATCACTAAAACGACAAAAGATGCACATAAAATTTGTGAAATGTTTGAATTTGAAAGGGATGTACCGAGCGAAGGCTTGCTAAAGCTACATGCTAACTGTAAACTTTTTAGGAAATTAAATTAACTGTTCATGAGTGTTTTTAGGCATGAAAACTGGGAATGTCATCCATTATTCCTATTAAAGTAAAACTAACTAGCTAGCTATAAGATCTATCTGTTTAGTAGCCAACTGTAGGCTGAGCAGGAGCAGACAGCCTGACTATGCAGCTAGCTGAAACAAACTTGTTAGCTTGTTTGTTGCTCTTTAAAGAGCAGAGCGGCATAAATGTTTGTGCACTAAGATTTTTTAAACTGTAAAAGTTAGTATAGTCAAAGGTTGAGTAACACCAAGAGCCTAACCCCGTAGTGCTAGCGCTAAAGAATTTGGACAACCAGCCACGACTTGTGGAACCACAAAAATTGGCCGGTTCTGTCATGATCCCGAACATACACTGATGCTCAGAGAGGTCTAGCGAGGGTTTAGGGATTCACATAGAGCCAGGCTAGTTTCCTACACCTCATGTTAAGTGATTTTCAGCTGCCGTTTTCATTGTCACACCTCCTTCCACCAGATGAGATCGAACCTTCGGCTTGCTGTTGAGGAAACTAACATTTTCTCGATCTACAATCTTCCCCTTACAAGTGGCAGTTTGCACTCTGCTCTAAGAAACAAGCTTCAAGGGTAGACGAGGGACCAGGAATATCTGGACTTAAGGCTGCATGAGTTACAGCTCAGCAAATGAGTTGGTGTTACGCAACAGCTCAGTCAGCCCAGCTGGAGATCAGGAGGGAGAGAGTAAGCAAGCTGAGCGAATGAGTGAGTAGTAGGCTGGGGAGAGAACAACGGCAAGTGAGCAGAGAGCGGGGCAGATTGCAGCTGGATGCGGCTTGTACGCGGACATGCTACCGTCTCTTACATCCCTTCTCTTTCTGTCGTGCAGTGCGCTGAGATGATGAGGGGAAACTCAAGCTTCTATCCACAAAGGGTTTGAAGTGAAGGGCATCCAGAAGAATACAGAAAAAGAGGATACGAAGAAAGCAATCAACTTCCCCCCAGGGAAGGATTTTCCCCGTTTCTTTTGCAGCCAGACTATGAGGCTGTGAGTTGGGGTCCTCATCCCTCTTGCAGAGTTCTTCTTCTTCTTCTTCCTCACTACCTGACACCATGCCACCGAGGGACAGATGGAGGAGTGGAAGCAGCTGCCTCTGGATGCTGCTGCTCCTGCCTCCGCTCTGCTGTCTGGTTCTGGCACAGGGCTCCACGCTGAGCCCAGAGGACAGCCGGTCCACCACTGCCGAGATGCTGCCGGAGGACCGGACCAGCACCATGGTGCCACTGCAGCCGGACCTGCAGACCGTAGCCCAAACGCCCACAGAGGAGCCAGCGGAGGCGCCGACGGAGATGCAGACTCAGGTCTTCACCAACAACTACACAGGTTGGGTCTTCCACTAATCAGCCACTCGTTTAGTGTTTTCTGGGATTGTGCGGAGCTTTTTTTTTTTTTCTTCTTCTTCAAACTTGGTTTAAGTTTATTTTAAAATGCTTTGTGACTTTTGACTTAACCTGAAGTAGTCCGGAGTCACAGTGACAGTTCCCAGCTGCAGTTTCCAGCTGGGAAAGTCAAGTTCTCATTGAGTTCAGCAAATGCAAAACTTTCCACAACTGAAAACAAACACTACATGAGTTATGAATACACATTTATACATTGACCTGAAACATTTAGGCTGTGCTAAGCAGTTTGTCCTCTAGAATCTTGCTCATACAAACATCCTCCCACTTTCCTCCATAAGGACTGTCACCTCATCCTTAGATTTAACTCATTTTTAAAATATCTGCATCTTTTTAAGGGTGCATTCTCACAAGCCCTGTTTAGGCAACTTTAATCAAACTCTAGTTCATTTGTCTTAAAGTCCGATTTATTTGGTGAGGTGTGAACGTGCAATCAAACTCTGATGTGGACCAAAACAACTAACCGTGGACCGCCTACAAATGTAAGTCTCTGTTTGGCTGAAGTGAACTCTGGTGCAGTTTGAATGCACATGTGTACACCAAGCGGACCAGAGACCGCTTGAAAAGCAGGAAGCAGACTGTAGTGCAGGGCATTCTGGGTAAATACAACCAAATCAAACGCACAAGTCTAGCGCTCCATGGAGAAATGGCTGGTGGTCTTTTGCCTAAGACAAAAGAGAAATCCTACAAACACTTAAAATCTGACGCCACTCTTATTTTTTTATTTCGTGAAGAAGGAAGTTCAGCATCTTCTTAACAGGTTTTTGTTTTGTTTCCTTCTCATTGATGTCATGTTCAGGCCATAAAACCAATCAAAATTTTGCTCCATTGTGTTTTTGTTTTATTTTGACCCTGAAAACAGATAACGAATGAAGGCTTTTATCGAAATTACTTTAAAGGAAAATACAAGTCGAAGTTTTATATGAAACCTAAACATGTCTAAGAACCAAACATTGACTCTAACTTGTAATGGCGCTCCACAAACACTGACTTCTTTAAAAACTACACAAAACATGTCTCAGAAACATACTGGCTCATACAACTTTTGTCTGTGTAAAAGAAAACAAATGCAACTGACTATTTTAAGAGAATTAAACATCTATTTTGCTTTGCGGTGCCACGACGCAATGATGATGTTTTTAGACTATCAAACAGCTTTTAATGAAAAACTCAACAACTAAGTGAGTTTAAATTTCACAGATTGGTATTTCCCATGTAAGGGAATGCTTATCTGCTAACTAGGACAGCTGTGAGTGGGGATAAGCTGCCGTGCCATCAGACCTGAGTGCTTCTTACTTCTTAATGAGGTTGTTTCTCAGACCTGCATGTGTAGCTGAAAGTGTTCAGGAGGGAAGTTGGAGGTGAGGCGCCGGGGCTCGCGTGCCTGTTGTCGGCGGCGATGTGCTTCAGGTGCTGCCGTGGAAAACAATTCATTAAAACCGGAGCTGTTCAGGCTGAAGGGAACGCTCGCATGACTTCACTTCCACTGGAGCATGAGCTTCATCTCTCTTTCCTCTCTCCTTCTTCTCTCTTTCCTCTCTCCTTCCTCTGTCCTTCCTCTCTCCTCCCTCTCTCCTTCCTCTCTCCTTCCTCTCTCCTTCCTCTCTCTTTCCTCTCTCCTTCCTCTTCCTTTTCCTTCATTTATTCGTCTTTTGTCGTGCTTTTTTCCGGAGCTACGTCATCACGTGTTTACGTGAACTGCCCAAAGCGAATTAAAAAAAAAAAAAACCGGGGCCCTCACGTGCTCGGTACCCACTGGAACTCGCTCGTTCACTCACCAACACAAGAAGCGGACGCTCAAACCGCGGAAATCTTCTTAAAGGTTTAGAGAGTAAACACAGTTGCTTATTTCATAATGGCGGCTTTCTGTCTAACTGAGCCAAAGTAAGCACTTTATGCTTTAACAGCGCGCGCGCGCTCACACACACACACACACGCACACCCCCACACACACCCACGCGCGCGGGCGCACACACATAAAGAGATCAGCTGGCTTCCCACATTGCACCACATGCGTGAATTGCACCAGGGCATTTCCGAACATTCAAAATCCAGAAGCTGTGATTAATATCAAAGTGTTCGTTCAGATTTCATTTTTGAAGCTGTTTGGTTTTGGAGTTGGATTGCAGCAGCAACAGCACTGGGTTTATGTTTGGGACATTTTTGTCATTTTTAAATTGGCTTCCCGTGCAGAACAATTAATTCCAATTAAACAGGCTGTCAGAAAGGCTTTTTCTCCACTGGACCCCAGGGATTCTGTGACAAATGAAAGGCAGTCAGCGCTATTTCCCAAGGAGCGGGAAAACTTTATTTAATAGGCCTACATTTATTTTTTTAAAAGTCATCATAGGGTCATGCAGTACTATTTGCACAACTTGGACTCATTTATTTGTGGTGGATTTTTGTCTGTGTGTTGTTTCAGTTTACAAAGCGGTGAAGAATATTTGCTCTGCTACAGATTTCTTTAGCTACATCAGATTTAAGGGGGGTTGGCCGCATGGAAATTACTGTGTTTTGAAAAACTGCAATGGAAACACTTAACGTTACATAAGTCACATGATCAACAACCAGACTTGAATACTGGTGGAAATGTCGAAGAAGACAACAGGAAGTGGTAGGAGGATAACGAGTCAGCATGTTTCAATCACTCGTCATGTGAACAAACATATTCACATGTGATTTCTTCGCTCTGAGTCCAGTAGGACCTTTGGCCAAACACATCAAATGAATTGTGTTTTCTTTTACTTTTGTCGGAAATGCAGCAGCTGTTGTTCAGTGGAACTGACAGAACTGGACAGAAACATTCGTATTGGTAGATTGTTGAGAAACCTCCTTCATTCTGAGCCAAAATCCAGAACTTCACAGGGCATTAAAGTACATTTTTCCGGTTTGCAATGCAGACTTTCACACTTTTTGGAGAAAATGGATCGTAAGTCTGGGCGAAGCCATGATTCTCAGTCACAAAACAGTGAAAGTCTCCATCCAGGCTAGGAGTAGCTGTAGACTGCAATAGAGAAAAGTTTGGTCTGTTGTGAATAAAACAAAGCCGTCAATGTACCGGACTCTCTGACCTTCATCTATAGTCCCAAGAGTTGGATCATGACCAAAGGAACCAGATCCCGTAAGTAAGCAGCTAAAATGCGCTTCCTTCGTTGAGTGTGAAGGGCTCGTCCTTACAGACAAGTGAGTTCCTTCACCCAGGTAAGTCTCGGGGCAGAGTTACTGCTCCTCCACATCAAAAGGGGTCAGGCGATGGTGCTATCTTGGGTTCCACCGTGTGGAAGTTTTCCAGGCTGGAAAACTCATGTACTCCATAGAGAGACAATGAATGGATGGATGGGCGAATGGACTGGGGTTCTTCAAATAACAACTCAAGAGCCACTGTCATTTCAATGTATCTCTGTTCTAGCTCAAATAACTCAAATGAATGACTTCTTACCAGGCCTTAGTAAAAATTCCAAAAGTTCCAAGAATTTCTCTAAAAGTTACCTGAGGATGCCTCGTTGGTAAAAGACTCGGTTTGTGTTGGTTTGCTTGGTGTCCTGGTGTTCCAGATTAGTAACAGGCAACCTTCTGGTAAGTAGTGTTTATTTCAGCTTTAGAGATACGCTAAGCTGCGACATTAACACGGTAACACAACCTATTGACCTCAACAGTGGAGGCGAGAGGTAATGTTAGTGCTAATCCCCACATGAGACATCTCACTGACTGAAGTATCTTTAATCTATCCAGGCAGCAGTCCACTCATCTCTCTTTTACTTTTTTTATTGTATTCCAGAATTAATTTTCCTTAAACATTATTTTTCTGTTTCTAGATATTAGTCACCCAAATTCTTTGCTGACTCTCGATTCTAGACATAACAAGGTGCCCTGTTACTGCTGTTAAGGGCTGAATAATTTAACAGTACCATAAATACTGACCGAAAAAAAAAAAAAAAAGAATTCAGATTTAGATTCATTCGCATGACAGTAAGCTGCTTATTCTTCGCTCCGGGTCCAGTAGGACCTTTGGCCAAAAGACTTAAATGTAGATGCTAACCCTTTACTGGGGTTTCAGTCAAATGAGTTTATGCATAAAGCCAATTAGACTTCTCTATTTCAGGTTGTTTCTAGTACCACCAATCCTGCTGACATGTTAACACAGCAGAACGGATTTTCTCCTTGGAAGCAGATGTATGTTAAAGCCAATTACCTTTGTCCATTCAAGGTTTTCTATTCTTGGTGCTGATGCAAGACTTTGTGCGTGAGTTTCACCTTAGCGTCCAAAACAAGGACTGCAAACTACAAGTTTCGTTGCAACATAACTGGGAGTGTATATTTTTTTAAAAACAAGAAAACAGACTCTCAAAACCTATCAGGAGATTCATCCTGCCTTAAAGCGTTTTGCGCATCTGGTTTACATTCAGAGTCTATGTGGAGGCACAGCGAGGGCCCGTTGCGTCCAATGCCACGTCAAGCGAATCCAAAGCATCCAATAAATAGGCCAGCAAAAGAAAACAACAGCTAGAGTGATTTTGACGCATCCTCGACACACCTCCTCCACATAGACCTTCAATGTAAACCAGACGCGCCTAGCGTGCAAAACGCTAGGTGTAGAGCAAAATGTCAAGCATCTACATTCAAAGTGCACACGGGTCAAACTTGAAGCGTCAGACATGTTTTTGGCGCGTGTAACGCGTTTGATTTGAACACACCATAATGAACCAGTGAACGGACCTTGTTTTAGAATCATGAGAAACAAACTCGTTCTACTCAAGTGATTTCCACTCCACTCATCTTGAGAATAGCACCAATTGGTTGGACCTCTGTTGATTTAGCTCAGTCACTTTGAAGGGGATTGCGATTGTTGATGCAACCCCCTGTTTGATGTTTAGATGTTATGTTTTTAGTTGCCATATTGTGTAGAAAACAGTTTTCACTATTATACTTGAGTTATTTTTGTCCAAAAAATAAGCCAGATTTTGTTGATCCCGGTTGATTTGTAAAAGCAATAAAAAGGTAAAACATCCAAGGGGGGTGAATACTTTTTGTAGGCATTGTAACTGAGCCTCAGAGCGATGTGGAAAATTTACAGCAATATCCTCTGGCACAACGCAGATCAGGCGATGTTACTTAGACAGGAAGCTGCAGCAGTCAATACAGTCTCTTTGATAGGAAAAATACTGATTGGTTAGATGAACAAGTTGGGTTTAGTTAGTGGCCTCTAGCCCAGAACTTGTGATCAGATGTCTTTAGTGACAAGTTTACTGAATTTTGAGTTTTTAAGCTGGTAGCGATTTCTCATCCCTATAAATATCCTTTTATAGCAACAAAAAAAAAATCAACTTTTCTCCCTCCTTTAAACGACAGCGTTGGGATCTCTGCCGGCCTGAATGGCGGGTAGAATTTCTTCGGATATAAACACACATACGTAAATGCCCCAACAGAGCCGGAGGTATTTCTGTCAGCAGCTCACACTGGCGTCACTTCAGGTCCCCGCCGGCTTGGAGAGCTTCGGACAAAGACGTCCCTCTGTCTGCTGTCTGTCAATCCAATATAGCTGTTGGCAGTGACTTCGCTTCATTATTACCTTCCCACAGTTTAAAAGTGGCTGCTGAACAAAGACACTTAGTGAGGGACTGAAATGAGCCTTGCCCTTCTTCACTTCAGTGAGATAGCAAGAAATTAAATGAATTGCAGGAGCCAGGAAGGTAAAGATGTAGCACGGTTAAATTTGCGTAGAAAGTTGAATACTTGTATGCCAAAGTTCGTACTAGACTTAGGTCGATGGATTGTATATAACACATTTGCCGCAATTATTACATCAATCCTCAATCCATGTTTCTGTCACATGGAAACATTGATTTTTATTCATGGTGTTCAGACAGGAAACAGGCCGCAATGTGCGAAGGTTAGCAATCTAACCCCAGACCGCTGCTTCATGGACTAATAGCCTCTGAACATGTGGGTCTCACTCCACCACTATGCTAGTATAATGTCACCTTGTATGACATTTTAAGTGAAACTTTAAAGGTCAGTCTACTAGTACAGTAAAAGTCGGTTTAGTCCGTTCAGCACTGTTCCATGAGTTCTCCATTTGTAGATCAAAAGATACGTTTCCACAAATTGGTGGTTGCCAAGGAGATTAATATTAATGTCTTTGGAGGTGGGGACTTTGGAGGTAGGTTCCTCACTATGTGGGCATGAATATGGGTGGGAACGTGGGTTTGCCAAGAATGAGGAGGAGCTGTACTCAACTATGCCAGCAATGTCACCTGGCATAGTGGACAATGTTGGCTAGTTTTCACTAGTTTCTCTGAAATCTATCAGTATATTTGATGGTTGCGGGTTTCCCAGTCCAGTTGGCGCCGTATGTGCTCTTCCGCCACAATTGACAAAAACGTTTGGACCTCAAGGTTCGACCACAGACTAATCGATTTGCAGTTCAACATTGCGTGAACTAGTGTCGTCTTGCTATGATTTAAAAATGGTGGTTGAGGTGTTGACGTAAATCCACGGGCCAATCGACGAATGTAGTCTGCTGCCAATCAAATTGCTTGTACACAATACCCGGCTTGGTTTGGCTTGCACCACCCCTGAGGTGATTCCAAAAAATGGGGAAGAACTGTGCAGGATGGCCAGGTTGCCTGGAGAAGAAGGGGTTAAAAGCCACGCCCATGGTACCCACACCCTGTTACCAAGTTCTGGACCAGAGGACTTTGGTTTGCATGCAAAATATAACCTTGGAGGTTTTCCTGGGTGAACCTGGCGCATACTACACCTGGTTACACTAATTAAAAGCTCCAGGTCACTTTACACCCTCTGCTGCAACAGTGACGTTGGCTTTTTAGCTTGTGCTCCATTTACCTGGGCAGATTATCTTCTGTCAGTTGAAGCTAAAGCTGTTAGTTAATGGAGAGAGAAAGTACTTTTGTACCTCTGTGTATGAAAGAATGCAAAGTGTAAGAAGTGCAAAGTGTTGCTGAATGGTACTGACTTCATGTTCGTAAACGAAAACTCCAGAGGTTGTAGGCAAAATACCCACGGCTTCATGTGTTTGCTTGGGGACATGTACTATGCAAGTAGAGACAGAGCTGAGGGGATTAGGTAATCAGTTGTGGTACAGCAGCACATCAGCGAGTGGCAACCGAAATAGATATGCGGACGGGGAGGACACAGAGGAATGATGTTTGAGGTCAGATCACACAAGAGAGCATCTGGAGCAGAGGGAAAACAAAAGCTGAGGAAGGGACACGTGGAAGAGGCATGTCAGCCATCAGCCACGGATGCCATCATTCATTAGCTTCAGTTCCAACTTTCAGCGTTTGGTAAAGGCTGACTCAGATGATCTGTATTGTGGTGCATTGTTTATCTGGGGTAAATCAAGCGGGGCACGAACGACCTGGAGCGTTTCAGATCTGCCATGTCCAACTTTGAGACATTTCTAGAAATCTCTTGAGTTGTGTCAGAGAAAGGGGGGAGTAAAGGTCTTTCAGAATGCATGTGATGGAAGAAGCCACGTGTTTTTAGACTTTAAATTGGTATAAATATGCTCAGGTCACAAATCCTGCAACCAGGTTGAATAGAATAGAAATCTTATTGGTTGTAGGATTTCTATTTTCTCTCTGGTAAGAGACCTTGAGCCATTTCTCTTGCCAGCGCTACACTCACATGTTTGTTTTGTGCGTTTGTGTTTACCCAAAATGCCCTGTGCTTTCACTTGCTTCCTCCTACTTTCCCACTTGCATTCACATACTGTATGTATTCAAAACACACTAGAGTTCATTTCAACCAAATTGAGTGTTAGATTATGGATTCACCTCACCCAACTGAGCCAGACTTCATAAGCAACCAGATTGAAGTTGGAGTTGGTTGCTCTGAGTTTTATTTAGGAGTATCAGAGAAATGATCTACAAATGCACACCAAGAGATTTGGAAAACTATGATTTCCCTGCTCCATTCTTTGTTTGCCTCCTAAAATCCCATTAATGTTTAGAAATGTTATTGATAGTAACTCTGCAAAATGTGGCAAAAAAAATAAAAAATCAGGTTTGTGAAAATTTTAGCAAGGCTCTCTGGTTTATCTGTGAAAGGATTGTGGGAACATAGACTAATCTTTATTTAATCACATACTACTCCAAGTGACTCTCCTGACAGAGACAAGTGGGAATAGTCATGAAGAAGAACGCAGCAGAGCGCATGTTTGGTTGGTACTACCAGGTTGCCGGGGTCGGATGTGTCAGAGTTGTATTAGTGAAGCAAGAGGATTAGGCAAATAGACCAAAGAGCTAAGTCAACACTCACACACACACACGGTGCTTGAGCTGATTTCAACCACTTGCTTTTGTCATGGACACACAAATTGGTGTGAAGGAAATGTTCTTTAAGTAATATTAGTATGAGTTTTAGTTTTTATTACTGCTGCTCCCCACCAGGAGTTTCGACCCTCTGGGAGATTTTGTACCTTCCTCTGGCCACTAAGGTATGGAATTGGAAATGTTATAGTTTTTGTGATTAATTTTGTTGTTTTTCTTAATCTAAACACACAAATTATTTTTAGTTCTTTTCCAACTACAGCCTGTATATGCGCCTCACTCTATCGCATTTTTGCCTTTTGTTTTAACAGCGTAGGAAGACTAAATGCCGTTGCAAAAAATAAGTCTCCCACATCACCTTTCAATGCATTTGAGGCTGTAGTAGGAACAAGATGAGCACCATAGAAGCTTGATTGCCACAGACTGCTTTGAACATGTTGGAAATTTAGAATTCAGACCCTTCACTCGCCTCTGGATGCTTGATGCTGGAAATTGAAAGCGTGACTGAGGACATCACTTACAGAGGCGTTATTTTGCATAATTATTATTAAGGGTAATAATAATACTCATCGTACATAAAATGCACTCGTGGAACATTCAAATGTCAACAGAGAAACTCAATGGTAAAGCGGGATACTCATTCACAGTTGAATTCCACAGCACTGATCCAAGTATACACGCACTATTCAGAACTAGCATTATTCAAAAGTGGCACACAGACCTCAAAGATGTGACAAGAGTATTTTCACCAAAATCCCCTACATTTCTCCATGTGTAGACCCCAGATGAGTCTTGAGCCTGAGGAGAGATCTCCAGAATCGATTGCCTTGTGCTATCTTTTCCAGCTCAAGCTCTGAGGATTTCTACAGAAGCTATAGACATTTGTAATGCAAACGAGCAGTTTTCTACACTGAGTTACTGCATCAGGGAATGATCCAACCCTTTCCATCTTTCATAGGGTGTGTGTGTGTACCTTACCCTGACCCTACCCTAACCGTTAGGCACAATTTTAAGAGTAGCACTCATCATCAAATTTACAACAAACTTTGAGATGGCTGTACATACGTGACAAAGAAAATTCCAGCCTTTTCCCCACTAAGTAGAGATGAAGTCCAAGTGTGTATGTATGAATGTGTGAATCGATTGTTGAATGTGACTTGCATTACAGCAAAATGCAATTGATTGTCTACTGTTGCTGTACGGCAGCAACAGTAGACAATCGAGTGTCCTCTTTGCAGTCATGACAAAACTCCATCACATTACTTTTTAAGAAAAATAGATCAAGGCAAAACACTAAGCCCTCCCATATCACTTAAGAGTTGCCTTTTTATTTCTACAGAGACTAAATTATCCCTGTTTGCTGTATTCTTTGGTTGATGCAACAATCTGGTGATGGATCTAAATAAAATCCCAATAAAAGTAAGAATAAATGGGGATTTACTGCACAGTCAGATAAGCAATAGACAAGCTCCCCGTTTGCTGAAAAGTGTAACGATATTTTCCTCTAATGAATGTCACCTCCTTTCAGTTTAATATCTTTATCTCATTCAAGCAAATTTCAGTCATTTCTATCCTTTTGGCCAGGTTTTAGATAATGCCAAACACATGAAAGACATCCTAATCTGTTCTCAGCAGCAAGAGTTATGTTGGTGACACACCGGCCTACAAAGCACACTCAATTCATACTTAATATTTTCTGACTGAAAATGTGGAGAGTCATTCTACAGGTTTAAATTGTTCAAACTCCGCTCCACTTTATCTGCCTCGTCAGTTTCTGGCTCTGGACGTCTAGGCATTCTGTTCCCTAGCTAACTCTGCTACTGTTTATTTGTTACACCAAGTATGGCTGCAAACACTTCACAATCATCAGTCCTAAAAGGTTTAGGACTGCATGTAGGCAGATACTACATGCAGTATCTGCCTACATGGCAGATACTGCATGTAGGCTAAAGACCCTGGTGGAAATGATGCAAAAATGATCGATAATCCCCATGAAATCACTAAAAACCAGAGTTAAATGAGGATTTGGGAGACATTGTCTTTATGGTTCACTACAGTCAGTGATGGCTTTTCATCCCAGAGACGAAGGTTAGCAAGAGCCCAGAATGTGACGCTTTGATTAGGGACCAGCTACAAACTCTAGTGGGTCGAAACACGTAAACAAAAACCTTCTGGGCGACCCAAACACTGAGAATCAATACTGAATCTGGAAACTTCTCTAGACTAATAAGGTTCCTCAGATCTCATGAGATTTTATTGATGGCATGGAAAGATGTGGGTCCAAAATGGTGGTTTGAATTGACAAATTGGCAAGTTAGCATGGCCAGAAGCAGGACATTTACTCCGAGAAATATCTAACGTTAATGAATTCGAAGCAATTCTTCTAAGATGACTGGGCCAAAGTTCTTTCACAAAGGTGTAAAATACTCACTTGAAGGTATTGCAAATGCACAATGGCAGCTGTTCTTGCAAGCGGTGGCACAACCAGTTATTAGTTTGAGGAGGCAGTTGCTTTTTTTAGAGCCAGATTGCTTGAACAACTTTTTTGTTTTGAAAATGAATCTGCATTTTGTGTTTATTCAGGGAATCTCGGTAAAATCAGTTGGATGATCTAAACAGGAGCAAAGAAGATAAAAGAAGAAATATGGAAGGGAACAGAAATGGGTTATAAATCCATCTTTAAAAAAAGAAAACAAGAGCTCTATCCTGTATCCCTACATGCACGTGACTGGTGTGTGTGTGCTTTGACTTGACTGCCATCATCTTTGTACAAGATCACGGGATCGTCTCTCTCACTGTTTCTAGCATTGCAGAAATCCTCCCATCTGTCACTCCTAATCAGCAGAGAGCAGCCTGCATGTTCACAGGGTCTTACAGTGGGATGACATAGGCCCATACACACACACTCATAAACACGCACACACACTCAGATTACATTCACGCTGACACAGTAAGTCATAGAGCGGAATCCTGCTCCCCCTCTGGCCATTACTCATTATAGGAACATCTGGAAACACGAAAAAGCCATTAGAACATTTGCAATCTGCAAAAAATTCCTTATTTATGATATAATTTATTATTTGTTTTCACAGTATAAATATCATGACGTGAATTATGTAAATTCAAGCTTTGCAAAATCGTAATGCAATATTGCTACGTAGGCTGGGTGGGCATAAAAAATGGATTTCAGTCTACTCCTCAGTCCGTCCATTTGTCCATACAGCAGTCATTGGGCGAGAGGCGGCATCGACAACTTGGATAGATCCCCAGTGGAAATCTTACGTATTTTCAAACAAGTAGGGAGTAGAAATGACAAAACAACAAGGAGGGTTAATGACAGGTGAGTGGATGCAGCTGGAGAAAGGGGGTGATAGAGGCAAAGGAGGAAGTGACTAACAGCTGGTAAGGGGAGGATGATGGATGAAGTGAGGGAACAAATCTAAAAACAAACAAATCTAAAATACAATGAGACTAACCTGACACAAGGGATAAACTACAGAAATAAGTCCAAACACATTGGTGTTTGGACTTATTTCTGCGTTTTAAAACTGGATCATAACCCAGTTTTAAAACGCTTATACTTTCTTTGACATCTTGTCATAAGGACTTCCAACCGCAAGAACGGTGGAGTAGGTCAGTATTACCTATTATAAAACCATACCTGGTATACCATTACAGAGTAAAAATAAAAACGAGGGCCCACATGATAACGCTTGGTCTTTGTTTCCCTTTCAATCAGGCATATCCTGCGTCCCTGTCCTGCCACCTCGTCGGGGTTCCTTCTACGTGGAGAGTGGAACAGGCATGTCGGTGGGCAGTGTGCTGGCCTTCTGGTGCAGAGAGGGATACCAGTTGGTTGGCAGCGACAAAATCTCCTGCCATGTCAGAAGTGGCAAAGCGCAGTGGAGCAACTACCTACCCGTCTGCGAAGGTGCATAGATCCATCTTTGAATGTGTTTATGCGTACTGCATTATCAATGGTCAACGTCGTTATCTTATGGCTAAGCCTTGAATCAGAAGTCAGTCCAATCCAGATGGAAAACAAAATGATCAGAGGTGTGAATGTAAGCATGCTTTCTGTTATAACAGCGATCCCCAGACCGGAGGACCGTGGACTGAGAGTGGCCGTGTTGGCTTCAGTTGTGAGTGGCATCGTCATTTTTGCCATGTCCTTGTCCTTCCTCGTCTGCTGCCTCCAGGAGCGATCTAGCCGAGACCGTGCCAAGAAAGATGGCCGGAGCAGGTGGGTTTGGACACTTGGCTGAGAGACATGTTGGTTGTTTTCTAGTTAGCTGAAAGACCTTTGTCTTGGTCAGACGCAGAGAGAAGAGATCAGGCCGCCGCAGTGAATGCTGGCTGGAGACGGAAGAGGGAGCGTGGGAAGCTTTCCCTCCACCCAAGATTTTCCACTTGTCCCAAAGGATGAACCCCCGTCTGGCACCCGACAGTCCACTTTACCTGACAGGGGGCCTCAATGGATACGAGAACAGAGGATACCAACGGTAAACCATCATAACAAACCAAATCAAAATGATTGTAAAGGTTACATAAAATACCATCCAAACTCAAGATTTCCTACGCCTGAACATAGAGCATGATAATTGTTAGGGATTGTGGTTTTGACCGTGGTAGGAGTCTGCTCCACAATCGGCCTCATGGGGCGTCTGTCATTGAATCCTTGGACAAGACGCTCCATCCACCTTGCCTGCTGGTGGGTCAAAGGGCCTACCTGTATCAGTGTGTGCCAGAGCAGCTGTAGCTACTATCCAGTAGCTTGCCACCACTAGAGTGTGACAAACTTGAATTGATGAATGACTTAATGCAATGTGAAGCGCTTTGGGGTCCTCTGGACTTGATATGTCACTATGCAAGTACAAGTCATTTACTGTATGAGTCTTGGAACCTTAGACACTTAGAACTAAAAGATGACATTGGCTTGCATTGACTAAGTGTTCTTCTCTTGTTCTGTGTCCTTTTCAGGAGTCAGGAGAGTCTGCTGAAGACCTCTCTACCTGGACTGTACCGTTCTGAGTCCCAGCTGTATCCACACGTCGTCCTCCAGAGGGTTCCTACTCCTACTGCACCGTCTGCTCCTTCCGCTCCGTCGGCTCCTCTGTACCTCCACCTTCCCCCGTCTTCTTCGGCAGGCTCCTCCCCAGCCCACACCATTACCCAAAGCCAGCCACGGATCATGGCACAGTATCCCACGCCAACGTATCCGCCCAATCCCAACACAGCTGTGCCTACTTACCCCCACCCAACACCAGCTCCTATTTACCCCAACCCTAACCCACCACCTCAGAGACCATGGCAGTAGCCTTGTTTTCTGCTGTCCTGCTCTACAGGGTGTTCTAGTTGGCTATGCAGAAGAAGAGCAAAGAAAGAAAAGGCCTGAGTCACATTCTGAAGAAGTCCTTTTAGGTTTTCTCATCCTGGTTTTCTCCCTGTTGAAAATGCCCTGCTCCAAAGCAGACATGAAGGAAATGCAGCAAACAACAAAGTACTCCTTGTTACTGCATGCTTGAAGCACTTTTCTTACCACCAGCACTTTACCAGTGAACAGTTGAGGTTTCTTAGTTCTACCTGAAATGTTGGTGAAACAGATGGCCATCAGATAAAACTCTGCTTTCTTACAAGGAACTCTATTAAGCCTATAAGCAAAGGACCTTGGGTTGGGGTTGTAATTTGTGCACTAACCTCATTTGTAAGAGAAACCTGCCGTAGTAGGTGTGTTTAGGCAGCTCTAAGCCATTTAATGTATTTTCTATCATTAACTGCTTTTAAGGAAGATCCCTATCAGCCTTTTTCAGGTGTTGCTGATCTAATTAAGTTTTAACTATGTGAAATTATGTTTATGTATTGACTATAGCTGAGAGTAAGTTAATGAATGCAGGTCTTCTTAATATTCTTGTACTTTCTGGACCTATGACTACAACCGGCACTGTGACTGAAATGCTGCTATTGTTTCAGCCACTGAACAAATCTACTTTGCACTACTTGTATGGATTTGAAAAATGTAGAGAGAGTTTCTCAGCTGATCTTCAGCATCAAAACAGTTCTGTTCATGTTTTCTCGATTGCTTGACTGACTAGACATTGTGACATTCCCCATCAGGGGGATAGCGATTTGCTTAGATCCAGTATGTATAGCTTTGCTAAAGAGCAACCTATATGTTGAAGATGATCATTTTTAAGGTAATCTCTGGGTTTGATATAATAAAAGTGGTGTAAAAGAATGCAAATGTATTGTTGATCCATTGTAAACTCTGTTGAGTTTGTGTATAAATTCTAGCCATATAGATACAGTCCCTTGTAAAAGTAAACATACAGTATGTCTTTCATCCTTCCACATTTTGGGTGGTAATGAAGTACAAGTAGATACTTTGGGGTACTATAATGGTAGATACTTTGGGGTATCTACTAGTAGATACTTTGGGGTATCTACTAGTAGATACTTTGGGGTATCTACTAGTAGATACTTTGGGGTATCTACTAGTAGATACTTTGGGGTATCTACTAGTAGATACTTTGGGGTATCTACTAGCTTTTTGTCTGCCGTTCTGTGCACAAATGCTCAAGGTCAATAGGAATTGGGAAGCAAGTGTAGGATTTAGGTCGGGACTTGGTTGATCTAACAAATAAAAGTGCTTTGATCTAAACTGTTCTATTGTATTTCTGGATGTATGTTCGAAATCATTGCATTGCTGGACGGTGAGCAAGTCTTTTGCAGCCTCTATGAGGTTTTCTTCCACGATTGCTCTTATACAACTATCCTCCATCCATCTTTTCCTTAACTGCGACAGATTCTCTGTTGCTGGAGACGGTATGTTCAAGATGGATTGCAATCTTAAGCCCCTTCTCCATTGTCAACTCTCAGTCTAGCCGGTTAATATCTGGTTTGGGTCTAGCCAAATACCTGTTGGCAGTGTGTTTCTCAGCTACGTGCAATACAGTGTTGTGTATCTATGATTATGCTTGGTGTCACATTGGATTACAGTCAGTTCTATCAAGAGAACACATCAAAGCTTCTGACTCTGATTCCTTCCAGATATTTTATCACAATCATTCTTTAAAGAAAGAAAAAAATCCAACAAAGCAGATGACCCAGCCAGGCATGCTAGTGTTTAGCCTCTCCAAAACTAACATCAGCCTATCCAATGCTAATACCAGCCCATCCAAATTAATGGAAAGCAAAGGAAGTATCCAATCCAGTGGATGACCAGGCTCTGCATGCTAGTCACTAGCTTTTCCAATGCTAACCCAAGGGAGTAGCTGCTTTCTCATTGGCCATACTTATTTATTTGCCCTTCCTACACTACAATTTCTGACAGCTCATCCATATTTGCACCCTCAGACACTGCTTTCCTTTATTATACACAACCCGCTATGTGCCATGCATCAGAAAATACAAGGTTATGATTCTATCACAATGGCTGTCCTTTCATTCATCTGCTTTTAGACGTCCTGCGACTTTGCTTTGGTCACTTTGCAGAGCAATGGCACTGCTGTTTCCTGAGAACTGCAATCAAAGCATCTCTTGTCCAAGTCATTTTCTCATCACCACACAGGTTGCTGGTTGCTTTTCTTCTTCAGGCGTACCGCACCACTTTGGAAATTCTCTAAAGTTATCACCGAAAACTTCACTTTCAAAATGCAAAAAGTTTTGCTTATAAAACTGTAAATTTGACCCCTGTGATTAAGTAACATAGGTCCATTAGAACTGATTGCGCTATTGCTTAGCTTTCATTGCAGCTTTGTTATTTATCTTTTATTTAAATAACTTGTGTTTAAGTACCATTATCTGAACGTGTTTGGACATTTCATCTTTAGATAGACGAACAAGAAGATGATTTTTGCATTTGTGGTGGGGGGAAAAATCAACAGAGAACACCTGCTCATTTGTTTTGTGTCTGCTCCGTCCTATTGTGTTTGCATGCTGTGGAGGCTGACAGTTTTGCAGGACTGAGAACTGGCTGGGTAAAGACTGAGAAACACTCAAGAGGTAAGAGACCTTTTATCTTTTTGTTTTTTCATTCACTTGCAAATAGAATAAAGAATTGCAGTATGAAGATCTGATTAAACTGCCAGTGATCAGCTGGGTGGTTATGTATAATTTAAGGGTGTTTTGCTGACCCCATGATCCAGGCAATGCAAATTGTCCCAAAGATTGAAGCGCACCAGACATGTCTGCTGAAAAGTCTGAAAATATCCTTGAAACTCAGCAGGCATGTTCAGCAGGAGCGCCGACACAATTCTGCTTCCAAAAATATTCCTGCTGAATATTCTCTGCTGCGGTGGTTCCCAACCTGTCAGCAGCACCTCTCATTTCTGATGCGACTGCCAAAGATCACTAAACTTTCAATACAAAGAGGCGGCAAGTCCACAGTCAAACATGCAGGGGAATCATAATGATCACATTTTAAAGAAATATTAGCACATTATGGCTGCACAGTGGCACAGTTGGTAGAGCTGTTGCCTTGCAGCAAGAAGGTTCTGGGTTTGATTCCTGGCACCGGTCTTTCTGCATGGAGTTTGCATGTTCTCCCTGTGCATGGTGGGTTCTCTCCAGGTACTCCGGCTTCCTCCCACAGTCCAAAAACATGACAGGTTTATTGGTCTCTCTAGATTCTCCCTAGGTGTGAGTGTGTGTGTGGTCGCCTGTCCTGTTTGTCTCTGTGTTGCCCTGCGCCAGACTGGCGACCTGTCCAGGGTGACCCCGCCTCTCGCCTGGAACGTTAGCTGGAGATAGGCACCAGCAACCCTCAACCACCAGCAAGAGGTTTTTTCAATTTCCTGTATTATACCTAGCTATATCACAACAGCACCACCTGCTGACAAAAAATGAGAACTCCACCCTGTAGATTAAATAAAAGCAAAACACGGTTTTCAAAATATATTTTACAGGTACTCTTTTTTTTTCCCACCTGGTTATATATCGGCAAGGACATTGCAGATTGTTCCTTTCTGTGTTCTGGGAAGCGCTTAAACCTGTTGTGTAGTCTTAGTCTACTTTGAAAGGAGTGCTAAGTTACAAATGTGTGGACACATGGCAGAGTGCTCGAGTCTAGTATCTCTATTATCACAACTTTTTGATCTAACAGAACTCTGTTTGAAGTGACCCTGGACAAAGAACTGCCAGCATGCTTCTTCCTGACATCTTCAACCATGAGAACTCCCAACAGATTGACTATCTACAAGCCATGATGGTCGCCTGCAGTCAGCTGGGACTGAACAACGTCTGGTTCGCCACAGACATTTTCATCCTGATCACCGGGTTGGTGGCCAACACTGCCCTCCTTTGGTTGTTTTGTAAAGAAAGGAGAATACTCTCTGCCTCACAGGTAAAAGAGATTTGACCAGTTTACAGTGAAGTAATTACTAAATTAAACCCGTGTTTCAGGGAAAGGAAAGGAAAGGAAAGTAATCCTTCACGCACTTTAGACTTAATGAGTTTGGGACTTGAGAGATTATCTTGGACCTGACATTGAAGGAGGATTTGTTGAATGTCTGTTGAATGGAACAACTTTGCTTTCAAGGTTCTTGCCATGAATCTTGTTCTTATGGATCTGCTCTACCTCGTAATTATACCTGTTGAGTTGCTTTACAATGGAATGATGGAACCCGTCAGCACAACTAATCATTCAGGTGAGGAAATGGAGACAAAGTCCCTTTCTGGCACTCAATCTTTGTGTACATAGACTTAAAAAGAATCATAAAAAATACAGCCTTTAATTTGGATAAATTCTTAGGGACACCCTAATTGTCAAAAGTTTTTACTTGACTTTGCAGGTCAGAGCTTCTAGGAACTAATTCCCAACTTCCTGTTTCCTGATTTCCATAACTCTCTTGCCATCCACTTTTTCAGTAGCTAGCATTTCACCGTATGGAATTAAGATAACAAAAGACATCTTCAGTATGTTCAACCTGATTGGCTGTCCCCTGCTGTTAGCCTGCATGTGCATTGAGCGCTACGTGGCAGTGATCAGATCGGTGCTGTACCTGAGGCTGAGGAGATGGGAGTATCGCATGGCTGTTTCTGGTGTAGCGTGGACGCTCACCTTGTCTTTTTGTTTGGCAATTGGTAAGTGCTGGGGTGGAGCAGGAAAAAAAACTCTAGCCGTCGCATCCACCAGAGCAGGCAAAAACGCCTTGTTTGCAAGTCTCTCAAAGCAAGAATGCAGGAGCTGGATGGATTTTGGCATCTCAAATGTTGTTTAAAAATCTTTCCCCCCAGAAGTCCTGGTCATGTTTTTTAACTTTTCTTTCTTGCATTGCTCAGGCAAGATATGGTTGGAATGATCATCATATCCTGTCTCTTCCTGATAATGCTTGCCTCCCTCTGGGGTGTGGTCCGGTCGCTGTGGCTGAAAGGTCCTGCCCAAAAGCACAACATGCTGGCTGTGATGGTGCCTTCAGTGATGTCTTTCCTCCCAGTCCTTGTGATGTTTCCTGTTGTCCTGTATCAGTATTACTTTAATTCAACAATGAGCAATGTGATGTGTACTCTCTTTGACTTATCCAGGCTGTTCCCTAAGTTTGGTCTCATCATAGGTCCTCTGTTCTATCTATCCAAAGCGAGACACATGACTGTCTTCTGTAGAAAGCAAAGTTTTCTACAAAAGACAATGAGATGAAAAAAGGCAACTGCGCCAAAATCAATTAATTTAATTTGCCTGGTTTTTCTCTAATGTCTTAAGATAATGTCTGGTGTAAAAATAAAACTGGAAGGAATTAAATATTCAGAAAAATTCTTCTTTACTGTCAACGTTTCATTGCTAGACATCCGATTACAACATGCAAACATCAGAACAAGTCTTTTCATCGCAGGATCTGTCCAGTATCCATTAGTGCTCCGTTTATACAACACATGCCAACATACAACAATGAATCGATTTTGTTTTTTAATTGATGATAATGATGATGATGATCATTTACAACACAAGCGATGTGTCGTCAAGGCGATAATGTCATATTTTCAACATTTGAGGATTTAGTGTGTCACAACTGCTGTTTGTTTGCTGGACACAAGGTTGGAAAAATAAAACAGAATACATCTTGATCCCAAACATTTAGCTTATTTCCAACCCGGGAATCATATTTGCAAATCTGGATTCAAACGCCATCTTATGACAGATAAAAACAATCTGCAAGACAAGGCACATGAAAATAAACAAACTGACCACATAGAGCATCTGAGTGCTTGACTGAAAAAAACAACATATTTTTGCTTGCTTGGCAAACCAAAGGCAAAAATTCTGCCTACCACTAGTTGGGTGTAGTGGAGGGCTACTAGGGGTGTTGTGGAGCCTTCAGACAGTGGGAGGAAAGATGATGTTGTATTTTTTTATCATAATTTTAGTTTTGTTTTTCAGTCATTGTGTTTAGATAAAAAAATATCTTTAAAAATTGAAGGAAATGTTATTTCTGCTGCTCCTTTTTTGATTGGCTGCCAGTCAAATTGATCAAACTGCTTCAATGGTCAAGCTAGCGTAGCTTAGCAAGCTAGAAATTGAAATGTTTTTGACAAGAAAAAGACTACATGAGAACATAAGAACTGTGTGACTAAAACAATATATTATTGATTTTCTAATAATCAAAAGGATTCCAATGAAAATGTGTATTATTTGATAATAAAGATCTTTTTTTGAACTATTTGGAGATATTTTATGTTTTAGTTATATTATCTTTATCATTACGTTTCATATGTTACAGCTATGTGTCACTGTTTTGCTGCAGCTGCCTTCTATTTATCCTTAAAATTCCGCTGACAGAGGCGTATAAATGTTTTATAGAAAGCTGGTACAATTTGCCTTTGTTACATAAATAAATGACAGTGCTTTCTGTGTGGTGTCATTGTTCATCTGCCTTCATAGTGTCACCAAGATTTATTGGTAAAGATATAAAGTCATAAAATAAATTATTTAGTGAAGTTGCATAATCTCACAAATAAAAATTTTGAATATCCCAACATTTAATTTAGATACATTTATTTAGTGGGGAGGCATCCATGTCAAAAAATGGAACTGTTTACATCTACGTTACAGGCAAAGTTATTGAAATTCCCAATAATCCTCTAAAATAAATGCAATTGAAGTATTTTACATTTGATTATAACTTCTAGCTAGTAAAATATTACACTTTTTTCACCCCGTGGGTTTAAACATAACATGACACAACAAGCTTGTTATGTAAGCTAGCCAGCGGCTAGCTCAGGGGTGGGCAATCCTGGTCCTCGAGGGCCGGCGTCCTGCAGCTCTTCGATGTCTCCCTGGTCCAACACACTTGAATCAAATAAGTGAATCACCTCCTAAGTGCAGTCAGGTTCTCCAGAGTCCTGCTAATGACCTCATTATTTGATTCAGGTGTGTTGAAGTAGAGACACATCTAAAAGTTTCAGGAGACCGGCCCTCGAGGCCTGGAGTTGCCCACCCCTGGGCTAGCTAGCTTACATAACCACCATGGGATACGACTTACTCCTCAACTGGTTGTTTTGGGAGTGATGTCACATAAAAGCATTTCCTGCACAACCATCACAAATGTAAACATGTGGAGTTTGCAAAGATTTTCTTGCACTTTACCTGAAACCGTGTGTTTTAATGAGAGAGTATGTGGAAGAGCGCTTCGGGCCAGATGTTGAATATGGTGGAGGGTCTAGGATGCTGTGGGTCAGATTCTCTTCCGAAAGTCCAGGGAACACTGAAAAGATGCTGTCAAGCTGTACTCTGTTATCCAGGTATGTGTGCTACTTCTGATGTGCTTCCATTGTGAATAGTCCATGTCTATTGGGAGCAAGTGTGTGGCGTTCACAGTGTCTGGGTGTATCAGGATTGGGACGTTATTTTTGCCCTTATGTCACCATCTCATTTTCAGTTTGTTTGTTTTCTTTAGGCTTAATGTGTGCCCCTTAATGTTTAGATAATCATAACAACTAAACGATTAGTTGAATCAATCAGAAAGTTGGTCATGCCATCAGTTTCACTTTCAGTTTCAAGTATCAAGATTTCTCTCTAGCATAGCACGCAATACATAGTGTCATAAAAAGGCTTAATGTAACAGATTTGTGAGGCATAGATGCATCATTTTGAAGCAATCGTGGACATGTATATATACTGATATATAGGGTTTTGTGAGCCATGTCAATAATGTGATAAAATCTTCCAACCTGTCCCAAAAATTTGTAGTAGCCAATTTATGTATGCTAATTTCAAGTGCGTAGTAAGGATATGTGTGTGTGTGTCTCCTAGCTGATCAGTGAGAGAGAAAAAGGTATGGAAAAGAAAATTGATAAAAAGCGGCAGGATATTTTTCTACAAGCAAGTTAGATGTACAAAATAACTTTAACCCTAATCGATTGGGTTTGTACCCATAATTGACTGTCTTGTGCTAATAACGTTGGGGTTTATTTTGATGCTTTATTGTTACTCATTTCAGAGTAACGACAAAATTAGATTCAGAACTTTTATGTATCACTAATAATAAACCATATCAGGGTGATTGAGTTGGGTGGTTATGACTTTTTTAAACACCAAAATCTAGGGGAGCTGGAAGGACAAGTATTCTTATTTCAACAATCTCTGAACACAAGTTTGGACAAAACAACTCCTTTTAGAGACTGATCCAACTTTTACTTAACAGTTTTTTTGCAAATAGGGCTTTAAAAATGAAAAAAACGAAAACAACAGCAAAAGAAAGACAATCATCCATGTAATGGAAAACATGACTGTTTTCACCGTGTACCAGTTGATACACGACTGTTCAAAGTTTGAGGAGTTTCTATAGCAGCACTGAATTCGTCAAGAGTCTCTTTCTTCTTCCACCTTGGTAACTGATGGCAGCAGAGCAAATACTTTGTTCCTTTAGTTTTCTATAGAAAGTGTCGGTCTAGACCCCCCTTAAGGTGCTACGGTCTCGCTGAGGAAGACTCTGACTCACCACTGGCTCCAGGGGTACTTTAACCTCATCGTGCTTCAAGCAAGAACCAAGAAACCACCAAGACCTACAGTCACAATATTCTGTCCTCAAGTAAGACATGTTGCAACCTTTAGGACAAGTCCAGCGCCTCCACTTGGTTGAGGACAGGTAAGTCTTCAGATAGCAGTTAGTCAAACGGTTCACAGGTTCGTGGCATTTGGCAAAAAAAAAAAAAGGGCACAAGAACTTTAGAGGGGGCGCTGAGAGTCCAAACTCCCTCTAGAAAGGCCAGTGTAAATCCTCAAAGTCCACTGATTGGCTCATGTTCACATCTGTCTCCAGCAGGCTCATGATGACCGCCATGGCTGCCTCGTCACTGCTGAAGCTGCTGAGTCCTGAGACATCCAGGTCCAGGTGGGACGGCTCACCTGGGGGACAGCAAACAAGAAAGAACTTCAGAAGCTCTCATCTAAAACTACAAGCAATTCTTAGGGCTTTATTTTCATATCAAGTTTTTGTCCCAGAATTTTGTCTTGTTTTCTTGTAAACAAGTACTTGTATGCTTTATTGGGTTTATTTGGGCGCTAATACATAATGTGTTACATTTGAACAGAAACTAATAGGTTTCAAGTTTCAAATCATAAAGATGAACTGACGTCCTTTTAAACGCGAGATCCAATAAGGCTGCCACTAAACACAACAATATTTGCAATAATTTACTAATAACAATATTAATAACTAATAAAAATAGGCTTTTCCACTTTCAATGGTCTGAATTTTATTAAATCAGTACTGAACAACATCTATTGAGAAAATCTTTGCAGTTGTGTTTAAAATGCATACAATGTTGAGAAAGAAAATATTAGCTTGTACTGCTAATTATTGCTAGCCTGATTGCTTAAAACAGGTCGTTCAAACTATTAAATACCATTTTCCTTCCATTGGAGCACCAAACACGAGTTTTCACACAATTTTGACGTGCTGAGTTGTGTTTGAAAGTTGGCAACAAACTAAAACTACCTTGACTCTCAGGAGCTCCACTGCTTTCAGCAGCTTCCTTACTGGAATCAGCCTGCGACTGGGAGGTTGTAGAGCTGCCTGCTTCCTCTTCTCTGCTGGGAGTCTGCAAGAGTCAGAGGCACCTTAAAGCTCAAAGTTAAAGCAGACCAACTGTTAATGCCTGGAAATATGCTGAGTTTGACGGTCTTCAGTGGCAGCAAGGCGACTTACACTCCTGCTGGTGAGTGGACATTTCTCCTGGACAGAACCAAATGGACTCGAAGCTCCACTCGATGGGGACGAGTTCGCCCTGTTAAAAATAGACGTACAATTCTGGTGATATGTGCAGAAGGTGTTCAAGCGGATATGCTAACTCAGATTACATTAAAAATGTAAAATAAATACATTTTTAAAAACATGCTTCTGATACTCTTTAAAAAGTATATTTCGGTACTAAAATTATATGTTTTCTAAAATATACTTTAAGTTCTAATTGAATATATTACTAAAATCATACTTTAGATAATACTTTTAAAAATACAATTTGCATGTATTTGTAAAAATGTATATTTTGACTGTACATTTAAAGTGTACAAAGTATACCTGTAGTTGTTCCAAAGAAGCATGTGATAGTACACTTTGTACACTTCAAATTGGGATTTTCTACAATTTAATTACAATTAATATACACTAAAATAACATCCTTCAAGCATACTGATCATGGCTTCAATGATGCTCAAGTATGCTAAAATTTTATATGCTTACTATATTTATTTTTCACAAGGGAAGGACCATGGGCCATTTCTCCCGCTAGTTTTAGATTTGTGCATTTGTTCTCATTGTATTTACCCAGAATGCCCTGCTCTATAGTCCACTTTCTCCTTTTGGAGCGGTCTTTAGTCTGCTTGCCGTTCACATATGCATTTGAACTGCACCAGAGTTTGCTCGGTCCAAACTGACACCGAGGTTTGTAGGCAGCGGACCAGATTTCGCTTTTTTGGACGCATCAGAATTCGATTACGTATTCAGACTTCCCCAAGTAAACAGAACTTTCTAGGCAATTTTGTCGATTAAAGCAGACTAAACAGGGCTGGTGCGAATGCGCCCTAAATCTGCCTTTCCTGTGATTTCCTGTCACAACAGTCTTCCTGTCTTTGTACATGGCATATTGCTTGTTTTTATGACTTGTCTGGACTTTTTTAATGGCACTGTCCAATTATTCTCATGCCAGTTTCACACATCATACCAAATGCGTTTTACCTGTATGTGTCGCTCAGTTCGTTTGCGATCTGGGTCCCTATGCTGCCTGCGTAGATCATGGTGCCCACAGCAGTGGAGAGGCCAGGAATCTCCGGGATTTGCTGTGCATCTTCTGTTAAACCAAAGCCTCAAAGAATTAAGTATTCATGCCCCTGGATCGTTTCCACTTAATTTTATGAGGTACATCTACTCAAAGCTTCCTGCTTTTGGGAAGGGATGGAAAAACTATACATGGGTTTACTCAAGTGTGAAAGGCATAGCAAGAAAGCATCTTGATTTTACAGGTCTGAATGAAAACCTCACCCTGAGTCGATTTTGAGCTGCCAGCCTCGCTTTCGTCTTTTGTGCGGCCAGGGCCCCTGTTGGTGCAGAGCAGTATTGCAGCTTGCATATCTACTGCATGAAATACGAACGGAATCTGAGGGGGGAAACACACTTACGAGACAACCCTGTTCGAAGAGACGATGAACTCCACCTCTTTGGTCCACGGATTGGTGAAGCTAAACCACTGGCTTTGGAGCGTAACATAGGAGCCGTGTTTTGTTTTGAACTTGTAGCATTGGGTCTCGATCTTCTCTTTGCTTCGAAGAACTGCAAAAGACATTGGACTTCATCAAAAGGGACTTCTAAGGACTTCTAAATGATGTATGAAAATGTTCTTCCAGGTGTTGAAAGTTGGGTTTTCTACGATCATAGTTTGCTCCATCACCTTGCCGGTGCTTGCCCGCCATATGCTGAAGGTCGTCCTGGTGGAAGTACTCGTAACAGGAGGTGCCAAGAACTTCCTGTGGCAAATAACCGATGACTGTCGTGGCTCTGTGTAGGAAACAGAAGGGGTGGAGTTTAACTATTCAGTCATTCTCTCTTTCCTATCGCCTCCCAAGATTGTGTCCAATAAAATGCATTCTAGCAAAAGTTGAACAGCAGCCTCAACATTTCACACCAGAAATGGGATAATCTTGAATCACTTTACGTTATTGGTGTTGTGTAATTACTTCCCAAAAAAGTGAGAAGAGATTGTCATGTGATGCCATCAAGACGCACAGCTTCTTCTGAGAAACAACGGCAAAGACAGAAAGGATTATCTCCACTGACAGAGGAATCGACGCCACAACAAGCCTCTGCCATTCCTTTCTCAGCCGAACCGTGGTTTCAGAGCAAACCCGTTACCCACGGCGAGGGTGGTGGTAGTGAAGGGTTTCGTGGGGGGTAAGGGGGGGAGGACAAGATCAATGGTGCAGTTGGACTTAGTTAGAAAGTGGAAACTCACTGTTGATCTACAAAAGTGAACTTGCCGTCGATTGCACAGCGGGTTACGAACTCGGTGGCCTTGACGTTGACGTCTTTAGGGGGCTGGTGGGAGACATGGGGATGGAGGCGGCACACTGTCACCAGGCAGTTCAGGCTGGGCGTCTCCTTGTCGGCGGCGTCGCCTTCCGGGTCCAGCTGGCCGCTCGGCCAGGTCCGCATGTATCCGGTGCAGTGGAGGGTGCAGTACCTGTAGTTCTCTGTGGGTAGAAACAACAAGTGAGGGGACGATTTAGTGGGAGGTTTGTTTGTTGGAGCATATTGGAAGTACATCTTTCAGTAGGACAACAACCGGAACCACACAGGCAGATTAATTAAAGCAAGAAATATTACAAAAAAGGAAAATAATAATAAAAAAAAAAATCATTAATACAAAATAAGCAATCACTAATTGCTTATTTTGTAACTCAAAGCCTCTGTTTGCTTATGTACGATTCTTGTTTTGCATGAACTAATTGGTGAATTAAAAACAAAAAGAATCTTCCAAATGAGACAAAATGCAGCTGAAAGGCAGTGAAACGTTGTTGTATGAAGGACTGGGGTTGAATATAGATGCACGAAACATTTTAAACTGTGGCACAAACTAAAAGCATGAGGCACCTGGAAGGTTATTGATTCCCCAATGTAGTGATCAGGTTGTACCACAAGATGGCGTCAGACCTCGAGCCATGTCATTTCAGCAGATCCTGGACCATTTCACTTGTTTGTTGTTACGCAACCAGATCACACAGACCTATTTTTGTCTTTTAAATTGTCTCTCTAATTTTTTGTGAAAACAGACAAAAAAACGTTTTAATATTTGGAGTCACTCACAAAAGTTGCACAAAATAGTTTTGACTGAAGTTTTCCCTTTGTTTATGAACTGATGGATCCTTTATTTTTATCTAGTTCCTCAAACTTTACTAACTTACCTCTGGCAATTTTTGAACATTTAATCCAAATAATAAATTGGTTAATAGTACGATCACAAAGTACTACTACCTCTCACCACTCTGACAGAATCTAACCACATCCATTTTTTAACCAGTGAACCAATGTCTTCAGTTCTGTTCACCAAACAGAGCAATGCGATGCAGGCATGCGGCAGAACAAACTGGGATTCACCTTTCTTCTTGGAAGCAATGGGCAGCGAGTGCTTGCCTTCGTGCTTCCCTGTGACCCGACTGTGCTTCATGCGGCAGAAGAAGGATCGCCTGGCTCCGGTGGCCAAGTGAGACGGCCTGGCGGGGGCTTCGGCCTGGACCTGAATCCCCGCTGCACAGAGAAAACCCACATTTGTTCTGAAACAAAGCACCCGATTCCCGTCCGGTTTTCTCTAGTTTGGTTTTGCCTGCAGTCTTACTGGACGCGTCGATGAGGCGCTGCTGGGGGAGCATCTCTGAGGACGAGAGCTGTTCCTTCACCTTGTGGATGTCTTTGGGGTGGATGAAATCGAACAAACTCTGGCCTGTCAGCTCCAACTGGAATTGAAATGCAAGTATTGGTAATATTTCTGACTGCACACCATGACTCACACCATAAGTCTTAGTGTGCATCAGCATTTAATCATTACATATTCAGTTTAAAGTACGACAAAGAGTTTAGGCTTGTTTTAACGGTTGAGTGAGACTATCTCCAAATCAAAGACTATTCAGGGTTTGAAACAGATTGTAAATGTTTGCCTACTCTTTGAATTTTCACATTTTCCACATCATAACTACAAACTTCAACATATTTTGCCTGGTACTGCTGATCACTGCATTTTCATGGGCTCTGTATAAATTCTAATTTGCGTCAAGACTTCACCAAAATCCTTGTCTTAATGTGTTTTGTTTTTTTATCATCAAGCAGAAGTATTGCCAACAAAATGTGCAGTATGGCCTGAACAAACCTTGCTGAAGTTAAGGATCTTGGAGACAGACTCTGAGATGAACAGGATCTTCGCCCGATCGCACCTTACAACTAACAGGAAGCCGTCTGCTGCCTTGACATGAAGACATCAAGAAAATAGAGAAATAAAAATCCAGTAAAAAAAAAAAAAAGAGGAAGTGGACATGTGGGAAAGTTGAGGCTACAGTTGAGGCATGTGACCAAAGCCATAATCCCAGAGTGGGAAGAGTGGCTTTAGTAAATCCAAGCTATAGCATATGGGCTCCCTGTTCTGAGGAGTGTGAGAACAGATGTGTCGAGCTTTTAAAGCTCAAAGGAGGTAACTGCCAACATTGTAAGACGATGGAAGGAGAATGATGCAAGTGTGGTACACGTTGCTCCACCGCCATTGACTGAAAAAGCAGCAATTCATGTCTTGTATTAATTTAAAACAAATGCTAACCAAAAAAAATCACAAGCAGTGGTTTGGTGCATTGAAGAAAGCACAACATACTCTAATGTCAAGACACAAAAGCATAAGCAAAGACCTCAGAGAAGCATTGAAATAATTAGGTTAATGGCTCCATTTCAACTCATTAAGATTCATGTAGGTCTTAGCCCGTTTTAACACCTGAGAGTCCAGTGGTCTCAGTTCAATTGGAGACCAAAATTGCAACATTCGTTACATTTTCAGCTGCTGCGGTTCACTTTCACATTGCACTGCATCAAACAAACCAAACCTTTTGAAAAGCATGTTTACCACCTCACGTGCGGTGGTGCTGCACCAATAACCACAGAAAAAAGCAACACTGAAACCTCTGAAGAAGATACTAAAAGAGTAACATCCTTCACCCCAAAATGCAAGGAAGTGGCATCAAATTTTAGCTTTTGTAGGATTTGTCTTTGGCAAGACACCACAAGCCGTTTCTCCATCTAGTGCTTGACTCAAGAGTTTGTCTTGGTTCTGTATACCCAGAATGCCCTGCTCTTTAGGCTCCTCTCTGCCTTTGGATCGCTCTCTGGTCCGCTTAGCATTCACTTATGCTGTCGAACCACACCAGAGTTCACTTCTATTGAACCTAGACCTAGGTTTGCAGGCAGACAAGAGTTTGCTTCTTTGGTTCAGGTCAAAGATTGTGTGAACATTCACACCTCCCCAAACAAATCTGACTTTGTAGGCAAGCGAACTAAAGTTTGAAAAGCAGGGCTTCTGTGGATTCATCCCAAGTTGCCATTTTGAAGCTAAGTATATTTAAACTGAATGTTTTATAAAACTTTCCAGGAAAAAGCATAAACTCTGAAAAGAACAAAACAAATTTTGGCCTTACAGTTTCCACTGAAAAATTGATATTTCTAATGGAGCAATGTAACTTGGACAGAGAAGACCAAAGTGCAGATATCTGGACATAGCAAACACAAACTCCTAATACCGACTGTCAAACACAGTGGTGGAGGGTTGGTGATATGGGCTTGTTTAAACGTAGGTACCTTACAAGCTTTAAGTAAAAAATTAACTCAGCAGTTTTCAAAAGTATTCCAAAATTAAGTGAAAGGCCATCTGTCCCATTTCTTAAGTGGAGTGATTCAAAAGGCAGCTGATCTCACGTTATCTCTTAGTTTTAAGAGATGATCAGAAGCGGGTGACTCCATGTGTTGTCCTTGTAAATTGTACCAAGACTTTTCAATAACCAAATCAAACTATTTATGACTTTAGCTTTTAGAACTTTACCCTGAGCAGAAGGTGCCGAAGGTCATCGTGAGGCAGGATGGAAGGCTTGTGCCTGGCGTCGGCAAAGGCACCGCTCGCCCCAGCTGAAACCAAACAGAATCCTCTGTTAGACCATCTTTACCCACATTTTCAACAGCAGTGCAAGCGGTTATGAAGTACCTTTGAGGGCTTTCAGGTGTTGTACAGCTTTCCGTAGAACAGTGAGCTTGTCAAGTTTTCTTGCCATGGGCTGGCACGCAGGAATCATGGCGGAAAGCTCGTCAATGAGGTTGTTCATTTTGTCCCTCCGTCGTTTTTCAATCTGTCGGTGAGGCTCCCTGTAGGTACGCATTTCCATCTTTAATATTTAAATTACAATGATTGTAAAATATAGTGATAAATTCAGTGAAGAACCGATTAAGCTCATAGAACCCATTGAAGAGCCATTGACATTCATTGAAGTTCCTTTACTACTCAGATGATCCAGACATGAATAAAGATTCACCTGAAGCATTTCATTTTGACTTGCTGATCCTCTCCCTCAGATCTACAAATAAAATGATCAAAATCAAACTTGATGTATGATCCATAGTCAGCACGTAAAGCCTGAAGAGTGTGTGTACCTGCTGAAGTCATCCTCTAAGTTGAAATTGAGGCTTTGCCTGTGAGATCAGAGACAATGTGAGTTATTTAATACTCCACAGGGACAATTTGTCCATTGGACAGTGTCATGTTTATGATACTACATTGGAGTAAAAAGACACCAAAGTTGTTTATTGCCATAGACGACACCCGCTCTTACTGTACACGGTTGTCTGACCTCTCCTCCACCTCCCCTTTCCGTTTCCTTGGTAGCTCGACAGATGGCATTGTGGATCCTGCTTGGCTTGGCCCCTCCTCTTCTTCTGCAGCTTGATCTAATGCGTGAGGACAAAAAGGACATGAATGTAGCAGAATGTGAGTAAACACTGCAGCCTGGAGCCCAAAAAGGGCCCGGGTTGTGCCATGGTATCAAGGTAACAGCAGGACGCAAAACGCAAATAGAGACAGTTGGGAACTTTGGGCAGTGATCTGTTGGAAACCTTGTGTCTTGACATTCATTGGGAAAAAACTTTTCTAGCATCACCTATTTAAAGATTGTTGTGTCCTACTAACCATAGTGATCTCTTGGATGTCAAGAAAAGATAAAGCAGAAAAAAATGAGGAGCAGTTTTTTGCCTGCTGTGGTTCCTATTGAGGTTTAATCTAGGGTGCTGGAAAGGAAGTTAAGACCAGCTGTTAAATATAAGATTCAAGAGGGAGAGTCTAGCTCTCATACTGGTTACACTTACGAGGCAAAGAGAATTACAGAAGTTTGATTTTCCTGTTCATCTAGGCTTGTAGTGGCTTATAACGTTGTCCCTAAAAACATGCTGTGAACATTGTTGAGGAAATTGAGATGAGATGCACATATCACTTCTAGGGGATTTCTGGTCTCTAGTTTCCGAAAGCAAAAACGAGGTGCTTGTTCTGGGTACAGAGTCAAATTTGTTCCTTCGGCATGTTGTTCCCCACCATGGCTGACCCTGAAACTGGCTGTATTATGAGTGTTGACAGACACGACGTCCAGGTGCAAGTGTGGAGAGGAGGTGTTCTAGTTTGAGAACTTCTGAGTCTGACCATTCAGAGGAGGCAGTAGAGTTAATGTCTACAAGCAAAGGCGCCCTGCAGTGATTAGTCACTTCAATTAAATAAACAACTTAGCACATTGTAGTCAGGCAACTGCCAAATCCAGACTTGCCCAATGAACTGCCAAACAGAGAAACATAATTAACCACTCCACTGAATCCACTGGTGGCGTGCTTTGCGTTACCCAATACTTTGAATTTGATCACATACTTGGATACAACTTTTGGCCATAGAAACCTATACCACCAAGCTATCCAAGCTCTCCAATTGGACTCACTACACAGTCCAGTTGTAAAATTGCTTGAGACCATCCCGTTCTGTCATAAACTTGTGTAGAAGCAGATTGTGCCCAAGGGATGCAAGTGATACATCTGTAGCCATGGAATTGATTGGGTGACTCACTACTTTTGGCAATTTAGGGTAAATTGTCTTTGAAAACCCTGTCGTGTTTATTACCCATCTCCCTCCAGCTGTATTCCACTTTAAAAAACTAACTTCACAAGAATCCTGCCATTTCCCCTCATTCTTTTATCCTTCAGCTGCCAGCCACATTCCTTTCTCAAACCTCAGTCTTGCTCTGGAGTCATCTGTTTCCAGGCGAACTGTGGCACGCCAACTGAACGCTGCCATTCAAAACCTCGAGCTGTGCAGGTTTGGGCCGTTAAATGGCAAGTGTGTGTAAATAAGGTTTGGGCTATGTCTTGCCTAATCCTTATATAACCACTGGAACGCTGACCTACTTACAACTCTCGGGTGGACTCTGTAAATTGTGACATCCATTTACAAAAGATCAAACCTGCATACGAGGAACACTTTATAGTGGGATAGCTGACCGCGACTGACCAACAAAGTGCCTCAGTTGAATTATTGATTGGATTTTTCACGTCTAATTGTAATATATTAGGTGATTTAGGAAGATTGCAATGTTGTTGACTTTAGTCCTTCAGCGAGGAAGCAGGGTGTCCCGTCAGACCGCTAGTTCCCGAAACAATTTGTTCCAGAAGCAAGATTGCATGGTCAACTCATTTGCACTTGAGAAATAATTTCAGATCATTCTTAAAATGTACATCAACAGTCTAACATATTTATTTATATAAATTAAAATACTATTTGTTATAAGAGAACTTGTTTATCTAGACAATGTTGATATTCTCTTAATTGTAATAGCAATTGTCATAATTTAGTTAAAAGATTATAAGCTGAAAATTACACCCACTGGACTGTAGCGCGATCTCTGGTGGACTCATCACGGACAAAAAAAATATCTTTATTTTTACATTAATCACGTTTTATGAAAATAACTAAAGGTGCTATTGGACTGGACAATACTACATACCATGTGCTCATGAAAAACTCTTTCATTAACTTATCTTTGCTCACATTTGATAGTTGTACCAAAATTTACTTGATTTTTTTTTCCAGAAGCAGTCTTGCAAAATACAGTCAAGCCGACTTTCTTTATTTCTTGTTACTCCCCTTAAATCATATTCTATTTTTATGATTACAATGCCACACAAAAAGGAAATATTTTCTTTTCGCACGAGTGCAAATTAGCTCATGATACAGGTCGTGCTTTCAGAAATGATTTTGCAGTAACAACCGCACACACAACCACACCCACACATAAAACTTTGTAAAAGCAAATGTGAGGTCAGTGCAACCTGATAGACATCACAGGGTAAAAATCTTGAATGTGGGAGGGCTAAATCATTTCTTCAGAGCATATAGCATCATCAGAGCTTTATAAACTAAACATAAACTAAATTACCTTGAGATGTCATAGTGATCCCTCTCTGGCTCAAATGACACTTGGGAGTACACAGGAATCAGCAGTGGGGAAAAAACTGAATTTTATCGACATATTTTCTTTAGTTAGTGGGTCACTGATGCATGAGTGGAAACACTAGCTCCCTCCTCCACCCTTTGGATCTCTGCAGCTGATCCAGCACAGCACTGCGTTCTTCTTCGGTTGGTTTTTACCACCTTTGTGTCATTCAGCTGAGGCTCTGTTGACGGTTTCGTGCTTTGAACGAACATATTTGGTCAACACTGAGTTACATCGGCAGCGACAAGAGCACCGTGGAGAGGCCAGGCCTGCAGGGGACGCCATGGTGACGGCATACAGGAGGGGAACGACAGGACGAGGAGGAAGCACGATTTTCTGTTTAATTCCACTTACCTTGAGAGAATTTATTGGTGGACAATAACGGACCTGATTCGGGTTTAAAAGGTGCACAAAGGAGAAAAACCCCTTTGAAACACAATGCTGCAACTCACTTTAGAATCAAAAGACCTTGGAAAATTGCCCAAGCTGCTTTACAACTGGCTGCACATGTCTTTAATTCACTTATTTATGCCAATTCACAAACAAACTTACATAAGGTCCCTGCAGATGAAGAGACCCAGTAACAGGTAGAAATAGTCTCCAGTGGTCCAATGGTCATGCCAATTTTGACTGGAATTTTAAAATGTTGCATATAGTAGTTTGGAGAGAAGTCAACCAAGCTACATAAAGCGTTATTTTGTCAGATGTTGACACTATAAGCCCACACATATCGGAAAAACAGAGAGAATCCTAAACTACTGAGGAGGCATGGACTTCTACGTTTTTCAGGATTCTGTGCCTCTGGTAAGGCAAAGACCCAACAGTGGGTGAGATCGTTCAGAACTTATTCAGCAAATGTGTTTCAACCTTTTTTAAAACGATGCTTCAAACGTGCATGAAAAAACATGAATATCGACACGGTAAAAATTTTTTTATTACAGTATAATAACACACATTTGTGAAAAATTGGCCCTGTAATTTGAGGGATAGAGAAAAAAAACCCATTGGATTCAGTCGACATATGACCTCATTTTTTCCCTCTATTATTTGGTTGGAAAAGCATTCATAGTCCTTGAACTTTTTCACATTACACTTTTTTTGTATTCACCCATGAGTGAGTCAAAGCTGTTCACACTGCAATAACAGCTGCAAAGTCTTTGAAGATACGTCTAAGTTTTTCACATCTAGACACTGACATTTCTGAGCATTCCTCTATTTTTCTCCACTTTACAATTTTACACAATTTTAATTGTCCATCATTAAAAAAAATTTTAAAAATACATTGAAGTGCACGTGACATGTGAAAGGTTCTCTTGGTTGAAGAATTTTGCGGGGCGTGGTAGACAGGAAGTGCTAAGCATGAAACAATAAGCAGCGTTCTATCATGGGGTTAGTCTAAACGTCGAATGTTTTCTTTCATTTATAAATGACGTATTTAGCCTGATGTTTTATTATTAGTAATTTAACCAGTAAACTAACAGTTTCTCTGCGTTCGGATAACCTTTAGATAATTGGCACTGAGCTTGCAGGTCAAACCAGTTTGATCAGCTAGTTTGATCAGATCAGTTGAGTCTGCTTTGTTTCTTAGTAATTAAGTTTTTCTGTTGTTAAGGCTTAAGAAATCGTTGGGTATTTTTGGCATTTTGCAATGAATAAAACACATATTCTAATTTGAAATTATCACCATTTCCTAATGCCAGATCTGTTTAATCTTTGCTATTATTAAGATTTTCTTCAATGCAAAAGACATCTATTTGCTCTATTGAGACAGAAAATGGGCAAAAAGAGAGAAAGAACAAAAAATATGGAACAAGGATGAGATTTAGCTGACTTTTACACTGCTTCTGCAAGAAAAACAAGGTTCTCGTGAAACATCAGGGAGAGTTTGAATTATTCTTAGAGCTGCTATCTATGCATCCAGGAACTCAGACAGCATTTCCAGAGCCAGGTCTGCTTTAAGGCCATTACAATCATACCGCGAGAATCGGATGACTCATTATCCTCCAGCCCAGTTTGAGGTCATGATTTGATATCTGTGATGCCTGGAGCTGCTTTTGCACGACATGCAAGACTATTGCTGAAACTAACATCAGTAAATCTCATTTATGCTCTGCTTTTTTTGTGCAGAACAAACAAGGAGTTCGGCTTGTTTCATTATTTTTGACTATTTACATCTTAATTTGCAGACATTTGAGTTGCTCTGACATAAATGTAGGGGAGGCGGAAGGTTTTCAACTTACAACTGTTTATTTCTAATATACCTGAAATAAACAAAACTCAACCAAACTTTTCATTTACAAGCATATCTCATTTATTGAGGGAAAAGTCACTATGTATTTTTAATGACAGGCTTAATTTCAACACTGCTGTTGAGTTTTGATATGACTTTACATCATTGATACCGAATTGAGTTTTGCGTTGTCTGAGCTTCGCGTATAAATTAATCGAAACCCAATTTTCGAGTGACATTCCGATGTCTATCAGTATCGTGGCGCTTTCTCGAGTCTTTTCATGCTTCACATTCCTGCACTCTTCCCTGGGCTGAATCAGCGGCTCTCGGCTACCGCAGGAACCAGCGCTGCCTCCCCCTGCTGCACGGCGAAGGCAGCGCTGCTCTACTGCTCTACTGACCCACTTTCGGGAGGAAGCCTGAGAGAGAACCAGTATCTCGTGGAAACACGTGACGCGGAGTAGCTAAGCTCTTGTTTGGGCAGTTCTCGGTGACGGTCGGTTTCAGACACACAGAAAGGCTCCCGCTAGCTTCGAGGATGAACATAGAAATAACAACGATTTAAAACTTGGGAGGTGCTGTGTTTCGTCATAGCGGCGTTGACGTGTTTGTTGCCTGGTGAAAGGCGCTTCATGCGCGTGCTTGCCGTTGCTCGGGCATTGAATGAAACAAAGTACGTGGAGCGCGCGACTGGATAACTAAGCGGCATTTAACAGTATAAGTCCAGCAGTTGTTTATTTCACACGGAAAGCTACTGTGGCTAAACCCCGACGCCAAGAGGGACACTAAACCTCACTGACAAGTAGCCGAATCACTCTAAACAATAAAAGAGTCAAAACAAACCTTTTAAATGTTATGCATCTCAATTTAAATATGTTTATAAGCAGTAAGAAACAGGGGGAAAAAAAGGTGAAACAGGAGTTCAACAAACAAACAATAAATAAAACCATAGCATCAACCCAAGGTAAAGTACCGACTACCAGAGCATAAGGGCTTACCTGTCGGTTTGTCCGCCGTGCTGTCGGAGCCCCCGGTTGACATGCCTACGGACTGGAGCCGGTGCTCGCGGTGAAGGCTACGGAGAGCCGCCGCGCATGTTGAGACACCAGCTGTTGCGGTGTAATGCATAAAAGAGACGGTGGGAAGGAGGGAGCTTCAGATAGACGGGGTGTTGTATAATTGACTTCATTTTTTTCAACCCCCCTTCCATCACTCTCCTCCTCCTCCTCGCGTAGTTCCTTTTTTTTTCTTTACACGGAACGATGTGAGTGGAGTGAGTGGAGGAGGGGGTAGAAACGTGAGGGAAGTGTGAGAGAGGAACACCCATTTTCTGTAGTGGACGGGGAAAGGAGGAGAGAGTTCATGCTGGTCTTACCCTCCGTTAGCTACCTATATGGTTCATTCAGGTCCACAGTCGAAAAAGCTGCGGATATTTTTTTTTCAAATGTAATTTAATGCAGCCAGTCACTGAAAAACGACAAATTTCTGCCAGTAGTTATTATTTTATGGTTGAGCCGAACGAAGTGCAACTCTGACTGCTGTTTCGTGACAGGTAGTAATTAAATGGCCTGACAGGAAGCGTGCAGGGAGCGCGCGGCAGTGCTGATAAATTCATTTTTGATTCATGCCGAATAGAGCCAGGTCACTTACGACAGCACGGAGGGAAGATTTCCTTTTCCCCTCCCGGTGTCGTACACGTTTCGGTGACCTCAATAAGAGCCCCGGAGCGCGTCACCCATCTGACGCCGTTGCAAGCTTCCTCGCTTCCTTCCTATCCGAGCAACGAGAGGAGTGAGGTCTCACTCTGTTTCTTTTTCCAAATCAGTTTTCATCCCCAAAAAACAATCATGTATTATAATGTTGTTTTTTTTAATCAAACTAAACCAGTCATATCTCTGGCCATTTAAGATTGTAAAATATATTCCTAAATGCGACAGAAAGAATTTGTTTCACAATTACACGTTTGGATCATACTTCGAAACAATTCGCTATGGAAGAGGATTAAGGGTTAAGAATTTTGACTTTACTCTCAGATGTTTTTTTCTTAGAAGATTAAAGTCAGAATAATGAGGGGGAAAAAATCTGAATTCTGAAACCCTAATCCTCTTCCCTAATGAAGCAAAGATATTCATTTGGTCAGACGATGATGTGCCAGGATACGTATTTTTGGTTAGAAATGTGCAACTCAACCCCACCCATTTGTTAGGGTCCATTTGATGAGCCATAGCAACAGTTTTAATTATTTAATGATGGACTGTAGCACAGGAAATATAGAATATTTTAACTGAATATATTCTGAAATAATTACATATAACTCTAAAATAATGGACTCAACTTTTAATTCACCATATGTATTTGCAATGCTACACTTGGGTATTTTTTCATTTCATTTCAAACATTAATACATGACGTCTTTATTTCACATACAAAACTGTTTTTCACAGTCTGTTGGATTATGGTGCTTTTAGCTTTCATAAGTTTCAATCTAAGATTGTATCCATGCCAGGTAGGATGTAAAAGTATTTTTGTTTGTCTGTTTGTCTGCTTTTGCAAATCCAGAATCACAGTTACACAGGAGTTAAATGTGTTAAAAAGTTTTAATATGGAGGTTTTAGGTCTTTAAATGGGGTAAGTGCACAAAACAGCATGCATGGCTGCGTACAACAAATATTAAATAGAAGAGCTTGGTCCAATTTAAGCCCTGTTGTGGTCTGGAGACAATAAAACAACTTTTGAGTCACAAGGAATATTTGGAAGGTTCTGCAGGGATGGCACTGAACATGAGTACTTTGTAAACTGATTTATTTAGTTTTTTTATAGTAAGCCATATAAACTTAAGGGCATTTTGCTGGAGCTTTAAGATGATTTTTTTGAACAAATCTAAGACACATGGTAAACTGATTTTATATAGCAAATTCTAAAATATAAAGGATGATAGGGGAAAACAATAGAAGTAGACTATTATTGTGTGTTTTAGTGAAAACATTTACTTTGCGGAGTTTAGTAGGACAAAGGATCAGCAATATATATGAGGAGTGATGGGTCACCACTAGCATCGACGATCTTCGGCGCTCACCTACATAGTGTTATTCGAGACCTTTGCACGAGACTTTACGTAAGAAAGAAGGCTGCACGTGCCAGCGAGAAACGTGCTGACCTATATATTATATAACGCGAGGGTCACGTGGCGGCGGGAGGCTCATTAACCCATATATAGAGTCCGTGGAGAAAGTGCGGCGATTCCACGCACGGACTTCAGTGCGGTCAGGTGAAACAGAGATATTACAAACATATTCTGATGTTTCAAAGAACCGGTCAGTTACAGTATTTCTTATAGGTTGACATGTATAATAAATATTTAACTTGTAGTTAATATCAATCTTTCTACCGACATATTGAAATCATCAACATTAACGTGATGATTTATGATTAAGGAGTGAAATGTTTTTTTACCTTTCCTCATGACAGAGGAATGTTGCCCAGCAAATATTTCCGTGTGGTCATTTAATTGATGAAGTAAAGGTGAAGATATTTGAGTCAGTGTTTAACAATTGGAAGACAAAGATAACTTCCAAGCTCTACAATGTTCTTCACATTGAACATTGGCCAGGAACAGTCAGCTGCTGTTTTTTTCTCTGTGATTTACAGTGTTTGAAACACTTTTGAACACAGGGAAGGTTCCCTAAAGGTACATTCTACAACTACAATGTGACCTTTGAGGAACCTTTCAGGAATCTTCTCTCTAAACTTGATGTTTCCCTTTACGAGCCTCCAGGGAATGTTCAAAAGTTTCAAAAATAACCTTCAGGGGAAATTCCTGAATCGGAAAGTATGTTAGTTGCAGTACTCGTTGTTTGATTTCATTGTAATCTTTAGGTAAAGTTATTTGACAATTAGCTTCAACATTTGCAGGGACATATAGAGAACATTTCCTAGATGCCCCAAGAAGATTAGCTTCAACACTATATGACTTTCTATTACCTTTCAGGGAACATTCCTAAAGGTTTCCAGAAGGCAGCTGCAACATTGATAGAATGATGCTCCCTAAAGGTTCCCTAACACCTTCAACTTTCACAGTGCAAAGTCCAAAATGTGATATTTACGGTACTTCTGAGAAACACTCCATGAAACTTTACTGAAGGTTCGCTTAAACATTTACAGTTGGACCCTTTCTAAGTCTTCACAGAATATTCTAACTACTGCAGTCATGATGTGAGTCTTTGAGGAAAGCTCCTCAAAGCTTTTCTTGAACATTAAGAGAATGTTCTCTGAAGGTTCATTGAAGTCCTGCTTTAAACATTCAGTGTTACTCTTTGGGAATTTTGGGGGGAAATTTGCCTGAAGCTTCCAGAATGCAACAATTATAGTGTTAAAACTTAGAAACCTTCAATGAAAACTCTGTAAAGGTTCTATGAGGTCTGTTGTCAACTTTCCTAATTTTCACAGGGTGGCATTGAAAGAACCCTCAAGGAAGTTTCTTTGAATGCTTCCTGGAGATTACCTCGGATGTCCACAGTGTCACCCTTGGCAACCTCCAGGGATTGTTCTCTAAAGGTTCTGTGAGGTCTAATGTCAACTTTTACTTCCACAAAATTACCTGCAGAAGATCTTTCATCAGTGTTCCTTAAAGGTTACTTCCGTCTTTATGCATTTAATTTTCTCTGCATCTAAAATGAAAATTGGATACTATAGAATAAGACCATGACAACAGGGTCATGACAAAAAGGTCATGGCAACAGGGTCAAGACGACAGGGTCATGACGACAGGGTCATGACGACAGGGTCATGCACAGGTCATGGCAACAGGGTCAAGACAACAGGGTCATGGCAACAGGGTCAAGACAACAGGGTCATGGCATGACGGCAATATCACTTCTTCCGTGAGGTGAGTTTTCGAGTGCGTAAGTAACCCGCTTGGTGTTGGCTTTCTGTTGTAACCTGATTTCGTGGTCCAAACCAGAAACCCAGTTTCCTTAATGGGGTAAGGGATTAAGAGAAACCCGGTTAACTAGATTTGCAGGGTGGGATGGGACAGTGTGAATTCTTGGTCAGTTCTTGACATAACATATTGATGACTCACATGGAGGTTTGCTGTGTTTTCTCATAACTGCTGGTTTACTACATATGATAACCTGGGACACGGTGTCTTTTATAGAAGAACTGGGAAAATATCTTTTAATACTACTGACTTCAAAATACTACAATTTGTAAGATACTTTACATTGACTAATAACTATTAATGCTTCACTGTAATTGAATCTCTACCATGTCTGGATTAAGATGTTCTTATCCATTCATTCATTCAGAAGGTCTTGACAAAGAAAATGAAATAAAAGCTCTCCAAGAGCTCCCCCTAGTGGCTCAACAAGGGGAAAGTAAAGAATTTTGATTCTACATTGCGAAAACTAAATCTGCTACAGATGACAGTCACTTTTCATTTGGTTTCTGTTTATTGTCATTGCTTAGAAGGTAGAAAAATTCAAATTAAGTCTCAAGTAATTAATTTAGGACTTCAGCGTAAGAGAGTTAAAGTTAGGAGAGATGACTCGGTAGAGAAGACCCAGTTAAATCACATCACATTGTTGATCCCTGTTGCCTAGAGTGAGTTTTTTAACAGTTGAGATGAAGAAGGAAAATATTAACATCTGTATCAATTTTACATGGCTTTCGCCAAAAAAAAAAAAGGAATTTCCCAGAACAGTAAAGACATTGAAAACTTCAAGTGTTTAATTATTTTTTATTTTATTATTTCTGAACAGTGTATCAACATAAAAAAAACTCAGCAACATGGATGAATATATTAATGAGCATCCCCTTCAGTAGCCTTCCAGGTGTCTACTGCAGTATGTACACGTCATAACACAGTTCTGAGCCGTGGAACCGGGGGATCTTCCTTCAACAGGGAGGGGAATACAGATCATTCACCTTTATGTCGATTTTACCATATGATATAGTTGCTTTCATTGTCTCTTGGCAAAATGAAACATGCAGCATTACCCTTTAATAATCTGCCGAAGACTGTTTGTTACTCGGCAGTAAACTGGTTTGGTCCATCGCAAATGAATTGTCTTGCTCGATAAATAATAAACATTTTCCTGAACCTTTTACTACCTCGTTGAAAAATCCCTTTAGTTAAAGTGACACCGTAATGGATTTCAAGTCAAGCGTGGCTGTATAAAGTGAAATATAATAGCACGTATCGCAGCTGTTCACCCTCAGTTTTTCTTCTTCATGATAAATAAAACAAAGACTGTCAATCCTAGCACAAAACAGACATTTGACACTAAACAGTGAGACACATCACCTCACAACACAAAAGAAGATCATCCACTTCATGAACAATTGTCCCTTTCCTCATCCGTTTTCAAGTCACTATTTTTCCGGAGTTTTCTGGAAGCAGTTTTTGTTTCTGAATTAGACACATCCGTGGAAAATATTTACCAGAAACTGACCAAGAGGTTTGAATTTTCAAATTTTTTGAGATTGTTTCAGTAACACTTAAGATCTTTTCTGTCTTCGATCAAAGATAAAGTTGGAATTCCTCAGCCATTCTAGTGAATAGCAACAACTCAATGTTGCTCTGGAGTCTGAAACCATGGAACAGTGATGTCACCAAGCTTTGCATTGACACTTAAGTTTGAACAGAAATTCCTACAAACAGATTTTGTGGCATTTGAAAGACTTCAAGACTCTATTTTCCAGAAATGATTAGACCCTCCTGTCAGCGTACCTTCCTAGAAGACCAAAATCGTTTCAATGTGTTGAGCCAATCTGTTTACTCTAGTTTCTCCACTTATATTCAGTAGTAAGATTTTGAATGGCAGGACTATTTCTTGACACATGACACAAACAGAGTGGAGGCAATGGAAGAAAAATTCATGTTTCGAAAGGTCATCCAATGATTTCGATACCAGATCAAAGAGTTGGCAGTACTGTCCCACAGCTGGTTCCATGGTACCACTGGTGTAGATACAAGCAGTCATCAAGTCCAAAACATGGCCAAAGTCTTCATGAGCAAGTCAACCCAAGATTCAAGAGGTAAGCACTGGGTTGGACTTGATGTCCAAGGTGATCTAACACATTTAGGGTGGCCTAACTAGGACCTCATCATGACAAAACAGGTTTGTCTCTCTATGGCCTAGAAGTGTCCTGCAACTTCTAGATGTGTCCCAGGTCCAACACAACTGAATCAAATGGCTGAATTACTTCCTCAGCATACAGTCAAGTTCTAGTGTAGATGGGTGACATCTTGGGGAAAGACAGACAGGAGTATGATGTTCCTGTCTGATTCCATCAAAACATTACCAGAGAGAGCCTTAAGTTATGCCCTGTGGATCTCCAAACCCTACATTTATGGTATTGTGGTCCATCTTGGGTGTTTGGAACCTTTTCAAAGGGTGTGGTGGCCCTCGAGTGTCCAATACTCTCCGCTTACGACTACTGTGTGATATTGCTGGGAACTTGTACAGTATAACCACCTGGTTGGAAGCAAACACCAAATGCAACCTCCAATGTCATCAATTGCCTGCACAAAGCACTCATTGTGTCTGGTGACCTTCCTCCACTGCTCCAGTTTTGGTTCAATTGCCTGGTAAAACTCTCTCTCTCCTTCTGAATCCACCTCTCCTTACCAATCACATCATCTACATACCAATTTATGGCGGCGCTTTTTTGTGCCTAAAAGAGGCTCGCAAAACCTATTACCCATAAGAGACGTCCACGGACGTCCGTAGGATTCTTAATTTTGTTTTTCCCTGTTTGTTGTTTACATAAGTGGGTGCAATTTCACATAAAACACAGCCAATTAAAATACAGTGAATGTCTGCAAAAAGAAAGAGCCAATTTATACATAAAAAAAAAAACACGAGCAGCATAAATAACACAAAAATATACAGGTATCTGCCTTTGAAACCCTCATCAGTCCAACGTTTTGTCGCATTTTTGAGTGTAGTCGGCCAAATGCATTTGTAGCTCGACATATAAATTACTAACACAGAAAATGTAAGAAAATAATTTACACGGGGGGATTACAGAGAAATGATCATAGGGATTCATAAGAATCCCTATGAAATATCACTGCCTGCACACAAGTGTAGATTTAGCAAATGGAAATGACTTCCTTTTCAAAGGTAGTTTCCTGTTGAGTGCAGAATAAGCGATGGCTACATTTGAACCACGGCACGTGATGATTAGAGTTCTTTGGTAACTCCTTAGTCTCCCCTTCTGAGACTTCATGGTTAAAGACTGGCGTTACGGGGAGTGTTTTGTTCGTTTGCTTGTGAGTGGGATGAAAAAAAAAGTGTTAAAACACATCCTTACGACGGACGTAAAATAAAAAAATTTCAAACGCCAAACCTAGAAAGATCACTCTTACACTGTTTTTGACCTATTTTAGTTCCATTTTTTACTGCTTTAAAGAGTCTCCAGTTATATTGTCTTGTCCATAAAAACCTGCCTTTGTGTTATTGCAACCCTCATAAATCACCTAAAAGACACGAGCTTATATATCTGCTTTTTGTTACGCATATAATTCAAGCTGCCCCTTTACTTTTCTCTCAAAATCAATCAGCGTAATGCTAATCTAATCTTAACGAATGCCTCCTAATTAATGTTCCCTAAACTACAGTGATACATCAAGCTACTTGAAAAGGCACTTTTGCATGTTTTGTTGACTTAAGAAGCAAGATGTGGGGCCTGCGACTCGCTAAGTTGACCGTTTTACATCTTAAAAGGTCACACAGCTGTTTATTTGGCAATGCGTCACGCCGACAGTTGCTAAGCAGAAGAATGAAGAGTTCCGTCTTGTTGCTTTGCAGGGAGTTACACCATTTAACCCACACTACACCAGTGTCCCACTTTCTTAAAGGAGGATTCCAGCAGGATTTGGCTGTTTGCTCATTCCTAAAATATCATACCCCCAGTGTGATGCTCTTACTTTTTTTATATCCATCCTCAGATATTACATAGCTTAAACAGAGGATGCTCAACTAAACCCCAAATAGAAGATAAAAAGGTGAAATTCACAAGAAATGGACAACTCTAGATGTCTTCAGTCTAAACCGATTGTGAGATTCCGGTTAAAATACCTACGCTGCAACAGCAGGCGGCGACAAACCAAACATCAAAATGGAAAAACGGAACTTGCTTCAGCATGGAACCGTAACACTCATTGGGAATCGTGCTGGAATTCTCCGTACAGCACAGTAGCATGTGTGCTTCAGTATTTCTGATTCTCTTCAGGTCAACCAGATTTTGATTACAGTGTTGAGAGCTTTCAAGCGGACTTCAGTTTGCAGCTGTGTTAATGTAGCCACCAATGTATCAACTACCAACGTGAGGATGCAGAAAAAGCGGGGATTTGCATTCGAGCCCCATTCCTGCCGTCAACTTTTAAGCCAAACATGCAGATATGCTTAATTAGTGTCCTAGTTAAAGAGCTGGCCCGAGAGCTACGGCTAGACAGCACACGTGAAATATAAACAACCGAGGTAATGCGGCGACGCTCCGTCGTGTCCCAGCTCCTTCCGGGCGGCGGAGTGGACCTAAATAACTTGCGATGAGGGTTACGTTTAGGCTGAGGGGCCGATGGCGCATCGCGACACGGCGTGGCCCGTCAGAACCGGTGTGGGCTCGGCGGCCCGACCCTGTGTCCGTTAAACGTCTGTGCGTTTGCTTTCCTTGAGCGTGTCAGGCCTTTCCCGCCTTCATGTACGTGGGGATGGTGCCTCGTTGAGTCAGGCCCTCGAACCGTTTGTAAGTGTAGTTCAGGAACACCCAGTCCTTTGATTTGAAGTCAGGCTCTGTTGCATTGGCTGTTCAAAACACACAGACAATTCATTCAATTGACTTAGACAGGCAAGTGATAAAGATCCAATGTTGGAAAGAAGGAGTGATGTGAGGGTTGTATTCTGCAACTTCACCCCTAGATGTCACCAGATTCTTCAGACTGTGCCTTTAAGTTCACTTTGTTTTCAGTTAAATAATAGTAATATTTACAACAGAGGTGACCTTATGCATTTGTGAAGAGTAGCCACTGTAAAACTGAATTTGATATGACAAACCTGGCTGAAGGATGTCCGATTCAGGGAAGTCGTCAAAGTTTGAAGTGTCATCAATGCTTTTGATTTCGATTGAAATGGCTGCCGGTCGCTCCCTGTGGACGGAGACAAGAGGTGTTCCACCTTCTGATAAAAGTTTCATGCGAAGTGAGTTGCGTTTAGAAAAGCATGTCTGTACCTGATGTGTTCCCAGTCCACCGACTCAAAGAACGGATGACTCTTGATCTCCTCCACACTCACAGCGCCGATTCTGTTCTCCGCATCAGTGCAATACCTTCAGCAACAGACAATTAAAAGTGAAAACAGAACTGAAAACATATAAAAAGACGGCACGTCCGGTTTCGGGGTTTGATCTTCCTGTGAGATTGGAAGGCAGAAAAGTCGATGTTTGGACCTTAAAATCAGGTCTTTGGCCTTCTCTGAGATGGGGACTTCAGGTGGGAAGACGAGAGTTTCCTTCCAGTTCATGACCTTCCTGTAGGTCTCCTGTGGCGTCTCTGAGCAGAAAGGCGGGTAACCTGCCAACGACCCGAACACGCAACAGACAGAACAAACAATGGTGATACATCGGTCCCATCCTCAGAGGTTTGAACTCCTACTTAAAGTCTTAGAGCGAGCTTAAACGTAACGCGTATCAGTCCAACAACACCAAGAAGAATTCTATTCTTACCAATGAGCATTTCATACATGATGACACCCAGAGACCACCAGTCGCAGAGCTTGTTGTACCCTGTCTGCATGAACACCTCAGGAGCGATGTAGTCCGGCGTTCCCACAGTGGAATAAGCCTGCAAGTGAGCCGGAACATTCAAAACTCAGCTTTCTAAATGGAAGATGTGAAAATCACGCCTAAAGCAGGAAATAGACCGGTCCGACTGACTCCCTTTAGGTTCATCATATTGATGAAACGGACCAAACTTTTCTTGTTTTAACTTAGTCGGAATTACAAAAATTACTCTTATATGCTAAATCCCAGGAACGTTGGCAAGAAGTTTTAGAAATGTTTTTGGAACTTTCCTTGAATTCAAAAGTTTATATTATCAGTACTGTTGGTAACAAATGTATGACTTGGGATGTTACCAAAAAATAACTTCTACAAAAGATGTTTTCGCAAAAGGGATTTGGCAAATAGAAAAAAAAACGGTAATTCTAACTAAACTAACAGTGAGAAAAAAATTTTGCCGTCTTTTTATTCAGTGTAGGTAAATATCTGGTTTGAACTGTATAGACAACATGCTAGGAAGACAGCGACTTTGAATCAACTCCAACTGGAAAAGAACTGATCAAATTTGACATTTGCACATAATGAATGCATAAAAACACCAAAACTCCAGTCAGCTTCGGTCTAAATAGGATCCGTACCAGCTGTCTCCTGTTCTTCTTCCAGGTCTCTGCTTTCCTCTTTGAGTTCATGTTCTGGAAAGCTGGGGAAAAACACGGAACAAAGAAGAGAAGCGATGCATAAAACAAAACAGAACAATCTCAATTATATGCTGCTGCTATTATTGATATTTGGTTCAAACTACTGATGTCGGACACGGGCTCACAGAAATCACTGGGTGGGTTGTGCGTCAGGTTCCTGTAAAACTCTGTGCGGTGAGCCTTCTTCAGTCCGGTGCACAGCCCAAAGTCAGACAATTTCACGTGACCCTGGAAGCAAAGGGGCATTCAGTAAAACTGCGAGCCTCAAACCGTACGCTCTGGAGTCGTTTGAGGGTCATGCGTTTGGTTCTGACCCTGGAGTCCAGTAGCAGGTTGTCAGGTTTGATGTCTCTGTGGATGAAGCCCAGCTGGTGGATGGAGTCGATGGCAAGGACCGTCTCTGCGATGTAGAACTGCGTGGCCTCTTCCGACAGGGTGTCCTTCTTCATGAGCAGCGTCATCATGTCGCCTGGCAACAGAAGGGCAGGAGATGTTTCTCGCCTATCGAACGTCATCGGATGCTGTGAAGGCGTGGGGGGTAAGCACCTCCAGGCAGGAACTCCATGATGAGGTAAAGGTTCCTCTTGTCCTGGAAGCTGTAGAACATCTTGACCACCCAGGCGCTGTCCGCCTCCACCAGGATGTCCCTCTCTGCGCGGATGTGAGCCACCTGCATGGGGCGCCGCCATGAGCTTGAGAATAGAGCAGCGTGTAATCTTCTTTTTAGAACTGTAGAACAAGGAACTCGCCTGCTCTTTCTCCAGCATGTCTGCTTTCCTCAAGATCTTCATGGCATAAATGTGTCCTGTGTCCTTCTTCTGCACCAAACGGACCTAGACGAAGAGAAAGTTCTCCATCAGTCAGCCATTCAAGTTATTGAATAAAAAAAAATACCAGCAAACACATCATGTAGTCAATAGTTGTGAAAACCAACAGCGGACATTATTTTTGCCAAATTTATTATTATTTTGATTGTCTCCTTTGAGGATGGCGTTTGGCGTCATCAAGTGCCATCTGGTTTCTTAATTGGTGACTGTATGATATTTTTGTGACTTTATTGTTGTGGTTTTATGATGTAAAGCACTTTGAATTGCCTTCTTTCTGAAATGTGCTACACGAATAAACTTGATTTTATTTCATTGATAAATATTGAATAAGAGGAGTCCTAGGATTGAGCCTTGGGGTATCCCACGTCTGACTTCTGTCCACTTTGATGGAAAGTTATCTACTGAAATAAAGAAATTCCTGTTTTTTTTACGCAAGATTTGAACCAACTGGACCTTTAGTTCCACTGAACCATTTTTTGGACTAAACCAGCGTGGCCTACCTCTCCGAAAGCTCCCCGTCCGATAACCTTTAGAGACTCGAAGTCGTCCAAGCCGAGCCGTGTCCTCTTCAGACGCAGGAACTCTGTCTCCTTGCGGGCGTGCTGCGAGCGCCGCATCACTTTCTGCAACGGTACAAAGACGCTGAATTGCCTGAGTGACTTCAAAAATTATAATTTGGGATTTCTGCGGTGATTTCATGTTTGTACAGTGGTTCACTAAAGTATTCCAGCCCCTTCAAGATTTTTCCAGTTGCTGAATTTATGTAAAACGTAGGAAGACAGCTGATTGTGCTGGGTGTCATTTAGGGACATTGCATTATTAGAAGGCTGAATGTACCACGTTTGTATTTGTGGAAAATTTTTTTTTAATTCTGAGCTATTTTCAGTTGGAATATCACATAAAATCCCAATAAATCTATTAAAAATTGTCGATCTAATGTAAAAGAACACGAAAAAGTTGGATTTGTACCTCCTCATCGGGCAAACCCTCCTCTTCCATGGCCTTCTCGAGCTTCTTCTGCCTAAAATGAGGAAGACGCCACATAAAACAGGTCATTCAAAGCATAAACCTCACAGTAAACACACATGATAAAGCATCTACAGGTTCTAGTTTCCTCCAAATAAGCCTGTGACTGTAATTGCTGGAGTGGAAGATTCCAGAGAGCGATTTACACGACAAAGGAGGTGCAGGGTTTTGGTGTCAACAGAGACTCGGGTGTCTCCTGCAGGAGTTCCCCGAGCAACAGGTCAACCCTCAGATAACAGGAGAGTGACATGCGCTTGTTTTGTTCCCACCGTCTCGGGGACCGTTGCCGTACCTACGAGCCCGAGGGGTGAAACCCGATGCTCTAAACAACAGCTCCGTTTAGCCTCGGCTACGCTCCCGTTTGGAAGCGTCGTCCGGGGGCTTACCTCATCTCTCGCTCCTCGTGCTGCGTGAGCAGGGTGCTGTAGAAGTTCTCCAGTGTCAGCTTGGCCACGGTCACCCTCTCCCGGGTGTGGTTGCTCATGGGAAGGGCAGCTGCCGTCCCTCCCGTCATGGCCATGCTATCCTGGTGGGCAACAAAAACACAAACAGATGCGATGAGCCGAGCTGAGGAGGAAGCAGGTCACCTTTTGAATGGATGGAGCGGTTTTGGGTTTTGGCAGGTTACCACGAGAACGGGTTAGGGCACTTGCTTGTAATTACACTTGCACGGGATTACAGTGTAGAGGCGTTTAGGCTGCATTCACACAGCACGTCTTGATGCTCAAATCAGATTTTTTTTTTACTGAAATACTTTTTTTTTGTGTGTCTGCTCATACTGCTGGGCTGCACAGTGGCGCAGTTGGTAGAGCTGTTGCCTTGCAGCAAGAAGGTTCTGGGTTCGATTCCCAGCCCAGGGTCTTTCTGCATGGAGTTTGCATGTTCTCCCTGTGCGTGCGTAGGTTCTCTCCAGGTACTCCGGCTTCCTCCCGCAGTCCAAAAACATGACTGTCAGGTTAAATGGCCTCTCCAAATTCTCCCTAGGTGTGAGTGTGTGTGTGTATGTGTGTGCGTGGTTGTTTGTCCTGGCTGTCTCTGTGTTGCCCGTTGACAGACTGGCAACGGGTGCAGGGTGACCCCGCCTCTCGCCCAGAACGTTAGCTGGAGATGGGCACCAGCAGCTCCCGACCCCTCTAAGGGACAAGGGTATTAGAAAATGGATGGATGGATGTTCATACTGGATGTTAGTATGATGGATGTTCATACTAACTATGCAGAAGAACACTGATGTCAGCACAACATTGCATTGTTTACGGAAGTGACAGTAAACGGAACCATTTATGGATCGATTTTAAATTTTATTCAGCAGCAGGAGCCGACGGTACTGTCCCACGATCACAACAAGATGACGGAAGCTGAGAAAAAGAAAGTAAAACTAATATCGATGACCGCTTGTGGAGAACTTCCAGCAATTTCTGCAAGGCAGCCTGTTGGGATGCGAGTTCAGAGCCAAGAGTGGTGGGACTGTGATGTGATGCGCTTCACTGACACAGAATTTCAGTGAAACAATCCGATAACACATTTGACAGCCAAATGACTCTCACAATCAGACATGCTCATCAAAAAGATCTTGATAACACTGTTGGGCAAACATTCTTTTGACTAGAGTGTAAAGACGATGGTAGTATCACGATGTGGCTAGCTGATAAATCAGTCTGGATGATATTTTACATGAGTAAGTGATCATATTCACAGATCTTATCTGCCTAAAAAAATCTGAATCAGCGGATCAGGCTTCTTCAAAGATCAGTGAAAAAGAAAACTGCAAACGGTGCAGCCCTGCTCTGTAATAATCGCGATGATCAATTGTCACAGAAATTATCGCGATAACAACATTGTTGGCTTGAGACATTATCAATTCAAAATATGCATTGATAATGGCATAACAACGCAAGTTCGCCCTCTCTGAGAGCACTCCACAGTGGAACTGGACGACATTTGAGATATTAAAAAATAAAATACAACCAAAAGCAATAGGAAAAACAAAATTTGCCTTAAAAAAAATTAATAATTAGAATTTAAATTGAGCTAATTTTTTGCTGCAATACAAAAAAAAAAGTTAAATATAATTAATAATCAGTATGTCGCATTATTTTTGCAGCAGCTTTTCTATTGTACATAAATGAAAAAGAAGGTCACACCCCAAGTCGAAGACTACAAGACTTTTTAAGAGACAAACCAAGGAAATAAGTTGAATTTTTCTCCTCTTTGAAGGAGCTGAATATTGATGAGAGCAGATTATGCAAACGTTACGTAAGAGAGGGAGAAAGAGACGACGGCGGACGCGTATATCACTAAAGCATTTGGCAGCGCGCCAACAGAAAGGCATGAATGGGTTAGATTAGCTCACAAAGACATTAAACAAGCCCTGCAGGACAGAGATAGGAGCCGTGTTTCGTCTATTCCCTCGGCCCTCTTCCCGTTTTCACTCCCATAACAACGGGACACTTCCTGACTTCTGAAGGAAAAATCTCTGAATCACTGCTGCAAAGTCCCTGTTCTGGGGATGAGGAAATGGGCTGAGGGTTTATCAAGGTTTGTTAACTTGAGTTACTGCAAGAAAGAAGCACAACACAGCCTAACCCTTCTTCTTCCTTGGTTTAGGTTGTCGGTATACAAGAAGAATAACTCAAATTGATTGGATGCTGGTGACTGAGGAAGGTGAGTGGAAGAGCGGAGGCCTCTGAAGGGAGCGATGAGGCCCACGTTTAATGCACAGCAGAGGGGACAAAGCTGGCAGGAAAGGCGCTAAATGCAACCATTTAGGGTCCGACAAGGAAGCTGTGGCCATAACAGCCGATGCTAGGCTTTTCTCTGACTGTTGTCTGGCTAAGACATTAAAAATATATATTCATCACGTCCTTTTTTGAAAGACTAAGCCCTTTACCCGATTATGACACCCTTCCTTACGCCGTAAGAAATATTGCTGTGTTTGGAAGTGAATCAGTTTTCAGTTTGGTCAACCATCTGCCATCACCATCGCTCAAGACCGGGCTGGTAAGAAATTCAATAATCTGATATTTTACCAATCATAACACCGGCTCTGGTGAAAGACGATGTCCATTTTCATCTGTCGATTGGGAATGAAGAATGTGTCATCAACACATCAACAGGGGGCGTTACGCAATACCAAAAGAGAGAGTAGAAGCAAGATGGCGGATGTCCTCCTTGCCTCTGCGGCCCCCTGTTCGCCACGAAGCTCATTGGGGGGATTTTTGGTGTCTTTTTTCCAGAAAATGTACTTTCTTTTGAACAAATAATATTAAATAGACCCTTACTGTTTCTTCATCTTCAGTTTGGTGGAGATAAAGGTGGAGATGACACCACGGTTCATCCTGAAGAACCAGTTATCCATGGTGTCCGATTAGAACCAGATTTGGCGCTTGGTTTTTTCCAGTGGTAACACACAACCCGGGTTCAAAGTCACATTCGGGAAGCGGAACGGGTTCCGGAGTCGTGGAAAAGTGACAATTTTGTGAGTGGTAAGGTGAAGGACAGAGATGAGAGAAGCTATTTGTAAGCAAACAATTTCTTCTAGTTCTTGTGGTCAAGAGAGAGCAAGACTTTCAGCAAATAACAGGAAGGCTTAACTGAGTGCTCTTTTTATCGGTTTGAGCTTTCAACATTGGGAGTTTTACGCAAATATAAGTTATAGTTAACATTTTTTTGTTAAAAAATGGCTGTAGGGAATTACATAGTTGGACTTTTGACATACTGGGGTAACAAAATGGATTTACTGCCAAGTCAGCAGAAACCTGAGTCATACATTTTTTTAAATGAAATATCATAGATATTATTTTTAACTTGCATGTTACAAGTGCGAATATGAATATGAATAACTACTGTTAAACGAATCGACTTAAAAGCCTTCAGACCAGTTAAATATTACTTTACTACACTGCTAATATTATACATTGAAATCAATGTGCTGAATATGATACTTAAAATCATCCCTGCACATAAAAAGGTGGGATTAGTACCATCCCATGTATCAACTTTTGCCAAAGTTATAAAATCCCTTAAACTGAAACGCCTACTGAAAGCAACTGGGTCCACCACACAAATAAATTAATATGTTTAAATATGGCACAGAGTGAGCTCCTCTGCATCAGAGGCCATGAAAGTGGGAACATTTCACCCCAGAGCTGCCCTGTTTTTCCACGGTGAGTCGCGTTCGCTTTTTCCTCATTAAGTGGATCTTGGCTGCGTGCGCCACAATAAACGCAACTAGCGCGAGCGCATGCAGTGACGTTTTGGGAAAACCTCGTGGCTTCTTTCCGTTGAGGAGAAGCGGACCAAGTACGTACTATTCTCTCTGTCGCGTTAACAGAGCGACTTGCGTTTCAGACTGACATAATGAGAAAAGTGCAACCGACCGGCTGCGACACGACACATTTTCCAGGTTTATGGGTTTAGTTGGACGTAATGCACTTGCGTAATGTATGCCAACTTCCTATGCAGACAGTGCGTCTTTAGAAGGAAGGGCTACCGCTTTTTGCAGCCCTATGAATTCTGGTAACTCATTGCAGGAGGAAAATTCATCATTGGGATGAATATCATTCTGCTTATTAAAGAAATATGATGCTGTTTGCTGCGTGCTTGTTTAATTTCTACTGTTTACTCTTGGTCTGAGCGTTCTGTTACCTGCAACTTGCAAGTATGGGGTAAAACTTGATTTTTACCTGCACTGTATGAGTGGCATTGCATTTAAAAATTATGACTTGAGTAAATAGAATGGTTATTATGGAATTTGGACCAATTCCTCCTCAAAGAACTGGTGTAACTGAGTCAAGTCCACTAGCTCAGACACATGCTTTCAGGTAAGTGCAGGGTTATGGTAGTTTTGGGTTTCATTTTTATAATAGTTTAGTTTTATGTCATTGTGACTTTTTGTTAGCTCATTTAGTAAGTTTTAATTAGTCCTTAGAGTCGGTTTGATCGTTTTTGTTAGTTGTTGGTAAAATATTGTTTAGTTTTCTCTTATTTATAGTAGTAGTTTTAGTTTTTTTTATACTTTAATCTAAAGGCCAAAGCATTGCGTTGTGATTGTGTTTACATTGACCCACTTTGAGGACAAAATGTGCCCAAGTCTTCAGCTGTCATCTCGATTTTTTTCAGAAAATGTTCTTTCCTCGTGACGCGCTCTAATTGGTGAGGCGCACCAGTTCCTCCCGCAGCAAATCAAACCACGTGTTCTCAGGCTTGCAATCTCTTCCTCTGTTTTCCTCCAATCAGTGAGGTCCGACATTTCCTTTTTAGTTTTCTGTGCAACTTCTACATTCAGGTATCTAACGGGATTTAGCCACAAAAGCCTTCACAACAGCCTCATGAAGTTAGAAATTAAGATTTTAACATATTCACTTTCACACAGAAGGCCATGACGTGTGTTTATGGTAACTAAGTGCTCTCCTTTGCAGAAATCCTCCATTTTTTATCTTTGCATTTCAACTGATAGCCTTCCTGAGAAACTTTAAAACCCATCTGAAGGGACTGAATTTGGCTTGAAGTTAGCTAGGTCCACCCTGTAGCTAAACAAACAAGGCTGCAGCACTCGGGCAATAACAAGGAAGGCATTATGAATGCAAGCGGACTGTTTAGAAGCTCGGGCATGCAAGCTTGAAGCAGCCCATTAAAACTAAAAGCGACAGGAGAGTCCAGCAAAGCAGGGAGTTCACGGCGATACTGCTCTGACAGAAACGTTCAAAAGGCAACAAGACGCTGTTCTGGTTACTCAAACCATCCCTCAAAGATCTGCTCCAGTGGAGGTTAAGAAGCAATCCCCCTTTAACAAGTGGGGAGTGATCTAGAGAGCAACAGGATTTTAAGAAGCTTCTTCAAAACGCTGACATCCACCGGCTTACAGAATCTAGTTCACAGCAGGCAAAAAGAAAAACTACAACAAAACAAACAAAACGACCTTTATCCTTCTGAAACCCGGATTCCTCAGAATGTGTCAAATTCTCCAGTCGGACGCGCTCCACCCTAACAGCACCGTTTTCCGTCTTGAATGAGACGACTCATTTGTGACGCCACTCATGAGCTCACACGTGCAAAACCTCCCAAAACACCGAGGCAAGAAAATGATCATCAATCAGACCTGCTTCATGCAACCCAGGCTGCTCCTGTCTTAAAAAGGGAAACCTTAATATTTTAGCAAAACAATGACCTTTAGGCTTATGCTCAGGAATGACAACTTTGTAATTCAGTTGTAAAAGCAACAGGAAAGAGGCATATTTCAGATTCTAAATTGAACGGCACGTTTTGAATGTGCTGCGCAGTCGTTTTAATTCAAATGATCCGTATTACATTAACACATGCTGCTGCTGCCTGTGCTCTTCACACGTTGGAGACAAAAATGCCTTTGCGTTACTCTTTTTTTATTAATCTTGATCTCTACGTATAAAAAATATTTGCATGTGGAGTTCCTCAAAGCCTTGTTGTCGGGTCACTTTTATTTAGGCATGAGCCGGCTGCCAAAATCAAAATTTGCATGAATTAAAAAAAACTAACAAAAAAAACCCAGTAGTAAATCTGCAGAAATGTTCTAATAAATTGTTCCTGTCAGCCACAGTCAGCTGGCTGAAAGAAGGCAGAGGCTTTTCCCTTAAAAACAACTGTTGTCATTGTCTTAAATAACTATAATAATTGATATGCTGTATTATTTTAGCCAAAGCAGAACTGATTTGCTTTTCTGTTTTGCATAAAATATATCTTTTAGCTTTTTTTTTTTTTTTTTACTATTTTTGTACTTACCTGCAAAACAGGTAAATATCACAAAACTGCGATATTTTAACTGTGAGAATGACTCATGGCCTGGTGCACGACTTTTTGCAACACCTTATCGAAATCATCCTGTCTGCGATACAACTGCATTTATTTGCCTCCATCTGGTAATTTACATCCAATAATACACATGTAGCTCAAAGGTCCTCAAGGCTCCGCTCTTGGGTCACTTTTTATTTAATATCCACGAGGTTCCTCAAACTCAGACTGCATAAGATTACATCTCGTACTATATGCTGAAGATACAACCCTCATGACCACAGTATTTTACAGTGTCTGACTTAGTGCATCTATAACATCAGTGAGTGCATCTATTGTTATAGAGAAGTCATTGTTATTGCTTAACTAACCTACCAGCATCTTAAAACTAGAATTAAAGCTATTCTTTTTGGATTTTGTTCTTTTTTTTTTTTTTTTTTTTTTTTGTATTTTTAATGTTAGATTATTTCCGGAGGCATTCGAAATTGCTTTGTGCATAATTGATGTCAAAATAAACTCGCCCTTACCTTATATAGGTTCTATTACAAATAAGCAGCGTTCAGACAGTATGAAAATGCCATATTTTGCATTTCACATGCATTTTACTGTATTTTACTTACCTCCGTGTCCTGCTCCAGAGTCAATTATTGGCGTGCCGCCAGCACACAGCAATATAAGAAAAAAATATGTAAAATAATCCGGCCTGTGCCTAATATTTAGGCAGTTTCAGGTCGGAGGAACCAGTTAATATTGGCTGTCCGTCAGAGACCAACGAGGATGTACAGTAAACATCACCGGTGTCAACGCCGAAATCATTACAAAGCTCTTCTGTCGCTGGCAGCAACCTAGCCTAAAATTATTAGAAAATATTTAGCCGTATTTTGCTGTTTATCCGACACCCTCAAAATAACTCCCGTCTTCCCGTTTCAGTCGCTACAAAACATGAAATAAGGACCGCTGCTTCCTGAGCTCGTCCGGCTCATCAGACGCTCTGGGCTGACAACGCAAACACGTCGACATGAAAAACGTGAGCGACGGCCAATCAGCGGCGTCCTAAACGCGACTGCTTTCCCTCTGGCCAATCACGACGCGGACACGGCGTAGAGGAGCAGGTGCTTCAACCAATGAGAGCGCCTCTGGCGTCACACAACAGACGCAGGTTTATTCGGTTAGCAGGCTGTCGCTGCTGCTATAAAGAATATACTGTACTACCTCCAGTTGTGAGCGTTGTTACATCATTTTGGGGGCTGTGGTTTGTGCGGACCCCGACTAAAAATAGCTAATGTGGCGTCACTCTGTTAAAATTAAATACATTATGAAAAAAGGTCTCCTTTTTCCCTCTTGCAGTGCTAAAAAAAAAAGTATTTTCCACCTTATATATCATTTCACTGTTTGCTTTGAGAATATCTCACATCCTCAAACTATTTGTAATATTAGATAAAAATAATCCAAGTAAATATTTAAAAAGAAAGTTTTTCACCTATAGAAGTAAAATAACCAATCTGATGCTATGTGAAAAATTAACTGTCTCCTTTGTTGAGACATTTGATTGACCTATGTATGTTTTTTGTTTACCTGCATCCTGACCTTATTAATGCTGGATCTGTAGAATGAAGAATGAAGCAGGCTAAAAAGGCAACACATTGTGCCTGCAGCTAAAGATGGAGACGTCTGGAAAGAGTTTCAAAGACATTTTCTAAGGTTTGGAACTCGAGTCAACAACAGTGAGAGTCATCAACCACAAATGGAGAAAATGTGGAATGGTTGCGTACCTTCCCACCACAGACCAGCTTACCTAAATTAAAGCAAGATTGCATCAACTCCTCACCCAGTTAATCAAAAAAAAAAAAAACAACACCAGCTAAAACCCTGCGGGTCTCCTTTGCTTCAGGTCAGATCTGTGTTTTTGATTTCAACTGTAAATAAAAAATAGATTTGTAAAAAAAAAATGGCAGGCATGTGAGGGTTCTGAGGCCTGTCTTTGGATTTGCCAGGAAAATGCCTGACAATTTCCTAGCAAATCCAAAGACTTTTGGGAAAATATTGTGTGGATTTAGCTTTTTTTCTTTTTCACAAAATCAATTAAATTGTAGTTAGTTGGAAAGCAATATTTATTTATTGCTTTGAGATTTTAGAATCTGTTTGAAATATAATTTTTCATGGCAGTGCAAATGACAGAACAAATTAACATTAGGAATTGATTGTACACGTGTGACCGTTGTCATTGACCGTGATGCAAAAGCTAAGGCAGTTGTATCAGATGGAGGTTTTGTGTACATTAACCAAAGCAATAAAGCCATAAACCACGATAAGAATCCAAGAGTTTCATTATAAGAAAACCTTCTGAGAACTTTAACACTTCTAACTACAAATGTGTTCATTGTTTTAAACAAGATAATAAAAATTAGGCCTTCAGTTTAAATCAAAGTGCAAAGCAGAAAGCCAGAAGGAAACCAGCCTACTTCCGCTAAAGGTCCAATGGGAGCGCAGCCACTGTATCAGGGTTGCTTTCGATGCTTTCCTTGTAAAAACAAACCAAAAAAAACATCCCAAAGGTCGTTAGGGCAGATGTGAGGGAGCAAAAAAAAAAAAAAGAACCTGATTACTCCTGGGAATCACAGATAAACACAGACGTATCACTGACAACCCAGTTCTGTTGACCCAAACAAAGCACACAGCAGCTAAGAGTGGACACGAACATTTTCCTGTCATAAATGTCCTTATTAGGGCGGCTCGCTGGCCTTTTACCGTTAGGGCTAGTGACGTCGCCGGGCAGAGAAAAGGTGGGTGTTCCCTGCCAGCATGTCTGGGTGTGGTGAGCGACAGACAAGGCTGTTTTTATGTTTCTCGTATCAATGGGGCCCACTGACCTGTGACACAGCACCTATATTTAGATTTGGCCGGTGCATTTTCTGGCCTGCAGCCCATGCTGCGTGAAGTTCAGGTTTAAACGGATTGGAGACATTGAATCGACCCAAGGTTGTTATTGAATGTGTTGGTTTTGGTAATAAAGTAAATAACAATTCCCTTTGCATTTATTGATCGTTTTTTTATTTTTTTATTTTAGCTGGAATGTCCTGCCGAGATCCACAATTTTTGGAGGTAAAAGCTCTTAATTCTTTAACACTATGTACTTGAAGATGAGCTGGACGGCTATTAGCATTATGCTAGAAAATCTTTGCCATAAACAATCCCTTTTATTTATCTTTTTGATAATAGTAAGACACTCAACTGCAGGATTTATGCAAGGTTAAGTAAGGGTAATCTCAGCTAATTTAAAATAAAAAAAATAATAAAAAAGAAAAGTAGGAGATGGGACCAAAAACCGTTCCTTGAGGAACACCTAAAGATATTGTAAGCCTCACGGATTAGATTAAATTAAATGAAAGCCCTGAAAATGAAATATTTTTTGGGATATAATCTCATATGTTTACTTCTTCTTTTCTACCAACTCTCAACAGTTTGTTTTTCTAGCTCTGCTTTGCCCCTTAAGAATTATGAAAATCTACTAAAATAAGGGCTCACTTCCCTAAAATCCTCACACTTTCGTGATGTAAGTTTTTGTTCTACTTTCTGTAAAAGTCACATGAGTCGACGCCCGTCTGCATATTAAGAAACAACGACTTGGTAAAATGATAGAAATTCACAGGATGTAAAAAAGAATGCAAATCTGTTATCACTGCAGGGTTTTAGCGATGTAAAAAAAAGTTAATTATAGGTCATTTTCAAACGCAGCAATTAGTTATTGCTGTGTTTGATTTAGAATGTGACATCTTGGTTTAGGTAAATTTAAAATATCTGCAGATATATATTAGTCAACTATATGTCATCTTTTTTTTTTGTTCATCCATCTTCTGGTGACCAAATACTTTAATACCATTGTTTTTCATGGATTTCAATGATATTGAATGAACCAGACATTTACTTACACTTGATAGAAAAAATACGTAACCTTTTTTATTCTTACGGTTTGTCATTAACTTTTTCATAATTTAGGTCAATGTGTATTTCCAGATGTAGTTCAAACGGTGTAAATTCCCCTAAATTGGCATGACTACCACAATGCATAACCTTAACTTTACTGATTATGTGACCTCAGGCAGCATAGATGAGACAAACTTAAAAGTATTAGTCATGTGTTGCACATAAAGAAAAGCTGCATCACTAAACCTGAAATTTGTTTTGTCTTTTTCGGCCATTTTTTTAATAATGAAAGACGCTATATCTGCTTCCACACGGAAGCCGTCTCGTAAAGTAAATGTGTCTCCACCCATTACATGCACATTTTAATTCAACATAAGCTATTAAATATGTTTTCAAGCATTGTTTAGCATTTAGCACAGTAGGATTGAACATGTCATTCATTTAAACAGGAAACAAAAAAATTATGATATACAGACTTGATCCATGAAGTAGTCATGTTGGACATCAAGAAGATCAACTAAAATAAAGTGCAGGCTGTTAATGGAAATGCTGCTCTGTATTTTTAATCACATATTTACATTGTAACCTTTTTCAAAGCAGACTGAAGTGTTTACATTTCAGAATATCGTCACAAAAACAAGAAATGAACTGTACAACATGGGCGGACTACTTTTAAAAACAAGAAGGCATTTTCTCAGAAATTACTTCAATTATTTGGTTCCAAAATAATGCTTTTAACTTGAAACTATATCGAGGAGTCTAGTGTTGTTCGTCCCAGACACAAGTTTGGCAGTGGGGAGATCTTTACGTTTTTGAAAAATAAACATTCGCCGTGTGGGAAAAAAAACAACAAAAAAAAGTGTCTGTTGGTGGCCGGACGTGGTCAGGACTCGGCCGGCGAAGGCTGGCTCAGCACTCCGTTCCGGGTGCGCAGCTGGGACTGTGCGATGTCGGCCAGCGCGTTCTGGATCTTCTCCAGCAGCATGTCGCCGGGCACCACCTCCTCCAGACGGGCCGCCGCGTCGTGGTTCTCCTCCTCCAGCTGACGGAGGCTGGCCGCCTGGCAACAGGTGACAGAGCTGCAGAGTCAATCGCTGCGTCGGATTTTAATCTTATCGTACTTAAGCATTAAGGATCTAAAATTGTGTTTTTATGGGAGTTTATGTGGCAAACATGCTCCAAATTTTTGGGATACATCTGTCTTAGCTGGACTTTGACTGGGCCATTTCAGCAGCTGATGATCCAGCTCCATCTATCGCTGCCCTGGTTGCTCTTACAACAACAAACGGTGCTTCTTAGAGTTGGTTTTATTAAGAGTTATCTGATTTAAGTGTTTTAAATAAAGATGCATGCCACACTTTTCAGATTTCTACAGGTAAAAATTCGGAAAAACCTGGCATTGCCTACCTTCAGTTTCACAATTACACACTTACTTTTTGTCGATTTATAGCATAAAATCGTCTCATTATTTATACGGACATAAATTCAAGGAGGCAGTTTAAAGCATTTTGGGAAACAGTCATAATATGAATCTATATTTTACATATTAAAGCCTTTTGCTGGTGTTTTTACGGTGCTGCCATCAGGACACAAAAGCAGAGCTCCAGCATACTCAGAGCATGATCCCAACTTGATTCTTTCAGCCATCTTAGTCGTCTTTCCATAAATATATCAAGCGCGCGCTCACATGACTTGCATTATTTTTACCCAGCGACCCCAGAAGGCACCGGCGTTCATGTTGGATCTCATGTATCCTTGCACTTCCAGGAAAGGGAGCTACTCATTAGCAGTGAGGCTAATTCCATCCACAAGCAGCCAAAACAGAGGCTGACAAAGAGCAGATGTACAACCAGGAAGTGGCATCATGATGTACAAATTTGGCAGAGAATGACTGTTGCACAGTGACTTCGTATCAAAACGTTTACTCTGCTACAGCAAAAAAGAAAGTTTCACTGGATCCAATTCCACAACCACTGTGAACCTTTAGATCTCAAAAAGCAGGTAGAAAAACTCAAAGTACTGATCGGATAAGAACGAGAGCATCAGCGATACGCTGAAGAACAAAAGTCAACATGGTGAACACCGACTGGATGAATACTTTTGATGCACTTTCAAAATGAAAGCATTTAGATGAAAAACTGAAGTTCGGTTTGAAGACTAGAACAAACTATTTTCCTCCCAGATTCTGGGAAACAAACCCATGTGGCTCCCTCTGCTGGCCGAAAGCTGGAAATCCCCACAAGAAATCTTAATGGGATCCACGATTAGTTGTAACAATAAGCCCTGAGAAATATATATTTATCTTGTAAAAACAACACAGTAAAAATACTGCAGATTGGTTGGTTTTTATAAATTTCAATAAAATATTGTCACATACGGGTCGCCGTGCAGCGACGTATGATCTACGATCGGTAGTGCTAGCTACGTCTTTAGCCATGACAGCGATGACTAACGCTAGCCCTTTTCAATTTGAACCGGAATAAGATAACTATTGGGATTAAATAAGCTTACTATATTCTTTCAACACTTACAAACTAATATTTGTCATTTAAATAACTCTTTCTTCCTTCCTTCCTCCCTTCCTTCCTTTCTTTTTATCTTTTCCAAGTTAATCTATTTCGTAAACATACAGACACTCGCGCTAGACGGAATGAGCAGCACGCGAACTCCTGCTTAAAGCGATATTGTGAGCGGACTCTTCTGACCTGCAGGGCCGCCGTAGACTCCTCGCTGGGCAGAGAGTCGATCAGAACGTCCACGTCTTTGGCTGTCCTCGCTATCAGAGCTGCAAACAGTTGAGCGTATTCTAGAACAAAGAGAAAGAGCCACCGTAGTAAAAAAATCTGTAAACAATAGAGTGCAAAGGAGCACCTTTTTTCAACACAGTCTAAACTTTTACAGAATCACATTTTCTGATCATAAAGCCACAAACCTCACTGTGGCTTTGCAATTGTGAAAAAAACACTTGAGAACATTTTTATTAGTGTGGGGATGCTGCGAAAGAAGAAATCAAATAAATTTATTTTATGCTCCATTATCAAAATAAACTATAAAAGACAAAACAAAAAAATAAGTCATTTTTAAGGGGGTGCGCCGATTGCAGTTTTCTGGACGATAGCCGAAACCTTACTTCCTTTAGTTTCACGCTTAAAGCTCTATTCTGCGTTAGCTTATGCTTGCGAGGCCGTAATGAACATGTACTGAGCCAACCTTCAGTGGGGTTTGCAGGCTGATCCTTGTTGATGGCCGTCTGGATGTTACTGAAAGAGGCAGGTGGAGCACATTGCTGCAGAACGCCGATGGCGTTACAAAACTGATCAGCGAGCTGCAGCAGAAACACAATCAATACAGAAATCGATTAGATTATCATTCAATACAGACGCTGCAGTCCACCAACGATTCATCACTACCTAGCTTCAACCAAGTCAAAGTAGAGCTTCCAACACGATAAGAATGTCAATATATTTTTCTTAGAAGATTACATATAAACCATAGACTCGTGCATCTAGTGGTTAGCTGTGATAGCTAGAAAAGTCGTGTATACTGTAGTTTTGAGGGAGTTACTACTTGCTATTACTGCTTATTTAATCAGAGCTTTCAAGTTCTCGTCACATAAGCACAAACAATAATGTCAGTTTTGTATAGTTTCTTTAAAAAGAGAGAGTTTTACGAACCGAATTGACTGCGTCTTGAAGTTGCGTTAGCCGATCCGCCATCTTTTCTGTCGCTACAGGAAACTGTGTCCTCTCTCGCGAGAGCGTCAGCGCAAACTCTCGCGGAAGTAGACGGGACTATTTCGGAAGAGTTCAGTTTGCTGTAGCTGAAAGTGTCTTCTGGGCGCGTCGCAGGATTGACAACAGAGCTAATGTGAATGTTTCTGTCTGCTTCCATTGTCGTGCGTTCTCAAAGGGAACGGACCCACAACAGAACTTTAGACGGAGACCAGTTTTAGCGTGTAGCTAATGACAGCCACCAAACGTCAACAGGAAGTAAAGAGGCTAGCTAACACTAGCGTCTACTTGCACTTTGAGCTCTTCAGGTATGACTTTCATATTTTACATATTTCCTCTTGTTTAAAATACGCACTAAGGAATAAGCAAAAACAGGAGCTGCTGTTAAACATATTTTATTAATTGTTTAGAGTATCATTCACCAGTGCTTGATGGTATTAGTTAGCATACCTAGCACCTGTCAGCTAAAGTCAGAAAATGGGGAGGTAGAATTAAAATAAGAACAGCAGTTTTGATCTTTGTAAAATATGCTGACCTTTCTTGTATATTAATGAAAAACAATAAGTGGATTGAAATATTATAGATACATTAAAACTTGATAATAGAAGTAACAATTTCAGTTCTTCAATTCAAAAAGTCTAACTCGTATAAGCCCATTAGACACAGTCCTGATTAGTGTAATGACTATGGCTTACAGCCAGTAACGAGGCGCATTTGAGCTTGTTACAAAGTTAAAATGATCTTATGAGTTACAACTATATTAATATCTGTGAGATAAAAAAGTAAAGCTTAGAGCTATCTCTTCAGATCTTCTCTGAATTTGTCCTGACTATGACTCGTTTCTCCTCAGGTATGAACTGTTCTTTAGAGAAGGTTCTGGCAGATGCCAAGTCTTTAGTGGAAAGACTCCGTAACCACGACAACGCCGCAGAGATGCTCATCGAACAGACAACCTCCCTTAACAAGCGGGTGGAGGCCATGAAGCAGGTAGGGCTGATGAGTGTGATGCTGGCTGAGTGTGAACACAGGTTATTCACGGTTAGGACCGAAAGCACTTCATTCATGACGGGGTTCACCCAGAAAAGCGGCCTAACTCCATAACTTTTATGTAAAATTCTCATAGAACATATTGGTTTTTAACTTGCTGCCACCAGGGGGCAGTGTTATCCCAGAAAGCTGCAGCATGTCTGAGTTAAGGCGCATTATCAATTAGGGAAATAATTGTCAACTAATTTACTAATCGATTAATCGTTAAGTGAGCTATACAAACAAACAAAAAAAGGCTGTTAGCTGAAAAAACAACATATTCAGAGCTGTAATTAATCCAAAACTGTATATGAACAATTTTGACTTAATTTAGCCTTAGTTACCTTTATCTTTAAATATGCTATAATCAAAACTCCTTAAGTGTCTTCAATTCAGTTTCACCATGGTCAAGTTCACTAAAGGAATGCTAAAGTATTGAATATTCTTATATAAAAAGGAATTTAATTGTTTGGGGGGTTTTTTTTATATCTTTTAATGTATTTCCAGTATTGTGTAAAAAATACTTAAGTGGTTAAATAAAAATCCTGCTGAATTCTTTTTCTTTTTTTTTACCCGACTAATCGTCAGAACAACCGAATAATGGTTAGCTGCACCGGTACATGAAAAGTTGATGATGTGTGATCTCCCGTTGCCAGTATCAGGAGGAGATCGATTCTCTTAACCAGGTCGCACGACATCGACCTCGCTCCAGTCTGGTCCTGGGAATCCAGCAGGAAAACCGTCAGATCAGGGAACTCCAACAGGAAAACAAAGGTAAAACACTTCCAGATCCACGCTCCTTCGGTCGGCCGCCGTCACTACAGCGGCTGCTTGTTGACTCGCTCTGTGAGAAACGGGACCAAGCTCGTGTCCTCTCCTCCTGCAGAGCTCCGAACGTCGTTGGAGGAGCACCAGTCCGCACTGGAGCTCATCATGACCAAATACAGAGAGCAGGTGTTCCGGCTTCTCATGGCCAGCAAGAGGGAAGACCCTGCCATCGTCACCCAGCTGAAAGAGCAGCACACCACGGTCCGCACAACTGCAGAGAGCTGGTCTGCTGATGAGAAACACGCACAAAACGTATGGAACTTGAATGTCCTTCTTGCTCTTTGCAGGAAATGCAGGCGCACATAGACAAAATAAACGAGATGGCCTCGGTGATGAGGAAGGCGATAGAGGTGGACGAGGGCCGGGTTTGTGAAGACGAGGAGAGGATCAAACAGCTCGAGGTAACGCTAGACACTTCCAGGAATTCTTAGTTTTACAAGCATTTATTCCAGAGTGACTCCTTAAAAACGTATGGATTTTAAAATGAAAGCCTTAAAATGTCTTTAGTTCATTTTCAAAACTGTAAATATGCCAATCACAAGTCTTAAACGTTGTCATTGCAACATCGTTCAATCCTGAATGTAGTTTTTTTTTGCCGGGCTTTTCAGTCAAGTAAAAGTTTGAGTCTCGCGCAGATTTAACTTTAACTTTATCACATTATGATATACTGGAGGCGATTGGTAACTGCCTGCTAATATACCGCTGGTTTTTTTGTGTCCATCATGAAAACAAATGTATCGTCAGTTGGCTGGACGAAGTTGTTTTTTGCCACCGGCTCACTTCTGTTGCCAGCCCCTAATCATCCCCTATGTTTATATTTTTTGGGGTCTTAAATTTGCTGAAAAGCTGCACAAATGCCAGTCAACAACAGTTGATAATATCAGCTCCACATGTAAATATCGTCTGATCGCTGTTCTTCCAAAATCAAGAGGGGCTTGATTTTATTTCACAGTTAACGCAAATACTAAACAAGTAATGCATTGTTCCCAAAGGGATGAACACTTGTAATAAATAATGACATAATAAGTGCCTATATGTGTAGTTTTTGATGTTTTATTGGTGCCCGTCTGCACCAGATTGGTTTGTTTCTATTGGACTGGGCCGCATGTTCTGCTTTCTATCAGAAAATACTGAATAAATATGGTTCATCCAAGAGCTCATGACCTCAAGCTGAGGTCATAAGGTCAATAATCCAAAGCACACCAGCAAGACCATCTCTAAACGGCACAAAAGAATAAAGGAAGATGATTTTCTTACGGTTTAATCCAATCACAAAAAGCATTTGTAAGGTCATGCTACACCATGTTAGTAAGGTTTAACTCCAGGCTTTCACTAGACCATTACTAGTTCTCACACACGCAACCGACTGTGTTTGTGTGTTCCAGCTGGAGAACAGCGGACTCCGAGAGCTGCTGGGAATCAGTCGCGAGGCTTTCCTCGTCCTAAAGAGAGAAGAGGCCTCCGAGAACACGTCACTGTCTCCGCTGCTGACCAGCGCCGACATCAGCCTGCGGAAGAGCTAGAGCGCCGCCCCCTTTACGGGCTGCCGCCACCGCCGTTCCACCCACAGACTCCTCAAGGCAAAGCCTCCTGCCGCATGTCACCACCGGAGCCCCCGTCTCTGTCTGCTGTCGCTGTAATGTTTTGCTTTCTTGTGTCAGTGTGGAGCCTGCGTCGTTTTAAAGTATGAGTGAGTGAAAGAGTGATATAAATAAATTCACAGTGGTCAAACCTCGTGAGGCCATGTTGATTTAATGTAACATTTAAACAACCGTAGCACGTATTCCCATGTTTCTGCCTCTGTTTTGTTTTTGGTGGTTGTGCGTGTATACGCAACTTCTTACTTTCACAACTCCTGTTATTGTTGTCGACGGATTTTAGGACAGGAAGCGAAAGTTTTATCTGCTCAAAACGCTCTGTTTTTTTGCAGAAGTTCTCAGGTTCTCTTATTTATGGGGGAAAAAAACAAAACTACAGTGTAAATATAAGCCTTATACAGCTACAAAATAAATTAGCTTCAAAATAAGATGAGTTACTTGAAATATGTTTATTTACAGTGCTTTGCATTGTTTGTTTTACAAATAAAAATCTGAGAAGTGTGGTGTGAGTTTACTCTGATACCTCTAAGTGAAATTTGGTGCCATTCAACATTCAAAATGTTGAATGGTCTAGTCAAAGTTCAAGAGAGAATATGGGATTTGAAATGACATGGATTGATCCGGTGTCATTTAAAGGAAAAACTATTTTTTATATTACCCAAAGTCCATCCATCCAAATTCTAAAAAACATCTGTAATGTTTTTTGTCATTTAAAATGGCAAAAGAATTTATTAATTAAAACAATAATTTCAGAAATGGCTACAAATCTAGAAATATACACCAAAATGTACTGTCCCAACATATTAATTATTTTATGACTTTTTCCACTTATGTTTTATTAGTTGTTTTTCATAAATTATTTGATCTATTTGTAAAAAAAATGAAAAACATAGGAGAAAAATATATACATGTACATATATAGAAATAATCAAATTTGTTAAAAAAAAAAGGGGGGGGAAGTAATTGAAAAAAATTGCCATTTAATATAGAAGTTCACGTTAACTCTCGAAGTATCGCGGGATTAGAAGCGCTATTTCCAAGCCAAAAAAATAAAAAATTAAAACAATAATTGCACAACTGGCTACAAATCTAGAAAAATACACCAAAATCTACTGTCCCAACATTAATTATTTTATGACTTTTTCCACTTACGTTCTATTAGTTGTTTTTGTCATTGTTTAATTATGGCAAAAAATAAAAAAAATGAAAAACATAAGGAAAAAAAAAATATATGTATATGTTATATACATATATAAAAATAATCAAATTTGGAAAAAAAAAAAAAGTGCCATTTAATACCTGAAGTTCACGTTAACTCTCGAAGTATCGCGGGATTAGAGGAGATATTTCCAAGCCAGAACGAGCCCCTTGTTGAACCAGCAGAGCGGCAGGGAGCGGAGAGAGGGAAACAAGTCGGGGTTTGTTGCAGTCGGCATACCTCAGCTGTCCACTATGTCACTATCGCGGCTGGTGGGACGAAAACACGGACGTGTTCGCGGTTTCCGGTGATTTTCCAACCACCGGCAGGTTGAAGAGCTTTTCATTTTTTGTCGGGTAGATAAACCCGAGGGAAATGTCCCATTGGATGTGGAGTCCGCTGCTGCTCTTCTTCGCGTGTGAAGTACAAGCTCAAGTGGAAAGTGAGTGCAGTCACAGCTACGGCGTGTTAGTGTGTACTTTCCTTTTTAAAAAATAAATCTTTTCACAAGTCACTTTATCTGTAGAAAACTGCTGAATTCATTGTGGTTTTTCCTGTTAAGCTAGCAGGACAAGTAATTCCGCTCGTGCAGAAAAGCAGCTGTAGCTTAGCTAGCTTAAAAAACGACATATTTAGTCCATGAACCTGACTGTAAGAACTAGGTCGACAAAAAGTTAATTATTAAAGTGGCACGTGCCCAGATGTCAGTGGAATGAAAATGAAAGAAAGTCTATAAAATGCAGCAAACCACAGTCCCTCTGGGTAAAGCAGTTTTAAGTTCATATAATTGCACTTATAAGGAATTTAGAGGCAGCAGCAGGTAAAAACTGACCTGTGATATTTGTCATAGTAATGTAAATAAATAATAGCAGTCGCATTTACGCTTCAGCCGCTATGTATAACATTTTCCCCCTACAAAAATCAATCATCTTTCCCTGTGAAGCAACTAGGGTAATTAAGTCAAGACGAGGGGCCTCATAAGACGATGCATGACGCAAAACATTATGTTTTACTTGGTTAAACTCGATGTTTTATGTAGTGATGATGTTTTTAAAGTCAAGTTATTCAATCATATAAAGAGACATTGGCATTGAGTTTGGGTTCCTTCAGCTCATTCCTTCCAAACAGGCTGAAGAATGAAACCATCCATAGTTAACCGATTATTCATCTTGATTTGTGGGGAAAAAACATCTTGGGAGGCAGTGGAAGCAGATGCTCAGATGATGCACCTAATTAATCCTGGTATATCTGAGGCTTGGCCTGGCAAGAAATATATTTGTATGCATTATCAAAGAAAATCTCCCAGCAAATCTTGCCCATTTGCAGCGGTGGGGATTAAGAGAGCATTCAGACTTGCACAGACTGAACGGATTTTTGATTTTTTTGGAAATTGTTGAAGATCAACAGCTGTTGAAGAGGAGAAATGTGAACATCTTGTAGCGCATGACAGCTTTGAGTTTCTTTGAGAGAAGAAGTCATTTTGAATTAAAAAAACAGTTGTCTAATCCCAATCTTCAGGTCTTTAAAAAAAACTAACAAAAAACAACTGATTGCTCTTATATAAGATGGAGATCAGGCTATGAATATGGCTATGAATATGATGATATAATATATGCACTTGATGACATTGTTGTGACAAGAATTCAGATTGGATATATTCTGCACCTCTCCAGAAACCTGCTTTGGTGAGCAGCAGCTAGCTAGCATTTGAAAAGGGAAAATTAAGGCAATCTCTTTAATAAACCTCCTCTATAAAAATCAGTAGTGAAGAATTCAGGTTTTTGTTTCAAGGTTGTATTTTTAGTCCATTTTCAACCAAATTTTGCTTGGCTGTTGGACAGGCCTGTCACTATAACACATTTTGTCCCAGAAATTATTTTTGACAAACGATGATTTTGTCATTTTGAGACCATTTTAAACAAACAAATAATAATAATAATGGCTTATAAAGGCAAGTATACCCACTCAAACATTTAAAAAAAAAATTTTTTTCTAAAGAACATTTTAACATTGAAACTGGAAAACATTTCAAGCATAAAAAAGCAAACAAAACAGCAACAATTAAAATGGATTATGAAGTCTTGGTAATCAAAATCGCAATAAAAACAATAATCACCTCAGACAGGGAAAACAGGCAAAAGTGGCAAGTAGTGCAAGCTAACCAGTTCGTACCAGGTGTCAAAGTTTCACAAAATTTTCAACGACATTGCGCTCATTTTAATTTAATCATCCCATTAATTGATTTATTAATAATTGTGACCGGCTTACTGTTGAGCCCTTCAAAAACATTTCCTTAATCCAAGAGGGAAATGAAATGTTAACTCGTACTGTTCCCGTTGTTGACGCTAACGGGCGTAACCAAGAGCAATCTCCTCTAGCAGCCTGTGTCGTAGCACAGCAGCAGAAGACTCTGACTGCAGATTGTGATTGCTGGATGTCCACGTGACCGTTTGTATCGTGTTGTGTCCTCAGACCGCGTGACGTTCCTGCCGGGGGCGTTCCAGAACGTGAACGTCTCCATCAACGAGACGGTGGAGGCCGTGGTGACCCGGATCCCTCCGGACGTGGCCTTTGTCACGCTGCAGTTCCACACGCTGCACCGCAATGCCACGCTCTCCTACACCAGGGTGAGAGGGAACAGGGATTACTTTCACAGGGAAATGGGATTCGTTTACCAAATGAACGATTTGTGGGAGAAGCTTTATTTCCTTTGATGTTCCTGTGGTTTCAGGTGTAGATTCAGTGAATCGGGCGAGTTAAATCAGTTTTTAATTTCTCCCGCTAATGCTCGGGGTCACAGAGTGCGTTAAAACCTTTCTGCCGCTGCGGAATGAATGAATGAGGCTTTGTGAGGCGTGTCGGCTGACCCCCTGAGAGAAGTCCCAGTCAGCTGATGTACACTAGTCAGGTCATGAGCGGCAGACGCAGCGTCTTCCTGGAGATGGAGTGGGGTAATCAATTGTCTGGCCAGGGTCCCAGGAGTCTCGGAGGGGGAAAAAAAATCTCCCCGTGGGGTGAGGGTGGCACTGAGAGGTCGGGGAATGTTCTCTGATTATACTGGAAGAAAACAAATCTGTGATTAATTGCCTGCTTCAGACAGCAGAGAGGAAAACGGCTCCAAGTCTGCTAAACTGGCCCAAATAAAAGGGGAAGCAGAGTTTTTCAGCAACAATGCAAAGTCATTCTATAGATTTTAACTTCCTGTTTATGATATCTTTAATCAGTTCCCCTCTTTTTCCTTGCTTTGATTGATTACTTTTATTGTTCTTCAAAGAAATATTTAATTGAAACCAAAGCACCAGACTGAAGACTTTAGTCATTCAGTGTTTGTGTTGGTAAAGAGAAAATAGAGAACAATAAATCATGCAAATGAAAATGACGAATCTCAAAAATCGTCTCCGAATCGAATTGTGACTCTGAAAATCGCAATCAATCAGTAGACTCTGGTTGTTGCTGGGGTTACAATGAAGCTGTGATGGAGAGGAAAAACAACAAGCCGGTTTTTGTTGAGTCGCAGTTAAATGTTGACTAGTTTCTTTGTGGTCCGCCAACATGGAGCCAGACTTGTCCCCAGCTACTGCTCTGCTGAAAATGGCCGTTTAAAAATATCCTGATTGGGATGCAGTTGTGATGGAAAAATCTTTCTCCAGGCTAAATTAACTAACCTTTAATTGAAGTTAAATTATTTTGATTAATAAAGAAATAACCAACCCTCTTCAGTGTGGAAGTTTAAAGAAGACTCAAACTCATCTGTTTTCAGTGCCAACAAGATAGAGTTGTTTTTTGTTTTTTTGTTCAAACTCTGATCCATAACATTAAATTAACTTGTAGCCTAACTGCTGCTAATTCCACTTCTTTCTTTAACGAGGCTGATTAGTGCGTCCAAATAGGATGGATAAAAGACTGAGCTTGACGTCTGTGTTCCAGATCCCAGATGAAGGTCTCTCCCTGACGGCCGTGGACTCTGGGCTCGTCTCGGCCCTGCAGCCGGCCCAAACCCTGCTCTTCCTGTTCCTGTCTTCTCCCGAAGAAGAACCCGTCTCCGGGACTGGAGTAATCCTCTCTTACTCAAGCACTGGTAAGGAGAGCAGGAAGTTGCGTACTCTCAGTCACACGAAGCGCGTTTCTGCGCAAGATTTCACCACAAACTGAAAAGCAAATGATTTATTTAGTTTTAACTTGCGGGCATTTTCCAGCCCCGGTCCCTGGAGCCTGCAGCATGGAGTCCAGCCTGGACGTGGATCCCAACGTCTACGTCAGCTACAACCTGTACGAGACCACCGTCCGCTTCGGCCCCGCTAATTTAGGATACGAGAGGTGAGGCGGAGAGAGTTTGCTTCACTTCCTGTTTAGCCACTCTGGTTGCAGGCTTCAACAACTCTGCAATCACACAAAGCAGATCTGTGTTGTTTTTTCTTTCATGAATATTTCTGAGTATTAAACCTTGATAACAAATTACTAGGAAACATTTTCAACGGTTTGTGGATTGGAACGCTACGTTAGACCGAAACACTGTTTGTTTTTCTGTCGACTTGCAAGATCACTGAGGTTTAGCAAGCAGCTATAGATGAGAAACTACTTATCTGATTTGTTTTTAGACAAGGCAGGAAGTCAGTTTTAATTTACATCTACACTGCAAAAAACACCAAATCTTTCTAAGTATTTTACTTCAAAAGTTCAATTGAAATAAGAGAAAACTAACTTAAAAGTAACTTTTCTGCAAGAAATAAAAGCTTGTTAATTAATTAATAATTCCTTAGTTCCCCTAGAACTATTTCACTGATAACGTGAGGAAACTTTCTTGTTATGAATTAAATAATCTTACCAGCACTTTTTCATTAATTAATATGAATGAAATATTTACTTAACACAAGCTCCTATATCTTGTTGAAAAGTTACCTGTAAGTTAGTTTTCTCTTATTTCAAGTGTACCAAGATATTTGCACTACAAACTAGACCAAAACCACTTGGTGAGATTTTATGTTTTTGTATTGCAACTCATCACAAAGAATTAAAAAGCTGCAGTCTTGACTCTGAAATGTTGTTAAACCTTCACACGTTGGTGGCAGGAGCTCGTTTTGCTGTTGGCTTGTGACTTTTCAGACATCCTACTGGTGCAGGAATGAAAGTAGAGCAGACTGATGCGAGCGCTGATCAACAGCCGGTATGCATCACTTGTTTGTGTGCCGCCCTGACGAATGAGGTGAAAAGGCGCCAGTCAGCGCCTTTTCTCTCTGCACATGATGCGCCGGCGATTAATGATAAGATGAATGAGATCCACAGTCATTTTCATGTGACAGAGACGTAAGGAGTGTCTACTGTTTGCATACGAGGCAGCACAGATCAAAGTCAGTGACTGATGTTTGTTAGAGTTTACATTTACGAGTCAAACCTGACCCAAAATGTGGTTGGGCTCAGGCTTTTCTAGTGCTTTTAATTAGGCAGAGAAAGCCAAGCAAAACTGCACCATGTAAAGTTTTGTTAATTTGCTTGTTAGTCTAAATTAGAGGTGCAGAAAAAAATCTATTCTATAAAGAATCGGCCATCAGAGAAGCATTACCTACCGTTTGTATTTTGAATAATTCTTTGATATTTTTTCATTTAGGAAAAAGTCAGGCAGCTAGACTAACTTAATACTGGTCATTTAAGTTGCAGAATTTATGCTCCTATCAATCACACATCCCAGATGATTTTCTCTTGACTCGCGCTGCGGTCACAACAAGCGACAACGTGAAGCTGGAAGATGCAAAATGAAAGATGCTGACTCAAGTTCTGCTCTAAAAACTAAATCAGCCAAATTTTACAAGATAATGTCGGGTTTACATGAGACTTAAACTTAATTAGTCGGGTGGAGTTGGATGTTTTTTTTATTTTATGTCAATATAAGCTCTCATGTGTCCCCTCTGGGTTTTTTTTTTCTTTGTCAGAGGCCAAACTCCTGCAGCCTGCGACACGTCGACGGCAAGCGACACGCGCTGGCGCCTGGAGTACGACGTCTACCAGTACTTCCTGCCCGAGAGCGACCTATCAGAGAGCAGCCTGTTCAGCGGCCTCCAGGCCGTCGCCGACGCCCGCCGCATGGCAGCGAGCGGCAGACTGGTGAGAACCAAAACATGACGAGTTATCCATGCGTTCAGCGACGCACCACGGAACGACCAGCTTGTCTCCTGTAAGGTGGTGACGCTGAAGTCGACAGATAAGACGGCCATGGCGTTCAGCTCCATCCCCGGTCAGGGCGTCATCTTCTCCGTCATCGTCAGAGACCCCTTGCTGAACACCTCCGCCTCCTACATTCCCGCCCACACCTACGCCTGCAGCTTCACCTCCACTCTGGACGGCTGTCAGACGCTCGGTTAGCATCCGCCGTAGCCGCTGATTTAAAATCAACGTTTTAAAGGGCTTATTTTAAATTAGCAACGTGTGAACGTGTTGCAGGAAAAATATCGACGAAAGTCTTTTTCACCATCGCTGGCTTAGCAGGCTTGTTCATCTGCTTCTTCGGCCATCGATTCTTCAAATGTGGTGAGTCGGCACGCAAACGGGTGTGTTCTTATCTTTTGGCGACGTTGAACCTGCTTTGTGATACTTAAAATGACAATCCCTCAATGAAACTCTAAATTGAAGATTTAACAAACGGGCACCCTAACCAGGGATTTATGAGCATTCTGCTGCGTCTACCTGATTACATCTAAAATTCAAACTGTATTTTGGCACACTTTGCAAACTTTCGCTGCAGTTCTGACCAGCATTATTACTCTGAACACCTTACTCAGGGTTTGTATGGGTACTTGAAATCCTTCAGAATGCCTGCATTTCAATTAGGCCTCTTCATGTATGTATGCATGTATGTTTCATAAAAATGTTTTAAAATAACTTATAAGCTACGAAAAACAATATAGAAATATGGAAATATGAAAGCAACACTTTAGGGAGCTAATGGAGCTGATGCGAGTCAGTCTACTTCCTGTATGGGTTAATTTGTCCTTCTCTCTTCCTGTGGCTCAGAGCTGTTCTGCATGGGCTTCAGCTTCTCAGCATTTTTCTTCTTTGTCCTCATCACGAGGACCACGCTGCTGGACTATGACAGTAAGACCCTCCTCCCAACCTCTTGACCCATTTGCACAGGGTCAACAAGTTTCGATTTAATCATTAATTTTTTTTCTCCACTCCCAGTCCGGCTGACCGTGTCCGCTGTGGTGGGCGTGGTGGGCGGCGTCGTCCTGGTGATGAGCTGGTGGCGCTTCGGCTCCGTCATGGCCTGCGTGGTCGTGGTCGGCCTGATGCTGGGCTTCCTCATCGCTGCCGTTGTCCTCTTCACCCCGCTGGGTACAGTCCGCTGTCATTCTTTGTGGTTGTTGGTTTGTTTCTCAGATTTTTAAATCTGTGCGTTGTCGTTCAAACACAGGAGACCTCGACGTGTTCAGGAACTCGGACGTGGTTTTCTGGGTGACATTCTGCTGCATTATGGTCACACTTCCCCTTTTCTTCGTGCGGTGGCCCAGAGAGGTAACACATTTCACACTCTGGTTACCAGACAGCACCATCGTCTGGTGAACTTCACCTAGTTACCACAGATGCTGCAACAAAACGCCGACATTTAATTCAGTTTTCTTGTGGCAGACAGAGAAGGAAACCTGAAATGTTGCAAAGTATGCTAGATTTTGTTTAGGAGCATCAGAGTGAAGGGGGGTTTGTACAAATGTAAGCCACACTTTTCAAATTTTATTTCTGTAATGGAAATAAAACTGAGAAAACTGATCAGTTAGGGAAGATGAGCTGACTTCAGCATGGGTATTAGTTTATTAAATATACATGAAGACCAATTTTTTTTTAATATAATTAAAATATAAACAATTTTGTTTTTTTTTTTTGGTTAAAATGTATTTTATTTTAACTTTAATATGAAGCACCACATTATGAAATTTATAGGATGTGAATACATTTGAAAGCCAATGTATGCCTTTACTAATAACTATCTATTAGTTTAGTGGATCAAAGTAAATGGATTAGTTTGTTTTTAGCTGTAAGCTACTAAACAAGTTAGTGCTATGCTGCCACCTGCTGGTAGTTTTGCTGCTACTGCAAGTGGGTGGAAAAAGGGATCAGATTATCAGAATGTTCCGCTGGTGCCCCCTGGTGGGCAAACAATCCATAGGTATTTGGAAAAAACTGAATGTTTCTGAAGTTAATTTTTGTAGCTTGTAAGTGAGATGCTTCCAGTTTATGTTTGTCAGTGAAGGCAACATGAGTGCAGCTCATAGCTCATTCTTCTCCCACCCAGGTAACGATACATAGAGGATCGTTACCTGGGTAACGCATGGGTGGCCGCCATGTTTGAGCTTCTCCTCGCTTCCTATTTGCTCCAGGGAAACATCGTGACGTGCGGCGTCGTCGGGGGCTACGCCGTGGTGCTGGCCGTCAACGCCTACATCTACACCAGCCTCTCCTACATCACGCTCAACGTCCTGAAGCGCTTCCTCAACAACAACTTCAGCACCGCCTTCACGGACGCGCCATTCCAAACCATCGGTGAGTTTTCGTCAACGCTTTCGGCACGAGCTGTGCTCAGATTTTAACCGCCTCGCCGTGTCCCCTTGTAGACTACGCCATGATCACGGTGTGGGTGGTGCTGGGCGTGTGCGGCGTGGTGCTGCAGCTGTACCGCGAGCGTTCGCGGCCCTTCTTCCCGCCCAGCCCCTACCTCATGTGGCTACAGGAGCGCGAGCGCCGCAAGACCAACGTGCTGGACCCGAGCCACCACGTGCCCTCGCTGCCCGGGCGCCTGGTGGAGCGGGCGCGGCAGCTCATCAGGCGGAGGGAGCCGGCGGGCGAGCACACGCCGTTGCTGCTGTGACAGCCGTCGCTGCCATGCTGCCACCTGCTGGTAGTTTCATGGCGCAAACGGACAGGAAACGATTCTGTTACTTTTAATACTGACGACACGCGACTGAAGATCTGCAGGAAGACCAAAAACCCTTCAATCACTTCCTTTTTACTCAACTCGTTTTTAAAGCAACACACAGATTTTTACCTGCATAATGAAACATGGGAGCCGCCATTTTTCTTTCCTTCACTTCCCTGTAGATCAGGATCCGGAACTCTGGAGGCTTTCAAATGCTTCCTCCAATCAAGACTAAACATATAAGCAGCTCCTGCCTCTGCAGACGTCTTCATATTTTGCACACTGGATTATGTTAAATTATATGATGTTGTTTAGTGCTGTGATGCTGTGTTTGAAACTTTACAGATTTGTTTTTGATCATTTAAATGTTTTAACATCAGACAACAATAACCTTAATCAAAAAGTGCCTCAGATCATGACTTTGTTTATTTGCGGACTTCGTGATGCTAAGCAGTTGCTAAGTTCACATTCAACAATTCTGACAAAGACATGATTCATTAGGTTTGATGTATTTCCCCAGCTTATCTTTGTCTGATAATAGATTAATTTGATCTGAAATGTGCGAATGTGGCAAGTTCACATTCGCACATTCGTGGCGAGTTCATCACAGCACCTGGTTGCCATGGCGTTTCTCAGGGGTTTTGACACACAGCTTTTAGACTGATGGATTAGGTTAGGTTTCTGAAGTATTTGAATATGTTTTGAGTTCTTTGATTAACCTATTTAAATTTATGCTATTGATATTTAATAAAATGCCTTCGATGTTTTTTGGACAGATTTTGCTGTAATGTGATTTAGCTGCACTGCCTAATAATACGAGGGTCGACACTAATTGTGGCTGTTTGGAACAGCACACTTTGTGTTCTGCTCCCTTACTCATAAATGTGCCTTCAGTTTTTAATAAATGGGTGTTTTCCCTTCAAACTAATTTTCCCATCAAGGTTTACTTTTAAACTTTTGCCCAAAACACTTTACAAAAATAGAATTCAGCCTTTGCTTTCTCGCACTTCAGAAAAACTTAAGAGCATAATGCTGCCAACACCATGCTTAACAGAGGGTATGTTGTTGCCACAAATGTAATTTGAAAATGAGATTTTGAGGCAACTTCTTGAATTTTAGTCTGTTTATTAAATAAGTCTAGTCAAAACATTCATCTTTGGTTTTTCTTTTAACATTAAGTAAATTCTAGTTTACAAATTAAATTTTATTGATTTTTACAATCCTAACAGAGTACTTATCATTTATTTTAAATGCTAAAGTACTGGCTAATCCAAAAATATATCATTTTCTTTACTGCTTTTTTTTTGGTACTATTGCAGTTTCCCATTATGACCACAAGAGGGCATAAAAATGCTGAAAGAGCTGTAAAGGTCAAACTCTTCACAGGTAGCTTTCTAGCTGAGTTTGTTATTCTAAGTCTCAAAGTTTTGTTTGAGAAGCAACAAAACAGTCAATTATCTTAAACCAACATCCATTTATTAATCAGACATTCAAACATAAGTTTTCTATAAAGTGCCAAGAAATAAATTTTGATAAAACAAAACATCATAAAAAACTAGAATTTTAGACCACAAAAAAATTAAATGACAAAAAAAACAAACAAAAAAAAAAACATTCTACAAAGTAGACTCTGCTCTAAATGCTATTTGCTCAGTGTTTTTGATTCAGGAGGGGAAAAAAAAGGCATCTGATCAGTAGTTTCTCTCAAAAAACAAAGTGTGTCAACCATTTGATGCGCCACCTTCTGTAGCCCCTCAGAATCAGGGATAAGAGAGAAGGAACGCAGGATTTCTGTTGAAAGGCACAAGACAGGAAGGAGTCTGCAGTAACAACCTCAAGTAACAGGATCTGGTGTTCAGAACAGTCAGAAAGTATTCACAGCCAACTTTCCACATTATGTTGCAGTCTTGATCCAGAGTAAAGGAGAAAAAATAAATAAAGGCACTAAAAAAAATAAATAAATAAAATTCAAGCATGATTTCTAGTCATTTTTCCAACTTTGGTAAGCTGCTAAAGAAAAGTTTATGTAAAACTTGTCTTAAACCAACTATGTTCATGAATTGGGTCTGAATATTTTCATGTAGTATGTTGAACATAATTTCCCTCTAAAACCCATTTATGATTTAAATCTTGTCAGAATTTAATGTAAACATTGTGCAAGTTTGAGTTTATCAATGTAAATCTGATCTCTAAAGAGACCAGAGTTAGATAAAAAAAAATTAAAATAAAGACTGTTAAATAAACATTAAAAAGAATCAAAAACAAAATTAGACATGATCAGAAACAATGATTAGAGATGATATCAATGTAAAGTCTGAGTGCCAACAAGTGCTGCTGGTTTCATGAAGCCTTTAGAGGGCGCCGTTTCAGGCTCTCTGCTTCCTCCTAGTGGCCATTTCAAAGTATGGCTTGTTACTCCTGGCCTTGCTCTGTGGGATCTTCTCTGCAGCTTTCACTGGGTTTCTCTGAGAGGTTGTGCTTTGAGTTGTCGTTGCTTCAGGTTTCAGTGTCGTCTTTGTGCTGGGGTTCCCTGGAGCTGCTGGTTTTCTCACAGTCCTCTGTGCTGTGGCCTTCTGATTACCTTTAGAGGAAGAGGAGGCAATATCTGGGACCGGCCCAGAGATGGCAGAGGCCACCTTGATTTTAACCTTTGACATGGAGCAGATAGACGTTGCTGAGGACACAGCCTTTGAGCAGGGGATCGGGGCACGGGAGGAGCCAGCCTGGGAGCAGGGGGTCGGGGCACGGGAGGAGCCAGCCTGGGAGCAGGGGGTCGGGGCACGGGAGGAGCCAGCCTGGGAGCAGGGGGTCGGGGCACGGGAGGAGCCAGCCTGGGAGCAGGGGGTCGGGGCACGGGAGGAGCCAGCCTGGGAGCAGGGGGTCGGGGACTGCTGGGGTACCGTTTTTCGTACCGGCACAGTCCTTGCGGCCACTCTTGCCTTCCTGATCGTCTCCAGACGGAGGCGTGACGCCGGTGAGCCGGGGCGCCTCTGCGCAAGGCGGGAGCGCTGGCTGGCGCTCGAGGAAGGTTTAACATCTTTGGGAGAGGGGGGGGTGGGGCTGGAAGGTTTGGGGCATTTGGAGGAAGGCTCAGGGCAGACTGGGCTCCTGGGCTGGGTGGTAGGACCCTGTAGGCGGGGCTTTAGCTTAGAGGCAGAGATCTGCTCCACTGGGGGAGCTGATGGAGTCAGGGCTTTGCGGTGACTGCCCGGGCTGGGGGCCCACCTGCTGCTCACAGGTGAGGAGGGCAGAGAAGAGGAGCCTTTGGTGGGGACAGGCAGAGGCAGCTGGGTGGGCTTCCTGGGGGAGGACGGCACCAGCTGGAGGTTCTTCTTCGGTACCGCAGCAGAACCTTTTCTTGCCAGGATGGGGGTGCAGGCAGGGGAGGGAGTGTATGAGCGGCAGCTCTGTCCTGCAGGGGTTGCAGACGCTGATGAAGAGCAGGAGGACGAGGCAGAGGAAATGAGGCCGTTAACTGCAGCAAGAGGGTCCATACGAGGCGGAGGGGGTGCCGCATTGTTGGCATGGTGACCGCCCAAACCAGGTGGGCCCTTCTGGAAGGCCAGGATCTTCTGTTCCAGTGTGGTGAACTGCAGCACCCGCAGGGGATCGTACTTGGTCAGGAAGCCCCTCAGGGTGTCCCAGCCCCCGCCGACTCGCACCATCACGTGTTTGCCGTGCAGCATCTGAGGGACCAAACATTCCCACATCATCAACATCATCCCACACCATGAGCTTCCAGGCAAACGGCGACCGTTTCACTTCAGCTCCCGAAATAGCAGATGCAGATTAACTCGCCTGCACTGAGGCGTTGTGCCCTGAATAGCAGTGGAGTTGTGATGTAATCACCATCCGCTGCTATTGGCTAATGAGCTTACATGTGTCCAGCCGCGGCCTGAGGTGATGCACTTGGCACCACTGCAGCTGCCAGGACGCAACAGCTAGCAGCTCATCTCTGACACAACAACACAAACGGTCAGAGTTCAAACTGACAGACGGAGATACTCACTCTGATGAAGATGGTCTTATCGCCCAGTCTGTAGCGTCCCTCTGACAGGTACTCTATGGACACCTTGTTGGAGCAGTTGCAGGGCGGCTCTTCCATGCCGAGCTCCTGCGGGGGCAAACCAGCAGATACATTTATCATCTCTGATATACACAGAAACGGTTTAATGCAGGCATTTAAAACTGCTGATCCTTGAAGATCCTCGAGAAGCCCAATAATGCTGTCGCCTTGTCAAATATGTCTCGGTTTGTTAAAAAATGTACTAAAACAACAACGCGAGTCTCTGCAGCTCCTCCAGTTCCACAGGCCTCTCAGCCCCTATGATTGACCAATCAGCTTACGCCATTCGTTGGGTCTTGATGGTGTTAACACAGAGAATCCATTAAAGTTGGAGACTGAAACCTGACAAAATGTGCAAAAGTTAATAGGAATTAAATACCTTTGGGAGAAAAAAAAAACCCTTTAAAGTCTGAACAACTCAGTTTAAAGCCAGATGCATTTGGGAATGTGATTAATCCAACTGTGTCAGTTTTTAATCCAAGCCATTTCCCACTTCACTGACTCTGGTTATTTTTAGAGCGGCCGTCTCCTCTGGGAGGAAAACAATCAACCCCGACTGTTGCTGCTGCGCTCTGATCCACTGAACTAGACTGAATGCGTAAACCCATCCAACCGGCTCCACAGCCCCCCCTTCAGGACCGTTTCAACGTCTGCGCCTGCATGTGTGCGACGACGTGGCTCTCTGCACGTGTGACTGAGTCAGAGCGCCGGCAGGGGCGTCACATGGGTCAGCCACAGTCGTCGGGGGCAACCGGGGGCCCAATCTCACCTCTGGCTGGTAGAGCGCCCCGTGCTGGCAGCACACGCTGAAGGTCTTCACCGCCGCGGGAGGTTCCTCCGTCAGCAGCAGCGTCTCCTCCAGCTCAATCTCCTTCTCCAGCTTCACCAACACGGGCGGCTCCACCCCGTATCTGGGACAGGTGGAGACGAGTCAGGGCCAGGTGGTGCCAGGCAGAGAGAGACAGAGACTCGGTGTTCAGAGGGAGCCCACTCACCTGGAGACGATCCGGCCGACCTCCAGCAGACACAGACACACCTGCCGAGGCTCCTTGTGCAGCACTGGAGCGGAGAAAGCATCCGATAGCATGAGGTGGCAGACGACAAACATTCAGGATCAAACATGTGATAAAGATTTTAGCTTGAACTTTCTCTCTACAACTGCATTTTAAGAAGTTACCAAACTTTCTTTAGAAATGACTCAACTCATTTTAACAGTTCAAAATGGGGTGGGCAGGTCGTTTCAAACATCGACCTCAAAGGTCAAGTCTGCAGGTATCCATGCCAAAACCTTCTTTCCCCGAGTTGGAATGAATGGACATTAAACCTGAAAGTTTGTCTAAAAGTCCCAGATGAGGTGAGCGTTTAGCCGTGTGTTCGTTGCGTTTACCGAGGCCCTCCGACTCAAACAGGTAGGTGTCGTCCACGCCGACGTGCCGACACCAGGCCAGGAAGTTGGCCGTGTTGTCGCGGGCAAAGAAGGAACCCGGGGAGGCATCACGCTTGCAGGCCACCTTCCTGGTGGGGAAGAGCTGGACAGGAACCGGAAAGTCAAACTTGTGCGGAAGCGGAACGTTCCGGTCAACATTTTTGGCTCGTTTCCACGTCTTACCTTAGGTAGCGCTGTGGGGCAGCTCTGGGCGACCCTGGCCTGGAGGGCGCCGATCAGCTGGCAGAGCCTCACGCCGTTATCCAGCTCCTCCATGAACAGCTCGGCTTGCACCTCTTCTCCTGGGAATAAAAAAAGAAAAACACAGAAAGGTTCAAAGATACAGAGCAGAGGAACATCTTCGTTTCTCACGTGCTCCCACGCTCCCTCTGCTGTAAACCAAAGCTGGAGGGAACAATACGGCCACACCAAGCGACAAAGATTGCTCTGTAAAAGTCAACTTCCACCCGACAAAGAGCTCAGCCTCAGGGCTAGAAACTTCATCCCGTTGATTCCACCGGTTTAAAACCTGACATGCAGGCCGTCGTGTCCACGGGAGCGCCAGCTCACGTTGAGCGCCGACTACCTGCCCACATTCCTCCTGTTAGCAGCCAAACACTGGGCTGTGAAACCCTGATTCAGCAACAATAGAGTCAGTTTCGGGTTCCTCACTGCCCCATTGTGCTGGGCGGACAATGGGCGTCCGTATAATAATGGCAGCAGCGGAGAAACCGAGGGATTCTGTTCCGCTCCGCTCTGCGGTTTCCCCCAAGAGACGCTTGGAACTGGAAGCGTCGAAATCCGATTACGCACGAGAGCCGTGTCAATAGTTCATCGGTACGTTTCTGGCCTCTGGGGGGGAACTGTTGGCATGCGACACACACACACTGATGTGCTCACTTTCCATCTGCGATTGTTGAATGCAGATGGAAACTGATGGGATCAAACTTTGCTCTGTCAAAAAACAAACTGCTAGGAGCGTGAGGAGAAGCTGGTGTGGAAGCTAAACGCACCCAACATGCCGCTGAGCCAGATGGCCAGGTCCTCCTGCATGGGGACCAGCGTGGCCTCGTGGCGGACCGCCAGCCACTGGTCATACTGGAAAACGTTGGAGAGGCCGGGGCCGTGCCGCTGAGCCAACGGGCTGCGGGGGCACCTGGGGCTCAGCAGGGGGGCGTCGAACTTCTCGCTGAACCAAACCTGGAGATCAAGAACAAAATTTAATCAGAAATTGAGCTGGAAAAACATGCAAGTAAAAATACCTTAGATCAAGAGACAAAAGGTTTTGGTGGAAATTAAGTTTGCGTTTGTTAGCCTTTCAGCGAAGCTGGAAAATACAGATACTTAGAAAAGTTGGCATCTGAAGAGAAGAGTAACTAAAAGAGAAAATATACCTGGAACCTCATGTTTTCTGAATTGTTGTCATTTTATAAACTGGTTTTGTTTGCCAATCATTTCCTCTTAGAGGCAGCGGGCCTTGTTGCACAGCTAGCAAATACAGGAACTTAAGTAGTTGGCATCTAAGAACAAGAATAAAGTTAAATCTTTTCTTGTGCTCCAAATTTGTCTGTGGGAACAAACCTGACAAAAACTGTAGATAAGGGCAGCTGAGTATTACTTAAGTGCCTTTTTCTTCCCGTTGGTATTTAGCCATATTTTGATCATGTCAATGCAAGATCAATGTATCATTTATAAAAAATTATTAATTTTTTTTCCATAAGAATTTGGACTGGTTGTCAGAATAAATTCAGTGATGTTAAAAAAAATTAAAAAAAAAAAAAACACCATCTTGTCAGGATTGTTATTTTTTTACCATTTTCTCCACAGTTTGCTCAATAACAGTATCAAATAAATTTGAAAATATGATTAAATTCAGTTACTGTGTGCAGTTTAGTGATACAAGTCACTTTATTATGCGACGTAAATGTCGCTCTTAAAGTATTACATTATCTGTGGGGGGGATGATTGCTGTGTCAAGTCACAGCATACCATTATCCAAAAATGAAAATGTTTATATGGTCAGTTTGATTATTATTGGAACAGGACCACAAAATGTTGCAATAAAACGTTACTTTCCAGAATGGAATAAAAGCACAAATGATACAGTTTCCTCCTCCTGGATCATAATTAGTGAGAGCTGCCCATGCATAGTGAAGCCTTCACACAGTGTAAACTCTACTGAAGATCAGTGCACCAGCCTGACCTAGTAACCATGGTTACTCTGTCTTACAGCCACAAATCCATCTTTACCATAATCAAACGTATCGTGGGTTTTCTGAATAACCTCATGTTATTTTGCTTCTAATCTGGGAAAATAAAAAATGTATCCAATGCTGCTGTACTTTCCCCAACATTGCTTCTCTGTGCCTGAAGCAAACGTCTGATCATCTCCATCCCTGCTGTCACTCCCTGCCTCCCCCAGTCAGCATCCTCATCTGGTCAGGGAACCAAGTGAATGTGGCGGCAGGAGGAGTTCTCGGCTTTCTGAACAGAATGTAAAAGTGCTTTATGCTGAACTATGTATGAGGGTCATTGTAGTTAGAGGAAGAAAAAAAAAAAGATGAAAAAGAAGAGTAAAGTTCATTTCTGCCCCATGGGAAAAACAAAAAAAAACTGAAACTTCCTCTTTTTTTCTAGAAAATCTCAAGTTAATCTAAAGTCAAATTTTTCAACTTTTGGAAATGTTCCGAGTTTCAGATTCCCATGGTTTTCCTGCTATTCATCAAAAAAAATTGAGTTGGGGGGGGGAAAAAAAAAAAAAAAAAAAAGTCAGATTTTTGAGAAAAAAATTCCGAGTCTCAAATCTCCATGGGTTTTCAAAAAAAAAAATCTTAAAATTTGAGTTTTTTTCCAACATCTGGAGCTCAAATTTCCTTGCCTTTTTTCTAGAAAACATGAGTTTGTCATGGAAATGTACTCTATTTTTTCCCCCCTTGTTTCCTTTTATCTACAAGGGCCCCAACACACACAGCTGTAAAACTCAGACTGAGAAGGAGGGGACGTCCACATTCCCAAGCACTGGCTGATGTTCCAGTTTCCAGGCGCTCTGAGGGGGGAAACCCAAGAATCGGCTGCACTCTGACATCTCCACGCGTTACGTAACCAGCTACTGACGGACCCCTCCCTCTTCCTGCCATGCAGCTTCGGATACGGCCTTTGATCTTGGCGTCGTTTGCATGTGATCAGGCGCTGCCGAGGCGTGCAGCTCAACAAGGCGGTGAATTCATGGCGTCGCCCCGGACGACGGACAGGAAACCTTCTGGGCAGAGGAACAGTCGGTCCGTTCAACACCAACAATGCACGTTTTGGTTTTAACATTTAGTTCTTCGGGGTTGAGGACGGCTTGAATATTTGAGAGAATAAAATAAAATGGAAAATCCAACCTGTGACGGCTCTACAGATTTGATATTTGAGTCTGAATGCCTGCAGAACAGAGCTGGTCTGAGTTAGTCTCACTGGGTACAGGAATGCGGACTGGTAATCCGGAACACAAACGCCCCAGATGCTGAAACATTCCCACCTCTAATCGCTAATTAAAGGTGGTTTAATCTTAAGTGGCTCAAGCTAAGCACATCAAAACTTTCTAGGAGGGAAACCAGGCCGTCGGACGGAAAATAAAAACTTTTCTCATAAGCCCCTCCCTCTGCTGCATGTCTATGAATCATCTAAACAGCAGCGTCAACAACAAGCAAAGTTACATTTTTCAACGCGACAAACGTTCCAACTCCAGACAATTCGCTTCAAAAGTAGCAAATTAGCTATTTTCAAGCTGGTTTCCTCCCACTTCCCATGACCTGCTAGCTGACCTTTCAGCCTGGAGGATTCTGAACTAAGCCTGAGCCGTTTCCTTTAGTCCTTTTCACATCGCATACTAAAATCTTCATCATGGACGATAAATGTATTGGAAAGCTTTGGATTTCATTGCATTCTTCCCTTTACAGATTGAGTTTGTACTTCCGTGAATGCATCCATGTTCAGCGTGGCTGAGCGGATATCTGATCTGACTGTGCTCTACATGCGCAGCGAGGCTGCAGCATCTCTGCATCCTCACAGCTCACCGTCCAGACCGAGAGTAACCGGAACATCCAGCCATTTTCTACGCTCACTTCACGTAAAAAAAAAAAAACAACCTCCAAAAGAAAAAAACATCAATTAGTAAAAATCAAAGCTGCCATTTTGCCCACAGAGACCGTTTGCAACATGATCTTTCGGATCCATGTGCCACGTTTAAAGCTGCAGAGCATCTGCTTCGCGCTGCGCCCCCTTCCCCGCCACATGTTGTGCCATCAGCACTGGGAAACATATTTTACATTTCCCACAATCCGAAGGTGGTGAGAATGCAAGAGTCCTGGCTTTTCCAGAGCAGAGGGCCGGTGGAGGAGGTGTCGAACGGGGACAAGAGGCTGTAACTCGATCCGTTTGTTGTTCTGGGTTTGGGAACCACTTGCGATTCATTGCTGGGAGGGGAAAGGGAAAAAGTGAGGAGCATTCCACCCACTCCCTGCAAGATGTGGAAGGCTGGGAGCTTAGGAACGCCAGACATGCACAACAACAACAGCATGGCATGCTGGGACACAGGTGGGCTCCAAGCAGCTGCTTAATTCATCTGGATTACTGTGATGATAGTTTATGAATAAATTGATTTGTTTTTTTACTAATGTGACAGTTTGTGGTCCTCAAGCCGAACGTTTGACAGAAATGAGCAGACTCTTACCTGGATGCCAGTCTGGACAGCCATGATTGCATTCACCAGAAGTTCACTTCTTCATTCTGTTGAGATGGAAACAAATCTTTAAGGTTTCCCCCAAACAGCCTGCTGAGCTCGGTGGTCAGGGCACCAACTGCAAATCTGAAGAGGTCACTGGGTAATTATGCATTATTGGAAGGTATTGTCAACAATGCCCAACACCAGCTATAAAGTCTTAATCATAAATATATATATATATATATATATATATATATATAAAAAAACAAAAAAACCCAAAAAGACAATGCCAAGCCTGGTGGGCACAAGTAAGGTCTGGAGGCCCGCCAGGCTTAAAATACACTGGAAAATCTTGTTTTACCACCAACAGCTACAAAACATGAAAACTCAAACTTACTGTTTAGATCAACCGTGTCCACACTTTTCAGCTAAAACCGTCACATTGGAATTGATTGAGAGGCACAAAATCAAAAAGGCTGGGTTTTATGGCAAAAGGTTTTCCCTTTTGCCTGTACGCAATATTTTAATGAAATAAAATAAGAACAGGGAGCTACAAGTCATCGTACAACTGAAACAACATCTGCGAACAATGTAACCATTTAACATGTTGGTCTGGATTTTTTTTTGCATGTGTTCTCAGCAAGGCAAACGTTAAAAAAAAAAAAAAAAACCCATCTTGCATTATTTAGTTGAGTTTTCCATAACGGGTGTGGCAAAATATGCTTGTGTGAAAGTCACTGGGTGTTTGCAGTCCTGTTTACTAAGAGAATGAACTGATGGGACAAGAAAAAAAACCTGTTCAAGAGTATTTTGTTTTGTAGCTTCCACTTTCAAAATATTTTAAATTGTAGTGAAAATTTTTATTTTTTTGCATAAAATGAGTTGACTTTGAAAACTGCTTTGTGCATGTATCAATTTGGTTTTTTTAGGTCATAGGATATAAATGAGCACTTTGTTTAAATCAATTAACTACCAAGAAGGAAGTATCTTATTAAAATGTTTCAACACATAGCAGGATGTATCGGACCTCAAAGACAGAGGAAAGAATAATGGGCATTCAATCTTTAAAGCTGCCATTTGACACATTAATCCTCCAGGAGCTTAGAAATCATTTCAATTTCCCAGCCTTATTATTCTATGTAAATGTACCGATCAGGGCAACCGGTTTGCTGCGACACTCCTCAGGGTAGATGCTGTTGCAGTGTGAAAAACTCAGTTACCTTCTTCTAGAATCGCAGATGTGTTTAAAGTGTTCAAAATCATCTCACAAACTCAATAATTAGCAACTACAACGATTAAAAATGGAGCAAATCAGTTTAAAACTCACGACATCAGACGGTGTAAGGAGCGTTCGCTTTTACTGGACCTTCAAACTTTTCTCAAAGGAAGCGACACAGCTGGTTCCTCCAGTTTTCCCACACCAGTCTTACCCCGACACTCCGCGGTGGGGAGCGTGTTTGACACAGAGGGAGTGGGTGTGGGGAAGCAATCACGAGCACATAGATCCTAATAAAGCAGCTGATTTGGTCAACACAGCTGAGACAATAGTCCTGGAATACCAACCCCCCTCTCCACAATCTGCTTTGGCCCCAGATTTATGAATATCAGCAGCAAAAGATTCTGGTACTGCATTCAGATAACATGTTTTCTACTAAAGTACAGAGTGACAGGACTGATAAAGTAAAAACAGAGAAAGAGGAGATGCAAGTAGACGGGAGAGTCTGACATCATCTCGCTTACCGCAGAACAGAAACAACTCAAACCAGTGAAGAAACCTGTCCAGCGTCCAACTCCTGTCAGCCTATCGGACACATGGTGGACTAACCGAGTCGGGTCCCTGCACAGATATGTTCAGCCAGAGCAGCTCCTGCCTCCGCTTCCACGACTGGGCGGAGGGAATGACGGGACAGAGGGAAGGAGAGAGAGGGATGAGAGGAGGAGGTGCATGAGGAGAACCCTGACTAATGAAGTGGCTACGCTTCACTAAGCCCTGACCATCTATGTGCCCCCCCCACCCCCACCATCCTATCACAGTGGGACCCTCTCACAAAGCAGCCATTGTTTTCTTAACAACCAGTCTCATCTCCAACCCAGGAACTCCCCAATCGGGATGCAATGAAACGGAAAGAGATGGGGTAGAGGAGGTGATTTACTACTGTGTCCCCTTAGACCCCAAATCCACCATACCTCCCGGTTTGAACTCGGTCTGGACCAAGGAGTCAAACAAAGCTGCTGCAGAGCGAGCAAACTTGAGGCGCAAAGGGAAAAGCTCACGTGACGTCCTACGAGTGAGTCAGGTGTTTGCTTTGCCACAGCTGTTTAAATCTGCTCTAATGACCGCCGGCTTGTTTGAGATTCACTACTCAAATAAGGCAAGCCGACTTCCAGCAGCCTTCCGATTTTTGCTTCATTAGTTTCCCTTAACCGTAGAATTGCACTAATTGAAATTACGATCATAAATTTGCTTTTGATAAGATTTTTTTTGCAGTAGGATGAGGTGGTTTTTCAGCCATATTGAAAAATATGTATTTTGCAAAACCGTAACAAGACCTTCTTGGCATGAGTCACGTGACCGATAGCCAGATGTTACTACTGTCGAAAACTACGAAGACAACAGCAAGTATGAGGAGGATTATGTCTGTTTTTTCTGTGCCAAGTCTTTAGCTCCACCAGAATTCTCCGTTCACAAAAAGTCATCTTCTATAAAACTGCAGAAAACTATTTTCCTAAAATACTTCATATGTAAGCTCCCAAATATAAGAGGTTTGTCACTCCAATGTCTGAATAACACAGTTGATGGCGCTAGAACCATGGATGGATTATTTATCGTGTGTACACACGCTCATTCGTGTTTGATTTTTTTCATGAAATGGAAACACGGCAATTGCACAATTCTGCTTTCTCGACATTTGCAGAAGAGACAAAGACTTGCACACATTTGTAATGGAAACAGCTACTGACAATAACTCCATAAAGTCTCTGGAATCCACCTCAGGGCTTGCAGTGGTAGAAAGACCTTTAGAGTTCCAATGGAGACACATCCAGAAAGCCGTGTAGGCTCTCATGAGGGGCAATGGCTCAACAACGACGGAAAAGAGGACGAATCTTTGGCAAGAACTCCAGTTGTGTGCATCTGGAGCATGAAAGAGACCCACACACACGGTCAAATGTCAAGCGCAGAGGAGGGTGGGAGAACTGAAGCCAAGAGAGGAGACAAAACATGGTTTTATTATGCTGCCGAAGCTGAGAGCGGTACCCCAGAAAGGGCAGTGATTGACACGGAGACCTACCACGCACATTCTTCAACGGTCATTTGACAAACATGTCCACACAGTGATGGCTTTATTCTAAGGTTCATTTCCCTTCTGACACTCAAAAGTGATTTCCCATGACACCTTTCCATTCAGCAGTCACAGCTTAAGTCGAGCACAAAAGATAACCAGTGGGGTTAGACTAAGGTTGGACTCGGATAAGCGCTCAATTACCAAGGGGTTTAAGATAAAGTTCTATACAACTCAATTTGTAACACAAGTCATTGTGGAAGTTAGATTAACTTCCAGAAGTCGGCTCATCCTGCTTCATTTCCCCCCCAATTCTAGCAACAATCTTTCATAATGTGGCTGGAGTGGGTCCTGGTTATCCCACTCCCATTCAATCCCATTTCATCTGTCGACCATAATCATTTCAAATCGTGGCGCACCTCAGTACGACCAACTAGCATACATGTCTACCCTACTGTAAGGATATTAAAGAAAAAATTAATTCAATATAAAATACTGCATGCAGTATTCATACATACATATCCAATTATGTACCTTGAGAGCAAATTGCTTTGTCCAGAGAATAAATTAGGAAGGAATGAAACAGCAATGCAGGTGCGCAGTTCGTAGAGCTGTTGCCTTGCAGCAAGAAGGTTCTGGGTTTGATTCCTGGCCTGGGGTCTTTCTGCATGGAGTTTGTATGTTCTCCCTGTGCATGCATGGGTTCTCTCTGGGTACTCTGGCTTCCTCCCACAGTCCAAAAACATGACATCAGGTTAATTGGCTTCTCCAAATTTTCCCTAGTTGTGAGTGTGTGTGTGTGTGCATGGTTGTTTGTCCTGTGTGTCGCCTTTCGACAGACTGGTGACCTGTCCAGGGTGACCCCGCCTGGAGATGGGCACCAGCACCTCCCGACCCCACTAAAGGACAAGGGTTTACAGAAAATGGATCGATGGATGGAAACTTCAATGCATGGGTAAGAAAGAGTCAAACCCATAAAGAAAAAAGTGATTGAGGGCAGGCTGGAACATTCACAAACCAGATCACGCCACATTCCTAGAGAAGAAGGGTTTGCAGAGTGAATTAGGCAGACAAACCTGCCAGAGAACAACCAGAGTCAGGTTTAGCGGGAGGAAGCTGTAGTTCACTCTGGGAGTTAAATGACATTCATTTTCAGACTGAACAGTTCTGAGTTTACGGTAGAGTAAGCGGCTCGAGCCCGGGTTTCCCCTGCAGCCTGAACTAAACTTGGATCCCGTCTGTGCTTTTTAGGCGTTCGGTGGCGAAGACATCCGCGTGTTCCCACTTCACACGCGCATACGTCGCACCGCTCTCTAGTCGTAGCCAATAATCATTTAAGAGGATTGAGGCTATTCCAGACAGCAAAGCACATCCACGACGCTCCGTCACCAAAACACACACCGCACGTGGCGCGCGCAGGGAGCCCGCGGCGCTCCGCCGAAGCATGCAGGCGCTCGTGCAGAAACGCAAAAGAAGGAGGGCGTTACGCAACAAGTGAAGGTTCAGGCGGTGACGGGCTTTTGATTTGCTGCCGAGTGAGTTAAAGATAGAAAAACCAAACACAAATAAAACTCAAGCCCTGCACCTGAGGCGTTTCATTCCTCCAGGGATTTTTTTAATTTCATGTGTAAATACTTGAATTATCAGTGCGTTATGTATGACGTCATGTTTTCTGTCAGTGTGAGCCTAAAGCAAGAAGCAAAAATTAGAGAGCAAATTTCCTTATATCACTTTTTAATGACAGAGTATTAGGACCATACTAAGAAAAATAATAAAATTACAACAATAAAGTCTATTATGAGAATAAAGTTGATATTTGTTAAGTCGAATCGTAATTTATGTCCCGATATTACGAGACTAAAGTCGACAGAATAAATCGCGATAATCTGAGTGTTAAGTACATTTCGAGAAGTTGAAAGCATATGAAAACAAAGTCGTAATAATATAGGAATGAAGTCAATATTTCAAGAATAAAGTGATATTAGTCAGTCGAAAACGTAAAGTCATAGTACTAAAAGAATCAATTCTGAATATTGTAACATTATTCTCTTTATTTTGACTCAAGTCATAATACAATGAAGTCAATATTTCATGAAGTCATATTATGAGAAGTTCTAATATTGCCAAAAATAGTCATAATATGACTAGTCTTGTAATACGACTTTGTTGTATTCATTTTTCAAAACTTCCTAGTGTGGCCCAAATACTCCGTCGCAGTTTTTCTCCCATCAACTTTTCACCCTTACTTCCAACACTGGATTTAATCAGTTCATTGTGAACGCACCGCTTTTTTCTTCATTAATAACTGGAGGCGACACAATAGCCGAGCGACATCCCTGTTCAACGGCAGTGGGCCAGTAAACCTCCTTTGTTGGAGTCCAGAGGGGTCCTGCTGGACTAAACTGGTCCCCAGAGAATAGCAGCTCCTCCTCTATTAGACTCCTTCCTGCTGAGCCCTTTGTGTCTGGACTTAATTACTTGATCAGAGCAGCAGCTGATTTAGAGCCAGGCCTGCTACTTTTCACTGCAGACAGGACCTTACTGCACCGTGTCCATGAGGAAACTCATTCATTCATTCAGGAAGGAAATAAGGTCTCAACTGAACGGCTCAGCTTCAACTACACTGTAAAGTTATTTAGCCCCCCAGGTGTTTACATGTCTTGAGGTTTTTAATAGAACGATTAAATCTATTGGACTCGACCTTCCTGTCCTCATTGTAGCGGCCTCTCTTTAGAGGTGGGACATTATGAGTAAAGCCCATCTTAAAGGCTTGAATGAGTGGGCCCCACCTGCCAATCCAATTTTGATTTGATGACACTAATCCGCAGCTTTGCATCACGGTCAGCTTCTGGATATTAAAATCTCTCAGTGCCAACTCAGGAACAACGAGGCTGACTGCAGACATCCTGGTCTGGAGTCGGCCCACCAGAGACGGCCTTGTAAACGGCATCCTGCACAAACAAGTTTGAGAATGAGCCAACGCACAAACGGATGATGGAATCAGTTAAGGCTTCAGACATAAAAGCTGTTGGGATTGAGACAATTAAGAAGAAGGAAAAAAATGTCACTTGTTTTTGTGAATTACAAAACACATCTAGTTCAACCAGGAGAACAGAGTTGGCTTTGTTTCAAGCAACATTCTGCTGCGAGATTATAAAAGTAAATATCTTCCCTTTGAAACAGTTTCCAGATAACTAGATAAGCTAGCCACAGCATGTTCCTAGGATCCAAGTTCCACTTGGACAAAACGTCTCCAGTCTCAAATCTACATTTTATAAGACACTAAATTTTTTTTTTTTAATAATTAAGAGCTGGAGTTCTTTTTGCCCTGACAAGCCGTTTGAATCGTCACTTTGAGGCCTGTAAAATGCTGAGCTCTCAACAGAACCTGACTTTGCACATAGGGTTGTCATGGACACCCGATTGCAAACCCTGACTTTTACACCAAACATTTTCCCAATTCTGAAGTCCTGTCCATCCGCCTCACGCAGTTATGGGATGTTTCAGAGTGCGACAGGCCTGGGAAGATGTCCGCCACGAACCGTCTCTGCTCTGAAATCCCACAGAAACAGCAGGCCAGCCATTTGTAACACCGGAACAAACTGCTCAACAAGACTACCGTTTGTCTTTCCACTGGTATTACTTCAGCTGGTTGGTTCTGTTTATCTTAAAACACACAAGGTGATGCACTTTGCTCTTCAGAGATGGACAAACAGGAACTCAAACATATCCTGGAAAGACGCAGAAGGTTTGCAAATTGACATTTGCCTTCAGTTAATTAAAAAAGACAAAAATATCGTCCCTTCATGGCAGCTTCAGGGTGAAGAAAAACAATGTAAATGCTGTTCAACTTGGGAAGAGCTCTGCTAGTAATCAAATGTTCAAACAAATAGCCCCGGTGTTGCCAAGTTACCAGCTTTATTAAGGTGAACTCCAACTGCATCTAATCAAATCCTCCGAGGAGGAGTTTAGAAATCCTTCGTAGGGAGGATTTAACCTTTACCGCATTTGTTTTGGAAAATGGAAAACTGCAGGACAGCGAGCAAGAAAGTGGAGAATATTTAAAAAAAATAAAATAAAAATAAAAAAGTACCGTCACAGAATAGACTGGTGGTTAGTCCTGGTTCTCAGTAACAGAGGAGCTCCTGAAAATAGCAGAAACATTTGAATTACATGTTTGCATGCAGCCATCAGGAACTGGCTCAAAGTGAAACATTCAAATGACTCATTCAGTGGCGAGACGGCACGCGTTGCATGTCGTTTAGGCGACCGGCACGGCACCTTCCAAACATAAAAATAAATCCCAGAAGAGAAAAATGTCAATTTATAAAAAGTTGCAGGTGATTCTATTTTTTTTTTTAAATGGGCAATTGTTTGGAGACTTCAGAAATGCAACAATGCTTTATTAATCCCAAAGGGAAATTAAATAATCCGTTTTATTTATGCTCTTGGTAGCATGTGATTTTTATTTCCCCAAACTCCATTTACCGTTTTTGCATATTTAAGATGTCTTCCAGTACAAAATTAGGTCTTTGAAATGGACAACTTGCTTTATTATGCCATCATCAGCATAGAAAATGGTTTCAAAACATGATCGTTTATCGCAATTATTCCTGGGAGAATTTGCTACCGTGACAGGCCCAACTATGCTAACAGAAACCGACAGCATGTGACACGGATATTGGAAGTGCCACCGAACAAATGGTTATGGGTTTCCTGTCCGAAGAATCTGCGAGTCTTTAGAGGATACGATTTATACTTGAAGCTGAAACTCTTCATACAAGCTACACACACACCTATCAAACCCTGAAGAGGCAGCACCAGATGAGACAAAGACGACTGAATGAGTTAAACATGAACACAGGGACATATGGGCTGCAACAGTCAGCCAACACAATGGGATGATAATGAAATCTGGGATTACCCCTCATTTATTTGGGATTTCAGCCCACAGGAGGAGAATGGTGGTGGGAATGTATTAAGGGCTAGTGTGTGTGTGTATGTGTGTGTGTTGTAGCTCTGCAGAGCTTTGGGAGGTCCTACATGCGAAGCCCGATGCCAAAGATCAAGCAGATGGCGATTATGAAGATGGATGGAAATGAGGGTCCTACTCATTCACGATGACGAGGCGACCAGAGGCAGCTTTGTCTCAAACAGCGACTTACTGTACAGGATCTGATCTGGAGGACGACCTCGCTTGGAAACGCGGAGCAATTTCTGATACAAACATAAAAAGAAAACTCAAAGTCCTTTAACCAACCAAGAATGTGATGTTCTGCCAAACTCTTATCAGTTTCCACATTGCTGCTACAGTGAAAACTCAAATATAATGTGCAGAGGTACCAAGATGCTCTTAAGGCTCAGTTCTCTTCAAAACCTGACATTTCAGTTTTGATCTCCAACTAACAGGAGATCAAAACCATGTTTTGTCAAAGCAACGTGTCAAACAGAAGACGAGATCACAAGATACCTGTAGGTATCCAGTCATTTCTGAACAGAAATGCATCCAAATGCCCAAACCCTGTGCTTTCATTTAAACATCCTGGTAGCCTCATTTCAACCAGCTGACCAACAGTGTGCAGAAACAGGACAGCGCTGCATTAATCCAATGACATTTGCATTTAAAAGTACAAATTGTGCGACACATTTCAATGTTAAAGGTGCAACTTTAGAGAGGACCCATTTGAAATTGGGCTGCAATTAATCATTTTAATAAAGTTAATATCCCCAAAATTAATCAGATAAATAAAATTTGACATTGTGCTGATTTTGTCATTCAACCACTAAAACATCTTTTTTGATTCTCAGAAATGCTTTTAGACGTAAATGTATGATTTCATTCTTAAAGAAAAACTTTTTTTGCCACAGAAATTAGCTTTTGACTTGTGGCATTTAGTTTCCTAGTGGTCAGACTTTAAATATGCAGTCTGCGCAAAAAAAAAAAAAAAAAAAACTGAAAGGAGGAAGGCTCATGGATGGACTGACAGATGAGCCGTACATAGAAGGTGGGACCATGGACAGACAGGAGAAGAAATAATAATCTGTTTGGATGGACGAATGAGGGACAGGCGTCTGGCTGGTTCAATGACAGACAGATTAGCAAGTGAACATCAGAACAAAGTTTCAGACTCATCTCGTAGGCTTAATGTCCTGCAACTTCTAGATGCATCCCATGTCATTGCATGCTGGTGTCACACCAGCATATAATGATCAAATTCACACTCAATATGTGACACTAATCGTTCAGGCTGAAGCTCTAGGTTACAATGCTGGTCTAGCATTTCCCTGAAGACAACCTCTTTGCAGGAAGCACCTGTCGATTCTTCCTTCATCCTCTTTCCTCCAACAGGAAACCAGGATTGCCACACAAGAACAGCACTCCATCCACTTAAAAACAGCCCATCTTCATTGTTCTGGCTCCATAAAGTGAAGCCGCAGGAAGAAACAGACCAGCCAATGTGGGCTTTGACCCAAATGGAAAGAAAAACATCTTACATGATTACAATTCCAGACTGCATATTATCATAGAACAGCTCAGCATAGACTGGCCACAGATTAAACATGTACTAGTAAACTAGTGATCCTCTTACCCATTTAGTTTTTGCTAGCTGCCATTCAACCAGGAATAAATATGCATAGCGGCTCAGATTCAGCAGCCGCAAGTAAAGACGTGTCAGAACCAAACAGCCAGGCTGGATAACGGAGACGGCAGGGAGATATGCGGGGATGGAAATTAGGTTTAAACAGAGCATTTTTCCCTTTAAACGTGAAACATTCTCAGTGTTTAGTCGGTTAGTTAGCAAGCTAAGCCGCAGATTTATTGGAATAAAACCCCTTCAAAAGTTCCTGAACTATACCAGGCTCCTCGAATGCTCCATTTTGTGTGGACACAAAGTAACACGTAGAGACAAACACGTCTCATTACCATGGTAAACCCAACGCAAACTTTAGCTTAGCTTTCAACTCTCCCTCGGTATTCCAGATGCTAGAAGTCTCCACGAGGCTTCCTCGCGAGGAAACTTTCACACAGGCAAAAAAATTCCAGCATCTTCCCAACCGTTTCCTTTTCACCCGAAAAGAGATTAAATAAACTCACCAGCAGCACCGTGAGTTGCTTCGCTTGAAACCTCCGCGCCACAGTTGGTAGTTGATGCTCGTTCGCTTCACTGCCTGGAAGTTTTCGGTTGGAGCTTCAATTATCGAGAGTTACTCACACTCTCCCCTCTGTTGCTCCAGCTGTGCGTTTAATGGAGAGCGCTGTTCGAAACAGCCAATCGGAGCGCAGGGACTGACTGTGGGCGGGGCCTCTTGGCCTACCTGAGCGTCGTTTTAATTGGATGATAGAAACCCATTCTCATCAATGAAATCCATTCAGTTCCTGTGCTGTGCGGCAAGATCAACGTGCGATGGTTAAATAAATAATTAAATAAAAACCGTAATATAGATTATTATCCAAATAAAAATATATTTAAAAAAGCCAGTTTAAGTGCTCGACCCACGTTTCTTTTATACGTAACAGTAATTTTATCTGGACACCAACTACTAAGTTTGTAAAAAAAATTAATTAATTAATTAATTAAATAAATAAGTGGGCGGAGCTAACACGGTTATCCGGGACTATGCAGTTAAACTGCTGCACAGGTCAACCAATTACATCATAGGATTTATAAGAGTTAAAATTAAATAATAAAAATATCAAAATGGCTGTCGCTTGTTCATTCTCTATTGGCGAGTCAGTCAAACTCTTTTTCCACACTGATCGCCTTGACTTCCAGTAGAACGCTTTCTTGCTACAGAGACACAAACTGTACCATGTAAAATGAACCGCTGTCCTACTTGAAGTAAACAGTGGAGGAGGTTGGTTCTATTCACATCAAACCCTTGTGTTCATGACTGTTTTGTCCTGAAGGGAAGAAGTAGGTCAGATCTGGGTTTCAGTCACACCCTTGCTTTTGTGGAGACAGTCTATGGCAACTTGAAACACGGTGGCGGTAGTGTAATGGTCTGGTTGCTACTTGAAGGTTTGGACAACTTTCATCTATATTTATCCAATTCTGTCACAGAAAAGGTTGCACTCAGAAACTACAAGGAAATCATAAATTTGGCGTCTGAAAAACACCAAGGAAGTGTTGGATCCGATTAAAAGAGACAAAGAAAATACTTTATTTGTCAAAGTCAGTGAGTGGATGTAGATGCTGATGGCTGAAGACAGGATGGATCTCCTGTAACAGTCTGTATTACAGCGACTCTGAAGAAGCCTCTGACTGAAGACAGATCCATTTGCTGGCCATTACTGGCCTGTAGTCATAGTGATATCAGTTATGAAGAGAGTTCAAAAAACAAAACAGAATCAATCCAAGACTTCCCGTTGAGTTGACAAAAAGAAAATAGTATGATTTCTTGACTGTTTTCTCCAAACTGCATTAGTGGCGTAAATTTTATAAGACTATTTTGGCTCAGAACACCATCAAGCTTTATTGTTATCCTTTCTTTCCTATTTCAAAGAGTGGCAAAATAAATAAATACCTTTTTAGGAGTAATTCTACCTAAAAAAATATTTTTTCCTCTAAAATGTTCACTAAGACGACACCTTTCCACAAAAACATTATTTGTTTCATATGTGTTGCCAATACATATGAAACGCCTGCATGTACAGTAAACAGGAATGTTGTTTCATAATACGGAACAGTGTCATAAAATGATTTATACTGTTATATGAAAGGGATAATAATGTTGGAAGGTGTATTATTTCCTAACAGTGAACAGTATGTAAATGGGAAATTAAATGTACGTGAAAAATTAAACAAAAGCGCCATCTACTGGATTCAAAAGATAATTAAATAAAGTTTGTGTTCTATGCAAATTTACTGTATGGCGCAAGACTTGTGTGTGTAAGTTTTCTAGCTTAAGTTAGTTACACAAAATATCTACAGGACAGATGTAACATTCAGTGTCTTTTTTCTATCTTTATTATTAAAAAAATTATTTTCAGCACAAAAAAGTTATGTGATTGATATATATGTATGACATGTCTATTAACGTTTAATTCCCACTCGTTGACATCAAGTTCTGATCTAACCTCAGAACAACGACAGAAGGTCAAACAACGAGATCCCATCAAAACAGAGAACAAAATAGTACACAGAATAACTTCCATCTGCGCGCGAGAGGATCCCTCGCGGCCACCTGCTGCCTCCTCCAACCGGATTCCCAGCATGCACTTCGCTCCAGCCGTGACAGTATCAAGTTCAAAAATCTCCCAACTGATCTGTCCAAGTACAATGTGTTCCCGAGGCAGCAGCCCATGATGTGGAAGCTGTTGGCCAGAAGATGGCGCTGTTTACCAGCAGGTAGGTGAGCGTCGAAGCTCAGGAGTGATGCTTGGGTGGTAGAGGGTGTAGGATGCAGTTAGGACCGTTTATGTCTGGGTTTTTGGGGGTCAACTTGGGCTTTCTGCCCCCTCTGCTCTCCCCATTTGCACCATATGCCAGAACTGACTGTCACTTCGGATGAAAACCTCTGCAAGTGATGGCACAACCGTCTGAGATGCGTTCAAGTGCTCAATGACAGCCGCTGGACAGCATTCGTTGCCTCTTGAAGGGAGCATCGGAGGAAAAAGGAGTTCATCTTCACAGTCATTTCTAATACCTACTACACAAATGGAGGATAATTATGAATATTATGCTTTAAGAATTGTTATTGGGCACAGAGAAGGCGTGGGCATCCAAATTGTTAACTTTTTCCATCATACAGATAAAATAGCATTCAAATACTTTTTTTTTTTGTAGTTGAAAAAACAAAAAACTGTAATGCAGGTTTGACGTGCCTGAAGGCTGCAATTTACGAGCCGGATCACATCTGAGCTGCTGTGAAAGCCAAAACAAGCACTGAAGTCACATTTTTTTTCCTGTTTTGATAAGAATACTAAAGGTTTAACAAATCATGAACAGGCTTTTGAAGAATTTGGAAGGTGTTGGAAACATCTAGCTCAGAATTGACATCTCTGAAAATGGCAGTTTTCTAAAAAAAAAAAAACCCCACTTGAGGCAGGCTAAATAAAATTTAAATAAAAAAAACATTAAAATTTTACTTTATATGCCTACAGAGATATAATTAGCTTCACAAATCACCGTCTGTGCTTTAGCAGCCTTACAGGCAGCATAGAATAATTCATTATGTGATTTATTTTTCTAATAATTAACCACAACTAACCACCCCAACAGTGGGTGACTACTGAAGACATGACCTAGTAGGTGATAATTGAACACATTTTTTTGGTGTTTTAAAATATAATAAAGCCTTTGCTGATGATAAACAGTGTTTTAAAGAATCACTAAGCTGTACAAAATTATTTAGTCAAGGTTTGACTTGCCTAAATAAAAGCATTTTCCAAGCTTGCCCCATCTAAGGTGGTGTAAATGCCAAACAGAAGTTAATGTTCCCGGTCTTTTTACAAACCGGGAACAAAATGGAAATCATAAACTGTGCTTTAAAAAATGCTGTTAGTATTCCCAGGTTTAACCTGTCAACATACTGTAGATTTTAAACAGCTGACCAGTTCACTGTTTTGATAAACAGCCGTTTACCATAATTCCGTATCAGATGCTAGCATGAGCTGTGTCGTGCCATGGGCACATCTAAGACCTGCATTACATATTGATTACTACCTATAATAATTAGCGAAATATCCAATAAGACTGTTAGTAACAAAACAGTGTTATCGCTCCATAGCTGTAAACAAACCCGCAGCTAACTCGCCTGCTAGTACACACGCACACCTTGGGGGATTTTAACATACATTTTAAACAGTTTCGCGTTTTCCTTGTGTATACGAGATGTCACAGTTTAATACTAAGCAGCTAATATATTTTAAAAAAGTACTTGTTAGTCGCTAACAGACTATTGTAACCGTATTAGCAACATTAGCGATGATGTTAAGGGAATGGAATTTAACACGCTCGAGAGCGACACCACTAGAGCTAGCTTCCAAACGATTAACTATCAAGAACAGTTATTTCCTCATTGTCGTGGCTGCCATTCGCTAAAAATAGAAGAAAACAGGCGATATCATTCTCCTTAGTGTGAGGTTTCAACGAGTAATTGGATTAACACGGATATCTGAGAGCACTGCGGTTGTTATTTTGCTAACATCCACCAGGCTAGTTAGCTAGCGCGAGAGCGTGTCCGTTAGCCCAGAAATGGAATTGCAGAGTGGGGAGCCCAAAGAGGCGCGAGGTGAACTCCGGCGCGCCGCAGTTTTAACGGCGAAAATAGCACACTTTTAAAAACCGCACAAGGACGACAAGCACTTTTTTGAGTTGTACGGTGTCAATTCCTCAAAATGGGGTCTGCTAACGTGCGTCTCCGCCATTTTGTGACAGGTTTTTCATTGAGCAAAGGGGTACGTGTAATGGTTGAATGTAACCCCATCAAGAAGATATCCGCTCGCTTGGCAGTTGCTGCGAGAAGGGATCGGGAGCAATTTTCAACCGTTCCCCCTCGTGAGATAAAGTCGTTTTGAGGTGGTCGCTAAGGGGTGGTGGCAGTTTACCACCACCGCTGACAAGGATGCAGTAACAGATTTCAGAAAGGAAAATAATATATCTGAGCTTGACAAAAACAGAAAATATAACCTTACATAAGACTATTTATATAAATATGCAGAATAATTCAGGTTTTCAGAAAATATCCAGCCACAACAAAAACAGTGCTAAATAATAATAATAATAAAAAAAGTGAAATATTTGTATTGGAGACAGGGCTGTACTTAAGCAAAGTTTTGGGGCCCCAAAAATAACACACATTTTTATTTATTTTATTTTTATTATTCAATTAATGCTTTAGAAACACGGTATTTTATACATCTCTGGAAAAAGATTGTATGAAATTGTATTATAATAGATAGAATTTCATTTCAATATTTGCCACTTAAAAACAATTATGTCATACTCTTTCTTCTATTTAGTCTAACTCGTGTCAACTCGCTCATCAAATCCATCAGCAAGTTTTATTGCTGTGCTACATCTGTACTAATGACTCAGATTTTTGGAGTTCCCATATGGATACGCCCCTGAAGTCATAGTTCTTAATGGAAAAGTTGGAGATCACTGGATAACAATTGGGTTCAGGCACCACAGCCACCCCTGACTAGCTAAAATCCACAAATACTAACAAATACACAAATAAAAACACTTATAATGCCTATTTGAATAGTTCAAACACCATAAATACCTTAACATGCATTAATTCATACAGCGGAAACAATTGACATTACTATAGAAGCTAGCTAACATTTATAGATGACTATCAGTGTCTATAGTCGTCTATAACTGGCTATATCACTGATATAGTGGCTATATACCTCAGTGGTGAGATGGCCAATCACCCCTGAGGAAAACAAATGGTGCTCCTGGATTGCCTGCTTTGCAAGCACCAGCCAATAGTCTGCCAAGTAGCACTGCTTAAATATTCTTAATGTTCTCATAAAAATAGGTGAATATGCCACAAATAATTAGGATATACCCACAAATAATTCCATTTACACAAAGACCTTTTTAAAGACAGGGAATCAGTGCAAAAATTGTTTCCAAAAAAATATTTTTATATGAGTAAGGCTTAAAGACCTTGACATTACAGTGTACCTCATTGGATTGTAACAAGATCTTGTGATAGTGACATCACAGTGTCTCATTAAGAAGCCCCAAATATGTTTTCTCATTAACAACCTGTTGTGCCTACATTTGAATCTTGAAGTAAGGTGGGAACGCTACGATAGACTTCTGAGCTAGATAACTGACAGCAGTTTGTTGCGTGAGTACTGATATAGCTTTTTAAATAGTTCACACTCTGTAGAAAAAAAAAAGAAACAGTGACAGACAATATGGGCATGACTTGTAAGAACTGTGTAAGTACTACTGCTTTTACAAGAATTGGATTATTTGAAAACAGCAACATTGGAAAGGCAATGTTTTAACTTTCCAACAATTTTGTGAAATTCTGAAAACAACAACAAAAAAGCAATTCTTAATATTACCCAAAATATGAAATCTAATCTTTAACGTAAACGTAATATTATTTATTTTCTTTAAGCTGGGTGAAAGGCTGCAGCCTGAGTTCCTATGTAACTACCAATCAAGCATAATTTATCTGCATAAAATAAACTTGTGTCGGTAGGGCATCAAAACTAACTCTTCCTGAATTTGGCCCTGACTGGAGATGAGGATTGTCTAATAACTGGACTGAGGATTTAAAATAAACGCCAACGCTTTTAATTGTGTATCAGAATACTTTTTAAACTTGGCTTTAGTTCACCATGGAAGACATTTTACTCCTAAAATACAAAATAAACACCATGCAGCGTCTAATTCAAATGATTACGAAGCTGTAGTAATTAAATTAGTACCATCCCCATCCCCCCACGGGACACTTCCAAGAACCTTCTGACCCGTTTTCTAGTCGGCAGGGAGAGGAATTGTCAGACTGTCCCTAAAAAAGAAAACAGTCTCTATTGTTTCAGCAGTCACTGTGCCCGTGCATTGAAATAGTACCGCCAGAGGCCACAGAGGGCGCTGCGTGGCAGGCCGGGCTCCGCGGCCTTCACATCTTTTTGTCTGAGAACTGGGTCCTCTGCCGCTCTACAGTGTGTGCGATAGCCTCGGAGCTGCGTCCGTAGCACACTGTCAAACCACTCCAAACGAACACAGCCGCGACCAAAAGCACTAATTGAGCACCTTCAGCCATGGCGCTTCTAAACTACCGGTAAATCGGCCGTGTTTTGGACTGCTCGAGGGAACTTAGTCCGAGCTTGTATCGGGGTTTGCTCTCTGTGTGCATCAGTCTTTATTAGCGAGCTGCCGCTCTCCTTGCTACCAGCTATTTCTTTAACTTTTTAAACACTCGGCTCGGCGAATGACTGAGCGCCGGCGGAGTATGGGATCCTTGGTGTCTTAGGAAGCGACTGAAGTGGGGTTCGAGCGTTTTTGCGTGCAAAAACAATGGCAAATTCGACGGGGAAAAATCTCCTAGATCAGCGAAGGAAAGGACAGGCTTTCCTGGACGAGCTGCGGCAATTTCACCAAAGCAGAGGGTGAGATTGGGGCGCCTTTATTCGCAAGAAATACAACTTTAAATTCAAATTGCACGAACATGTGAGTTACCCAGAAATGTTATTTAAGCATGTGTCAATTTATTTCATCTGTTATCTCCACAGATCGCCGTTCAAGAAGATTCCTATCGTGGGTGGGAAAGAGCTGGATCTGAATGCTCTCTATATCAGAGTCGTCTCTTTAGGTGGATTCGCTAAGGTGAGTGGGAACCTAAAGTGTTATTTCTCCACACTGGACTGCTGGCTGGACCGCTTCAGAACTCCGCGCGGATAACCCGGGACAAGTGTAACCCCCCCCCCAGAAAGACGTTAGTGGGTCGATGTTGGCCTTGTGCTAGTTTGCCATGTATCTCTATGCAATGTGGTGGCTTGTGTTGTTGTGTGGTTTGAATCGAGGAGTCCCACTGCTCGCGGAGTCAGAGTGCAGTTGGAGCGACTCGAAATTAGCGGGCACGTTCACCATCGATTATCCGCACGGAGCCCGGCCTGGGGGTGGGGGGGGGGAGCACCGCGCGGGGACACGGCGCGTCGCTCCAGGCTTTTACACACAGTTTACATCGGGTGGAGGCGGCGGGGGGGAAGCCTGAATTCTGCTTCTCGCCATAGCCATCTTTCTTCGGCTTCACGGCTGGGCTCAGACTGTAGGCCTCAGTCAGAGGGCCCCATGTCGGTGGATACAGTAAACGCTCTCGACACTTTACTCCGAAGACCAAACGACTCGCCGCCAGCAAATGCGTTTGGAACCGCACCGAGGCAGCTTATTGGACAGTCTGGCCTCGAGCGGTTTTCACTTCAAAAATGGGAAAAGTCAAAGTTAGCTTGTTAGCAACATAGCTAACTAGCTTCAACTGTAACGTTTATGTCCCAAATGGATTCAGGCGGTTTTAAACTATCTATAATCCCCCAAAAATGTACATTTTTTAGCACTACTAAACAAAAACACAATTCAGACTAAGCAACCCTAAGCTTCTTAGTGGGTTTATTTAGTTTTAGTGTGCTCGACGAAGTTTGAGAAAGTTATTGATAAACGATGCTGATATTGGCAGGAGCCGCTGCTTTCAGTGTAACCGCTCCTTCTTTAAGTTCTTCCTTTTTCTTTTTTTTGCTTTATGTTTACTCTAACCAGCTCCTCTCCCCCTCCTCTCCTTCTTTTTCAATTTTCAGGTGTCCGACAAAAACCAATGGGCAGAACTTGGAGAGGAGTTTAACTTCCCGAAGAGTTGCTCCAACGCAGCGTTCGCTTTAAGACAGTACTACCTACGGTAAGCAGGACCGCCGAGCCGCTCTCCTCCCCGGGTTCAGGTAGCATGTGCGGAGTGTTTACAAATGCAAAGATGCGAGCAGGAGGACGCAGCCTTGCTAGCAAGCAGCACTCGTGACCTACTCCGAGACTTCAGTTGTATTTTTTTTTTTTTTTTACAAGTATTTGTGGAGCACATTTGCTAGATGTCACTTGCAGTGTTTCGGTTCAGGCAGCTGTTTGGAGTGGAAGTGGAGCAGCTGGCATTTGTGGTTCTGTTGCAACGATTGTTCCCACCCCCCTGCCACCTGCCCACCAGAGATAGCACCTGTGTGGCCATTCATAATTACTGCACAGCCAACTGGTTGTGTGAGAAAGGAGGCCCTCTTGTTTGTGTGTGCTGTCAACAAGTGGCACCTAGTTGGGAGTAATTGGGTTAAAGTCAGAGATGTTTGCATGGCAGTATTCTAACTTTTTTTTTTTTTTTGGCTGTAAGAAGATAAAACTTTCTCTATTTGGAAGCTCTCTAGTATCAGTTTGCTCCCTCTAGATCAGGGCGCAGTTTAAAGATTTGGTGGTATTATGATACATTAGTGGTGCATTCCTCCTGTTATTGACACTCTGTGACCTTTGGCATTTTCGGCAGAGTGTCCTGGAGTGTGGAACCATCAAACAGCCTGCAAATTGTGGATTTATCACACTTAAGGGCATCCTAAGCTCTATACTAAAGCTGTGATGGTGAAATATTTTTGCAGCCATGTGATCAGTTCTTAAAAGAATCCCTACTTTCTGCTCACGGAAACCACCAAACCGCGCATCTCATTCAGGTTTTATGTGATAGATCAACACAAAGTTGAGCTTGATTTAAAGGGAACGCGTGTTGTTGCGTTTCTGGGCGTTGACCGGGGCCAGTGTAATGTGGAGTCGCTGACAGAAGTGGATGTTATTACCTGTTTAAAAGAAGGACGCGCTCACGCTGCTCGTCTGTTGCAAGCGGAGTTACTCTGTCGTTTGTCTTTTATTGGAATGGGAGTTGAGGAAGCTTGTTTGCTCCCACAAGCCTGATGTTTGCCAACATCAGGTTCACCCTGATGATCCGGTCCGATGCCCATTTGCAACCGCCGTCCGGTTGAGCGTCCGGGCAGATGACGGCGGACGAAAGCTGCGTTTTTCTGTTTGACGGCCATCTGTTGACCGGAGATCCTCCCGCCGTGAACCAATCGGACCGACTCCGGTCGACACTTCCCACTCAGCGGTTTGGCCGTGCCAAAGCTCCCGCTGCTGCCTTGTTCCACATCCGAACGCGGCTCTGGAATAAGCGAGCGCTCGTCACCAGGAACACTTTTTACTCTTTTCCCCCCCGCGCTCACACTCGCTTGGAGTTGTTTCAGCTGAATGGAAGCCCTCGGCGTCGCCCGGCCCCTCTGTAGGACTCAGAGGGAGGAAAAAGGTGTGCGTGTTAAAAGAGAGACGTTTCAGCTGAGAATCTGTAAATCAGGAGTTTAGCCGCTTTGGAAAACGACTCACCAGTTGTTGCGGGTTTTTTTTTTTCTTCCCTCCTTTTTATTACTCCTTCAAAGCATCAGCGTCTGACCTACATTTCCTGTGTATTCCACGTTATTTCATTCTCTGCACAAGTCGTTGTTTCCTATCATTTGCACACACACACACACACAAAACAAATTGCATCCGTTGCAGTAAGTTGTGAGAGAGAAGAAAGGCTCCCGGTGTTCTTGGCGTTTCCTCTGCGCTGCAGAGAGTTGTACCCAAGTCAGGTGACTAGAACCGCCGGTTTAACCTCCGTTTGCCCTCCTGGCCTCTGAGTCAGTGACATCTAGGAAGTTTCAGTCGAGCTGCAGCCCGTCGGAGGTTCGGCTGGCGCGCTCGGGTTGATGCCGGTTACGAGTTCTTGCAATTTGCAGGAGAGTCTGTTTCTTAGGATTTGAATGTTTTTGTTCTTTCTGGCAAAGTTTCAGGCATTTTCTATCGGGTGACGGGGATTTTCAACCAACCGTGCTTTGTGGCAGCGTGTGTTTTGACAGGATACACGTTTTGAGATTCTCATCCTAGTAAAGTTACCAGAGGTTTTTTACACCATCTACCCACATGAAATTGAATGAAAGGTGGTTTAATTTCTGTTGCACTGAGCTAATACTGACGTTTGGTTTCCTTTAATGCTTGGGGCTGTGTGTAAGACGGACAGCGTGTTCCTTGATAGAGTAGTTGTTAAGTGCACTGCAAAGTGAGGGAGTTAAAGATTATTTCTTTTTATGTGACAAAGCGCATGTTTAATATTTTTAGCTAATCTCAGATAAGTAGATGTTCCTTTCTGCTGTTTATATAATAAAATGAACAAGAGTTTCTAATGTTTACATGGCATATTGGACTAAATATGTACAATTTTTCCTATAAACCTCAGAGACATAGTTTGTGATGCCAACAAACTCAGAAGTTCTTCACAAGTTGTATTGTTTTTTTTTTTTTGCTTTTGAAGGTCCCCCCTTTTTGTTTTCTTTTTTCTTGTTTCTTTCTTTATCTGCGCAATGCATGCTGGGCTCATAGTGGACTATTGAAAACACACCAGAAGTCAAGGTCGTGCAGTCTGATTTGAGGTCTGGTTGAGGGGGAACTACCTCAAAGTTTTCACGAGATATCTGAAGTAAACAAACGTGACGCTGGTGAGCCGGTGTTCACCAGAGCTAACCGTGGTTAGCGGGGAGCTAATGTAAAATCAAAACAAGTCGGGAGACAATGAATGAACGCTTCAAGGGACGCCAAAGCATATTTAAGTCGTCGCAGCGCACTACTCTAATAATTTCAGCAACTGTTTTTGATCTGATGCTAAGTTCTCCTGCTATGTTAGCATTTTCAAGCAGCAGCAGCAGCACAAACAGCAGCTTTCTCATCCACCGTCCTCCTTGGTTCTAATCCTTTTCATTTCCTCATGTTTCGACGCGCCGCAGTTCAAATGCAAAGAGCTGAACGTTTCCACTCGTGCAAAAATAACTGCTCTGCCCGGTCTGAGCTAGCACTTTAGCTCACGTGCATCTTCTACCCTGGATGAGATGTTTTCAGGACAATTTAAACAGATCACAGCATTTTACTGCGTTTTTGTTTCCCTTTTTCACGTCTAAGAATGTTTTTGACTTGCTCGTTATTGGAGAAGTTGCCCAACTGGTCTACATCTTAAAAGTAGTGACCAATACAAATATAACACAGCAGCGTTAATTCATTTTTGGTTATTTAAATCTATGTAAACAATAATGACTGCCAGAAACATTTGTATTGTAGCTTTTAAGGACTTATTGTGCAGAATATTGTTCCTCTTTGCTGCTTTGTTGTTTCTAGAATGACTCATGTTAGCTTGTCAATTAGCAGGGCTCTGGTGTTTATGTTGCAGTTGGTTGCTAATTATCAAAAATTCCATGCGTTTAGTTTAATAATAAAAAAAAAACATACTTTATTTATCACAAAAGAAATAAAATATCACTATGTCAATATCTGATCACATATTGAAAAGAAATTCTAGATTGGGTATCTGTGACAATGTGCCCAACCCATATATGGATGCATCCAAGCAGACTCATTCTATGCTTTATTATTTATTGTACATTATATTCATGATTACTTTAAGCACTTTGTTGTAGTCCTTTTTTTTTTTTTTTTTTTTTTGCATGTTTAGCCAAAGTAGTAAACTTATTGTTCTTGTCAGTTTCAGTTTCTTTACTTTCTATTGGCTTTTGTCTCCTAACTGGACTGACTGTACAAATTGAAGGTATGTTGTTTTTCCTGTGATGCTGCTGGTGTGCTTGAGTGAGCTCTACTGGTGCAGTTCTCAAACAAATCAGTGGTTGAGTGCATTTATGTCTGCGTTTTCAGTCAGTTCGGCTCCGATTTTCTGTATCTGTTCGGTGTCGGTTGATTATATCAGAAGTGATAAAAGTGGATCGGTGCGCCCCTGATTTAGTGTTGCAGGTTTGTGAGGAAGCAGAAAATCCAGTGCTGAACTTCAGCCTCCTGGATGAGTTCAGTGTGTGTGGATTTTCACACACATACATGGTTTACCCGCTTCTTGTTTCTGCTGCTGGACTCTCCTGCACATCTGGAAACATCTGGAGCAGCCTGTGCTTCTTACTACTAGCTAAGGCTGTCCAATCGGTGACTACTTTTTGTTGTTGTTGTTGTTTTTTTTTCTCTGTGACAGATATGCTTCCCTTTTCCTCCTCCTCACGGACTGCAGAACCGACTTGTTATCGGCGATAAGATCTGGCGGCTCCAGAGACTTGGTGTTTTTGGTCCGTCTGTAATTCGACCTGCCCTCTAGCAGTGTGGGCCACCACTGATAGCCTAATCTTCTTCTCTCAGCTTCCTCGCTAACAAGCAGATGGGCAGATCTGCCTAATGCCTGACAGCGCAGCTACAATCTGGCTCCAGCACTTTATGATATTAAGGATGCGCTCCGTGTCGGCTCTAGGTGTTGGTTTTGGTCGTCTTGCGCGTGCGCTGCCCTTTCCAGCCCTGCCTCCTCAGTATGTATACAGTGACATAATGTTGTTAGGCCCTTACATGGTCAGTGTGTCCAAACGCACACCTGAGTTCACTGATCCCATCAAGATCAGATGCTTGTACAGCACAACTGTCTGTTTAGAACCGGATGGAGTAGAAATGAAAACGACCCTCTGATGCTGGGAGTCGGCACCAATATGAGCAATAATAATAATAGGCATAATTCATGTCACTCCAACGGGACGGCAGCAGAATATTATTTTTACTCTCTCACGATTTGATTCAAAATAGAAAAAAAACTTCTGCTCCAATTTACCGGTGTGCAGAGGATCCGCATCGGGGATCGCGATTATTTCTGCAATCGGTTATTCTGAAGATTAATCGGATCTGCAGATATTTGATTTAACCACTTTAGCCTTTTTACCTTTTTTTTTATTTTTTATACGATGTCAGAAATACCTGTCAAGATAAAAATAAGCCATTAAATTCCCTTTTAAATAGGAAAATAAACATTTTATTGGAACAGTGTAGCATTCCTTTAGTGGATGCATGATTATTTAGTTGCAGACGAGGCATCTGCAGCTAAAATACATAGTCCCAGCATGAACGTGTGAAAAGCTTCATCCTTCCTGCCTGACTGGATATCAATGGCGTTGGACTGATCTGTTTATTATTCTTTGGATTAACAGATTAAAAGTTGGATAGCAAAATGTGTTTTTCTTTTTTATTTTGAGAATTTGAACCTGGTGAAGCCACTTGAGATGTTTTTGGGCAAAACATAATTACAGACTTTTTTTTTTAAAAGTCTTAAGTGTAAACTGTATATATAACACGGCTTCATTTCTGCCGAGTGTTCTTTTAGCAAATTGCCCTTTTTGAATGCGTACTCCAGTTAATGATCGATTGATTACCAGATTAGTTGACAATTATAAAAAGACAAAAAACCGATTAATCGTTGGAGCAATAAATAGAAACGATTAATCGTCGGAGCAGTCTGTCTTGTAAGGCAGAATCACATCAACGTGTCGCACTTATTACATTTTAAATTTCAATTTGTTTTTGTTTCTATGGAAATGACCTTTCTGCAGACGACGTTGCATTTCCAGTCAGACGTTTTGAGCCATTTAACTGTCGCTATTTAGTGAAGAATCATAAAGAATGTTCTTTTTTCCTAACTATGTCAAATAAGCGCACCTGTATAAAAAAAAAACAAAACAAAAAAAAACAGGAAGACTTTAATCTTGCATTATTATGTCATTATTAGTATATTTCTTGAAAATGGTCTCAAAGCAATAACGTTGTCTTTTATTGCAATAATGTCTGCGACAACATATAATCCGGTTGAACTCATTGTGACAGGCCTACACGTCACGACAAGTTTGCGTTAAAAAGGATTTTGAATCCAGTGGAAATGTAAGATAATAAAATATTAGCCCCATTTAGATTCCCGTTCAATAATTTAGTGCGTTATTGAAAAGTCAGTTTATTTCAGGAACTTTACCACCAAGTGAAACACGGTTTGTAGATGAATTATACGCAGAAGAATGTTTGAAAGGCCATTTCTGTTAATTACGACGATTTTTCCACTTACAGGTAATGAAAACGGGACATTTAAAAGGAGAACATTACCTCACACAATAAAAAAAACAAAAAAACACGCATTTGATTCGGAGATGTGGGCTTAATGAAAAGCAGGCTTGAAATGTTATCTTCGAGAAAGTACTAGTGCGACTGCATCACTGGAGGTCCTTTACCTTTAGGCTGCAAGGTTTCTTGATAATTGTTATTAAAAGATTGGAAGATTAATACCTGAACGGCGTCTATAAAGACTTAAAAAATGCTAATATTTTAAAGAGACTTAAAGAAAAAAAAGCAATGCTTAGCCTGGTGGGAGTAGAAGTAAAGCCTGATGGCCCGCCAGGCTTATGATGCACTGGGGGAAACCCTGAGCTGAGCTTTTGTTATCGTCTCCAGGAGAGAAATTGTAACGTGGAAAAATGAAATCGGTTTCGGTCGACGGTTCCTGATTGGTTCAAAGCATCAAAAGTAATCCTGTCTTGTGGTTGGAGGAAATGTTTAGTAATTGATGACATTCCATCTCTAGTTTTCAACCTTTTCCACCTAAAAACCGTTAGTTCCTCCACGGCTTCCAGCAGTCGTTTTCCGGCCGATCCGACCTGACGGAACAATGTTCTGCTCTCTCTGTACACCTTTCACTCCTCTCATCTACTCCACATTTCACACGGCGTGCGCTGCAGATTGTCTGGAAATTCTCACGGCAAGACATGAGAAAACCACCCATTAGGTCCATTCGTCCAACTTTCCCTGTGAGATCTGGGGTTTCGCTCTGGAAACCGTTTCCAGGTGAACACAGAGTTCCTGTCTCTTCACTCGATAAGCAACGCGGTTACCGTCGGCCGGACAGTTCAGACTTTGAGAGGCTTGACTTTCTTTTTGCTTTTGGCTCATTTATTTAGTAGAGAGTGTGGATTTCTTTGAGGACCTTTCCTCCACTTTGCACTCGGCTTCCACTGCTCTGATTTGGAGAAGCGAATATCTGGAGTACATTCAGCCATCTGTGATGCTGCATATGAAAGTCCCCAAAAAAGATAACAGTTTTATTTGACGTTAATGCAAAAAAACAAACAAAAAAACAAAACTACCAGAACAACAGGGTGACAGCTTTGGTCAAACATCCAAAAAATAAACAGCAACAAACTTTTCAATTTGTTCAGAAAGTGCAATGAGAAATTCTGAGTGGAATGTAAAAATGAATACTAGGAACACAAGCACACAGCATAGAATTTACCGAATAGATCTGCTCTTATGGATCGGACACACATAAGTGATCTACAATTCTGGATCGCTGCATCTCCGTCTCTATCCAGTCCGACTCCAACCTGGTAGAGACGGTAAAAGACGGTTCTTTGAACACTTTTTGGAGCCTGATTGAAAGCGTACGCCGTCACTCTGGGTCCAGCAGGGGGCAAACGGCTCTTTTTCTACATCTCTACATTTCACAGCGAGGGCATCTGGGCTGTTGGCATTCAGGAACGAAATCCAGAGGATTCCTCTTCCTCTGCGATCCAGATGTGTGTAAGTAACGGCCCTGACAAGGGGCAGCGTCACGCTCTGCGTCGACTGAGGGGGGAGAGAGGGCCGAGAACGTCGGTGCAGCTCTATCTCTGTCTCTCTCTCCTGAACGGTTGTAGTGAAATTCATGCAAACGCTGGCGGTTTGTGCTCTCTGTCAGTTGATAGACGTCTCTCCTGCAGGAGGAGGCTGCTGCTCTGTTCATGCATGTAGGGGGAGAAGAGAAGGGAAGGGAAGGGGAAGTGCCGTCATGTGCAGCTGCACTCAACAACCCTTCCACCTCCCTTCTAGTCCCCCACCCTGCTTTTATCTCCGACAGCGGTTGATGACGATGCAGTCAGCCCTATCTCTCCCTCCCTCCTCTCTCTCTCTCACTCTCTTTCCAAATGATGGCAGAGTGTATTTATAGTCCGGCGTGCCGAGCGGGGGATTACCTCGGTGAACAAGCGGGGGCCTAATTCAGAGGCAGGCACCCGTTTGGTGACTCACTGCCCAGGGCTTTTTTGTATTTTTTGTGTGTGTGTTTGTCGCTACCAGGTATTTATCGAATTGCATGATGTTCTTGGAGAAATGTTTTCCTCTCGCCGAGAGGGAGCTCGTCTTTACTTCTGGCTTTTTCGGCGTCTCGGTCACCGTCCCCGGTTTCTCGTGGGAATGTCGCAAAGATCTGCTACTTTGGTGGCAGAAGAAAATCCCAACCTGGCTTTAGGAGCAGCAGCAGCCGCCTGTTTAACCGGCACAGTGATTAAAAGCAGAGGGATGTGGCAGCAGCAGGGATGCGGGGATAGAACCAGACGGAGCATCAGAACACCTGGGAAAGATGAGGAGAAAAGTTGCTGGATGAATGTTAAGTTCTTGGATGTTGCTTGACGTTCAGCCCGATTCTGGTTGGTGACGAAATCACACTTTTGGTTATTTAGCATCCAACTCTGGTTGTTTATTGCCTTGACTAGAAAATGCTGGCTCGGCTTCTGCCGGTCAGAGTTTGAAATGACGTCCTGGTCATTCACACGTTGCCATGGCAGGTTTTGCACATTTAACTTGGAACTATTTCCGGAAGCTGGGGCTGAAGTTGAACTTCTTGGCGACGTGTTCTTGGCTGCACCGAGAGAAAATCAAGGCAGATTTTGTGAGTTTTTAATCAGATATTGAATGTCGGGTTACAAGTTGGGATGCAGGTTAACAAAGAAGTTGATCTAAAGTTGATTGAGCTTGTGGAACAATTGACAATTATTTGGTAAGCGGCGATGTGCTTTAAGAGTTTTTCTGTTCTATCAAGAAGGCCATAACATAGAAGGCTACAATGTACTGTTTTAAAAAGATACAATATTTTGTCAGTTGCATTCAATACTTACTTGAAAGTAGCGGTTTTCTCATAGTATTAAGCTTACACATACTCATAAAATATAAAAAAAACCCCACTTGTTGAATAAAATAAAAAATTTCCTCCGCTTTTCTGACAAGTTATCCTCGCTTTTGCAGCAAATCTGTCATTCTTGGTTGGGAAGCCGACTCTGGTGTGCCACGCAGCACTGCGAAGGGCATAACTAAGAAGCCTGTCAGGTGTTTGTTTCAAAACAGAACCGCATAAATTTCATTTTGCATTCCACACTGAATTCTGTTTGGGTAATTTCTCTTTTGGGTTCCACTATGGCCCCGCCATCTTTGTTTCTGTATCAACTGCCTCTACTTAAAGGCGACCAGCGGGCGCACTACGACACCGAAAGAAGATTTCAGCAAATTTTACCAATCAATTGGAACTCATTTTAATCCAATACACCATTAATTGATCATTAGAGTCGAGAAGGTAGATCAGAAACCCTTGACTGACTGCAGAAGACTTGTAGTTTCAGAAGAAGTTACTGACATGGCTATCAAAGTCATATGACTTGAACGGTGTTGTAACAGTGTTGTGGGTCATGCATGTTGGTAAATTGGAGAGGTCTTCCCTTGAGGAATGGGTTGAGATTGATCAGGAACATCTAAAATCTAAAGGTGGTGCTGAAGAAAAAGTTGATTGAGGGGTTAATTCTGAGGCTGCAGTTGTTAAATTTCGTTAAATTTAAAAAACACTTTTAGTTGAGTGTTTCAAGTTGTTCTTGTTTGATTGTTGGTTTTATTGAATACATTTAACTTGCATCAGGAAGTTCCAGACTTTCCTTGACGAGCTGCTTTCAGCTGCCATCAGAACTCAAAGAGAAACTTCTCTGGGGTCCAGCAGCTACTCGGCATGTGAGTCTGGCTCAGACGGCCGGCGCAGTCTGAAGGGGGGGGAGCCTCTGCTACCGGTTCTCAAAATAAGAGCCGAGCTACAGTTTCAACAAGCACTGTTAAAGGGGCAGTGTTGCGTAAAATGTCCTTTTTTTTTTTACATACCATATCGTTTCATCAAAATCATATCTTGACTCTTTTATGCATGTTTGAGAAATCCTTTCCATTCAGCTGTGCAAAACGCCTGGATGGACTTAGCTCCGCCTTCGAGGTGCAGTTCCAAAGTTTGCCCTCCCCTGTGACTTCCCCACTCGGCTCCTTCAGACTAGCCAGCAGTAATTAGCAAACACCTGTTGGAACTGCGCATGTGCTGCGCTCATTATAGGAGCCGCTTCAGGTAAAAACCTTGTTGAGGTTAATAGAGGAGCCATGTTGACTGACTTGAGAAAGAGCAGAAGCTTCTTAAAGAGACAGTCGCTATTTCAAGGCGTTAAATTCCAAAGTCATGATTTTTACAGTAACTGAAGACAGCTACTTGATTATGCTATAAAAAGGCAGATACTGCACCTTCTCCTCTTGACGGCTCTCTTTTCCTCCGACACAGATACCTGGAGAAGTACGAGAAGGTCCACCACTTCGGCGAGGACGATGAAGAGGCGCAGCCGGGGAATCCCAAAGCCTTCCTTCCAGTTGGTGCAATCCCCAGCTCCTACAACTACCAGCAGCACGTTGTATCAGGTAAGCGGAGCGCCCCCTGTCTGCCATTTCGTCGGAACAGGAGATTCCCGTTCGATGAAACTCTATAACTACGGCTCAGATGCTTCTCATTTCATGTCAGATTTTTATTATTAATTTTTTTTATGACTCGTTTAATTTAGAAAACATCAAAGCTCTCTTCCTAGTTCTTATTAATCAGATGTGTTCTGAAATGTTGTCCCCTCAGCACAAACAGTCTAAGCTTCGGTATTTTTTTTTTTAATTTCCGGATAATCTGCTCTGAAATGATTTTTCATGCACTCGCAGATCCCAAAGGAGCTTCCTTTTAATTGCACTGGGTTCATTTTTACTGTAGGAAAAAAATGCATGAATGTCATTTTTGAGCTTTGAAGTGGATTTGGAAATTTGTTCAACCCAGATGTGATTTATGGGCTCCTTTTTTTTTCCCTTCTTCTTTTGTTTTTAAGTACGATAGAGAAATACTTAAGGTAAATCTGTTGTTGTAAAGCAAATTGATAAGCAATGACACACAAAAAAAAATATTTCAGATTTAAGAAGATAAATGAATTGAAAATAAAGTCTAAATAATTCCAATCTGTTGTAAACTGTCCCATAGAGGCTGTGAAGTTAAGACTCGTTTAATAAGGCCTGAATTATTTTAGAGTTTTCAAAGGGTTTGGTTCTTGTGACACAAGTGCAGTGAAAATGAAACAGATGTTGCAGTTTTGGTCCAAAAACAGCCTCAAAACAATGTAGATCATTAACTTAGCTCTGAGATCTTTGCCAACATGTCCAACTGCAGCGGCTCCGTTAAAGGCAACGGCACTGAACTCGGCTCTGACTCCATCCACAAGTTGATGTCCACAAATTTTTACACCCGAGATAGTAATGGAATCGCACCAAGCGTTATCGCTTGGCAACACTTTGAGTGGTGCGTTCATGAATCGGAAACAGGTCGGTTTTTTTGAGTTTCTGACTCGGGTTAGGGTAGTTCTGCAGACCAACGACAGATAACGGACGGCAGAAGCTCAAGAGAGAGAAATGTGACGATTTTGATGAATTCAGGCAGCATAAAAGTTGGAGATTGGTCGATTTCAGCTTCCCCTAAAAAGCTGAAAAAGTTGTTGGTGCCACTCTACACTCATAGTAATTATCTCTGAGTCTGTTGGCTGCAACAAAAACACGCTTCCACATCAGTACTGCTAGACTTATCATTTAAAATAAATAAAATGCTGCATTTTAAAATTTTTTTTGCATTAGCAGTCTAAATAACGCATACAAACGGGTCTGTGGTGTCATAGTAGCAGGAAACACAAACCGTATTAATTTGCCTAAGGAACCCTTTCAAGATTCCAATACTGAAAGTTGGGATTGTTCGGTTATTTAGTCAGTATTGACATAAAGATCCGTTTCTACGTGTGGGATCGCGTTGCAGAAAATAAAAGCACTTCTCCATCCACTCTCAAAACATCCTGTTCTCTCCTCCAGCCCCGAGTCACTCGGGTTCTGTTCACCGTGCCGCTGCGTTTTCACCAAGGTTATCGGGACGCCCTGCCTAACCCCGTCCCTTCACCACACGGATGCGTCAAGTCTCCGTTGTCTCCAGCAGGAGTGCAGCTGCTTTCACGAGGAAGAAACCGGCTCAGAGGATTTAAAACCGCCCACCGACGCCGGCGGCTCTCTGCTCCGGCTCTGTGAACGCGAGGCGTCCCGCCCGCCACACGGGGTTGCAGCGTCAGCAGCGGGGCCGCTCTCGCAGATAATCGACTTTCCTGACAGCGGTTATTGATGGAGGGAAGAAGGACGCGCTTGTCGTTGGGTTCTCCTTCCACCTCGGTTCAGATCAGTCTCCGGCCTCGTTTTTGTTTCTTTCTTTCTTTTTCTCCTGCTCAACTAGTTGACTCTAAACCACGACCGCTGTGTGGGAAACGCAGTTTATTGAAAATGCACAAACACAAGCTGGCCGTAGTTTTCACTGCAGCGCATTGTTCTGATGACTAGACCAACAGCTTTAGTCTTGCTTTGAACCAATCAGCAGATTCATAATTAACTCATGATGAAAATGAAGCAAAACTGTATTCAAACACATTCTCTTTCAACACTAACCATACAGCAGTTATAACATACATTCTTGGCTGTATGCATTCAGTTAACAGTATCAGTTGTAATTGATTTATTTATTGTAATGTGCGCATCAGTTTAAAAAAAAAAGTTTCTAGTTGTAGTCCACTGCCATCGTCCAGTGCAGCTGGTTACCATGGAGACTGAATGCAGAAGTGTGTATTTTCATTCCCTTCAGATGACAGTAAGTCCTCCTGCTATGATTTGCGTAAAGACCTACTTGTAGTTTTATGTCTCCCAGGAGATGTTTACAGATCTTTCTGCAAACCTTGTAAATTGTGTTTTTTTTTTTTTTTTGTTTGTTTGTTTTTTAGCGGCTTACATGATGCTTGGTTCTGCAAATGGAGCCTTATAAAACCCGATTGGTGCTGGGAGGTTTTCTGAGCCGAGCTGACACAAAAAAAAGCAGATTTTTTTTATTTTTTATTTTCTCTGAAGATAAAACCAGAGGAAGGTTGTGCTTAGAGATAAGGCAGGAAGAGGCTGTGGAAGTGATGAAATGAAGCGGTTTCTCCCAGACTGAAGTTGTATCATATCTGTTGCTAATGTAAGAAGAAACTGACCTGAGTGATATCTGCGAGTACAAAACATTTTGGTAGCTAGGACCCGGCACCAAACCAAAGGAGCCGTTATCTGGAAAAACACACACACACACACACACATAGAAGGATTGAGGAAAATCGAGCTGGATTAGAGGGAAGAATCTCACATTTGTTGACGAGTTGTGCTTTATAGCGCTGCGTCGTCTCTATTTGAGATTTCTGAATTGGTAACACGGTGAGGACACTGTAAAGATGTTGGTTTGGATTATGAGCAGCTCGGTAGATTGAACACTTTTAAAACAGAGTTCCTATTCTGCACGGAAACGCAAAATGGAGTGAGGACAATATGGATCTCCAGACTTTACCTTTTGCATCATCCTAAAGTTGCATCCGTCCATCAGTCAGTCTGCTGGTCTGTCCGTCAATCCATCTATTCATCCACTGTTCGTGCATCCTTTCCATTTATCCATCAGTCCATCCGTCTGTTCCTCCCTCCATTCATCCAATCCTATGCCTATGAGACAGTTGGTCCATCCATGTCCCAACCTATCATTTTGTGACATTTCTTGCCTGTAGGAACATCTCGGGTGTGATCTTCAGTTCTTCCACGTCGCCTGATGCATTTCCTCCTCTCCTCTCCTGTCTTCCTTCCAGACTATCTCCGCCAAAGTTATGGGCTGTCGACGGACTTCACCCAGCCGTGCGACTACAACAAACTGGTGCTCTCGCTGCTCTCGGGCCTGCCCAACGAGGTGGACTTTGCCGTCAACGTTTGCACGCTGCTCTCCAACGAGAGCAAGCACGCCATGCAGCTGGACAAGGACCCCAAGCTGGTCACCCTGCTGCTGGCCCACGCCGGCGTCTTCGACGACTGTAAGCCCCGCCCACACACACACACACACAAGACTTCCAACTTCCATTGGATTATAGTCGTTTGCTTTACCGGGATTATGTCAGTAAAGAAAATGACTCATTTAGATGTTCTGTATCCTGTTTTCCCATCAATGTTGGGATTCCTTTTAGCACCTCCCACCTTCTTAAGTGAAGGGGGGATTTGTAGAGCCATTGAGGGGAGATGACAGTATCGGTGAACTAAGCCTTTCTGCGTTCTCTTCCAGCTCTAGGCAGCTTCTCGGGGGTGTTTGGGACAGACTGGAAGGAGACAACCTCGCGGGACTTTGTCAGGGTAAAGTTTCCTCTCACCTCCTTTAAAGACAGTCGTGAAGTTGGAACATCTTAACAAATAAAAACCAAATGACTCAAATTTCCATCAACAGCTAAGCGGAATTTGTTTCTAACTTGAGCAGCTAGCAAACATTTGGAATAAGATGCTCTTATTGTTTAACCGAGGCATTTATCTAGTATTAGGTTTTCTTAAGTGACAAGATTTATTAGGCCATTACTAGATGAGGATGTGCAGGTTTTGAATGCTCCAAAATAGTTAAGTATTGATGCTGTAAAATGAGCATTCTTCTGGTTTATGCCTGCAATCTGGTGAATAGTAAAAGCTACATTAGCATGAAGTGGGAAAATGACCTCCCACTGCGTTAAATCATCTGTTCCTGTTGGTTTCGCTGAAGACCTTAAGTCTGCTGCTGGGTTTAATTATGTGCCACTTTTTTTTTTTTTTTTTTTTGAATGTTGGTCAGACATTCAGTGAGTAACGCCGACTCATTTCCCCGATCATCGTTTTGTTTCTAGTCCCACTTCGACAGCCGATCTCACTGTGGAGTGGCTCGTCGATCCCGTTAGCGTTTTAGCGACCGCCCCGCTAACGGCACGTTGTTCCTTCACAGTTCTGGAAGGAGGTGGTGGAGGACGCCGAGGTCCGAGAGCTGATCTGGGACAAGAGCAGCTCGGCACAAGGTGAAGCATTTTGCATCAGAGTGTTGGAGAATTTCCAATCTACAACGAAATCATAATTTATCTTTAAAAATAATGTAAATAGACAATATCATTTTTTTTAATGTATATATATATATATATATATATAGATTGTACAGACTACTTTCTTTTTGTCACAAAATAAGGATTTTCATGCTTCATAAAACAAATGCATTTAGAATGTTTGTACACAATCCCTGTGACTAATAATCAGTGTTTCATATTGAAAGATAGGCACTTAAATTAGGATTTTAAAGCAAATAAAAAATTAGCAATTGACATTCAGCGTCATATATTAGCAGTTAGCTTAGTTTGAACAGCGGGCATCACTAAAACCACCGCCAGCTTTTATTTCCTGGAGTTCTCAGACCTTCTATCAGCTCAGTATATTTTCCATGAGGTTAAAACAAGACCACAACAGAAGTCGGACATATTTTTAATGCTGGATTGTAAAAAAACATCCTTTTTCAAATGATGAAAAATCTCCAGGAAGAACTAATTCAATGAATGAATGAATAAAACTAAAGTCAGCATATTTCGAGGATGAACCTGCAGGGAGTAGTCGTAGTGTTGCGAGATTAATGTGACGATGAGTCGTAGTAATTAGAATAAAGTCATAGTTTCACCATTCTTGAAATATTTTGAGAATTATGTCATAGTCTTGCATAATTTTGAGTTTTATTTTCTTAGCGTGACCCTAAATACTGTCATAAAAATGTTATAGAAAGTTAAGTTTTTTTCCTTGAATCTCTTCCTCTGAATTAATTTTTCAAACACCTCGGTGGTGGCATAGAATACCGAGACGTAATTCAGTGGCACCTTCCACACTGAAGAGTTTTCTTTTCGGTGTGACTTCGGAATTTATGGCTGGTGCATTCACTGAGTGTAAAAAGATTGGATTTTTCTGATTCAAACTAGTCAGGACCAGTCAGACTGGAAATGTACAACTTGTCCTTAAATCTAGTCCTAAAACTAGATTTTAAGTCCGGCAGTCCAACCCCTCGCCCTAGTCTGACCGATCTTGCCCCTTCTGCTACGGCTGCAGATGGTACGTCCCGGGAGGACCACTGGCAGAGCCTCTTCCACCCGCCGCGGAACCCAGGCACCAGCGACATGGAGGCCAGCGGGTGCTGCAGGTCGCCGTCATCCTGCGGAACCTCTCCTTCGAGGAGGCCAACGTCAAGCTGCTGGCGGCCAACCGAACGTGCCTGCGCTTCCTTTTGCTCTGCGCCCACTGTAACCTCATCTCACTCCGACAGCTCGGACTCGACACGCTGGGCAACGTGGCTGCTGAGGTGGGTCATCGTCTTGTGTGTCGACTGCAGATGAAATCCTCAGTTTGTGCGCTCAATGTTCATGTTTTCTATGAGAAAGCTACTGGATTAGTTCCTGCTTTACCCAACTAGAGCGTGTAATGCTAATGAGGTTAGCTTAGCTGCATCAGGTTTTAATACATATAGACTCATCTTTTTTACATTTTTTGATCTCTTAGCTCCAGCTAGATCCTGTCGATTTTCGGACAACCCACCTGATCTTTCACACCATCACCAAATGCTTGATGTCCAGGGACAGGTTCCTCAAAATGAGAGGTGGGTCTAGTCAAAGTGTTGGCAGGAAGCGCCCGGGGGGTTTTGAGAGTTTCTAAAAAGCCTCGTGTTTCTGCGTAGCTATGGAGATCCTGGGCAACCTGAGCAAAGCGGACGACAACGGCGTGTTGATCTGCGAGTACGTGGACCAGGAGTCGTACAGGGAGGTGATCATGCTCCTCACTCTGCCGGACCTCATGCTCCTCATGGCCTCCTTGGAGGTTCTGTATCTGCTGGCTCAACTGGGAGAGATTCCCTGCAGCAAGATCGCCTCGGTGGACCACAGCATAGGTACAAGTTCACCAATAAAAGTCTCGGTTAAAGAGATTTTCCCCTCATAGATGATTGAAAAACAGAAGTTTTGCTTTGTCTAAAAATTAGTTAGAAACATTCGACTTCTTCACAGCGCTATGCTGCAGTAGTACGTTTCAGTTTAAGCTCACCGTCTTCCTTGTCCCGGCTCAGACCTGTTGGTGCGGTTGGTGTCGGTGGACCTCCACACGTTTGGGCCCGACGCCCTGACGGCAGTGCGGTTGATCGAGCACCAGGCCAACGCCGAGCAGGCCGCCGAGGTCCGACCGCAGCTGGTGGAGCAGGTACCTGCAGCGGTGCAGGGGGCGACGGCACCAGGTAAGGGCTCCTCAGAGACGCTTCGAGCTTTTTTGACTTCCTTTTACTCTGTCGGACGGTAGATGTTAGGGGAAAAAAATTCCTGAAAGTTGGAAAAGAACGATTCTTCACCTTCCAGAAAGACAACGCCCAAAACCATAAAATCAAAGCTACAGTGGAATAGTGAGAACCAGAGCATGTTCATGTGTTAGAAAGGACTCAGCCAAAGTCTGGACCTAAATCGGATTGAAATGTGTTGCAAGACTTGAAAGAGAAACGCAAACCACATTTCTTGAATTTTAATTGTGCAGGAAATTTGACAACTTCCACTTCAGAATTTTGCTTCGCTTTGTGTCAAACTGTCAGGAAAATACATTGAAGTGACAGGAAAAATTCAAGGTATTGCAGCACTTCCTGCTCTGTACATATGTGGAAGAACTATTCCAAAGTTTTCTAGAATTTGGAATTTTTATGGTTGCATAAAAATGCCATTTTCTTCAAAAAAATCAGTCTTTCCCAAAGTGAATAACAATAATTAAGACACTCCTTGCTTCTGCATATAGTTCTTTATTGGTATGCTGACATCTAGTGGGTATCTATGTAGCACTACAGTTGTATTGTGAATGAAATTTGTGGCAAACGGTTTGTAATACTTTCATAATGTCTCCTTAGTAACAAGAGTCCCTGTTCAGTCCAACGTACCGCCACCTGGTATCGTCGAACTAGACGGGGAGAAGTTTACGCTGCAATGGTGAGATTTGGCTTTTTACATCTATGTTGATTTTTGTAGGTAAAAATTCTTTTTTTTTTTTTTTTTTCTATTTTCTGGTGACTTTAAAACCTGTCGATTGGTTTCTTTCGAACAGGCTGAACGCACACTTTGAGACGAACCCCGAGGGCTCGGTCTCGCGATCAGAAATGTACTCCGAGTACCTGGCTACATGCAGCAAAATGGGACGCGGCAACATCTTGAACTCCACCGGCTTCCTGAAATGCCTGCGGTAGGTACAGAGCGCACACGACTCGACCAAGCTGCTGGGCAAGATCAGTAGATAAATCCCAGAAGTGGGCTTATATATGCAGGATCACAACATCTCTCTTCTGCGCAGGACGGTGTTCCCCAACCACAGTATGAGGCGGCAAGAGGAGGCAAAAGCCAGCAACCCACTTCAGATCCTCCTGGTGGGAATCAGGCGAAGAGCGATACCTCTCCCCATCCAGCTGTACTACCAGCAAACCCAGCAGCAGCATCAGAACCCGGCCGCAGCTCCTCCACCTCCAGTAGCTCGACACGAAGCACCTGGAGATCCTCAAGCTCCACCACCAGGTGCCCCTGGTTTTTGTTTTCTGAAAAGCAGGCGCTCTGGTCAGATGAACATTTTGGTCTGCCAGCCAAATGCTTTGTGTTGAAGGAAACTGCAATTAGGATATGAATATTTGGGCCGATATTAATATTGCTGTTGCAGCTGATAACCGATATTTAATGATATTATACATATTTCACTACTGGGGAATTTAGTGGGAAGCTTGTTTGACTCATCTTTTGTTGAAGATGTCGCTGCCCTACACAGAAGTTTCTGAAACATTGTATTTGTCTGTATATATTAACAAATATTCATGTTGTGTTACCAGGGTTACCGCCAGGACATCCTAATCCTGGACCACAGTTCGTGCGGCCCCTGGGTGCCTCCCCACCCATGGCCTCGCCTGCACAGGAAAGTTCTCGTGTAAACCACCCAACTGTTCCCCGTCACCCGGGTCCACCACAGGCGTCGCCGCAGTTACCCCCGACCCTGGTCCGAACAGCTGCGGGGGTACAGATCACAACGTCCGCTGCGGCCGCCCAGAATCACAGCCCACAGAACCTGGCACCCCCTCCCGTGCCTCAGCAGCAGCACTCCCCCATGCTCCCCACAGGGGCGCCCGTCACACTATTTCAGCCAGTACCACAAGGTCACATCCTCACCGCCCGGGTACAAGGTGTCTCCCAGGTCACCCAGCAACCACCTCTGCCTCAAACCCTCCCCGTCTCTGGGCCTCAGGGTGGAACACCCCAGGTTGACACCCAGTGTACTGCTACAGTTTCAGTACCTTCCGTCCAGGTGGGAGGCAGCCAGACCATGGGGATAACAGGCGTGGCCAACTCCCAAGGTTCTCGTGTAACATTTCAAAATATTGCTCCCAAACCAGCACCAAATCAGTCAGGTGGGCCAACAGCCACGTTAGCCCCTCCCAACCAGCAGCCTCAGCCTCAACAGAGCGTAGTAATAGTCAGTCCCAATCCCCAACAGAATGCAGCCTACTCCCCGGCCATACACCAGATCGTTCTTGCCAACCCCTCCTCCATTCCCGGTGCCCAGACTGTCCAGATAGCAGGGCAGCCCGGAGTTGCTTCCAGTCCCTGCTCACCTGCTGCCTCTCACTCAAATACCCAGGTCCAGTCCAATCAAGCTGTCAGCCACGCACTGTCCACGATACGGCAACAGCAGCAGCCGCCTCCTCTCCAAATCATATCCCAAGCTCCTCCCACTCAACCTACCTCCACTGAATCCAGCTTGATCAAACAGCTACTGCTTCCAAAGCGAGGGCCTTCTACGCCGGGAGGGAAGTTGATCCTGCCCGCCCCACAGGTCCCCCCTCCGAATAACACGATATCCCCAAACCCACAGGTCATCTACCAGAACCCCTCTCCTCAGCCGGTCAGCGTCCAGCTGGTCCCTGGCCAGCTTCCTGCTGCAGGCGCCCCGCCCCTCCAGGCGGTCCAATTTCTGCCAGGGCAGCTCATCTCCACTAGTACGCCGGGTGGAGCAGCAATCATCCAGGCCCCCACGGCCGCCGGACAAGTCACATTCACCGTGGTCCCCAACACTGGCTTCACCACCTCTACTGCTGCCGTCGCCGCCGTCAGCCAGGGCGTCGTGGCTCCGGGTGTCCCGCCGCCGTCGTTTTCTACTGGAACAGTCCCCCATCACATCTCGACAGGCGCGCCGCTCCCACCGCCACTGCCGGCTCCCCTCAGAGGAGACAAGATCATTTGTCAGAAGGAGGAAGAGGCCAAGGACGCCACAGGGCTGCACATCCACGAAAGGAAGATAGAGGTGATGGAGAACTCTTCGCTGGCGGAAGGAGACCCTTCGAACGGCAAAACGAGGAATGGGGACGTCGCAACAGGTGCCAAGCTACTAAATGGTGGGAAGTGCGTGGAGCCGAATCTACCTCCATATCACTCAGGGAACAGCCAGGGAGTACTCAACGGCCCGGTAACGGAGAGCCTCTCCTCCAACGGGAAGCAGGCTCTCTCTCCAGGCCCGACCGCCCCTCTAGAGGGCAACGCCGACCCCAAAAAGACCCTGGTCAACGGGGTGTGTGACTTTGAGCGGGCCGACAGCGGTGGCAACTTTAACAAAAACATTCCAAATCACATTGCTTCCAAACAGTACTTGGGGAACGGGGAGGTGGGCGCCTCTGAAAAGACTTCAGATCAGAGTTTGCCCAGTCCGCCTCCTCCCCAGCAGGACACTGCCAAAGCCCAGCAGGCCGAGCGCCTGGCCAACGGACCCCAGGCTGCAGCTCACCGGCCGCCCTCGGAATTAACCAACGGACCTCTGGGGCCGCCGGCGCTGGGGCACGGCACCCCTGTGCTCAGACAGCAACTGCTCCCCAACTCCTCGCCGCCCTGCGCCGTCGCTTCGCCGCATCCCACCGCCTCTCCGGCGAACGGCGTGGCCCCAGAGCCCCGGGGCCTCAAGAGGCCCGCCGAAAGCGAAGAGCGTGGCCCGGCGGCTTCCTCTGGGATCCCCAGCAAGGTGGGAGTTCGGATCATCACCATCAGCGACCCCAACAACGCCGGCAGCAGCGCCACCATGGTGGCAGTGCCGGCAGGAACGGACCCAAGCACAGTAGCCAAAGTAGCAATAGAGAACGCAGCTCAGCAGAGGAACTGCTCGCCTACACAAGCAGCTGGCGCCACGGTGAGTCACTCTGGGGCTTCCTCCACGTAAACCACATTTCTGCACATGCTCTCCTCCTGATGGGTCTAGATGTTTTGGTCTACCGCATGATTTAGACTTTTGATGACAGTAAGTACTGGAAAAGGAGAATCACCGACACAGATCCTGTCCGCAACACGAGTGTTTGGCAAAACTTGTTTTTCTCTGAATTTAATCTTTCCAGTAAAATTCAAACCATCTTTTGGTGGGGATTTAAAAAAAATTGTATTCAGTGAAGTTTTGTAAACGCTCTTTAGAACACCAGAGATTAAAGGAAAGTTGTATAGATGCCCACTTTGCAGATGTCTAGCATAGATTTTGTTTTAGAAACCTCAACTGTGGAGCCGTTTTTCTACTTTTTCTTGTTTTTGTTAAAAAATAAGCTCAAAAAGTTACACCTGCCCTTTTTGCCTCCTACTGGTGTGGAAAATGGTTTTGATTGAAATCCTATTCAAAATGTAGAAACTTTGCAACCTTAATCAAGGCTCCAATGCCATCTATCACATTTCTTATATTTAAATTTTGACTTGCTAAGTTACTGGTATCTTTGCCGTAAATGTACTTTGAGTTTAGAGTATCCTCGGGGGGGAATCCTGTTGGGTAAATTCTCAAATATCTAAAAGTCTGGAGGTTTAAGAAGGTGAGTCCAGTCAAGACCGTGTGGCTCTCACTGATACCCACCTCCTACAGCGAAGCAGCTGAGTGAACAACCTTGGCCAAGAGTCGGGCCTGGGTTACATCTCAGCCAACAGATTGGTCCCAATCCTGATCTCGCGCCAGTTTGTCCGTCGTCCGTGTGTCTAAAACCGTGTCTCCTCTCCAGCCGACTGCCACCCCGCCCCCAGCTCCCTCCTCGCAGCTGGCACCCGCAGGCAACCACAGTCCGCACCTCCCCGCGCAGCAGACCCCCACGTCGCCGACGGAACCGGGCAGGAAAGCAGGGCAGAACTTCAAGTGTCTGTGGCAGTCGTGTAAACGGTACAGCACCCCGCTCCGCTTCACCTTTCACCTTCCGTGTGACTGTTTCAGCCACGTCTTTGTAAACTTCTATGATTTTTTTATTTTCGGGGTGTTTTCCAGGTGGTTTGAAACGCCGTCTCAAGTGTTTTACCACGCAGCAACGCAACACGGGGGAAAAGAGGTGTATGGAGGGCATTGTCTGTGGGAGGGATGCGAACCTTTCCCCCGGCAGAGACTGTCCTTCATCACACATCTGCAGGTAAAATCCCATCGTCATCAGCCAGATGGAAAAACACTTTTTACGCTCCGGTCTTGACCTCGTTATAAAAACGGTATTTAACGTCTTCTCTGCGTCCCCAGGATAAACACTGTTCCAGAGACGCTTTGCTGGCTGGACTCAAACTAGAGGAGCAGCAAGCACAAAGTCCCAATCAGACATCTTCCCAGTGCGTGCAACTCCCCGTCCGCCACGACGAGTAACTCGATTCAAAACCGCCCGCTTTTACCAAATATCAGCTTTGCTAACAACGGTTTGTGTTTGCTCTGCGAAGGACTCCGCCAGCGGCAGGCAGCACTCCGGCACAACGAGCACCGAAAGCAATCGTCAATCATCCGAGCGCAGCTCTCATGGCCCTACGTAGAGGTTCTCGAAACTTGGTCTTCAGGGACTTCACAGTGAGTACAACCAGGCTGAGACACTGACTCATGATGGGGTTTACAGCACTTTATTTTTCTTATTTAAAAAATATGTTTTGTCATATTCAGAGTTCATAAGGGTTCTTGAAATCCTTAAATTCAATAGGTGTTTTTTTTAAGGTTTGGAAGGTGCTTCATATTCAAAGGTGCAGTCAAAGACTTGATTAAAAGAATACATGTAATTTTTTTTTCACTGTAAGACCAATTTTTTTTTTTGTCAGTTACAATTATCAAAGTTTCAAAACATTTTTATTTTTATTTTAACTTTTTGGCTTACCGTGTCTCTGTTGTTGAATGTAGCACACCACCACAAGATATTCTTTAATAAAAGATATAAAATAGTCAATTGAAACTGTTGTCTTTAGATCATTTGTATTGTTTTTTGTTTTGTTTTTTTAATCTCCAAAGTGTGGTGCTGGAAAAGTGTTTTAAAAATTTCCCTTGAAAGTGCTTGAATTTTTGAGAAAACTCAACAGACCTTTCAGTGGATTATACCAGACTTGTTGACTTTCTGGGTGTCACTTCTGCTTGTTGAAGGCAATCGGAAAAGCAAAAGCAAATACTACTTCAGTATGCAGAGATGTTATTGGAAGAGGGGGGCTGGGGGAAGCCTGGATGATGTCATCATTAAGATAACCTGCCGAGTAAAGTGACGGTTGTACTTGGTGTTCCCTGCAGGACGAGAAGGAGGGACCAGTGACCAAACACATACGACTAACTGCTGCCTTAACATTAAAGAACATCGCCAAGCACTCTGACTGTGGTCGCATGTAAGTGTCCTGCTGACTGACGGAAGTTTGAATCCACACTGTGGTGATGTAATTAAGGCCTTCTTTCAAGACAATTAAATCAATAAAATACAGTTGTGGCCACCTTGTTTGGGGAAAAATGAATAAAAAGCCTGAAAATATCATCTGCTATTTTATAGTTTTTCACAAAGATGAGTTATCGGTGCCTCTGTTGCCCCTCTGAAGTAATCGTAATGAAGCATCTTTTATTTATTATTTCCTGAAGCGTTTTGTCAGTAATCCGTGGCTTCTGGGTCCCATCGGTATGAACATGATGTAATATTTCGCCTCCTGAAGGCGGGAACCCTTAATTAAGTTTCCACTACACACAGTAGACAGGCTGGTGAGGGAGAACTACCGCCAAGAGAGGCGTCCTGGGCTTTACCAAGTCTCCATAGCAACAAGGATCCGCCTAGCTTAGTTAATGTAAGCAGGTGGAATTTACTAAACTACTGGGACTTTTACTGTAGTATGTTAGTCTAAATATAATAAGATTGAGTTTTTTGAACAGAAATACTTCAGTTGAAAAAGCACCTAAAGCCCAGTGTTTTGTATGATGGAGGATTTCTGAGCTTCTGGAACTTTTTTTTTTTTCTTATAAAGTTTTTGAAACACTTGGAGTCTTTTTTTTTTTTTTTTTTTTTTCTTAACCTGCTGATTGTTCATCGGTGGTTCAATCAGCTTTTGCGCGGTGACCTGAAACATCTCTCTGTGGATGATCCAACCTTGTGACATGTGATCAGCAATTCCCTCATACTGGCTAAGGGGGATCGTAGAAACTATTACCCGCATGGGACACCAATTAATGGACTTGTAACTTTTTATTTTTTTTAAATAATTTGTCAACCTCTATTTTTCCCATTGAATAATTGTGCACAAATTATAAGTTGTTTTTTTTTGCATGTATATAGAATTTTTTTTAACTTCTTATTTTACTTTAAATGTGTTAGCCCAGGTGTCAGTAAATGTAGCCAGCGCTGTAGGAAAAATCTGAATTCCCACATTTCAGATTTGAATTACGCAGGACTCGTGATGTTTTGCTGATCTTTATTATAGATTTATTCTTTTTCTTTTTCATCCCTCAGGTTGGTGAAAAGGCACGAGACGCACCTTTCTGTGCTGGCTTTAAGTAACATGGAGGTCTCCACCACGCTCGCCAAATGCCTTTACGAACTCACGCGCTCGCTTCAGGCTTAACGCCAAAATGACGACCACCTACCATCCTCCGGCACTTGCTCCTGCGAAAGGGGCGGAGCGAAGGCGCCGGCGAGCCGTAGCCGGCCCGCCACGGGTGGAGTCACTCGGAAGAGGGAGCGGAGGAGGAGGGAACCAGGACCAAGCTCTGCCGCTTCCACCTCCACCCCTAAAACTCCGTTTGATTCTTCACCTACTTCCTCGCTCGCCAGCCTGTGTCCAACCGCCTGCCCTCTACATCACACACAGGGGAAAAATGAAAAGAGGAGAAAAAAAAAAAAAAGAAACTGCCTTTGGGGATCTTCCACCAGCTGCCCACCAGGTGGAGCTCCTTGAGACTGCTTCCCTGAGGGACTCCACTGACAAACCCCAAACATGAGCACATTTTTGTTTCAGTGTAGTCGTTTCTTTCCCTCCTTTTTTTTTTTTGGTGATCCCGTAAACAGGAGTGTGCTTGAGTTCCAGGGTGAAGAGTGAAAGTGGGCGGGGCCGTGCAGGGGGGCGGGGCTACTGAAGGTTTCTCATGGGGTTGGGCGGAAGGAACGACACGGCCGGCGGCAACTGGAGCAGAGAAAGATTTTCTTTAGAAACTCGGTAGCTTGGTTTTCTTACTTGAGTCAATATATTTTCACTTATTTATTATTGAAATGAATACCATTACAATTAATAAAAATAAATAAAAAAAAGAATCTTGTAAATATGTTGTGAATATATATAAAGAAGATCCTTTGATGCCGATGCAGCCACTGGAGAACACGCTCTGTGGGGTAATAGAAGCATTACTTTGACAGGATTTAATAAAGTAGTATGTTTGTTTTGTTTTTTGTTGTTTTGCTTTTTTTTTTTTTTTTTTTTTTTTTAAATGATCCTTGGTCACTTGTATCTAATGTGATTCTATACTCAGCAGTGGATGAATGTACTTAAAAACTTGTAAATAATTCTGCAAAGGTACTGATGCTGTAAAGCTTAGGGACGGGGTTAAAAGCAGTTTTTTGTGGAACTGTGACATTTTTTGTATTATAATACCTTGTAGAACTCATTTTGCTGGCTGAAAGAGTATGGAATAATATATCTCATGTCATTTTGTAGAAGAAAAAAAATATTGAAGGTATTCTCTTCCCCTAAATCCACTCCCCCACACGTCCCTCCCCTCAACGCTCACACACACACACAAGGAACATATAATCCACTGTAAGCGTTTTTTGTCATCGTACGGGCACAGTGCGCGTACCAAAAATTTTTTTGTATTTGTAAATTGGTTTAAATACATGGAGTTTTTATACAGGTTTTCTCCTGTGTTCTTTGCTTTACGTGCAGGTATGATATTTTCTTCACTACTTTTTTCTATCTTAATATAGTGTGGAGTTTTATTGTACTATTTTTTCATTCTTACTACCATGCCACATTCCGGCTCACGTCCTCAGACTGTCCTCTCTACCGTGTGTTGTGTAACATTTGACTGCCTGTCGTATTAGCATCTGACCGGGGCGACCCCAACCATCTTCATTTCTGCGGTGTCAGTAGGATGTGTGACTATACATAGACCTAACAGTCTGTTAGAGATTGGCTTTATTTACTTTGGTGACTGTTTATAGTTTTTAAATAAAACACTGAACATTTTGCCCGGGGCTTTGCTCGATTTTTTTAATGTTTTTTTTTTCCCCCTGATTTCTTTTATCTGTTTCGCAAAGGCGAGAAAGTTGATATTAAATCCACAAATGTACATTTAAGTGAAGGAGAAAAGTTTTAAACAAAATCAGACAGCACTTACTTAGTCTTATGTAACATTTCTCATCTGAACGATATGCCGATTTACTAAAACTAATTTGGCCGATAACCAATACCGATATTTTTTTCCCTATACCTACTTTCTATAAACTACATGGCTTTCTCTACTGTACAATTGAAATACTGCATTATCTTTGTCAATTTAACTAGCTGCCAAAAAACCAAAAAGGGGGGAAAAATTAATTAATTATGTTTAATGTCAAATCTAGTCATGACATTTGCTCTCTAACTCAATGGCAACAGTGCAAATTAGATGTGCTGTGCTGCAGGCTTTATTGTCACTAGTTTGTCATATAAAAACACCTTTTATATCGGTGAGACATTTTGATGGAACGGCTGATATCCAATACTACATTTTACAGCTAATATCGGCCGATGCCGATAATATCGTGTATCCTTAATTTGAACATTAGGGGTGCCAAGAAGACTCTTCTTATTCATTAATGAATAATAGAAATGTTTGTTTGAATAACAAGCCACTACAACAAAAATGAGATTTTTTTGTCCTCCATGTGTTGGTGAACTGGACATTTTTACAAGTGTTTCTTTTTTCTTTTTCTACAAGTATAGGAAACATGGAGTAGCTCTAATTTGGAGACATTTAAATCATAGACTATGTAATAAACCTTATAATTTGCTACAATAGCCGACTCATGCCTCTGAAGTCTCTTCCCTCTAGCTAAATCTCTCAACATGGAGTTATTGCTGGTCTGGAAATCTGCTCCCTCGGGCCTGATAGTCTTGGCAGAGAATTTTAGTCATGATTACATGAAGAAGGTAGTGATTTCAAGCAGTTAATTGTCAAATTGCTGCTTAGTCCTCTGATGTGACAGCTTTGTTGTGATTGATAAAAGATTAAAGTTTGATTATGCCTACATTCATCAATTGGTGTTCACTGGAAACAAATTTATGAGTTAATTGAAATTGTTTTGAGACCTAATTGTGTGTTATTACGTACATTAAAGAACCCAGTTGACAAAAAAAAGTAAGAACATTTATATCTACGCAACACAGCTAAACATTTCAGATAGAGCTGGGTAGAGCTGAGCTGAAAGTTATAAACTGTTTCTGCCTGCTGCCCATGTTTATTTTTTCCTCTTTAGCTCTTTTTTCTTTATTTAATTTCTATGAGTTGACCAGCAATTAAAGCAGAAGGCCCACTCCACCTACCAGTCTACTGGTTGTAACCCATTGTGGAAAAGGTGAGGACATGATGATGACTTGATCAGAAAGTCTCCTTCAATCATTTGTTATTATTTAAACAGAAATTAAAGTGTTTGTGTCTGTTTATGTCATAATTCTCCAGCATTACTGAGATAAGACAACAGCATTGAACCAATCAGGAGAGAGGACTGAGGAGACACAGAAAATCCTGCTGAATATCCCGAGATCCCAGGTCGAGTCTCCTCATCCTGTAAATGTGGAGTTTTACAAATTATGAGACTGTTTTAGCTCCATATTGAACCGTCTCTTTCGTCCAATCTGCAGCCTGAATTTGCGTAAACGAAACCAAATGGATAAATCCACATTGTGCTGTAATGCTCACCGCTTCCAATAGGGGGTGCCAGAAGCGCACCTTTTGCAGCTAGACTGCAAGACATGTGGCTGAGACTTTCTGAAATCTATGCCTCATTATTCGCTAAAAATACTTCCCGGGTATCTTCATTCGGCCGAACAACACAGCAAGGACTTCGACGCTAAGAACACAGCGTAGAATTTAGCCTGAGCTCTGTTCAAAGGTGAGTAGCGATAATTTACATTAGCTAACCGAAGCTAGCTGCTTAGGAGCTACAGGCGACGTAAGCAGGTGCTGTTGTTCAAAGCCGCTAGCTGTTAGCTGTCTCCTAGCCAGCTAGCTAGCTCCTGACCTTCATTGCAGCCGTTGCGGCTAATAATAAACAGTATTCAGGCGCTCTGGTCGCTGCACTAATAACACGGAGATAGCTTTCAGAAGACTTTGGTTGGAGCTAGCTGCAGTTGTCCTGCTATCCAATAACAACCATGTTGTTACCGTCGTGTTGGCACAAGTTGGTGCTAATTTAGTATCTCCAGACTGGAGGCCGTGCTCACCAAAACAGCTTTTAAAAATATAAACCGCAAACCTATGTCGCATGCTGGGTCCAGTTTAATACAGCTGGGTTTGGTTAAACATTTGAAGTTTGGTGAGAGACTCAGCAGTTGGTCGGTTGTTATAAATGGCCTCCGATTAACTAAGTTGGGTTGACAGTTGAAAAACAAAGCTCAGCAGCAGTGGTGTTGACGTGATTATCAGCGGAGCGGCTGAGAATGTCTTTAGGCCAGAGCATCAGACTGAGTCAGTGACCGTAAATTGTTCACTTGGATGGATTTTTCTGTTTAAATATTATGTGATAAACTAATCTGATTCAATCCCCGGAAGCACACCATGCAAGATGAGTGAGTTTGCTCGCTGGGTGGCTCATTAACATTGGCTACTGACAGGCATAGACATAGTCAAGTCTGAACTCTCCCAAAGAGAACTTAGGAGTTGACTTGATCTTAAATCTAAGCACTTGTTGTTCGTGTTTCGAGCGACAGAATCAAACTCTAAAATGATCTCACTTTCATTTTGATTCAACAGCATCCTCCAGTCTTCAAATGTTGGTCCATCTGAACCTTTTTCACAACCATGGGATCCACTGGAATCTGACTGTCAACATGATGGATGAATCATAAATAACCAGCCAAAATGGCAGTGTCATCAATTTGGCTGCAAAAAAAAAAAGAACTATATTCCACAGCTATTCCTCAGAGACCTCTTTAAAGCTCTAGATATGATAACATCGAATAGATTTCGTTGTCCTTGACACAATGCAATTTCCATTACACTCTTAAATATTTCTACATTTTTGCTGTTTTATCTCACTTAAATGTTTCAAACTGACAAATGAACTTTAGTAAGAGATAAAAAAAAAAAGAGTAAATACTAAATATGTTTTTTTAAAATGTTATGAATCTAAAGGGGAAAAAAGCTATAAATTAGCTGCTGTGCCTGTCTTCAACTGACATCAAGCAGTTGATCTTTGTTGTGGGAGATTGTTGTTCTCATATTGAGCAGCTTTTTTTTTCTTTTTTTATGCCACAAGATCTCAGCCGGATTTAGACCAAACTTTGACTAGGCCACTGGTTTTCAAGCCGTCCTGAGGTGGAAAAGGCTTTCAGTATTTTCCTGAGTATCGTGCCAAATGTATTATAAACGTTTTCAACACCACCAGAAAATGTTTTTCGAGGCTTAGTGTTCTTTCCAATAAGCAGAACATTACGACCAGTTACAGTTTCATCACATTTTCATTGAGGTAATGAAATTCAGTTCCATATTTAATTTTCTTTTGGTGATGATGAAGTCATGTTGGTGGGGTTCCGCTGGTTCTGACAAGCTTTTGTGCAGATTGTTCGCTTCGGGCTGAGTGCGTTTGTTCTCATTGTGTTGCGTTCATTAGCTGTGTGACTTTTCACATCTCACAACTGATGTAGCGTCTGCCCCTGGATGTGCACCTGGTTCTGATCAGACCCACAGCAGGATGGGATGAAACCCATCTTGACATGGGAACTCAGACGGACGTAGCAACAACATCAAATTATTATTACACTGCAAATGGTTAAAAAGCTAGCGTTAGCTTATCCTGTCCGACTTATTTTTGCCTCATTGGCTTTTGTCTTTTTGTCCAAAGAGGGTTGAACGGCTCTTCTCCAGGTCTACTTGTAATGTCTCTTGTGTTTGAGCAGTGGTTGTTCCCAAGAGGAAGATGAACATGTCTGTTTGTATTGATCTTTGACACAAATGAGAATCTCTTGACGACCCGAGTTATAAAACGTCCCAGACTTGACAACATCACTGACTTCGTTTCTCATTGTACTAAATCGCTTGAGCTGCTACAGGCAGGACGTGTTGCGTTTTGAGATGTCTTGTCATACTTTGTGTTGCCAGACTCTACAGGCCTGGGAGTTGGTGTGCCTGGATGTTGCTGGTAAAACTGGTTCTCAGTTGTAGATGAATATGTAGAAAATATTGTAATTTTTCACTCATGATGTGCAGTGTTGCCTTAAGACAGGCAACAGTTGTTTTCATTCTTATTAATATTGTAGCTTTTCGATATCCTGCTTTTCTGAGATCAACAAAAACATCACTAGCTGAAATTCTTTCATAGTCAGGCTAGCTTCTCAAGCAGCTAGCCTACAGCCACTGCTTTACACTTGTTTTCAAAAATGATCTCTTATGTGACCGTGTGTTTTTCAAACCATGCATAGTCGGCAGAGTTTTTTAGCTAGCTATCTACGCTAAATGTTTTCAGCCTCTTTCAAGCAGTTCAAGTAATCCCGTCCCGGCAGGATTACTGATCTGCTTCAGTGAGTTATTAAACAGACGTGAAACACACTTTACGTCGCCCAGGCCTGCCATTAAAAGGTTGAGTTGTTGTTTTACTGGTACATGGAGAGCAGGGGGAGTTGTCAATATTGTTTAAACTCACCTGGAAAATTAGCAGCAGCTTGATGGAGTTCCAGCTGAGAGCGTTCTAATCTTTGTGTTTCTGTCGTCATGATCAGGACCAACCAGGGCCGGACATGACTGGAGCTGGAAGTGGTGAGATGTTTGCATCTTTTTAAAAAAATAAAATAAAATAAATAAAGTGGATTGTTGTTTTTCAAGTATTAATACAGTCTGCTTTTCTATCAATTGAATAACTACATATAAATGCTTTGTTCAGCAGTCTGTTGTGCTGTGTGTTCAGGGGCCCAGGGCCCGTCGGACGGGGCCGACGGCGAGGAGCCAGAGAAGTGTCCGGTCTGCCTGGGCGCGCTGGCCGGAGGAGAGCTCGCCATGCCGGACAGCTGCTGCCATGTTTTCTGCCTCAGATGCCTCCTTACATGGGCACAGGTGACGCTTGTGTAAACCAACACACGTTTTCTCTTTTTTTTTTTTCCTCTCTCTGTTTGAATCAGTTTGAAAAGTTCTCGCGTCTTTGCTCTACCGTGGCAGATGTCTTCCTCGTGCCCTGTGGACAGACGACCCTTCACTAATGTTTACAGATGGGACGGCCACCTCGGCCTCGTGCAGGTCAGCAACCTTTGAACTGGAGTAACTGTCTGGTAACTTCATAGCGCTGTTATGAAGCTGAGAGCTAGTTTCTGTTTGACCTCGGCAGATGGAGTGTGATGTGATTCAGATCATATTTGTAGAGGTTGAACAAAAAGCCGGATGGGTTTTAATGCGATGTTGACTTTCTTTAGATCTGAACAGGATGTGTTGCTTTTTGAGTTTTTTTTTGTTTTTTTTTACCTACTTCATGTTGTCAGAAGTTTTATTGAAGAGATTTCTTGATACGACATGTCAGGCAGTAAGAAGCTAAAGTGAACTGAACAATATGGTTAATACAGTCAGGTTTTATAAATTATTTTTGGTTATATATATCATCACAATGAATTTTAAATGAAGCAACTTTCAGTTTGCAGTTCAGCAAGCTGAAAGTTTGCTGAACTGCAAACTTTCAGCTTTAATTCAGTAGGTTGAACTTGGGGATTGCATGGAATGCAAAGAATCAAAGCTTCAAGGGCCCAAAACTAATTGAACAAATTAAAAACATTAAGTAATATTTATTTAAAATCCTGGCCAGGTAAGAACCAGCCCATCGTTTTCCGCTTTGCTTTGTCCAGAGGGTCAGGAGTCTCGGCTATTGCGAAACGATTGCTTCCCAGAGGCGTTGACTCCATTGAAGTTTAAAATTGTACCCAATTGCTATCATTTGCCCGTTACGGATATTGGATGCCATCCCACCAATGTGAAGAGGGAAGTGCTGAGCTGAACGAGGCGGCTCAACAAGGACTGAGCAGCTTCGCTCACTTCCTCTGCTACAAACATACTACAGTTCTAAAACAGTGCAGAAAATCAACATCAAAATTCTAATTCACCGTCTGTTAGACGGCTGGTTGAAATTCTACCGGAGCAATCCACTTCAATGAGAGAAATCCCAAACAGAGCACTGAAGGGAGATGAGAATCGAGTGGAATTGCATAGGAAGACGACCAACCAGGCTGACAAATTTCTGATTCTTGGTTGAAAAAACCTTTGCTTTTTGACTTCTTTGTGGCAGACTGAACAGCGCAATTGCGATCTTCTCACTCCTCCAAAAATTCAGATTTGTGCCATTTCCACATGTGAAACTAAGTCAGATACATATTTGATCGTTTTCAGGGCGAAGTCTGAACGGTCTGAGGCATGCCTTATAATCCTGCCAAGCCTTTAGTGGCTTTAGTGGTGAATGTGCCACTCCTTTGTGTTAACAAACTATATGTTTTGGATCGTTGTCCATCTGTATTTCTCCCTTTGAATAAATATGAACATCATTTGGAATTGTTTTGTTTTTACCCTGGTTGTCTTTGATATTGAAATGATAAAAGAAATCTCCCTAGTAAGGTAGCAAATATCATTTTTGATCCATGGATTTTTTTTTTAAAGATTCCTGTAAGGAGGCAAACGACTCAAATCGAATCTGACATTTGCTGCTGTCGAAAGCCTGAACAGAAAGTCTGCCTCAAGTGAGTTCTCCCGACACATCCTGGCATTTGACCAAAGAACGATCAGTTTCTCCATAAACTCAAATGGCGTTTGTCCTTTTCTTCCAGATACAAGCCTGCTAGGAGATTACGGCAGCAGAAAACGGAGAGGAAATCCGACGTCAAAACGAGAGGGCTCGTGCGGAAGTGTATGTTTCTCAGAAACGTGCCCCGACCCGAACGCGCCTCGTCTTTATAACAGCTGACTTATCAATATCTCATTATAGGTAACGATGAGGAGCCATCTTCTCTAAACAGGAAAAAGGTGCGCTTCTTCATCCATTTCTACTGGAGACACATTTCTGTTGCTGTGGTTCAAAGCCTAAAAAGACTCATTTAAATCCAAGTAATCTGACATTTTGATTATCAATCAAAATAAGTGGGAAGGTTGGAAAATTCTCCATCTGTTGCACAAAACCATCTGACGAACCGTAATATTATTTCTGATCACACTGTGGCTTCGAGGGACAAACAAAGGAGGTGCATTGTGGGTAGTAAGAGCTTGGTGTGATTTACAGCAAACTGAATCACACCTTTAATTGTGATTAAATGACATTAATTGTCAAATAAAAAAAGACACAGATGGTGTGAGGTTAAGACTAACACCGAGTCTACGCATGGACCTTATCCGGAAAATACTTCAAGTTATTAAACTACTAAGAACTAACTCTGCTACACCAATATGTCGCGCAGAAATACCTATTGGTCTGCTTGTCATTTTGAACACAATTGTACCTGGGTCTCAACCTTGTCAGCGATCACAGTCCTGGATTATCCAATCCGTATTAGTGGCTGGCGTTGTGTGGAACATCTGTTGTTTCTGAGCATGTCCTGTCTTGCTTTCACACTGCTGGGTAAAACAAAATCCAGTCTCCAGTTGATCTTCCAGTGCTTCCTTTACTCATGTTCTAGTTTTAGCATCTTTGTTTGATGTCGTTGGTGTTCCACGTGTCTTATCCAGGTGAGGGGAACAGAGTGCTGCACTTGGTCTCCGCCACCCGGCCTTTCTGTAACAACACCAACACAGGACGTGTAAGTCTCACCGCTGGCTGTCGGTTTGTAGCTTTAGCTTTGTATACGTATAAGCGTTTGTTTGTTTTTTTGTTTGTTTTCTTGTTCTGCAGTGCAGATCCTGTGTGGCTAGCAGAGCACCTAGCATACGACACTGGAATCACACAGTGCAAGCTGCAGGCGCAACGATGCCCTTGGCTCTCCTCTGCTGCTCCCATTCCTGCTGACGGACCCCCAAGGTAATGAAATTCCAGGCTGTCCCTGCTGTGAGGAAGGTTGACTTAGAGTGATTAAGTTGGTCCTTAAACACCCACTGGATCCTCGGCATCATTTGAAAGCTTCAGTGAAAGTTGTATTTTTGTAGCTTAATGACTAAAACCAACTGATGGTATTGTGATGTTTGACACTAAAGCTCATCTCTCTAAAAACACTAAGACTTAGAAAGCATAACCATTATGAAATATGTTTCTTTAGGACTCCAGTGACATGAATTGTGATTCTTATTTAACTGCACAAAGTCTTTGTATAGCTTCATATTTTCAAGCAAATGCTCTCATGAAACAGTGGAGAAAGTTGTCCGTTTTACAGTTTTGTTGCGTTTTGCAGGCGGCGTTTTCCAGGATGGGACAACTCATCTCCATTTGGTCTCATCTCATCTCCCTTCACCCCCAGCTCATTGTTTAGCTCGAGTAGTTTTGGTGAGTAACATCTGAGATGGTGAAGAGCTAAGAGTTCTTTAGAAATTACAGAAATACAGATTTATTCTTGTCAAACTGTCCCAGGAACAACATTTGTAATGTCTTAGTTGTTACTACTATTCCGTTGGTCTATTCCAGAGGCATGTGACCTCCGTCCTTGGGGGCAAAATGTAGTGTGCCACAGGTGTAATATTCTGCTGATTCCAAGCAATTGCCCATCATTTACATGCTGTCCAATAAGGACCAACTGTTGTGTCCTGTCCTGTAGTATTTCAGGGTGTTGTCTGCGCTGTCACGTGTCCCAAAGGAGGAGAGAAGCGGGGAAGCAGATCATCAACATCTAAAGCACCCACCAAAGAGCCAGAGTCTCTCCCCTCCAGAAGATCTAGACGGAACACTAAAAGTCAGGAAGAGACTCCGTCAGACTCCAAATCACCAGCACAAGCCAGTTTGTCAGACTCCGATTCATCCCCTGGCCAGTCCACCAAACTGAGCAAACCTTCACCTGCGCCAACAAAGAGGAAAGGGAAACGGGTGACAAACAGAAAGGCCAGTGGCAAACGGAAAGCCACAAGAAAAAACAGCAGCAGCCCAGCCGTGAGTGAGGAAGAGGAGGATGGAGATGACAACGACACGGAAGAAAAAGAAGATGCAACTGTAGAAGACATGGATATGAACAACTCTGACACGCTGCAGACTGCTGAAAATAGCCTCAAAGAAGAGTCGAACGGATGCAACTCTGGTGATGAGCAAGTAGACATAAGCTCTGCGAATGGCATTAAGCAAAGCAAAAAGACGACTCAAGATGAATTTTGTGAAGACCAACAAGAAGAGAGAGCTGGCGAAGAAAAAAATGACTTGTCCTGTTTTACAGACTCGACTCAGAACAGTCCTGTTTCGACCTATGAGGAAAGCCACAGCCAAAAAGATGAGCCCGTCAGCCCTGTGTCCAGTGCAGATAGAGAATTTGATGAAAGGACTTTGCAATCTCCCCCTGACTCTCAAATGACCCCGCCGGAAGACCAGGCGTCTCTTCAGAGTGACGAGAACACAGACCTGGATGATAAGTTGGAAGTGTGTGAATCAATAGAGGCATCCATACCAGAAGAGTCTTCTAATGAATTAAAGGAGGAAATGTGCAGAGACTCGAAAGAGTCTGATTCCCCAGCTGACAGAGAATCTGACAAAAACACAGCTGATGAAGATGCAAACACATCTGAGGACAGTGTTGGAATGCCTGAATCACAGGAGTATTCAGAAGTCCAGAGTCCGGTCGAACAGGCAAAGGAAGATCCTACACTCAATGAAGACATTGTGGCCAAAGAGGAAGTCTTAAAGGACTCTACCAACCAAGAGGAGGGCTTCATGAAGGAGGACTCTGGCATCCTTGAGGAGGCCATAACCAAGGAAAACTCTGCGGTCATAGAGAAAACCATAGTGGAGAAAGATTCTACAACTCAAGAGGGGGATTTAACAAAGGAGGACTTTGTGGCCCAAGAGAAGGGAACTACCAAGGAGAAGTCTCCAGTCAAAGAGGAAGCCATAACAAAAGAGAATGATTCACCAAAGGATGATGTCAAGTCCAACAGTGACTCCACGCAGAGTTACGATTGCACAAATAAGGATGACACAAACGTTGTCCCTATGGACTGCAGCTCACCCACAAGTGAGCTTGGGAGCAGTTCCCTTCAGGAACTTGCGAGTGACAAGGATTACAATACTGACATAGCAACTCCTGCTACTGCTCCCGAAACCCAAGACAACAAAAATGCCAGTTCCAAGCCACAAAGGGAGAGAGAAAGGAGCCAAGAGAGGAAGAATGGCAAGGAGCGGCGCTCTCGCTTCCACTCGCCATCCTCCAAATGGTCGCCTCGGAGAGAGTCAAGGAGGGAATCATCAAGACGCTCACGTTCAAGAGAACGCGATGACATGTCCTCGAGTCGATCGTCCCGCGCTCGCAGCAGAGACAGAGACAGGGAGCGGGATGGAGAGCGAGACTATTTCAGGAGGGACCGCAGCCGTGAAAGGAGGCGAAGACGATCCAGGAGTCGGTCTCGATCGAGGTCCAGGTCTCGGTCCAGATCCCGCTCAAGATCTCGATCAAGAACAAGGTCTTACAGGCGAGGGGCTAGTCCTGAACGGGCAACATCTAGAGAGCAGTCTCCCCAGAGGAAGGAGCGTAGAGGAGGCTGGAAGTCTGGGCATAGTGGTAGCTCAGGTTACGAGGGCCGAAGATATCAAGGAGGGTCTGGCCGCTTTGAAAATGGTGTGTCTCTAGAAAGCTCTCATGACAGACAGCCTTGGTCCGAGAATCCTGACTGGGTCACAGAAAAGACTCGGGGTGAGGCAGAAGACAGGAACCGCGACTCAGGGTTTAGCAGTGGTTCAAAGTGGGAAGACCAGCGAAGGGGCGGCGGAAACGAGGGAGAATCATGTGGCCGGGGGGGTCGTGGAGGTTTTGACCGTAGTCGAGGAACAGGACGGGGCAACCGCAGCTTCTACAGCCAACAGGACGAAACGTCCGACTCGCGCTGGCAGCCCAGAAACAATTTCTCAGGTACAGGCAACAATTCAGGGAACGACTCCTACAGCCGCTTCAATGAAAACCGGGGCGGCAGTCGGAAGAAAGAGGCGGAGCCAGGAGACTCCATGATCGACCGGTCGGGATGGTCCTCAGCATCCAGCTGGGCTGTGAGGAGGACGCTGCCAGCAGACGTGCAGGATTATTACTCCAAGAGGGAGAGAGGAGGAGCCGGCACCTGGAACCGACAAGAGGAGGAGCAGCAGACACCGGCACCAGCAGGTTATTTCTAGACTTCTTGCGCTATACTTGGAAAAGCACATTCTTCTACACTGTGTGCACAATTATTAGGCTCTCTACATTGCTGTCAGTTACTCCAACATTTTCATAACCCTGAAAATGAATGTTTAAGAAATTAAAACTAAGGTTTTGGCTTTCTCGAGAATATTTGACATGTGCACAATTGTGGGCAGCGAAATGAAAAGCACAATTTCCCATATAGCTTTTTTTTCTCCAACACGTTTCTTGCAGCCCTGTTGAGTGTTATTAACAACAAATAATTTAATATTTGTGTGATCAAGGCCCAAATTAACTCAGCAGTTTAAAAAGTTCTTCAACCCTCGGAGAAACTTTTTTTTTTCAGCTCATTTTGTTCATTTTGCCTAAAGAATAAAAGCTGCCTAATAATCACACACCTTGATATTGAGTGTTGACCTCCTTAAGCCACACCCCTCCATCATTACACAGATACACACCACCTGCTACACTTAAATCCACAAAGCATTCAAGTCTATCCAGCTTGGAGTCGGAAAATATGCCAAAAAAAAAAAATTAACTTTCCTAATAATTGCGCACACTGTATATTATATAATATATTTGAAACTTTAGTTGCATAAATCCTGAGCCGAGACGATGTTCTATCATGACAAGGAGTGAAGGTAGGAACCGTTAAAACAGGGATTTACTGTGGGAGGCTGCAAGCAGGAAATGGCTGCAGATGCAGAGAGTAAAAGATTTGAACCAATCAGATTTCTTTCATGATTCATGAAATGAAACTCGCATAGATTTGTTGCGTATTGAAATATTTCAAGCCTTTATTTCTTGCCATATTTTAGTTTATGGCTAACGTATTAGAAATCTGAAATTTACTGTCAGAAAATTACAAAGTGCTTGTATGCAGAACTCTGTGATCAAGCAGCTTCTTTCCCTCCTTGTTTATGTCGTCCATGATTGTTTTCTGGAATCTGTCCAATCAGCAGTTTGTTTTCTCATGACCACGTTTCCCTCTCTGAGCCACAGAGGAACCATTGTGATGCTAAAGAAACCTTAGCAGGTGTTTTGACTAAAGTAGCTGATTAGGGGTTGTTGAACTTTCTTTTTCACAATATTCAAAGTTTCTGAAACTTTGGGGTTTTCATTAGCTGCAAGGGCAGCATGGACAGGACATCTGAAAACATCAAAATGACAAGAGATAAAATCTTGAAATGTTTCACTGCGTGTAATAAAATCTGCATATGGATTTGACTTTCAGACATTAGTGACAAAAAAAGTTGAACCTTTTCATGACACTCAAATGTTTTCAAATGTCTTTTCCATGTTATCCTAGTGCTAAACTTCCAGCAGCAGCAGCTCAGCGTTTTGATTCCCAGTTCTGAGATTGGCTGAGTTGCTTGGCAACTAAGGGAGATGAAAAATAAGTCGGTTTAAAGATTTTGATGCAAACAAGTGTCCTTGAATAATTAATTTGTTTTAGCTGAATTAATTGTAGCTGAAAACTTACGACGGAACACTACTAGGGTTCCTCTGCAGAGCTTTCCTTCCTGCATTTTTTCTCAATTCCTTTTTCATTTATTTATTTATTATTTCCTTTTTTGTTTCCTTGTTTTTCTCATGACTTCTTTTCCTTTCTCAATATTTCTATTTATTCTTTCCTCCTTTGCTTTTTTGTCATTCTTTTCCTTTTAATTTCTTTCCTTTTTTTCTGCCATTAATTGTTTCCTTGTTTATGTCCTTGTGTCCTTCCTACCTGCCTTCCTATCTTCCTTCCTTCCTTTTTAATTAGTTCTTTTGCTTCCTCCCTTGTGCCATTAAATAATTCATAAAGTGAATTCATAGTGAATTGTGGTTTTTTTCCTGTTTTAAAGCTGACATGACAACCATAAGTCTAGTAATGTATATAAAATGTGTAGAAACTGTAAAATACTTTGATTTGCTCATATTCAAATTTGTTTTTCTCTGTTTTGTGCTTTTAGATCCACCAAAGAGCGAGCCTACTCCTCCTAACCCCCAGGTTGTCCCTGGCAACGCACCGGTGGCCGTTTTGAGCGTTCTTCCTCCTCCTCCTCCCCCTCAGCTCGGCGTCCTCCACCACCCATACCCACTGCAGCGCCCCGTGCCAGTCAGCCTGCAGCCCGCCTCCCCCCGTTGCCGCCCAGGGCCTCCCTCCGCCCCCACCGCCGCCGCCGCCCATGCAGGCCACCGGCCAGACCGTAGCAGTCGCAGCTCAGCCTGACGGTCACACGGCTCAGGTACAGTAGCTATCGAGACGGCAGCTAAGTTCAAAATGCAGCAGCAAGTTGTGTCTATCTCAATGATAAAAATTCCTTACGGCTCCAGATGGTGGGCTACAGCAAGCCAGCCCTCCTCCCCACGCCGACCAAAGTGGGCGTGGCCACCGCGTCCCAGGTCCAGCCGGCTCCCAGCCAGGCGCTGCCGTCCTCCACCACCCAGACGGGCCAGCACAGCAAGGCCCAGGCCGACAGCTCCAAAAAGGAAAAGGTACCCGACAGGGGACTCTGAGCCACTACGGACGAGTTCAACTTCCTGTCGGCTGACCGTGTCACTTCCTGTCTGTGCTGCAGAAACAACAGATCCAAGAGAAGGCTATAAACGAAGTGAAGACAGCCATCAAACCGTTTTATCAGAGAAAGGAAATCACAAAGGAGGAGTACAAGGAGATCGTCCGCAAAGCAGTAGAGAAGGTACACACACACACACACACACACACGTTTGTATTTCTAAGCTTTAGGAAGTTAGCTAGGACCGCTTCACTAATGAAACCGTTACGGGGACATGTTGGGGGTCAATCGCAGTTGGATCCAAAATGACATCTAAATTTAATCAAACATGTTTATACGGCGTTTATTCAAACTCCTTCAATTTCAACTAAAGCTTTTTTTTATGGGGAGCTTTTTGTGATGGTCCGCCAGTCGCTTAGCAAACGATTATTATAACAATTAATTGGATAAAAAAAATTTGCAGAATTTTTATTTAATCATTTAAAACTTTTTTTTTATACAATATTAGAAATAAGTTGAAAGATTAAAATAAACAAATCGGTTAATTTTCTTAAATAAGGAATAAACATTTTATTGCCTAAGTCGCAGTAACGGCTTTCCTTTAGTGATCGAAAACACCAGTTGTGCCATTGGCTTCCCTGGGGGAGCACTGTAGGATATTGATGGGTTAACCAATATATATATATATCAACATGAATAAATGCAGTGTAAAACTCCCCACCAACCCCCCCAAAAAACTGCCTAAATATTAACCTTTTTACTAGCTAGAATGGGAAAATTGCAAGAAATCAAATCGGATTTCTTTCTTTTCCTGCTCAGGTCTGCCACAGCAAGAGCGGAGAGGTGAACTCCAGCAAAGTGGCTAACCTGGTGAAGGCCTATGTGGACAAATACAAACACGCCCGCAAGAAATGAACCTGCAGGGAGCGCCGTTTCCCCTCCCAGACCTGTTCTGCTGATCCGATCAAGTGCAATTTCCTCCTGCTGGAATCTGGCCTCCTGAGCCGAGCGACGGCGGAGAGCCAGCGTTTTCCTCCTTTTTTGATATATCTATCTACCTTTTATTGAATGAAGATTTGTTTTCTATAGATTTTCATATTTTGTTAGAAAATAATGACCTGATCATAAATTGTAATTGCAAGAGCCCTTTATTTTGCTTAGATCATGGGACTTTGGGGGAGCTGCTGTAGACTGCAGAGAGATTACTAAAGATGCACTCTGAAGAGTGTGGAGGAGAGCATCCTGATTTCATAGCTTGAGTCAATATCAATGTTTCTTTAAAAAAAACCCTGTAATATTTCAACTGAAAGGTAAAAAAAAAAAAAGAGTGCTTTTGTCTTTAATAGTCTCTGTAGCCCCATGAAAGGCCTGCAAACTGAGGACTGTGATTGTAATCAGGGCTCTGATTGAATCCAAAGTCAGGTGCCTAATCAGCAGCGAGTGTATCTGGAGGTGAGTGTGTAATATCGGTGTGTGTGTGTGTACATGAGCTGTGCAAATTGTCTGGAAAGTAGTGAAATATTATAGATGCTTCCTGCTGTGCTGTGTCGATCAGAGGGTACCTGTTGTAATTGCAGCTCAGAGCCACAAGGTGGGGGTAGTGCTTCTGGATTTGTGGGAACCCTTAATGCTCAGAAAAAAAATTCTGTTTTTTGTTTTGTAGGAAAAAAAACGTTGAATTGTCTGAATGGAAACCAGATTGTTGGGCAGCGATAAAATGCGCAGAGGGGATGCCGTATAACATGTTTAATTAGATCCTCATCATTTAAACTTAGATCTTTTCTCCTTGAAGGTTAAGGGTCTAAATAAAGTTGATTTCACTTTATTTCTCTGCCTTGTATGTTGGGTTGGCTTCAATAAAGACATTCTTTAATAAATTAACACAAGTGCAGTAAACGATCAAAAGGATAATTAATAAGTAAGTTATGTTTTTTCCCCCAAAAAAATACATAAAAAGTTTGGTTGTAACTCAAGCTAAAATATTAGAACTTATTATTGAGAGAGACATAAAAGGCCTGACTCATGTTCAGGTCATCAAGCAACACTAATTCTTCTAACATTTGAAACCTGGGGTCAACATGAGACATGATGAAAACGGAGAATAGAAATAGTACATCACTTTATTTACAAAAATGTTAACAGCATTTATAAAAAAAAAAATAAAGAACAAGATCTCTATGGTATAAATCAGTCTCAAAACAGCTTTTCTGGTTGTTTGCTATAGCTTTTTATTTACAGTCCTAAAAAAATTGTAATTAAAAATATCCTGATGATATTGAGCACAAAGAGTCTGACACCTTAGAATCTCTGCAAGTCACAGGAGGTTAGTGGAAATATACAATCGGTGCTGAATAACTGAAAACTGCCTTTTAGGACATAATCTATATTTTATTACAAAAAGGAAAACAACTTTAAAATAAAATTGAAAGAAAATAAACTTAAGTTCCTGTCCGCCAGCAGAAGAGCTGGAGCTTCAGTGATCTTGGTCTTTAATATAGTTCACGATCCAGTCGTAGATGATAAGAGTCATGCAGACAAGCATGACAACAAATCCTAATATCAGGAACATTGCAGCCTGGTGGAAGAAATCGTATCACAGTTAATACTGCATAGTTTCAGTTAGTCAATAACCTCAAAGATCCATTCCTAAAGCTTACCTTTTACTGCAACTAAAAATGTTTTTGGCATCAGATGTATAGAATAAGAGACATAAAAGTTTAATAACGTCTTACCATAATTTTCTGAACTGATATCAGTGACTCCTTCTTAACCAGTTTGAGATAGAAAGCTGAGGGCAGGATGAAGATCAGCATTGCAGCAGCAGAGACACCTAGAATGAGGAAAAAAATTGCCGTTAATCATAAAAGGTAAATAATACATTGTTAGAAAATTGATGATACATATTAACATGTGCTGTTACTTACCAATAAAGCCAAAAATATCTCTGATGCTGGGGACAAAGATGACCAGAATGTTGGTTCCTGCAAGCAGGATCACAGTGATAATAGCGTGACGGATCCAGCTGAAGTCCTTCCCTGGGAACAGCAGGTGGCCGACTGAGGTACGAATCTGTTCAGAACCAGACAAAGATTAGCTCATTGGACTTTGTAGTGTTAGTGACTGACTGGATAATTAACAGCAGACCCTCAATACTTACAGGGAAGAGCACCACAGGAACTGTGAGTGTGACAGCGGCCAGCACAGCCAGGGAACAACCAGCAGGAGAATATCGTACTTGTAGTACAGTGAGTAGGTGTGGAGCAGCTGAGGTCCCACGTGGACTGAACAGAAATATGACAGAGATCACTCCAGTTAAAACTGACTAATTACTTACTTCTTATGACTAAGACAAGTTTAATTTAACTTCAACTTAATATCATCCAATTAGCAAACAACATGCTAACACAAAACAAAAAGTGTACCAAATACAATATGCTTCATCAGAATCAACAACTGCACTTTCTCCGCCTATCTTCAATCACAAGGCATCCCCCAGGGCTTGGTGCTTGCCCCTCTACTCTTCATCCTGCACATGATGCCCCTTGTTTCCACTTCCAATGCTATGCCGAGGATGGGTTCCTCCACACTGACCTGCTGTCATTGATACATCAAACTTTCTCAAACTCAACTGTGACAAGCCAAACATCATCGTCGTTTGTCCCACATCCCTTACCAAACCTGCCATCAACTTCAGTTTCACCACTGACAACACCACTTTGTCTACTCACATCTGCAACCTTGGAGTCATCTTCAACCTCTCCGTAGAACTCCACATCAACCAGATCGTAAGAATTGTCTCCTGTCATCTAAAAGTTATGACTCGTCTCTGCCCATCACTCCCCTTCTCAGCTGATCAAATTCTCATCCGTGACTGTGCCAGCGTACTTTATGGTTCATCGTGGAAAGTAATTGATACTCTGTTACCCAGCTGCTGGCTAATGAAGCCCCATACTACCTCACCAAGCTGCTCCACTGTCAGTGACTCAGTGACACTTGCTCCTCTGAGGCCACTCAGAACCAAGCACCAGACCTGACAGAGCCTTCTCCATATGGTTTTCCATATCCAAGGATATGGTTTTTATGTAATAGCTCCATTGTTTTTCCAGAGGATAAAAAATAAAACCACATAAACTCTCCACAATTTCATCATAACTGGTGTAATGAAACAATGTAATATGTTAGCACAACTGTTAGCATTTTTAACTTCCACAGGTTGCTTAGTACCAAATCAAAAATATTAGTATGTCAATATGATTAAGTCAAAGTAATGCTTAGCACAATTCCTGAAAGGTCAGGCCTTTGTGCTTGTTAGCTGTAGCTATGTGGAGCAAAAAAATAAAATAAAATAAAATACTGACATCTTTCTGCATTTTGAATGGTTCAGAATTATTTGAGGTTTAGTCAACAAACCTGAAGCAATTATCAGATGTCATCGTGCCAATACAGACTAAGATGTTTTCAACAACTTGTTGCTTCTATGCTATTCCAAATTCAGACCATTTAGAAGGCGAAATGGGTCCCAACCCAGAATTCACAAGCGTCTCAAGCTGCCAGTAATTATTAGCCATGACATGGTTTCTGATGTATCTAACTACTGCTAACGATCTAAAGCTACCATGCTGTTGTTTTTAATTCTTATTGTATATCTCACTGTTGAAGGTGAGGTATCCGAAGAGGGCAGCCAGCAGGTACATGATGGACGTGGCCAGGAAGGACACGTTGGCCACATTCTGCATCTTTCTGCGTGACCGGCTGTTCAGGGAAGGAGAGTTTTATTTAGACACCAGACCAAACTTTAAAGACATATAACATTGGATTAGTTTAAACCTTATACTTTGAGTTAAGTCCATGCAGCAGCACTTACTCTTTGAGCTCTTCATACATGGGTAGGATAGTAGGATGGCACACAAAGGCAAACGTGAGGATGGGTATAGCATAGACAGTCTGGAGAGATGGAAAAATACAAAGATTAGAAGTTATTCTATGAGTATTATTGAAAATATTCAAATCTGTTTAATCTGCAATAGATTTATTTACCTGTGAGTTGAAGACAAAGTATTTAGGCTTGCAAGTGTCATCATCTGTAGTTGTGTTGTCACTTTGGGAGGTGCTGTTGGACATATGAATGGTTTCACTTCCAGCGTCAAGAACAGGCAGAGGGCATGGCATCTGGAACTTCTTTATGATCACCTGCAGGAATAGAAAGGGAAACATACTTTTGGTCCCTTTTTTAATATTTAAAAAGCTAAGCAACTGGGGTTATGAATGAAACGATCGATTGTTTCCAAGTTCTCACCCCAATCAGAAAGAACACCATGCAGAGTAGAGACAGACCACTGGTGTAACCAAGACTACCTAAGGAAGACGGAAAAAAAGTCATTTCTGATTTAAAGCAGGCACTTCTACTTTTATAAGGGGCAACATTTTGTGACACACAGTGGTGTTTCTGTATCTTGTGGGGACTTAACATTGACTTCCATTCATTTTCTACAGCCTAGACCTTACCCTGACCATAACCATCACATGCCTCACTCCTAACACAAAAACAGCATTTCTCCTCAGTGGGAACAAGAAAATGTCCCACAAGGTGCAGTGGTCCTCACAACCCCAAATTGTAGACACAAATAGGTCCCCACAAGGATATAGAAACCTGGATCACACACACACACACACACACACACACACACCCCCACACCCCCACTCCTTACCTAAATTCCTGAGTAATGAGAGAGGCAGGATAACAATAATCGAGACCATGATTACAAGGTAATCTCCATTGATGTACCATTCACTGAAACACACAAATACATTTCTAAATTGATAGAATAATATGTATGACAGAATCTGATGAGAAAATATAGTTAATTTAATCTGGATACTCAAGACAAGAATCATTGCACCTGTTAGACATCTTAGCTTTGGATCTGTTTCTATGAGGCTCATCTGCCGGATTAAAGTATCTTGTTATTGTTAAAGGTACTTTTAATCAAGCCTACATTTTTGTAAATATTTTTTATATTGGTCCAGTATTCCAAATCGTCATCTCTCCCACTCTTACTAAGGTCTTTTCCCCTCTGCACTCTATCCAAAACTAGAGAATAATTTTCCAAAACAGATTTTAATTTGTCTGCCAAAAACAAAAAAATTAAAGTTTTTAAAAAGAAAAATGTAGGTAAGAGAGCGACTTCAACATGCTGCGTATCACACTATAGCAGTGCTTCTCAATTCCAGTCCTCAGGCCCCTCTGCTCTGCACGTTTTAGATGTTCCTCTATTCCAGAACAGCTGATTCAAATGATTGCCTGACCATCAAGTACTGCAGAAGCCTGTTAATCGCCCAAATATTCAATCCAGGTGTGTGGCAGCAGGGAAACACCTAAAACATGCAGGGCAGGGGGGCGTGAGGACTGGAATTGACAAACACTGCACTATAGACTAATTTGATTTTGTACCTGAACATTTCTGCAAAACTAAAACTGTAAATGTATTATGTAGGTAATTACTAAGAACCAATTCTGCTATTTCTTTGTTTTGTCATTGTTTTAGTTGCTAAAATGATCAAATATTTAGCTACTCACCCATCATGTGCTCCAGTAAAGGATTGAATGACAATGGGGAGTTCGTATTTGACAATGTAGAGGTAGCTTGACATGGCTGAAAAAACATAAAGAAAGAAAGAAAACAGCAGTTATCAAAGTCCATAAAATAAATTTACACATAGAAAACGAGTCATGTCTGTTAGAAAGTCACAGGGCATTAAAAATAGTGATAAAGGCTGCATCATGAAACAACTACCTGTTGGAGCCTGTACTCCCAGGTTGGACAATGTTTCAGTTAAATAAAGAGGTGGATCATAGTTACAGTACACAGCCCTCATAAAAAATATTTTATTACTTAAAGGGGCAGTATTATGTATAAATAATTCTTGTTAAAATTTCAGAGTTATTCTCTCATCAAAAAGAGAGGAGAAAACTGTACTGTTGCTTTGATTATTTCATGCATGTTTGAAAAATCCTTGCATCTCTGTGGCAAAACCGTTCAGCTGTCCAAAACGCCTGGGTGGCCATAGCCCCGCCTTCGAAGATGAAACTCCTCCTCTGAGCTGCAGTCTTCCAGCTTCCGAGGTTCCACATTGAAGAGCAGCATGACTCAACCCACTCAGCTCCTTCAGACTAGCCAGTAACAATTAGCAAACACCTGGTATTACTACACATCTACCGAGCTCATTGTAGGAGCTTCTTCTAAGTGCAACACTGGTAAAAACGTTGGTGAACAGACCAGCCATGTTCTTACGACTTCCTGAAGGTGGACTGCCAAAAAAAGAAAGAATTTCTTAAAGAGACAGGGTCCCAATTTCAAGGCATTAAATTATGAAGTTGAATGTCTTTTAAGTCATAGTTGATATGTAGGATTTTCATGACAACTGAAGGTAACAGTTACTTGATTTGGCTATAAAACACAATCATGTTGCTGGAAAACATGGTCAGACCCTCACCTCCAATGTTCTGCATGGTGATGGACCAGGAAGCAGCCAGTTTGCCTGGCATCCCAAAAGCTTTGTAGCCCAGTGACTCATAAACAAGAGCACCTGGGGAAAAAATGAAAAGAGTTTTACATCCTGACATATAAATGTGAATAAACATAATAGGTTGCTGGAAAGTCAGAGCTGCTGCTCACCTGCTTCATCGGCTGCCTTCAGCAACAAGTGGACAGAATACAAGGAGAAAATGGCAACGGACACCAGGACAATCCTAGAAACACAAGAGAAGGTAAAACAAATGAAAAGCGGGTCTTTAGCAGGTGCTAAATGCTACAAGTTATGTGAGAGCCAAGTGGCTACAGCAAGATTTTCTTTTTGCTGACAGCTTGTGCTTAAATGTATATATTGGTTCCCTGGTCTTTTGTTTCCCTGTACTCTCTTCCTCTGTTTTGTCACCTGACCCTTTCTTGCCTCCAACTCCTTTTTGCTCCTTTTTTACCAAGAGCGTTTGGTTTTACAAGTGATCGTCATTCCTAATAAAAAGATGAGAATAACAAGAAGGACGTGTGAAGAGGAGACCCTGCAGTGCGCAGGTTTTCAGCACAACATCAGTTCCCACGAAGTCGGGCTTACTGCTTTTTATTTCTCATCGAGATCAAAGAGAGATCAGAGCAGCTGTGGGCTGCTGAAGTTCATGATTTTACTCATTTTCAACATCTGTCTTGACTTCATTCCCACATTTAGCCTTGTAGCCTTAGAAAAAAAAACAAAATAACAAAATAAAAAAGGTGGCATAATTAAACCAGACCAGAGTCACCCACTGGACACCTGCCAGCTGCGGTTTTACTGCTGCACCTGCTTCCTGTGATCACTTCCTCTTACCATTTCTCTTCTTTCAACAGTAACAGACTTACAGGAATCTGAGGCACTGCTTGGTATTTAAGTCTATGTGAGCAGCACAGAGTTACAACAAGTCTTCCAGAGGTTGGGAGCAACACTATGAAAGCAACACTTTCCTCAAATCGGGTAAACTCAAAATGAGGCTTCAGGTTTTAAGTGCTTACACAAACATGGCGATGCCGGTGTTGGCCATGGCGAAGGACAGACCCAGGATGCCGCTGCCCATGATGGCATTGCCCAGGTTGGAGACGGACATGCCGAAGGAGGCATTGCGCTAAGGAGAAGAACTCAAGAGTTTCAAAAGTTGTAAAAAAAATAAAATAAAATAAAATAAATAAACTTCTTCAACTTACATATCTAGTTTCATGCTTTTTGCCTGCGTTGTGCTTAGGGAGGAAGGTTTGACTGTCTGCAACTAAATCAGGGTTTTGCCTTTTAATGGAAAACAGGAAATTGTGTGTTAAATGAGAGAATACTTAAAAAGTGGATTTTTGTGTGTGTGTTGGTGAGAGCATTTTAATAAGAGTCTCACCCATGAAGAGGACGGTCACGGGACAGAAAGTCATCGCTGTTGGACCTGCTCCCGTCGTCTTCTCGAAGAGCGTCTGTCATCTTTCAGCTGAAATGACAAATTGAGGTGGGAAATTATTACTTTTTTTTATTCATTGTGATAATTATGTATTGGATATATATACATATATATTTGTAAAGAGCCTCGAGGCAGAAGTTGTATCTAATCGAAACATACTTTAGATCTTTACATTTTGTCTGAATTTAGACCAAATAAATCTGCCTGGTACAAATAGGGTCCAAACTTTGGTCATATTAGGTTTCATATTTGTTATATTATCATTTATATTATTCAGAACATCTCAGTGCTGCCTAACACAGGTGCATTGTTTGCACTTGGTCAAGTAACAAATGATGCTTTTTGTTCCCAAGACCAGTAAAAAAAACCCTGCTGTCGAGCTAAACTAGTTTTCTTACCTTTAAAAGAAGTGCTTTAAATGTTTCCTGCTGATGGGGAAAAAAAAGAGTTCTGCTGCTCACAGTTTTCCCACAAAGAAAAACTTCTTGAAAAATAGGAAGTGAAAGGAACAGAGGATTTCAAGTCATGTGAGCTGACTGGAAACGGATTCGAATTTAACTTTTGTGGAATAAATAATCAACACCTCTCAGATCTCTGCTATTCACTGGCTACTGGGAAAGTTTGACATCAGTTGACGGCTGTGAAGGAGGTCAGGGGGCGGGGCTACATGTGTCCTCACTACTGGAAACAACCAACCAAAAAGCAACAATCAATGAGACCGCAGACTGAACTGATTTAAAATATGGAACAAAAACAATACTGCCATCATACCCTGTTTTTTCTTTTTCATCGAACTCTTAGTTGTTTATTCATAAATCCTCTCCGTTTCTCTCCCTCAGTCTGCCTTCTGCTCTCCCCTCACAGCCGCTCCCTGTTTCTAATGACAACACCATATATATATATAAATATATTTACAAGCTGCCTGTCATGTAAACTAAAAACATGAAGTAATACAGCAGCTTAATGAGAGCCAGGTATAAAATAAATGAAATAAAGCTGACCGAAATAAAACACATGAAACAAAACTTCCACAGGTAGGACGTATTTATAAGAAATCTGCCGAGTAAGCGGAATGTGACGTAGCATCGACGTGAACATGCACATTACCACAAGGTATGGCGGATTTACGGGTAACACAGATCTTCAGAACACCTGTTCTCGAGGACCGATTTTGGGAACCACTGCCTTAAAGGAGATTGTCTTATATTTCCACTTCTACTTCTTTTTTTTTTCTGCTCGATGCATTGCTGTCTTTTCCTTTATCAATCACAATTGCATGGCCTGTCAACAAATCACAGTGTAAAAAAAGTGTAAATGCGAATCTAGTCCTGTCTCTTGTAATAGATTTCTCACAATTACAATGTACAAGTCTTGTCATCTAAACTTAGTTTACAACAAAACAGGATGCAAAGAGAGAGAGAGACAGAGAGGAGAGGGAACATCTGAACTTAAATCTAGAAAGAATAAAGTATAAATAAATGCAAAATATGTACAAATCCAACCTGCATGAACAAACAAGAAGAGTATGATGAAAGTAAAGACAAAAGCGAAAGCTGGTCAAAGAAAACAGAAAGTAATCAAATGTACAAACTCTGGGCAAAAAAAAGGTATTGTACTGTATTGTGGTGTCACTGAACATCATGTGATGCTTCTTTTCTTTTTTTTTTTGCTCTTGTTTTTTTTTTCCATTTGAAAAAAACCCACAACACCTGTGAAGCCCCGCCCCACCCTCCTCTATGTCAGGTATTGTTGCCAATACCTGACATTTCTTCCACCGTCTTAGCTGTCTTAACTATTTTTGCTACTTGGAAAAAATCTTTGACTAGTTTCAAAAATACTGTCAGTAAGAATCACCTTACTGACAGGTGTAGGTTACTGATCGCACCAATATAGGTGTAATTCTTTTTACAGTCGGACTTTCGCTTTCATCTCCTCATGTGAAGGTCATCTTTTAAAGGTAAGGGAACTAGTTTGGTTCTACTGGTGGTTTAACTCATCTTGGAAAAAAAGCTTTATTTTATATGTGACTGTGCAAACTGAATGTTTTAAGAAACAGTGACGTGTTCTGAGCTAAAGACAATAGATCCACAAGTCTGGACCTAACAACTCCTGTTCCTGTTGCAGAAAAACTACAAAGCTACTAATGATAATATCACAAACATATGACTTCAGGCAGCTTGTGATGTGATGAATGAATGTAAAATTTTTGAATTTATAACTACTTGCACTACCCAGTTCTCAGGTGTGAAGGATACAATCTGCACTGCGTCACTGCTTTGTAACTGCACATTTCTCCATCCGTCCTTCCAGCATAACTTTGCCATGTTGAGCAACCGGTTTATTTTGTTTGCTAAAAAAACAGACACCTGTGAAGCCACTCCCTCCCTCCCCTATCAGCTATTGTAATGAAACAGTTTCTTCCACCGTCTTAGCTGTCTTAACTATTTTTGCTACTTGGAAAAAATCTTTGACTAGTTTCAAAAATACTGTCAGTAAGAATCACCTTACTGACAGGTGTAGGTTACTGATCGCACCAATATAGGTGTAATTCTTTTTACAGTCGGACTTTCACTTTCATTTTCTCATCTAAAGGTCATCCTTTAAAGGTAATGAAACTAGTTTGGTTCAACTGGTGGTTTAACTCATCTTGGAAAAAAAGCTTTATTTTATATGTAACTGTGCAAACTGAAACTGAACGCCCGTTTTAAGAAACAGTGACGTGTTCTGAGCTAAAGACAATAGATCCACAAGTCTGGACCTAACAACTCCTGTTCCTGTTGCAGAAAAACTACAAAGCTGCTAATCATCAGGCAGCTTGTGATGTGATGAATTAATGTAAGAGGCCGTTTCTCTTCATTTTAGTTATTTATTTATTTATTTTACACATAAATGACAGGAAAAAACAACTAAAATTCAATTGAACATAATAAAATCAATTCCCTGTTCGTGCTTTCTGACTTTTGGTATGGTTTATTTTGTAAGTTTTTTTTTTATCTGCCTAGTCCACACCCCGTTATAGAGGAAAAAAAAAAGAAATCCCAACTTACTTTCTCAAGATCCCAAGATCCCGACTTTTTTTCTCAAGATCCTGACTTTTTTTTTTCATTTCACGGGATCTCGAGAAAAAAAAGTGGTTAGTGTTTCTGGATTGTATTGAGACGAGATCTAAAAATAGAATGTAATATGCTTCCTTTATAAAATGCATAAAAGTAGAGCATCTTAATTAAATAAAACAGATGGCAATCTCCTACCTCAAGAAATGGGTAGTACATTTTGATGCCCTAAAACGCCTCATCAGAATAACCTTTATGAAGTACTTAGCCAGCACTTCTTATGCACCTCCTTGTAATTTCAGACATTGTTAAAAGCAAACCTGGACGTTTTAATAAACAGTCTAAGTGACATGATTCTGATCTATTCTCACGGTGTGCTTTCTTAGACAAAGAATACCTGTTTGCCTGGCTTTATCTATTATTATTGCTGCCAGTCACACCTTAACAGACAATAGGAAGCCGAGGTGTGGTAGATATGGCGTCAGGGAAAACAAACATACACTAAAACACAATTACTTAAAACATTTTTGGTGTGATTCTTATGTTCTCAGCTCTAAAATGCCCAAGTCGCAACTAAGACTGAGATGAAATGCCTCAACGCTCCTCAAGATGACGACAGCTGCAGCTCCAACAGCAACGACTTTGCGTTTAATGACCTTCCCAAGAAGTTTCCTCTCGACAGGTGAGGCTCGTTTTTCACATGTCTTCACAAAAAACCAAGAAAAGAAGTTTGACATGTCAGCTCATTTAACACATCTCTTTCTTCTATTAAGGCAATACCCAGATGCAGATCCAGAGAGTCAAAACTTCCTCCCTGATCATAACCCAAGCAAGAAGAAGTATGAAACTGAATATGTAAGTTCAGGTTTATTCACTTTTATTCCCCAATGTAGTTTTTATTTTTGCTATTTTTTTTAAATGATGTTTTCTCCTCTTCAGCACCAGGGCAATGCCTCTTTCGGCATGTCCGTCTTCAACCTGGGCAACACCATCATGGGCAGCGGCATCCTGGGTCTGTCCTTCGCCATGGCCAACACCGGCATCACCCACTTTGTGTAAGAGACCTTTCCGACACCTAAAACCCGAAACCTCGTTTTTAGCTCCAACATTTCTCAGGCAGGTGTCTCTTCAAGGTCTCAGGTCCTTATGTCTCCAAACTCTCCAAGATCCTGAGATCCTTGCCAACAGCTCTGTGACCCTGACAGAGTCTGTTGATGTTTGAACTCTTCACAAAGTCTATCCTGACGGCTCCAAAGAGAGAAGCGAAAGTTCACTTCTAGCAAGGAGGTTATTGTAGACAACTCTAAGCACACAAGTTGTCTCCAATGACCTCCTTCTCTTCCTTGTGTTCACAGGATTCTCCTGGTTTCTGTTACCATTTTCTCCTTATATTCTGTCCACTTGCTGTTGAAGACAGCCAATGAAGCAGGTGAGCAGCAGCTCTGACTTTACAGCAGCTTTTCTAAGGTTTTAGTGGCTCTAATGGTCTTTATTTGAGAGTGACCAGACAGGACAGTAGGTAATGAGAGTGGGGGGAAGACATGTGGCAAAGGTTGGGACTCAAACTTGTGACGTCCATGTTGAGGACTAATGGTGCTTTACCCCTGCACCATCACAGCACCTTTCAGCAGCTTTTAAAGTTTGATTATCTTTAAATGTCAAGATTTAAAACTCTTTGGGTTTTTTCGTAATTTCCCAGGTGTTCTCGTTTACGAGTTACTGGGCTACAAAGCCTTTGGGATGCCAGGCAAACTGGCTGCTTCCTGCTCCATCACCTTGCAGAACATTGGAGGTGAGGGACTGACCTTTAAGTAGCAAAATGACTCTTTTTATATTAGGCAACTATGATTTAACTGTTCCCTACACTCACCGTCATGTGGTACATGTTGGAAAATAATAGATTGTACAGATGGCGTCAAAATACTGAAGTCACTTCTTTTTCCTTGGAAACATCTTTATTCCTGGATGCTTTACAGGAGCTTATATTTGAATAAAACGTACTAACTGCTCTTGTTTCTTTTTATTTTTTTGGCAGCCATGTCGAGTTACCTCTACATCATCAAATATGAGCTCCCCATTGTCATTCAGTCCTTTACTGGAGCAAGTAATGGGTGAGTAGTCTATTTCAAATGATTTTTTTCTGATCACTGTTTGGACCAGCTGACTCTTATGACTCTATTTTGTTAAAAGAGTCATTAACAAAATAATGACTCTATAAACTAGCTGTAAGGTAGTATTGAGAGGATAATGATTAACACCTGTAGCTCGTTGTCTCCTCTCTAGTTCCCGGGTCGAGAGTTTCCTCGTGTGTAAGGGCAGTTCACAACATTCACGGTTCTACTTCAAACATATCCAGAGTTTATTCAGACAAACAAATGCATCAAATCACACCAATAATACACCAGAATCAACAGAAACTAAAAACCACAAGACAGATTTCAATCACCTGAAAGAAACAGAAAAATGCGCGTCTCCGCAGAGCGCCGGCGCCACCAGCGATCTGATTAATTATTTTAGCTCCGAAACTTTTAAAGGAAGGTGTGTTCTCTTCTCTAATGTATGCAGTCTGGGAGGTTCCCTGCTCTCTAATTAGAATAAGTTCCAAATTTCAAAGGGAAGATGCTCCAAATGTTTTATGACTGTGGTTGCTGGGCTGATAAGTCCTGAGACAAACAACATTCCAACATCTCTGTGTGAGATCCTATCTCTCTTCAGGTGTCCGCATAACAAAAGGCCCCAATCCTTCTATGGGTTCAGGAAACAGTTATCTCTATGCAGGTCTGTTTTACATCAAGTAAAACAGACTTTTGCTGCAAACTTAAAGTGACACAGAGTCTGCTGGAGGAAGATAATTCAGCACTCTTTCCCGGGCCGTTACATTACACCACTGCTTTTGGATCTTAGTATTAGCACATTTATCTTCCAAAACTCTTTTATCATATACCTGAACAGTTTTAATACTACAACACTAATCTCCTATTATTTTGATTATAATGCATTAACACACACCCAAGTTAGTATGATTTTGACACTAATTAGTACTATTAAAACGAAACTACAAATTAGACTAATTTTATCAACTCATGCACATTATGTCTAAGAAAAATGTTCTGCTGATCAGACTGTTGATTGAGCTAAATCTAACTAAATGTTAACTTAATTTTGAGGCCTATTCAACATAATGTTGATTTGTCAAATATTTAAACATGTGCTTAAAATTAAAACTAGCATAATTGAATTATCATTTCCAACAGTAGCTACCACGAGATAGCTACCAGCTACCTCGTGCTGGCAGCTATTCTCTACTAGAGACACATTATTGCTGTTAGTGTAAGTCAAATACAGAAAATTGCTTTAAATCATTGGTTGTCAAAGCAGTTATGAAAATGTCCCCAAGATCGGTATGAATTTATGGCTGATTAGTACAAAATGTCCCGCAGCAGATGGTTTCATTTCGTACCCGAAAGAGTTATTTTGTTGTTTCATTTTAAATTTCATTTTAAAAAAATTGACGAAATTTGACCTTTATACTGTTTATCATTTTGTAAATTTTTTAACAAAATGACAAAAACTGCAAAGGTACAAAATGATGAAATGCCTCACACATATTTCACAGTAAACGAGGACAACGCTCCATAGCACCATCTAGTGGTCGGAAATAAAAACAGAGTTCACTGATAGTACTGCAAGAGAACATGATGGATAATCTTTCCAGGATTATGTGCTTGTTCTTTCCCTACTCTAAGCTATATTTTTAATAAATTTTTAATGTTCCAAACTCATTTTAAAAATGTCAATCAATCTGTTTAGGTGAGGCTAACTTACAAAAAAATCTGTCAAAACAATAATCAGCAAAAGATTAGGTCACGTATTTGCAAATGAGCAAATGTCACCAAGCAATCAAAGTAAAGTGGAACACCACCCAAAATGGCTGCCTGTTGTTTATCCAGAGCCAACTCTCAGAGAAGGTGGAGCAGAGTCTTTGTCTGTCTGTGTGAGCAGCTGTGTCCATGTAGGCGGGACGTCTGGACATCTTGAAGGGATGCCAGCACCCTGTTACTCAGAACGGGCCCTTCAAAGAACCCTTTTAGGAGACACGGCTAGTGCCGCATGGAGATGGTGCGCAGCATGAGCTCACTGCGACCTCGCTCCAACTTTTAAAAATTGATGTGGCTTCAGCTCCTCTGTGCTGCTTTGTTGTGCCTATTTTTGGGAGCGATGCTGTCATCCTGCGCAGAGCAGTTCATGTCAGCTATTTGTGATGCTTGTAGGTGTTGCCAATGCAGCAATGAAGCTATAAGCTGAAGAATCTGATAAAATATTGTTTTTTTTTTGTATGTGTTTCAGTGAATGGTACATCAATGGAGATTACCTTGTGATTCTGGTCTCAATTATTATCATCCTGCCTCTGTCGCTACTCCGGAACCTAGGTAAGGAGTCTGTGTGTGTCATAAACTGCTATTCCTAAGTAATAACAAAAGTAGAAGTGGCAGCTTTAAAACAGAACTGACATTCTTTCTGTCTCCCTTAGGTTACCTTGGTTACACCAGTGGTCTGTCTCTACTCTGCATGGTGTTCTTTCTGATTGTGGTGAGTACAACCCCACCTCGTTTCCTTATTCCTCCTCTGACAGTTGGATACAATCATTTCTTTAGAATCGTCAATTTTTATTTTTTGTAGGCACTGTAAAAATATAGCGCCGTCCAAAAATAATTGTTTTCTATATATTCCTGCAGGTGATCATAAAGAAGTTCCAGATGCCATGCCCTCTGCCTGTTCTTGACGCTGGAAATGAAACCATTCATATGTCCAACAGCACCTCCCAAAGTGACAACACAACTACAGATGATGACACTTGCAAGCCTAAATACTTTGTCTTCAACTCACAGGTAAATAAATCTATTGCAGATTAAACAGATTTGAATATTTTCAATAATACTTGAAGAATAACTTCTAATCTTTGTATTTTTCCATCTCTCCAGACTGTCTATGCTATACCCATCCTCACGTTTGCCTTTGTGTGCCATCCTACTATCCTACCCATGTATGAAGAGCTCAAAGAGTAAGTGCTGCTGCATGGACTTAACTCAAAGTATAAGGTTTAAACTAATCCAATGTTATATGTCTTTAAAGTTTGGTCTGGTGTCTAAATAAAACTCTCCTTCCCTGAACAGCCGGTCACGCAGAAAGATGCAGAATGTGGCCAACGTGTCCTTCCTGGCCATGTTCATCATGTACCTGCTGGCTGCCCTCTTCGGATACCTCACCTTCAACAGTGAGTGAGACTCTCACTTTATGGGTCCACAAGTCATTTTATCTTGAATCTGAAATGTTTTAGAGATTGTGGTTTGCAGTGTAAAGAGGATTTAAATTGAAAATCCTAATGTGTTGATTCAAACCTGATTGCATCAGGTGGTGAAAACACCACCTGATGCAGCTGGTGCCAACATGTTCCTGTTTGACTTAAAAAATACAAAAAAAAAACAGCCAGAAATGTTTCCTGGAACATTGAAGCAATTACACAAGGACTGGAAAATCACTCTTTGACATTATGCACAACAGTCAAAGAAGACTTTTTGATGTATTTAAGAGAAACACAAATTACATTGATAACATATCACTGTATTCAATGTTAGTCTGAATTATAATGACAAACATTGGATGGAATTCAAAGTTAGCTTATTTTTGCAGCTAGTAGCACAGCTTTGTTGTAGCTAACTTAGCCTCTAACGTCACAAACGCCTCTTAACAATTAGCAGTTATGTTTGACATTAGTTGTAAATTTGTCCACTAATTTCCTATGTTTGATCTTGATTATTTAAGTATGGGTGTTGAGAAAACAAGCATTCATGTTTTATTAGCTGGTTAGCAAAACAAGAAATGGTTGTTTAAATATCAAAACAACATTCAGTCTTGTTTTTTGAAAACTTTGTTGGTACTATTCGGAAAGTTGGAAAAAGGGAACATCTTTTTGGTTCTGTAGCTAAATGTTAGCTACACAACCTAACATGTTAGCATCCACATGCTAACAAGCACAGCGACTTGGCTAAAAATCTTCTCTTGAGCAATTTTGCTTTTGTCTTAATTTTTATCCACCTGTAAATATATTAACAAATTGTATACAAAAACCCTAAAAGACTAGCATGATTAATATTATTCGTGGCTTGTTAATGTTAACTCGATAATTACAGACGGGTACTAGCTCAGCTGTACAATATACTGGTCAGGACAGCAGGTACAGCATCTCGCGCACGTTTCTCATGAACTGGCCTAGCAACACTATTTAGTAGATTTATATTAGAAATACAAAGAAATAAAACAATATGTACTGGTCAGGACTCAGGTTCATCACAGCACCTTATGAAGAAAAGCATTCCTTGTTAACATCAAGCTAACGGAACATTTTACCAAAGTGTTAAACTCAGTGAACCCACCTGGCGCGTCTATGATGAACTGGCAACAAGATGTCTGTGTTCAATATAGTTATTACTGCCGACCACCAGGAGGGGGTGCTGTTTCACCCATTACTCATGAACCCAAACTAGAAATGGATTTCTATACAATATTAATTCTGCTACACTAGCAACATTGAGCTTTACATCTCAGACCAAAGTGTTAGCTTGATAATTACATATGATTGGTGTTGAAACTTAATTTAACTGGAGTGATCTCTGTCATATTTCTGTTCAGTCCACGTGGGACCCGAGCTGCTCCACACCTACTCAAAGTACTACAAGTACGATATTCTCCTGCTGGTTGTTCGCCTGGCTGTGCTGGCCGCTGTCACACTCACAGTTCCTGTGGTGCTCTTCCCTGTAAGTATTGAGGGTCTGCTGTTAATTATCCAGTCAGTCACTAACACTACAAAGTCCAATGAGCTAATCTTTGTCTGGTTCTGAACAGATTCGTACCTCAGTCGGCCACCTGCTGTTCCCAGGGAAGGACTTCAGCTGGATCCGTCACGCTATTATCACTGTGATCCTGCTTGCAGGAACCAACATTCTGGTCATCTTTGTCCCCAGCATCAGAAATATTTTTGGCTTTATTGGTAAGTAACAGCACATGTTAATATGTATCATTAACTTTCTAACAACGTATTATTTACCTTTTATGATTAACGGCAATTTTTTTCCTCATTCTAGGTGCCTCTGCTGCTGCAATGCTGATCTTCATCCTGCCCTCAGCTTTCTATCTCAAACTGGTTAAGAAGGAGCCAATCAAATCCATGCAGAAGATTGGGGTAAGACACTATTAAACATTTCACAATTTCAATAACATTTAGGTTTTTTTAGTAAACTCAATGTAAAATATTGAATAACAACTTCAAATTAACTGAGAAATTATTTCTTCCACCAGGCTGCGATGTTCCTGATATTAGGATTTGTTGTCATGTTTGTCTGCATGACTCTTATCATCTACGACTGGATTGTGAACTATATTAAAGACGAAGGTCACTGAAGCTACAGCTCTTCTGCTGGAGTCGAACTGCAACAAACACGCAGCCACCAAAGACAGTTTGACGAACAAAGCAAACCACAAAGACTCACTTGATGCTCGGCTCTGGCTTTCTGAGCAACGGACCTTAACATTCCAAGAGGATGTATATGAACTCCGTATATTTTGCTGTGCAAGGCCACTGTTCTCGAGGACCCACTTTGGGATCTTAAAACATCGTTAAGGGATATTTTGTATGATATAAAGATGCTTGAAATCACAAGCTTAAACTTCAATTGATTTTATATTTGATCCCTTTTTTCAGATATTATGGTCATAGTATGGAGATAAGTTGTATCTCATTATATAATATATCTGAAGGTCATGTAATAACCATGCCTGTGCTTGGCCTGTAAGATTAAGCTGTGCTTTCTATAAAATCTGGATAATTCCAGTTCAATTATGATTTAACATGGAGGCAAATACTTCCACATCCAAACAGGTTAGTTTGAATAGTTATTTTCACCCAATGAAAGTAAACATAATTTGAAAATTGCCTTTTATATTTATTTAGGCTAGACATTCTTTGATGATATGAAATTTTTAAATGGGATAAAAAAGCAAAAATGGACCCAGCAAGAGGAAAAATACTACTTCACCCCCCTGCAAGTGTAATGTGAACTATGAAATTCTGTGATTTACCTGAGTCGTTTCTAATTCTTTTTAGTACGTTATTGTCCTCCGGAGATTTAAAATTTTTTTAGCAGCGTATTGCCATTTAAATCTTTGTCTGATGTCATTGGACTTTCATGATTTATTTATTTTTTCCTGTGGTTCAGCACGAGACAATTTATTTTGTTGCGTGAAAGACATCTTTGATCTCATTCAAAAGAGGAAAAAGTATAGGCTCTAAAAACTTTCACTTGTAGTTCTGGAAATTCCAATAAAATACCAAATTTCAGAGACAGAGGGCATCTCCGATTGTGTAGCATCCAACACTGACCACTAGAGGTCGTCATTGAGAAGCGAATAGTTTGGAACATATTTGGCTTCTTTTTTCTTACTTTCTGCTTCTCTGTTTTAAAACCACAGTGAAGGCTGCCATTGATTAACCTCTAGTGTATAGCTTGCCTAGCTATATGCCAAATAAAAAGGCGTGTGATATTAAAGAATATATCATAAGTACTAAGAAAAAGTAAAGCAAGAGGGAATAAATTCAGAAGATAACAAGCATTAGTTGTGCATCCTATGAAAGACCAAAGTTACCAAGACCAAAATCAATATAATATATTGATTTTATATATCACCAATGAATATTTATAATAAAAGTCTATAGCATAAATAACCTTCGTTGCATCCTTCAGAACATGGTAACTTGGTCATACGAAGTGAAGTCTCCTTTAACCTGATCTGTGTTTAGACTCTCTTGAGTTCTGACAAATATAAGCTTTATCTAAATCTTTTTCAACTTTAGGCCCCATGACAGCCAAATTATTACTTTTGTTGCCCATCCGTAGTGAACAGATGTAAACCAAAGCATTTAGGGGCAAATTGACATGTGACATGAGGAAAGTGGAATTGAACCCACAACCTTTGGCTTGCAAGACAATAACTCTCCAGTCATCCATCTGCTTTTAACCCATACCGTCTGGATTATGGACAATTCTGTTGATGTTAATGATAATGAAGGCAATGATAAGACTTCCTCAAACACTACAGCTATTTATGGAGTACCGCAGGGTCTGGTACTTGGGCCCATTTGGTAAACATACTTCCACTGTGGGAAACCAATTTGTTGTTCTGTTGTTGGTATTGAACAACTGAACAGCAGCAAGATTTACAAAGTTTATTCTCAAAGAAGTTAGGGGCGAGTAAGATTAAGAGGCCGTCTTCCTCTTTGAGACAGAGCTTTAGAAGAGAATCACAATAGCTAATCTTCACTTAACATATTACCTTCAAATATATTTGGTTAATTTCTATTGTTGTGCAGTTATTTTTATTCATACAGACTTGATGAATCCAATCAGTTTATACAATTTTCAGTTCTGTTTAAGAGACAGAAGGTCAGTATAGAGCAAATGTCATGTTAAGGTGTGAACATCAAATCTAGACCAATACCAGGGTATTTGTCTCCAACTTTATAAAGAGGACAACATAAAAGAGATTTCAGGTCATAGTTCATTTTATTGGGACATTATTTACACCATGTACATAGTGTTTCATTGAAACAAGAGTGTAGCACTGACAGGCAGCATCCTTTCTGTGTTTGACCAAAAAGAACGGTTTGCTGACTTGTGTCTGTCTTCAGGGGCTTAGAAAATTTCAAAGTGGCTCCACTCGTGACCTTTCACCACTGAATACATCCAGGATGAACATTCAGTGTTTCTAAAGAAATGAACAGATAAAGCTCTGATGTTCTGAGCAAACTCTTCACAATTTGACCTCATTTGGTTTTTGAGCTCCATGAAATTCTTCAAACAAAAATCTTTAAAAACAAAAAGTTATATATATATATATATATATATACACATTCACATACATATGTACACTCAACATTGTATAAATATATTAAAATAGTTTAAATTACATTTGTTTAACGGCCTTCCATAAATAGATGACACAGTTTTTCTCGATGTGTTAGTGTTGGAAGCACAGTGCACTCTCAGTTCTGTTTAAGTTCTGAACAGTTTCTGACTCGGTTGGGAATTGGATCAATGCTGGGCTGCCATTGTTCTTCACTGTAAAACACTGTATTGTGCAATGACACTGAACACTGAAGAATTCTGGGTATTTTCTTGGTGTTTTAGGAGTGCACCTGACTTCGTACGCCTGAAGCTGTTGTGGTTTAACAATTGTAACAAGTATAATATTACAACCACCGTATGTGGTCAAATTCAAAGTATTCTCCCATAAAGAAAAAACATTGTAGGTTTCCCTCCGTGGCCGCCGCTCAGGAGTCGGGGATCGGTGGATGGAAACGGAAGGCTTGGCGGCATTCCTGAAGCAGTAGTGTCGTTGCTGCTCACGCCCGACCAACAAGATCTAATACAGACCTCCCGGTGTCTGGTTCTGTTCACAGATTCGCTAGCTGACACTTTGAGCGAAATCAAAGGACCTTAGAAATACTGAACAAGGTGCCGTTTAGGTGAAATCTGACAATCTGGCCTCAGTTGTAAGTGCTTTTCAATGTACAAAGATGCTTCACAGACACGTTTTTGGTAAAGTTGACGAAAAACAGAAAGCAAAGTTCGAAGGAAACTAAATTGTTCGTATGTTTCAAGTGGCCTCCTTTCAGACTTTGGGAGATTTACGCACTTTCTTAAGCAGGATGTTCTTGCTGAGGTCAGAGTTCACAGCTATACTCTTCCACGAATAACACTGTACCTGAGAGGAAGCTGTGTTTGAAACTCTACAAATTTTCAGTCTGTGTTGTGAGGCCTTTTTGTTTACAGCTGTACCACAATAACGAAAAAAGTGAAAAGCAAAAAACTATTTCAAAAGTTACAATGAAAAGAGGGAAACGCCATCTTTGTGGTCTTGGACAGTAAAATGTACAGAGTTCAGATACATTCTCTTGGAATGGTACGGTCCGTTGCTCAGAAAGCCAGAGCCGAGCATCAAGTGAGTCTTTGTGGTTTGCTATGTTCGTCAAACTGTTTTTGGTGGCTGCGTGTTTGTTGCAGTCCGACTCTGAAAGCTTCCCCCTCCGCCAGCAGAAGAGCTGGAGCTTCAGTGACCTTCGTCTTTAATAGAGTCCACGATCCAGTTGTAGATGATAAGAGTCATGCAGACAAACATGACAACAAATCCTAATATCAGGAACATTGCAGCCTGGTGGAAGAAATAATTTCTCAGTTAATTTGAAGTTGTTATACAATATTTTACATTGAGTTTACTAAAAAAACCTAAATGTTATTGAAATTGTGAAATGTTTAATAGTGTCTTACCCCAATCTTCTGCATGGATTTGATTGGCTCCTTCTTAACCAGTTTGAGATAGAAAGCTGAGGGCAGGATGAAGATCAGCATTGCAGCAGCAGAAGCACCTGGAATGAGGAAAAAAATTTGCTGTTAATCATAAAAGGTAAATAATACATTGTTAGAAAATTGATGATACATATTAACATGTGCTGTTACTTACCAATAAAGCCAAAAATATCTCTGATGCTGGGGACAAAGATGACCAGAATGTTGGTTCCTGCAAGCAGGATCACAGTGATAATAGCGTGACGGATCCAGCTGAAGTCCTTCCCTGGGAACAGCAGGTGGCCGACTGAGGTACGAATCTGTTCAGAACCAGACAAAGATTAGCTCATTGGACTTTGTAGTGTTAGTGACTGACTGGATAATTAACAGCAGACCCTCAATACTTACAGGGAAGAGCACCACAGGAACTGTGAGTGTGACAGCGGCCAGCACAGCCAGGCGAACAACCAGCAGGAGAATATCGTACTTGTAGTACTTTGAGTAGGTGTGGAGCAGCTCAGGTCCCACGTGGACTGAACAGAAATATGACAGAGATCACTCCAGTTAAATTAAGTTTCAACACCAATCATATGTAATTATCAAGCATTAGCATGCTAACACTTTGGTCTGAGATGTAAAGCTCAATGTTGCTAGTGTAGCAGAATTAATATTGTATAGAAATCCATTTCTAGTTTGGGTTCATGAGTAATGGGTGAAACAGCACCCCCTCCTGGTGGTCGGCAGTAATAACTATATTGAACACAGACATCTTGTTGCCAGTTCATCATAGACGCGCGAGGTGGGTTCACTGAGTTTAACACTTTGGTAAAATGTTCCGTTAGCTTGATGTTAACAAGAAATGCTTTTCTTCATAAAGTGCTGTGGCTGCTGTGATGAACCTGAGTCCTGACCAGTACATATTATGTTCTGTACAGGTACATATTGTTTTATTTCTTTGTATTTCTAATATAAATCTACTAAATAGTTTTGCTAGACCAGTTCATGAGAAACGTGCGTGAGATGCTGTACCTGCTGTCCTGACCAGTATATTGTACAGCTGAGCTAGTACCTGTCTGTAATTATCAAATTAACATTAACAAGCCACGAATAATATTAATCATGCTAGTCTTTTAGGGTTTTTGTGTACAATTTGTTAATATATTTACAGGTGGATAAAAATTAAGACAAAAGCAAAATTGCTCAAGAGAAGATTTTCAGCCAAGTCGCTGTGCTTGTTAGCATGTGGATGCTAACATGTTAGGTTGTGTAGCTAACATTTATCTAAAGAACCAAAAAGATGTTCCCTTTTTCCAACTTTCCGAATAGTACCAACAAAGTTTTCAAAAAACAAGACTGAATGTTGTTTTGATATTTCAACAACCATTTTTTGTTTTGCTAACCAGCTAATAAAACATGAATGCTTGTTTTTCCATCTCAACACCCATACTTTAATAATCAAGATCAAACTTAGAAAATTAGTGGACAAATTTACAACTAATGTCAAACATAACTGCTAATTGTTAAGAGGCGTTTGTGACGTTAGAGGCTAAGTTAGCTACAACAAAGCTGAGCTACTAGCTGCAAAAATAAGCTAACTTTGAATTCCATCCAATGTTTGTCATTATAATTCAGACTAACATTGAATACAGTGATATGTTATCAATGTAATTTGTGTTTCTCTTAAATACATCAAAAAGTCTTCTTCTTTGACTGTTGTGCATAATGTCAAAGAGCGATTTTCAAGTCCTTATGTAACTGCTTCAATGTTCCAGGAAACATTTCTGGCTGTTTTTTTTTTTGTATATTTGAAGTCAAACAGGAACATGTTGGCACCAGCTGAATCAGGTGGTGTTTTCACACTGTTGTGTAACCAGCCTTGAATCAACACATTAGGATTTTTAATTTAAGTCCTCTTTACACTGCAAACCACAATCTCTAAAACATTTCAGATTCAAGATAAAATGACTTGTGGACCCATAAAGTGAGAGTTTCACTCACTGTTGAAGGTGAGGTATCCGAAGAGGGCAGCCAGCAGGTACATGATGAACATGGCCAGGAAGGACACGTTGGCCACATTCTGCATCTTTCTGCGTGACCGGCTGTTCAGGGAAGGAGAGTTTTATTTAGACACCCGCCCAAACTTTAAAGACATATAACATTGGATTAGTTTAAACCTTATAATTTGAGTTAAGTCCATGCAGCAGCACTTACTCTTTGAGCTCTTCGTACATGGGTAGGATAGTAGGATGGCACACAAAGGCAAACGTGAGGATGGGTATAGCATAGACAGTCTGGAGAGATGGAAAAATACAAAGATTAGAAATTATTCATCCATCCATTTTCCTACACCCTTGTCCCTTACTAGGGTCAGGAGGGTTGCTGATGCCTATCTCCATGAGCAACCCTCCTATCATTTCAGGCGAGAGGCAGGGTACACCCTGAACAAGCCGCCAGTCTGTCACAGTAGAAGTTATTCTTTGAGTATTATTGAAAATATTCAAATCTGTTTAATCTACAATAGATTTATTTACCTGTGAGTTGAAGACAAAGTATTTAGGCTTGCAAGTGTCATCATCTGTAGTTGTGTTGTCACTTTGGGAGGTGCTGTTGGACATATGAATGGTTTCATTTCCAGCGTCAAGAACAGGCAGAGGGCATGGCATCTGGAACTTCTTTATGATCACCTGCAGGAACAAATAGAAAACAATTATTTTTCTATACGGCGCTATATTTTTACAGTGCCTACATAAACTAAACATTGACGATTCTAATGAAATGATTGTATCTAACTGTCAGAGGAGGAATAAGGAAACGAGGTGGGATTGTACTCACCACAATCAGAAAGAACACCATGCAGAGTAGAGACAGACCACTGGTGTAACCAAGGTAACCTAAGGGAGACAGAAAGAATGTCAATTCTGTTTTAAAGCTGCCACTTCTACTTTTGTTATTACTTAGGAACAGCAGTTTATGACACACACAGACTCCTTACCTAGGTTCCGGAGTAGCGACAAGGCAGGATGATAAAAATCGAGACCAGAATCACAAGGTAATCTCCATTGATGTACCATTCACTGAAACATACAAAAAAAACCCCCAATATTTTATCAGATTCTTCAGCCTATAGCTTCACTGCTGCATTGACAACACCTACAAGCATCACAAATAGCTGACATGAACTGCTCTGCGCAGGATGACAGCATCGCTCCCAAAAATAGGCACAACAAAGCAGCACAGAGGAGCTGAAGCCACATCAATTTTTAAAAGTTGGAGCGAGGTCGCAGTGAGCTCATGCTGCGCACCATCTCCATGCGGCACTAGCCGTGTCTCCTAAAAGGGTTCTTTGAAGGGCCCGTTCTGAGTAACAGGGTGCTGGCATCCCTTCAAGATGTCCAGACGTCCCGCCTACATGGACACAGCTGCTCACATGGACAGACAAAGACTCTGTTTCACCTTCTCTGAGAGTTGGCTCTGGATAAACAACAGGCAGCCATTTTGGGTGGTGTTCCACTTTACTTTGAGTGCTTGGTGACATTTGCTCATTTGCAAATACGTGACCTAATCTTTTGCTGATTATTGTTTTGACAGATTTTTTTGTAAGTTAGCCTCACCTAAACAGATTGATTTACATTTTTAAAATGAGTTTGGAACATTAAAAATTTATTAAAAATATAGCTTAGAGTAGGGAAAGAACAAGCACATAATCCTGGAAAGATTATCCATCATGTTCTCTTGCAGTACTATCAGTGAACTCTGTTTTTATTTCCGACCACTAGATGGTGCTATGGGGCATTGTCCTCGTTTACTGTGAAATATGTGTGAGGCATTTCATCATTTTGTACCTTTGCAGTTTTTGTCATTTTGTGAAAAAATATACGAAATGGCAAACAGTAAAACGGTCAAATTTCGTCAATTTTTAAAAAAATGAAACAACAAAATAACTCTTTCGGGTACGAAATGAAACCGTAACCGAAACCATATCTATCTTGGGGACGTTTTCATAACTGCTTTGACAACCAATGATTTAAAGCAATTTTCTGTATTTGACTTACACTCAACAGCAACAATGTGTCTCTAGTAGAGAATAGCTACCAGCACGAGGTAGTTGGTAGCTATCTCGTGGTATCTACCTTACAGCTAGCTTATAGGGTCATTATTTCGTTAATGACTCTATTAACGAAATAGAGTAATTTCTATTTCGTTAAGGGTCAAATTAGTCATATTTCATAAGAGTCAGCTGGTACAAACAGTGATCAGAAAAAAATCATTTGAAATAGACTACTCACCCATTACTTGCTCCAGTAAAGGACTGAATGACAATGGGGAGCTCATATTTGATGATGTAGAGGTAACTCGACATGGCTACCAAAAAAATAAAAAGAAGCAAATGCAGTTAGTACGTTTTATTCAAATATTAGCTCCTGTAAAGCATCCAGGAACAAAGATGTTTCCAAGAAAAAAGAAGTGACTTCAGTATTTTCACACCATCTGTACAATCTATTATTTTCCAACATGTACCACATGACGGTGAGTGTAGGGAACAGTTAAATCATAGTTGCCTAATATAAAAAGAGTCATTTTGCTACTTAAAGGTCAGTCCCTCACCTCCAATGTTCTGCATGGTGATGGAGCAGGAAGCAGCCAGTTTGCCTGGGATCCCAAAGGCTTTGTAACCCAGTGACTCATAAACAAGAGCACCTGGGAAAAAAATGAAAAGAGTTTTAAATCTTGACATTTAAAGATAATCAAACTTTAAAAGCTGCTGGAAAGTTGGAGCTGGTGCTCACCTGCTTCATTGGCTGTCTTCAGCAACAAGTGGACAGAATATAAGGAGAAAATGGCAACGGACACCAGGAGAATCCTGCGAACGCAAAAGAGAGAAAAGGTCTTCAGTTGTAGACTCGTGACTAGGACGTAATTACAAGGAAAAAAAACGTGACTGTAATGAGTAGCAGGCCCCGATCAATGCTAAAATGCTGAACCTGAGACTTTAAAGGCCAACTGAAAGACAACTGTTCTTTTCTTATGGTAAACAAATACACCCACCTTTAGCTAAAGTGAAGGTCAGGTGTTATTCCGTGACTGCTGAGCATGTCCTACTTTCATTGACTTTCTGAAACCCTCGGACTTTGCATTGTTCTGTATTTTGTTTTTTTTTTGCTTGTTTTGGAGACTTTTGACACATCACCGCTTCCAAACCATCAGCTTTTTAAGGAATTACCTTTGACAGCTAAGAGTCTGAACAGAATCACTTTGGGGTAAAAGCGATAAATTTAGAGTGAAATCCGGAACAACCCCTGTCAAATGATAGACTGCAACAGCAGAGTAGGATAGGATGAGAGGTTTCCCTGCATGGGATCATCTTAATACCACCCAGATACTGTAGGGCTAGTACAGTTTGTCCCAGTGTATTAATAGAACAGGTGGAAATTAATCTCTCAGCCATTTGATACTTGCAATGCAAAAGTGAGATCACTGTCTGCCCACTTGCTCTCATTGGACGTCCTTAGTACGTCTCTTGACAAAATTAGCTCCAACCCAGCCAAAATGCCTCTGTTGACGTCTGATTGGGAGCCACTTTGTCCTACCAACATTCAGCCTTCACCCAACAATGTACACAAGAAGTAACTACTTTGGTTTTTTTAAGCTCCAACTTCCTGCAGATCCTGACCTAGATTAGTCAATCGCCGTCAGACCGAGATCCTCAGTGGACCATTCATGATCCCCAGCATGTGAATGGCATCTATTTGGTTTACGTAACACCTAGGCACCAGGATTATCAGTAAGCTGCTTCTCTGGAAAGTGGCCTATAGCTTCCGACTGATGATATGCACACTACCACAAGGCTAACTATTAGTGAAACCATCAGCGTTCTGCTTTACCCAGGAAATCACTTCTACTTTTTCACTGCTGAGATGAAAAGTTAGTAGAGAGCTCTTCCTCATAACAAATGTCATCCATGCACTGGAGTAAACAAAGCCTCAGTAACATACTCTTCTTTGTTCTGTTTAAAAAAAAAAACACTAGGAAGAGTTTGATGAAACCCAGGGAGCGAATGTCATAATGAAGTCTTGAAGTTGTTCATGTGAACAGCCAACAGGGGTCACCATTACCAAAATCCTCCAACCATCTGCTTTTCTTTGGAAGATGTCTATTTCTCTTCAACATTTCTAATCTACAGCAAACTTAGGTGAAGCGCGCACAAATCAGAACAACTGCAAATGTTTGACCTGGCCTATTGCCTCTCTGTCAGGGTCAAACAGCTGAGAAAAAGCCCTATCTTGCACAGTTTGGGAATACCAGGACCTAAGACCTTGAAGAGACACCTGCCTGAATTGGAGTTGAGAAATGTTGGAGCTAAAAGTGAGGGTTCAGGTTTTAGGTGATGGAAAAGTGCTTACACAAACAGGGCGATGCCGGTGTTGGCCATGGCGAAGGACAGACCCAGGATGCCGCTGCCCATGATGGCGTTGCCCAGGTTGAAGACGGACATGCCGAAAGAGGCATTGCCCTGGTGCTGAAGAGGAGAAAACATTATTTTAAAAAATAGCAAAAAAAAAGAACTTACATTGGGGAATAAAAGTGAATAAAGTTGAACTTACATATTCAGTTTCATACTTCTTCTTGCTTGGGTTATGATCAGGGAGGAAGTTTTGACTCTCTGGATCTGCATCTGGGTATTGCCTTAATAGAAGAAAGAGATGTGTTAAATGAGCTGACATGTCAAACTTCTTTTCTTGGTTTGTTTGTGAAGACATGTGAAAAACGAGCCTCACCTGTCGAGAGGAAACTTCTTGGGAAGGTCATTAAACGCAAAGTCGTTGCTGTTGGAACTGCAGCTGTCGTCATCTTGAGGAGCGTTGAGGCATTTCATCTCAGTCTTAGTTGCGACTTGCATTTTAGAGCTGAGAACATAAGAATCACACCAAAAATGTTTTAAGTAATTGTGTTTTAGTGTATGTTTGTTTTCCCTGACGCCATATCTACCACACCTCGGCTTCCTATTGTCTGTTAAGGTGTGACTGGCAGCAATAATAATAGATAAAGCCAGGCAAACAGGTATTCTTTGTCTAAGAAAGCACACCGTGAGAATAGATCAGAATCATGTCACTTAGACTGTTTATTGAAGTGTCCAGGTTTGCTTTTAACAATGTCTGAAATTAAAAGTCGGTGCATAAGAAGTGCTGGCTAAGTACTTATAGATTACCATCTGATTTATTTAATTAAGATATTCTACTTTTATGCATTTTATAAAGGAAGCATATCAGATTCTATTTTTAATACAATCCAGAACCACTAAGACATCAATGTCAATCTTTCCTTGAAGCAGATTTTTTTTGGGGTGGTTTCGAACAGTTTTCGATTAGGTAACACCGACCGACACATGAGGGATCGATGAGATCGGCATCAATATTAGACCGCGTGAGTGAAATCTTTTCAGCGATGGGAGGGGCTGAGTGATGACGCAGCGAGTGGAAAAATACCAGAGCGCGAGTCTTCACAGCATCACCCAGACTGGACTGAGGAAGACTGGATGCTGAAGGACAAAAAGACCCGCAGAGGCTGATTTTTACAACGCCCCTCAGAAAATCATCTATTATTTATATAACTTTATATAAAAAAAGTTTTAAACAGTTTTAAAGACAGCAATCCCTTCAGAATATAAAGCAGCAGAATCTGATAAAATCTTGTGCTCCAGTTGTCGTGACTTAGTAAAATTATCCCTCCTCTGTGTTTCTGTTATCCATTCCTCCCCAGACTGAGCAACCAGACCCATTTAATGACATTATTTCCACAGCCGGCTCCAGCAGAAACAAAGACACGTGTGTTCCTTTTATGGTCATAGAGTGCCGTTTTCTTTTCCGCAACGCTCGCGCTCTGACTCACGCCCAAGTTGCGTTTTTATTCTTATCAAAATAAATCGATTCTTTAAACCATATATTTTAATGTCAGTTTTTTTTGCCTAGAAATGCAGCATTCAGACATCAACATGACACGAATTTAGACATCGTTAAATTAGATTGATCATAAAGGCTTCATCTGTTCACACATGACGCATCGCGCTTTTTTTAAAAAAAGAAAAGAAAAATCAAGATTTAAACATTTAAAGTGTCAATTTTTAATTCATTGCCACAGGGGAATCGAAATTAGCATGTATATATTTAATGACAAAACAATCAATTACAGATCATAATAAAATAAGAGTTTGAGTTCCTAAGCTTCCTGTAATTTGAAAATTTGCACTTCCTCCATCTGGTAATTTTCCAGTCCTTCATTCAACACCGGCATTCTTACCTTGGTATGGGGGAAAAAAAACCTTTTAAAAAACTCCTTCCTTTTGTGGACCAGACAAGAGGTCTCCAGTAGATTTCTTCACAAAAATCAGCCGATCCTTAAGATTATTTACGTTATTTATAACTGAATAGGAAATGAATGAAAAACTAAGCAACAAGCGATCTGATCTTTGAAAAGACAAGCAAAGCAATTCAAGTCAACAACGTGAAAATACTTGAAATATCAAGGACCGACACGTGTAAGAAGGAGAAATTTGGTTTATAAAGAAAGAGACAGAAAGCAGAGTCCCCGGTGATGCGATGTGTTCCCAAAGAAGACCCAGCACTGCTGGAGGAGGGGTTGGGACTCACCCTTTATTGCATCAGCTCAGATCCCCGGCAATGGAAGGGGGCGGGGCAAAGGCAGGACCAGACTTACGCACGGTGTGACGTGCTATTGTATACAAACAGAGCTGACCCAGAGATAGCTACTAGGGAGTCACAAAGGAGGTCCTCCCAAGGAAAATCACCCTGCCCTGAATTCCACTTTACAAAACATAAAACATAAAAGGACTATGCATTTCTGCAAAAAGATAATTGTAGATGTAATTTTAACACCAGTAATGACTCTTTGCCACATATCCAGATAACACACGATGTTAAATCAAAGTTGAATTCTAGTCAAATTGGTTGATATGTGGTTGAAGTCGACAACTGACGCTGGATCAACCATGAAACAACCATCCAATTCTAACCGTTGAAACTGTGTCATTGAATCCATGTTGTTTTGTGGTTGAAATCTAATAAATTAAATGCCAGTCGAATCCAGTGTTTTTCAGCACTGGTCCTCCAGGCCTTACAGGTCTTGGGCATTTCCCTAACTCAGCACACATGATTTAAATTAACGTCTGATTAACAGAGTTTTTCTGAACTGAAAACACGCAGGTCAGTTTGTCTTGGGGACCAGGTATAGGGAAGAACTAGGAATCTAAATGTTCAATCAATGTCAGTTGACTACTGTACTACTTTTATATTTGGTGAGGGTTAATCACGTTATAATTTAAGCTCTATGTGTTGACAACATTGGGTTGTGATTCTGTTCTGTTCATCTTCTTAATTTTCTGTAAATGTTAAGTCCGACTATTTGTGTGTGATATGTTGACACAAAAACACAACGTAGAAATCACTACAAGGAGTCAGGTGGTTCACCTCCCCCATTTTACATGACTGGTATGTCCCAACCACATCAACCCTTTGCAGCTGGCTTGGTGCAACCTGTTTCTGAATTTAATTATTCAACTCTCAGCACTTTTGTGGTAAGTTTGACCAATCGACTTTGATCTTAACCTGTTTATTGTTAACCAACTGCATTGTGTTGTGCTTATGTTGCAGCTTGGTAGGAAAATAAGCAGTGATGGCCTAGTTATGTTGAAAAATAACTTTAAATCAGATTTGGATAACTCCTTGAAACCATGAATGAACACTATGGAGTGGAATATCAGTGCATATATTCACTATCAAAACAAGGTTGTCTCTGCTGTGTTGTTCAATTACATGATATCCTGCTGCTGTGTAACACTGTGCCTTCTTGTCTCTGATGTAGATTTGCTCGTCTGGCAAGTAAGAGGCACCAATTCAGCCAACATGACAAGAAGAATGTTGACGACTTCCATGACAAAAGCCCTGCAAGTCATTTCAACTAGGCTGGGAAACCACATGGGGTGTTCCCAGAGTAAAAAGCCTTTCAAGGACACAATCCTGCATATTAGGTGAGCTTCCTCCACTGGAAAGGGCTTTAAATTTAAATTTTAAGAAATGAGACTGTTTGTGAATCAGAATCTCACTGTGCTGTTAGTGTGCCAGACAGTGGATAATTGTAATCCAACTCCAGTAACATATTGCATCCTCTGTTTTACAAATACTCAAATTCATTGCCAGTGTGAATGTTTTTATTGGACAGTTTTTGCACAAACCAGAACCTGGACATGGGAGCGGATAACACCCCTCAACAAGGTGAGGGGAGGGGATAATAAGAAATTGCATGTGATATAAACTCTATCTTTATGACTTTTCTTTTGTGTCTTTCAGCTGCTGCTCGCCAGTTTGAGCCAAACGGACCAAACTTACAGGGAAACTGTCATGAAATGGTTTCGCTATGCGCCAGAGCAGGAGGGAGGCATTGAAAGGCAACCAAAGGGACGACAACAAGATTGACATTAAATAAAATGTTTAAGCAAAATGCTTTGTTGTTATTTTAAAGTCTGTGTGACCACATTTTAGGAATTTAAGTAATGTAAGCTAATTAGCTAATTTTGAATAACATAATCCCCATCGTCACCAGAATTATGTGTTTAACACCAGTAAAGGAAACTTTAGTGGTATGTTATGATGTAGACCTATCAGACCAAAAGGTGAACATGAATCAATGATTCTTTAACTTAAATTCAATATAAGATCAACCAAAATGTGGAAGAAGATCCACATTGAGATAATGGTTGAATCAACATTGATTCCTAACTGATTCAATGTAGAATCAAACATATATGCATATAAGTTGACATACAGATGATGGTTAACAACGTTGATATAATGTCAGTTATGGTTGAAACCCTAACGTTGATTCCACATACAAGTTACCGACCACTTTCAATGTTAGTTCAATGTCAGCCTTCAACGTCGATTCAATGTTGTTTAAACCATTCTGCGCTATCTGGGATGTCAAGTCCTTTGGGGTCTTCACTGCTGTGATGATGCCCAGTGAAAACATAAATGTCATGATGTCAAAAGGAGGTCAGAGGTCGTTACCCCTGAGGCAAAAAGATGCAATAAAAATGCCATCAACCTTTAAATGTTGCGACCTTTTTGTTTGGGGACATCATCAATGAACAAACTGGGTCAGAATCAATGCAGATGCTTTCCAAGCTTTCTGCTAAAATGTTAACAGACTTTTATTCAGTTCAGTAATACTTTATTCATCCCAAAGGGGAATTAAATGTTGCAGTAATTGAGTGGTGATGGCTGTGGGCAGGAAGGATCTTCTGCAGCATTGTGAATTACAGTCATAGCCAAACTATGACTATGACATACTGGGTACAATGTCATGCAGTAATGAGCCTTAATTTTAGCGTTGTGCTTCACAATTTTTTATAAAACATATAGGCAGTAAATTATAATGCTGACAACCCAAAATTTTTGACTCAAAAGTAATATGCTGTCAGTTACTTTTAATCTTTAATCTTACTATTAATTTATTTCACCTGATTACAGCCTAAGAACGATCAAAATATTAACGTAATAAGAAAGAAAGGCCAGAGAATTCTAAGAAGAGTGTCACATCATCAGCATATAATGATAACCTGTGTTCCAGTTCTACCAGCTCTATGCACATCATCTGAACATCAAAAATCAATTCAAGATTATTGGTTTAGAAGCAACATGATTAGGATAATGACAGTTAGAGTTGTGTACAAAATCTTAATCCCTCTGGGCAAGCTAAGTGAAGCGAGTTGACACACCTACTGAATAATAATTATGTGTAAATTATTTTAGGTTCCTTTTTTAACAGCCACACTCAAAAAAAAAAAGGAACATATTTATATTTTGCCGTTTACACAGATATGTTGCTGTATCTGTATGGTTGCATTTGACAATGAAAGGTGATCTATGACCTCATTGAAAAGGTGGTGTACAAACACCGAGTCTTAAGCTGGATCATATATTTAGCCCTGCTTTAGTGTTAATGTCTTTAGCTTGAGTTAATATTTATGTTGACTAATTAGTATTGTATGGGTTTCTTATAACTATTTTAGAAGACTGGTCAAGCGTTACGATACTAGCAAGCAAGCTAAATGTTGTTAGCCGTCATTTGTTTGATAATGTATTTTTAATGAATCTATTTACTTTTACTGGATTATTTATGTTTTTTAGAAGTTTTCAACCAACATCATTAGCTTATAGCTAACTCAGTAGCAGCATAAGTATTTGCTTAGAGCCTAGTTAGCTTGTCTTTATTAGCAAGATACATTCCATATGGCTAATTCAGTAGACAAGCTAACTGTTTTTAGCATTTATTTGTTACACAATGTCTTTTTATGAACTTAGTTAGCCAATATCCATAGCATATAGATTTTTCGTAATCTATATGCTACTTGTGTAAGGAAAGACAAGTAGTTAGCTTGTCTTTCATTACACATACCATATAGCTAGCTTGTTAGACAAGATAACTAGCAGGTGTACATTGCATTTGCAACTTCAAAATTCAAATTCGTTCTTCTTTGATGAATCCCCACTCGCTGCTCTGATCTCCACAGATCCACAGCAAACCTTTTGAGATGACAGTGGACCCAGGTGACGGGTGTCAGCCCGGATAAGGGCGTCTGCGCGGCTTCAAAGCCAGAACTCCCTGCCTGAATGGGATTACACCCAAACACCCTCATGTGAGCAGCGGTCATCCTAATCCTCACTCATCCTTCTGGCTCCTTTGGACGGGTCAGGTGTGTGCATGTGGAGTGTCCTATTTCCTAATGTATTAGTAATGGCATGGATTACAAATGGAACAGTTGTTCCATTTGCTGGCAGGGACTTCATGAACCGCTTGATGCCTCTCGGTTGATGCTGCTGCTATTAAAAGCGATTTCACTGTTGCACGTTGCCTATTAATAACTGCATCATTGCTTGTGTTTTTCCATCTATGACAAATTGATCAACCTCTAGCACACTTAACACCTCTCCCTGCATTGCAGGCTTCATCACCTCATAGAGATGAAGCTAACAATAGTTAGCTACTGTTACTACTACTGATAAGAGTTTATTTCTGCACCTGCAGCAGTAGTAGGACTGAATTAATGATTAATCCAGTTCAATAATCCACCCTACAGATCTGAGTCATACAGGAAGCAGATTTCATCAGACATGCAAGTATAGACAGGAGTTGCACACAATGCAACTCCTGAGACGAGTGAGTACGATACGAAGCCACGGCCATGAAACCGCTCCTTAAAACGGACTAAATCTAAATAAAGAGATCTTTGTTTACATGTTATGAAACATGATGATGGCTGTGAACAATTAGTTCACAGCCATCATCCATCAGCCATCATAGATGGTGAGGCTGTGAACAAATTGTTCACAGCCTCACATTCATTTTCATTGGTCATGTGAGTAGAGCTAAAAATTACACTCATTCCTGCTTCCCTTCATGACTTGGCAAATTTAGGAGGGTTGGGCTGAAGGGCAGGCAAACGAATTCATCTGATCATACAATTACAAATATAACGTAAAGGTTGAGTTTGATCTGAGTGATAGTGACATCAAAGCTTCTGCCGATGAAAAGACGACAATGAATCATGATCTTCTATGAATGAATGGATCAATTCAGAGAAAATGCCTCATATTTTATGGGATCCCGGTAGAGATCCACTGAGCAGGTGAAAGGGGGCGGAGCCATTGAGTCAACCCTTCTGCTCTGTGTATTACTCTGTTTAAGATGATTTGAGTGCTTCCATTGTTGATGTACATCAGATCGTCTCTCGCTGCCGATACGAACCTAACAGCTGCGGTCTCTTCGAATAACGCTGACTTTGTCGCAGGCTGCCTCATAAGTACCAACAAGAGCCAGTTCTGAGAGGTTTAGGGAAACAATGCTTTCACTGTTGTGGTTGCTTGGATCTAAATGACTCGGAGTAAACAGTAGAAGAAGTGGCTTACCTCTTACCAGCGTGACTCATCAAAACCATATGGGCGCAGATAGGCGCCAGAGAAATCTTCAAGGAATTTTCAAGATGCTTACAAAGAAGATTTAATAACATATGGTGAGAATAGCAGGAGCGTAGCAAGAATTTTTAGGTCCTTTGACTCGGTGGATCTCACTTCATCAGCGTTTCCCACAAGAAAAAAATAGATATGATCTTTACTGTACCGGTATATTTAGATATTGTGTAATTGCCAGCATAGTAAAATTCAGATGTTATGATTTCACACAACTTTTTTTTCCATTCATGACACTCATTTAGAATTTATTTTTATATTTGATACATTAAATTAATTAAGTCATTAAGTAAGGAGTGTCATTAGGACGCCACCCTTTTTCAAGACAAAAGGCATTAAATCTGACTCAAGCGCATCGACTTTTTGTAATATAATGTGTGTCATATAAAAAGTGGACTTAAAACGTGTTCGTCACTAATTATGGTCTTTAACTCTTGTTTGGTTTGAGCAATTCTAATCCTCTGTAAATTGACGGTTAATCACTTGGGATTAGCTGTGAATTGCTTTTAATTCTCTTTCGCTCAGTGTTTCCGGCAGCATGATTACGGTGATATTCTATAAAACTGTGGGATTACAAAGAATTCATTCAAACTAAATTCCTCATGATTAATCAACAGAGTTGTTTTACTGCAGGATGACATCAATTAATAGACATTTACAACTTTGATCCTGACTGAATTTATGATAGCAATTAGCCGAGCTAAAGCAATAAAACATCCTATTCACTTCCAAGACCATTCTGTAGTAGCATAGTACAATACAAGCACTGTGCACTTCAAATTGGGGTTTTTCTATTAAGTTACAACAAGGAAGCCAATATTTTTATCATCCTCTAATATGTTTGAGAGATGAGCGCAAAAGGAATCAATCATTTCTTAAGCTGGCAAGCCTGAAACGTGGCCCAGTTTCTGCAAGCGTCCCATTGTACCATGACAATGAACCAGTGAAAACCTGCCCTGCCTTTATGGAATGCAGCAGGCCTGCGTTAAACCAAGTACCAGGACTGTTCAGAACGCCGGTTCTTTTTTCCTCAACCTGTAAAGTAAGTCTGTCATAGAAGTATGCAGCCAATCTATTTAATGGTAAAGAGAGTCTAAAACTATTTCTCTAACAATACCGGCTCTTCAATTCTCATACGTCACAACCACAAGCTTTAATGTAATAGAATGAGAGATTCCTCGAGTGCTCTGGATACCATGCAGCCTGGAGATGTGCACCAACACTGGTCTCAGTGGACACTGGACAACCTTACTGGACATACGCAGTAGGCAAGGACACATGGCTGTGAGTCTGACAGGCTGGTCCGTGGGGTGCCACAGGGACTCTATGGACACCCCGCAGACTTCTCATGGTACTCCTTGTGTTGCCATCTGCAGAGTTCTCAGATAACTCTGACATAGTCTACCTCATCACAGACTCAGAGCACAGACAAAACTTTGTGAACTGGAACAAACTTCCAGAAAACTGCAAAACATCTGAAACACTGAGTTTATGTAAATGAAGACTAAAACCCATCTGTCTGTTACTGGTTTTCACAACTGTTGACTGCATGATGTGTTTATAATATTATATATTTTCACAATGTAAAGAAATTTGAACTGCCTTGTTGCTGAAATGTATTCTGATGAAATTGACTGACTGAAGGTCGACTGGCGCCAGTAGAACCACCTCAAGACCGATGCTGGGAAAAACTAAATCTAATCATTCTCAGCTGCCAACAAAGTGTGTCTTTACCTTTTTCATCAAGACGATATGCTAATATGATTGCCAGGAAGTGAGTCATTGATTCTATGGAAGAGATTATTTAAGGAGTGTCTAATTTGTACTTTCAAGGAGGAGTTGCTCAATTCCTTTACTGAAAGGTTTTCATTTCGCCGCAGCATAGGAGCCAAACGTATGAAATCACATGACTCATTAAAATCGTCATCAGCCACCAACATTGTCCTGTGTTGATTGAAGCCGGTATATTCAGTCTATCTTCCCACGCTAGCGCTGCTAGCTGTGGCCTGGTGGTTTTGTAGATTATCAAAATGAAAACATAATTAGCAATTTTGAAATTCCTTGCTTGTCTTTTCTAAATTTGATTCAAAATCAACAGTTTGGAAGGTGGTTGAGCTTTTTCTACACAGTTTGAAGCACATGTAATGCAGAATCTAATTAGCCACGACCTCCAGGCACAGAGTGTACCTGATTACCCCGGGGCTAATCACCTCCCCGGCAGCCCACCATGTTCTTATGCAAGTTCGTCACCCACTGGCCGGACGAATAGCTCCAGGCACATCACATTTAACTCTGCCAGTCTCCCATCAAGCCCCCCCCCACACACACCCCCCGTCTGGGTCCAAGTTGGATCCCAAACAGCGCTCTTGTCCTCTCGGGGGGTTTATTTATTAACTTTTCATATTAACTAGCTTTAGTTTAGAGGTTTCCTTGCTCCCTCACCTGATCCCTGCTGAGTGTTCTTGGAACAATCAACCACGGAGGAGGATATTCATTACAATGTAGACAGACATTTTTCTTGCCCTTTTTGTTTCCAAGAAAGAGATATCACGATGAGCCAAGTCTTATCTGGAAAACAGGTCAATGGGGTTTTGTTCTCTTGTTGGTGTGAGCCAAGCATAAAATGTGAAGACTTGGCTCAGTCCATCATATGGGAGGCAACTGGGTTATTTCCACCAGGAAGAGTGCAGAAGGGGATAAGTGAAGGTTTGGATGCTGGCAAAAAAAAAAGAATTGTACATTTTCCTTGTAAAGCCACAACCTCAGCTTTTCAATATCTGGGATTTTTGCTGGACATGCCTGTGCATATATATGTACATTTCTTTTTTTGGGGGGCCAACGGGTGCGTCCAAACAAGCCCTGTTCAACGCTGCCAACACAAAGGAACGTTGTGGTCATCAGACTGTAAAGAAAACAATTGGCTGTAGAGGAAATGAGCTATCTTTTGGAAACCTTGTAAACACATTCAAACACATACACAAACCATCACACAATGGCAATGTTGATCCTGATCGGACACGAGGACCCGGAGGATCAGAGTCACTACGTCAACAAGAGTTAGCTAAACATGACCTGCTAACACAGTGGGAAATCCTACAGAGTCCATACAGATTGCTTTTTGTGGCTGTCCTGGTTGGATTCTGACGTTATAACCAATCGTTGAATAGAATTTGACCCATTTATGTTCATAAACATGATGCAATTACAAAAAAAGGGTTTATAATGATTTTTAAAATTGCCTTCGGTTTTTCACATTTGGTCTTGTTCACCAAACTTTTATTCTTGCATTTTATTCATGAAAAGCATTTCAGATTATGAAGTATTTGGATAATTTATGTCACAGGAAACAAGACTTGGAAAAACTGCACAAACATGTTATTCTTTCCTTTTGTTGGGTGAAAACAAATCACATTATCACCAACAATACATTGATATGTGTATCACTGGTGTAATAACAGTTGTATAAACAAATAGCTTAAACTGCATTTATGCATTGCTACTGAACTCAAGAGTTTTCAGGGTGAATTTTTGTTGTAATTCAGATCCAGTATTCTGAAAATCCAACTGGACCCACTAGGATGTCAAAGAGCATCAAGAGCCGAGAGAATTTTGAAAACGCTGATAGTTAGCTAGATTATTAGCTTGATAATCACTGTTAGCTATTTTCTTGCTTGCCACTATTAGCCTGCTAACAAAAGGACTGATATTAATCTTGTTTCTTAATGACTACAATAATTTCACATGTATTTAGAAAACCAAACAAACACGTAATTTATACATAGTTCCTAAGATATTTCCTTCGTCTACAGACAACTGTGCCATCTTAGCTGAACATCTATGTAAGCAACCAGGTTGATGCACTGGACAAAATCTCAGTGCAACTTTATATAAGTTATTAAATTCAGCTTTGCAAAGTCTAGAGGTACCAGAGCATCCCTTGATTTGGGAGCATTACCTTCGTAATCCTCTTAGTGGTGGGAAAGTGGTTTAACGCTCGCAGTCTTTATGACAGCCACACAAATGGGGGGATCACGTTAGTCTTAGAGGCCCCAGATGGGGCCCGGGGGGAGCACCCGTCTCACTCTCCGAAAACTTTCCACCCAGGATGGCTCTCTGGTCAGCCATGTGAACCCGTTGACTCTCTGATCGCCTCCATCATGGAGGGAGAGCGAGTCCATGAGGCAGACAGAGGAAGAAGAAGAAATGTGTCAGAGGTCAACCGTCAATTAACCTAAACAAAAACACACTGGATGGTACAGGCTTATAAATGATGATCATTTACAATTTAGCACAAACTCTTTGGCTACAAAAGCTAAGCCGCTGTTAGCCACAGCAGGAGTCCAATTACTTTGGCTTAGAGCTGTGATTCACATCATCATTTATAGATGCTCAACATTATAATCAACTGTAGTTAGTAGTTTTCGAACAAATGTCAGTAAATGTCAAAAAGCTCACATAACATGTTTTTTAATAATCAGTTCCCTGCAGTCCAGTTTAGCCAGGAGGAGTGTATTTCTTACATGTAACATAATCAGAAACACAGATGTGCTTTCAAGTTGGAAAGACGTGTAAAGTGCAAAACCACTTATCGCAACTTCACGGCTCACACGGCTCCTGCTGCTTGGCTTTGTGTTGCTATACCTGTGTGTTTGTGTATCTGTCCGTGATCAGGTAGTTCTTAAAACAGAAGGCCAGTCTCAACATTTCACCCTTCACCAGCGGGGAAAGGACAAAGAAACAAAAAGAAACACAAAGGTGACTTGGTTCAGTCTGCACCGTAACGTTGGCGCTGTGTGGGCAAAGGTGCCACAAGGCAATCTGTGGCGAACCGTTCATTGGTGGTACAGTAGTTCCTACGATCACACACATACACTGACCCCAGCTATCGTTTCGGGCGAGAGGCGGGGTCACCCTGGACAGGTCACCCTGGACAGGTCGCCAGTCTGTCGCAGGGCAACACAAAGACACACAGGACAAACAACCATGCACACACACACTCACACCTAGGGAGAATTTGGAGAGGCCAATTAACCTGACAGTCATGTTTTTGGACTGTGGGAGGAAGCCGGAGTACCCGGAGAGAACCCACGCATGCACAGGGAGAACATGCAAACTCCACGCAGAATCAAACCCAGAACCTTCTTGGAATGCTACCTCTCACTGCAAAATATGTTGAACCCTAAAACAGATGGACTTCATTACCACTCCATGTTCTCTTAGCATAGAACGAGAAACCGAGGCAGGGCCTTGCCAAACAGCAAGAGAACACACACAGATGTGCTTAGGTGCTTAGGTCTGGGTCAATCAGATGGTAGGGTGAGACTTCTTTGGAAAGCAAATTCCTTTTCGTGGCGGCGTCTTGATGCCGGAAATATTTTTGTAAAAAAGTAAATACATCCTCGAAGCCAATAGGCCGGTTAAAATATGTGCCTTGTCAATTGAGTTGGTGAACCTGCTGATCAGGGTGAGTACCCGCCTAAATCTGAAAACACCTGCAACAACTGAAAATGACATCTTAGATCTTACTGCACAACTCATAGTCTGAGGCTAAGTTTAAGCTTTTTTATCACTCTTGGCAGAGCTAGCTGATGATTCCACTGTTCTGACGATCTACTTACTTTTCAACAAGCTATCAGCAGCTGAATTTCCTTGACAAATCTGCACAAATCTTTGTCTAGGCTACATATGTGCGGGGCTTGGAGAAATTGTAGTTGGTGATTTTACAGAAGAGCAATGGATTCAGCACGTTGGAAACATACCACAACTTTTTCTGAACTCTGATGATGTGAGCCAGCTGCACGTCGCCCAAAAAAACAAAAACAAAGCGTCATCCCCCTACAACTTCCTGCTGTCTTTTTGGTCGTTTTCACCGGTTGTAACATCCGTTTGTTCATCCGCTATTGGAATTCCAATAGCGGATAACTTCTGAAAACAAGAATCCGAAGTAGCCATTTAAGGAAATGATCCCATTGGGAGTCGGAATTCCAGTGGAAGGACAGCACTCCCATGATGCTTTGCACCCACAGTCAGGTCCCGCCTCTTCCTTGCATTGTTCATGTCATTAAAATTCTTCTGCATCCTAATCCTGGATTCCATCCACATGCACAAAGACTTACGACACCTAAAACATTAAATTCACAATGTGACTGGATATACAAGTCTGTCAGGATTTATCAAGGCATTGCTGGACAGTCGAAGGACTTCTCTAATTCTCCCGCTAACCATTCAGTTTGGACGTATATCGCTCAAGGAGAAAACCAAACCCAAACCCTCATCAGAGTCTCACAGCTTCCTGTCTCTCTGTTTGGTGAGATCGACTCGAACCCGAAATGCCTTTACCATGATGGCTTCCGGAGCTTAAAGGAAGTAAACAGCTTCCTGATGCAAGAAAGAGGTGTCTCCTGTCTGTAAATGAGCCGACTGACACACACACACAGAGCGAGCTGTTCCAACGCTTACAGGACTGCATGTTATGTTTTTAATAGGCTTTGTAGTTTTCTCAGGAGGGCATTGCGTTACTAATCAGTTCCCGCCACAAAGTAGGTCCAGAAAGGTATTTGAGAGCGGTTCTCATCACATGATTATAAATAGGATTTAGCATAATGTCCTTATTCAAAATTATAAATTACATACCAAAGCCTCATAGAGGATTAGTGCTGGACGGATGAAAATATATCTAAGGAAGTCATTCATTTAGTAAGAATCTACCAAGCTGCTTAGTAGGTATCTGCAAACGGATCGGCAGGATAAATTCAGCCTGGTTACAGTTTTAGCGCATCAAACCTATTCTTGGATGTGACTTATTTTTTTTTTTTTTTTTTGCAAGACTCCTTTCATGTTCTTCATGCATACATGCTGCTCTGAGTGCAGGTATTCGACAGAGCGGTGAGACAGAGCTTGCGTGATGGATGGATTTTGTCGTTTGCGCGCCAACCTGCGCTCCGTAACCTCCGGGCCCGGCTGTGTTGACCGAGCACACACATGTAAAGTTTAACCAGGCTCTGGAATATAGTTATGCAATGCGAGGAAAAAAAAAAAAAAAAAAAGACACAAAAGCAAACATAAACACGGTTAAAAGAGGAAACACTATCGCAGCTTGCATAAGCGGAGATGGTTACTATGGTTGCCGTAACAGCCAAGGTCAGTATATTCCCTTTGATGGTCCTCTGTTTGTTATTTCTCAACTTATGTGACCTGATTTCAACTGAAACCAGAACAACTGAAATGTGTAGCCTACTTTACATCCCACTCCAACTCACTAAGTATTCTTTTACATACCGTCCGTAGCCGTGCAGCCACGCTAAAACAAAATGAAAAATAATTTATTGAGCCACTGTAAACGGAAAAATAATGCAGAAAAAACATTGCAGAACAACTCAAAACCACTTGATTTTTATTTTTTCCTTGCTTCTGTATCGGCTACACTACACACAGACCCGTTGCCACAGCAACTGACTGAAAACAGCTCCACTAATGTGTCAGAGTTCAAAAGCAATAAAACATTCTGTCCATTACAGTATTATGTTCTTTAAATTGATGTTTATTTTGTGCTTATTAATAAGTGATCATCTGAATACAGTGTGGTTGATTAGCTAATTTACTAATGATCTGTCAGAGAGTTGGTGTGTGGGTCGGCTTTTTTTTAAACTTGAACAGAAACACATCAAAATTCTGCAGCACATCTACATGTTAAAGTTTTCAAAGTCAAGTTAGCATAGTTGACCTACTTCCCTCTCCTACTCCATTTTTTTTATTTTTCACTGTAATACCCAGGGACGTTATTACCTAGTCATTATAGTGTTGACAATTAACAGCATTTTTCTCTTATATATCACATTTAAGATCTAGCACATTACGCTGACAACTTGACAGCTAAAACCGACGTTGGTCATCGTCAACCAGCAGCTTTTTGCCCTCCAACAGGAACCTGTGGGGTGGGATCTTGCATGTAATGTCACGCTGCAACTTGTCTGTAGAGAAGCCGGTTTCACGATGCGTGGATCTAAATGATGCTGAAAGAAAACCAGTAAAAGGCAGAACAAAAGCCCCAAACAGAGTTAGCTCTACAACGGAAAGGGTTGGATTGTGTCATGACATGTGTTAGAATGACCTAGTTCAGCTCAAATATACTTAAGAATATGTGGCATATGTTCTTTGTATCTGTGAGCTCAGTTGGATTTAACTCACGAATTCCAGATGCAGAAATTCCAAATTCCATAACGGGGGTTCATTGGTTTCAGCATTCCTTTGCTCATAAACCACATTTACAGAACATTTTAATGAAAGATTAACACCTGACTAATCTTTTACCTTCCTGAGTACAGGATGTCTTTAGGATTACTCTGGTTGGTTGTGTTGGAGACTAAAGAAGGATTCTCAATGTTTGCAGCCATGTGCGTTTCATATTCATGCAGAAGGTTCGTGTTGTTCTAGATTTAACTTTACCACGGCAACCATTCAAGCTGTGCAAAACACCTGGGTGGACCCAGCCCACCGTTTTAGCAGCTGAGCTTCCGCCTCAGCAGCCCTCCCCTGTGACTCCACCACTCCGCTCCTTCAGACTAGCCAGCAGCAATTAGCAAACACCTGATGGAACTTAGTATCAGCTGAGCTCATTATAGGAGCTACTTCTCGGGAAAACTCTTGTAAAAACGTTGCTAAAGGGTTCATAGAGGAACGATGTTGTGTTGACTTCCTGAAGGAGTTTGAGAAAGAGCAGGAGTTTCGTAAAGAGACAGATGCCCAATTTAAAGCTGCTAAATGATGAAAAATTACATAAATAAATGCCTATTCAACTTTGATCAATTATGAAGTCAGATTTCTTTGAAGTCATATTTGACATATACAGCATTTTTATAACAGCCAAAGGTAACAGTCACCAGATTTTGCTATATCCACTTTGTGGATGGAAAATATATACCGCCACTTTAGTGATTCACACTATTGTGGATTGTTTCTATAAAAGTCCAGCTGATGACTGGATTCACGCTGCCATCCCTTGATGTGTGAGTAAGCGTGTTGCCAAAATAAAATTACCCTCTCATTGTCAAGCTGTTGTGAATACCATGGCTTAGCGTAAACTTTGCATGCTTGAATCGCTCGCTTGTTCTCAGCTCACATGTTTACCTGTAACCGAAAGCCGAACCAACGTCACGGAAACGCACCTCCTGATCTTACATTTCACAACATACCTTTGGACCGAAGGGAAAGTTCGACCTCAACATTTCACCGAAGAGCAGGGGTTGGAAAAAGCATCCAACTAAACCTCTAGTTCATCGTTGTTGCATATTAATATAACACGTGTTGAGGAAAACACTGAGAACAGGCGCTGCCGTTTGACCTGCTGCTGCTGAGTCATGCCAGGTTGCACACAGGTTGGATTACCTGCAGGAAGAGACACATCCAGCTTCTGAACAGGAACTCCAGCTGAGCAAACACAGGCCCAGAACCCGTCCTCATGAAAACTCATTTGGATGTGTTCCAGTGCCAGATCATTCCTGTGCTTACCGTTTGCTTCAATAAAGCAGACTCTGAGGCTCAGACGTTCTGAAGCCCGTGGACAGCTGCAGACATCATTCCCTGCTAGCTGTTTGCGTCCCTCGCATGAAAGCAGCACATTTAAGCTCCTCAAAATGATAAATCCTGACTTTTTGTTTAAGTCTATATAAAAGTCTCCTTCCTGGTCAGGATGGAGGCTGGCACCAGGGGCAAGTCTAGATGGTTTCCTTTGAAAGTCTTAGGACGGGCGGCACGCTAAAGTTTCATCTAAATGCACAGCAGATTTAGATTATAATACCAGAGAACCAAAATTTGAATAATAAAAACTATTTAGCCAAACAAAACCCATGGATCTGCTTAGCATTTGAAAACTATGCAGTAGATTTGGTTGTTAAGGCGGATAATTTGGTTAGTCTTCAATTAGCTTAGCGTAGCTTAACTGTACATAGCACTATTTTTAGCATTGTTATGGTAACCCTATTCAACTAAACAACTTCAAGTCAAAATGATTGAACTATTACAGACTATAAATTGCCAAACAATTGTTTCGCAAATAGTTTCTCCTTCATAAAGAGTTTTGTTTGTAGTCAGAGGCTGAAGACTAGAGATGGAGATTAGCCACTTGGCTATAATCTCATGTATTTACATGTAAATGTTAATTCATTTCCCATTTTAAGAAAACACATAAAATTGAAGCAATTAACAAAAAAAAAAAAAAAGAAATATTATTTGCAGTTGTAAAACAACAAAAGAAGCATTGCTGTAATTTACTGACAGAGTGTTAATCTGCGTATGATATGAACAAACTGGTTGGCAGCTCTGGTGGGCGTGGCCAGATACGTTGGCCAATCAGATTTCAAGGATATCTGGAGGGTAAGACCCGCCTTAAAGTTTACAGACCAAATTCTGTCCTTGGTTTTTAACAAAAACAACCTAAAGGAAAACTATAAACTTATTATCCAAGTTTGATAATACATCAAATTTAGAGAAAAAGTATCAGTATCAGCATCGACGATACTGGCCCTGTATTTATTTAGTATCCTGTCTGAAATAATGGCCCAACGCAGTTTTTGACAAAAGTATTTTATGTATTCATTTTTTTGCCTAAAACATCTTTTGGCAAAAAAATTACATGGGTCATTATTTGAGGAAAGTGACAATACTTTGGTGTTTGATACTAAATAAATTCAGGGCCAGTATCGTTGATTCTGATACTTTTGCACACGTCTAGTGACCCTCAACATACAAACAGCTGAAAACTCATGACCAAAAAAAGAGAACCAAGTTACAAAATGCTCTCTGGTCGCCAGCATCAGTCAGTCGTTTGAAAGAGCCTTCAGAGGAGAGTCAGAATTCACTTGACATTCTTGAGTCTGGGTGGGATTCAACAGGTCAGAGCTCTCATACACACAAAAATAATATGTCATCTTTCTAAGGAATTTTGTCATGTACAATTTGTCAGCACTGACAAAAACAACTCCTCCAGCAGTGAACTTTGACCTGAGCCCTGGGATCAGACAGGAACCATTACATAAATGAGTTGCCCAATCATTGTTTGGATGCCAGTTTAACTCTCCCTATCAGGAGCACAAATGAAACGCCGAGGTTTTGACACTCTGGGATCTTTATTATTCTTTCAGGAAACACTTATGTAATAATGATAAAATAATGCAAGCAGTACATCTGTAATCTACATAAATAAAGGTGAAATAATGAAAATAAAAGTGCAAGTGTGCCATTCAAAGGGAGATGGTGTGAAGGGAATTTATATAATCTACAGCAGAATGTTTAAGGGTGTGTATTTTAAAGCTCCAAGCTTGTAATCATTAGCGGGTTAGCTAGTTTGGGATCAAAAGTGAAAATGAAATGTAAATAAAATTACTTAACAGATGAAGTATTGTGATTATGTTGGGCTTTGTGTTTAGGATAGCAGTAGGTTGGTTCACGTTAATGTTACCGTAAAATGTTTGTATGAAGACATGAATTCAAAAATACTACATTTATCCCAAAGAGAAATGAATAAATATAGTTGTGACTAATTAAATTACCGAGCATTAAAATATAAAATAAAAGGTGATTGAGCCTTTCTTAGTTCTGAAGGATATCAATTCAGTTTCCGTTCCTCATATTAGCTGCTCTTGGACATCGAGCAGCACCGTTCTTACACCTCTATAAACTCAAGCGGTGTCATTGTCTTCCAGTCTCTATTCAGTCTCCAGGGCAACCAACTCCAATCCTGGCTCATGGATGGTGCTGGTAGTCTGCAACAGTTGTGTTACCCCATCAGGCAGCAGAGTAGCTGCTTTGTCGCCTGGATGGAAGGATGCTAGCTGCCAGGCCGCTACAGCGTCTGGCTGGATTCAGACTCAACACCGTGAAGCAGAAACTCAGCAGAAGTTTATTTCGAGGAGTACATGTGGTGTCACTACTTCCTTCCACTGTCTGCTATTTATTGGAAATCAGGTCGTGGCGGTATCTGGTCTAGAATACCAACCCAAACCAAAGTTTCCAATATGTACATTCCAGTCCTAACCCACAGACTTTGTGTTGAGATTGTGGACGCAGTTCTTGCTTCATTCATTTAGGAACACAAATATAAGCCTTGTTCAGTTCCACAACACCCATCTGGAGGGGACAACCAAACCCGCAGGACTTCCCTCTACAGTTCTGCAGTAGTACAGAATGACCCATGGCCTGGAACTGACCCACTGCCATCCGGAGTCCCAGTGTCCATAATCGGTCAACCTGGAGGGAGACACCGAGAGACTCTGAGAAGTGGGATCCCTTCACATGCAGTTCGGTGCTATAAATAAACCAGCCATTTAGCAAATGAGCCAAGATTAGCAGCTGAAAGAAGTTATGTAGTTGCTTTCTGAAGTGTGGCTTGAAGCTGTGATCAGCTAATGGTTCTGCTGCCTATCGTCAGTATGAACAACCTATAAATGTCCCATTATGTAGTAATTTAACGATGGAAGGTCATCGGAACAGACTCAAAGACGACTTCTCTATGGTCTTTACCTCTCTGCAAACTACTGTAAAGAAATTTCCTTTGGTATTGAAAGGTCCAGCTGGACTTGCAGTTAGTCCTGGACAAAACAACACAAACATGCAAAGACCTGCTAACCACAGGTAAGACAACCAATAGCCTCTGAAACACAACCCTTCTACAAAGAAGAACCAAACACTGACTCATCCCTGTGAGATCACGTCTTAACCATAATGCTAACCCTGTCATTGTTTCTATTACATGTTACCATTTATGCAAACAGACTGAAGAGCGTGTACTTGGGACTGGATCTGGCAAACATTTGACAACTTTCTTGGCCTGACAGTAGCATGTGAAAGAAAGTCCGCTATGCGTCTTAACACGTAGCAAATGTCAAGAACTTTCGCTGGAAGGCCGGGACGTGTTCGGACGTAGAACGACTCAACTTTGACGGACGACTGGAATAAATTCGCCTGAAAAGTATATTGAAGAAAGACTTAAGGACCCACATCTGTCATGACGCCAAATGGAGATGATGTGAGACACACTTAAGCTGTTGAAGTCTGTTGACCAAAACCGCGTGGTCCTTAAAGATCCAGACAGGTCAGAGCTCTGATCTCTTTGTGTACGCGTCAGGCTGAGTGGTTGTTCTGTTACACCTGGATGTGGTTTCTCTCACCATGTTGACATCTCTGCCGCTGTGTGAGTCGGTTGCCATCCAGCACCTTGCAGTTAAAGCAAATCAAAGAGCCAACTTGGATGGCCGACACTTTACAGTGTTAGAAGGAGGGCCGGTCAGGCCAAAAGAACTTGGTGTACTGCCACATATTAAACTTTCCCCTTTGGTCATATATGTAGATATTTATGTCATATTGCGAAAATTTGCCAATTTTTTTAAACATTAATTTTTATCCCTCTCGTTCCAGAGGGAATGACTTGTGTCACCCGATGACGAAACTGTTCCAATCTGACTGTAAAAATAGTTTGACAACTTGGACAAAAAAAAACAAAAAACTGTCAGCTTGACTGAAAATAGCAATAGTCCTTGAAACATGTTTTCTAGACAGTGGGTAAGATAACTTTGTGTTAAGGTCATGGGTGAGTCCACCATCTGTTTACATGATGGCGTATTTAAATTAAAATTAAAATTGGCTTTGAAAGCAAAGTTGTCTTTTTTAACATCAGATTGATCCACGTACCTCCATTTGGTCGGCACACCCAGTTTTATAGGCTCAAAAAATGAGGTTGGACCTTCTGGCACTGTTAATTAATTTGGTCAAGACTTTATGATGCAGACGGGAACTCTTTGGTTTCATTTGGTCAATATAAATCTAAGCAAGGAAAAAGCACACGTGGGATTCATCAAGGCTCCCTTCTCAGACCACTTTAGTTCAAAATCTTGAACTTTGCTGATGACACACAATTTTCCATTTTCTATCACTACTGTGTCACAGCCCCTTACAATAACTGACTTTAGAGTGTTCAGGGTGATACTGAATTGATAAACCAGCGAAAGCTTTTGCAGAAAACAGAAAAAACGGAAGTCAAAATATCTTAGGTTTTTAAGTGCAGTTTCAATCTGAGCTACAACCTTGCAAGTTAGTTTGAAACCTAACTACAGTAGGGAAACCATGAACAGTACGATGTAGAGTAAAAGAATCTGGTCAGAAGCGCCTCAATATAT